>JAVKLA010000027.1:38704620-38724031 GCA_034782735.1 Sagittarius serpentarius | reverse complement strand
CCCCCTTCTTAACTCTGTTATCCCAGAGGCGCTACCACTGTCGCTGATAGGCTTGGCCTTGGCCAGCGGCAGGTCCGTCTTAGAGCCGGCTGGCATTGGCTGTATTGGACATAGGGGAAGCTTCTAGCAGCTTTTCAAAGAAGCCACCCCTGTAGCCCCCACCCCATTGCCAAAACCTTGCCAGTAAGCTCAATTACATTTTAACAAAGATCATAGCATACAAGATACAAAAGTGGTTTCTTAAATAGATAGAAAAACATTGTTTATAAAAATCAGAGGGGAATGTTTTCAGACAGCAAAGGAACATCCCACGGTGTCTGGCTAGACAATGCTTGGGAAGAGCAGCCCCCAGAGAATTTCTCAGGGCTTGTTTGAAGGCTTGCATCTCAGTTCACTGTACATTAAGGAAATGATGCAAGAACTGTTGAAGAGTTGAGCACAAAGGATAATGTTTTCCTCTTCTGATTGCATGCCCAAGAGCTCTGTTCCCACTGCTTAACTTGCTGCCCCAAATCCGATGGCATGAGAGTAATGAACGATTCAGACCACCTACTATTCAGGGCTGCCAGACACAGACTCCATATACAGTCATATCCTGGAGTATATGACTGCCACGTACAGTAGGCAGTTGAAATACAGAGCCAAGTCTGCATGCGAAGAGTGCTGAAGAACGTTGCTAGGAGGCCTAATGTACTTCATTGCCACTCTGTGGAACCATCTAAATCTGATTTTTCGCTCCTAGACAAGGGAATTTCTTCCTTGTAGATAAGGAATGTTTTCTTGGTTGAATGAGAAAAAGATTAATATATATTTTGCTTTTAAAAGCAATCCATTAAGCAGCCATTGTCTGACTTCAGTTTGGGCCAAGTGCTTTCATCTGGAAGGTGTCCAAATCAAGAATTCATCTTTCACATCCAATTCAATTTCTGTGGCATCAGTTCAACCAGTGTCTTAGGATGCTGCAGCCTTTGTTGTTGGGCTATAGAGAAGCTACCAAAAAACTAACAAGGAGCGTATGTCTACATGTAATATTCTAGTCCAACTCTAAACCAAATTTAAAATTAGGACTCTTTAAAGAGGAACTACTTCAGTGATTATCATTTTCACAATAATAATGGCTTCGTTTTTTTATATTTTAAGAAGTTCTCACTCATATACCCCGAGGAACTCCAAAGATGGTATGGCTATGCTCTATTAGGAAAACAAAAATCCCCAGAAATGAGGCAAGAGGAAAATTGTTGCTTTTGTTTAAACAATTTTCTGTAAATTGGCCGATATGACTGCAAGGCAATTTGAATCATTCTGTTTAAAAATAAACAGAACTGGTGGGATTCCTGGATCATCCTCTGTTTTCCTTGAATAAAGAAGAGCATACTCCCTCCCAAGTCTCCTCACGCTATTCCTTAGCAGCAGTGCTTTGATACTGCTCCGAGGGTGACAGATGGGCCTAGGGGGAATGTGTTAACCAGGAAAGGACTTTCATTTTCAGTCCTGTCCCATTCAGTGTTTATGTGTGGATTCAAGGAGAAATAACGGGACTTTGTGGAACCTTTGCCAACAATAAACAGACAAGGCAGAATTTTAGTGTTCCCAAGCTGTGATAGATAACAGCACGGCACATAACTTTTTTAGTATGTGGCCAACACAGACAGTTAAGCTGGCTGGAGTTTAATTCAGCAGAGATTACATTTATAGGTCAGAGGAAACAGTTAAGGACTGTGATTAGGTGAGGCAGATTGTGGGTGTGGGTTTTTTGTGGGGTGTGGGTTTTTTTGTGACTGTTTTCCCCATCCAGACAGGTATTTTCATGAACTATGAAGGCAGCCATTTAGAGGGAAGCAGGATCATCCATGGTAGTGCTAGATAAAATGGGATAAATTAGATAGGATTGGAGTCCAAAGCATCAGAGCAAAGGGCATTACTCCATGCCTTTGCTCGGCAGAGGATGGATACAGCTGGTTTTTGGACCAAGAGGGAGCTGGGGTTGAGCAGTTGTAACCTCTCTGCCATTACATGATTCTGTTGCCCAGCCCTTTGGTGCTGCAGCTGGTAGACGGACAGCAAGAGATGAGGATGGAAGGCGTTCAGCCTCCCTGCTTGCTTCTTTTCTCCTTCATCCTCTATATATCCATAAGCAAACTTGTCTATACTTGCTCTGTGTTATTGGCACCTTCTGCTGGGGCACAGAGAAGCAGGATAAGTGTCATGCCTACCGGGTTTCATACAGGTAGTAACCAACTTCAGTGGTTTACCATAGCCCAGCCTCTGAATGTTCACAGAGTGGTCAGAAACGATGACCTGTAAAACTAATTTCAGAAAGGCCTTATGTGGTGGGGTGGCTGCCAGGTGCCCACTAAACTGCTCCACCAAGCCGCTCCCTCACTCCCCCTCCTCAGCAGGACAGGGGGAGAAAATAAGATGAAAAACTCAAGGGTTGAGATAAAGGCAATTTAATGAAAGAAAGCGAAGGCTGCATGTGCAGGCACGGTCATGCCATGGGTGGATCCAAACAGCACCGGAACAGGTGTCCTCTTACAGTATAGATACTGTCGGGAACTGCATTGCCTCTGTAACTCAGGGTTACATCCATTTCCCATAATATGAAAACATGGTAAACTTTACAAGCATTAACAGATGATAGGGAAGTCAAGTGAAGTGTGATAGTTCAGTGTACATTTGGGGGGCTTAAAGCATGACGAAGCTTTTTCGTTCTCATTTTGCAGTGGGTCCTGCACACCCATTTCTTGATCTTGACAGGTATGTCATGTCATAAATTCTCTACTTCTTTAAAGTTTGCTTCTTGACCTTCAGCTCAGAAGTGTTGCCCTTGGCCCGTTTCATGTTCCTTTAAAGAGAACTCGTTTTGCATTCGCTGCTTTCTGGCATGAAGACTGTTGAAACATCCTTCCCCATGTTTTACATGATGGGCCGTTATGCCCAGCAGCTGGTACTCTCACTGTAACTGTGACAGAAGAAAAAGAAATAACAGGAAGTCCCCAGTCTTCTTCCAGGGTATCCCAGTGCAGAAGTCTCATCATCTTCCTGCTTTTGCAGTTGTTCAGTTGCTTGTCTCCAAAGAGACATCTTGGAGTCCCAGCATAATCTCAACATTGTGGCTTCAGACCCAAGCCCACAAGCAGAGGTATCATGTCTCCTTTTGGTTTCTCACTGCCCAGCGCCTCTCCTGTAACCTCCTGCTGTATTGGTGCTCCAAATGCTGACACTGAAAATTATTCAAGCACAACAGTACCAAGTTTTTCTTCTTGCCCCAAAATAGCTGTGGGCAGTCTGTGACTTCTTGTGCTGGACATTCAGATATTTTCCCTGGTCCTATTTTTCCTGAGCAAATGGTGTCTTGTGGGACTAGCTGTTTGGAAGAGGAGGCATTCTAAATTGCAGTTTGTATAAACTGTATGTCTTCATCAGCCAGATGTGCATTAATGATGCCTGTGGATAAATTTTCAGCGTGCTTGTCTGATGGCTCCTCCTGGGGCTTGCACAAAAATGGCTTGGAAATAGAACTTTTGCAAAGAAGCGGATGCTGGCAAAAGAAAGCATTACAATGAGATGTAAAATATGTGCACTGTAATTTATACAGGCAACTAGCTTCTGGAAAACTTGACCTCTGACCAGTAGAGGACAGAAACACATCCAAAGAGACCACCGAAGCAGCGGCTGGTACCCAGTGGGACAGAGATGGAGGGACTAATTATATTTTTGCAGCTGTTACACCAATACTGGAAGTATGTTGGTGACAAACGACTTTGTGGTGGACAGCACAGTAGTTAAGACTGGAGAAAAGCTAGTCTGCCCTGCAGTTTGACTGCTTATGTGCTATTAGCATTATAAGCAGGTGTTCAAGGGTGGATTTTTTCCCTTCAGGGGTCATTGCTGGTATACAGTTTCCCACTGTCGCTCCTCAGTTGGAGAAGGCACAGTTCTCATTAAGGTGTTGACAGACAACATTCCTGTGACTCACTCCATAGTAGGAGAGCGAGAGAGATCCTGTGCTCTTTTTCTTCCCAAAACATGTCCTAGTTGTGTGAGGGGATCCATGCTGTGCTCTGTAGTATGTGGCTTTTTGTCCTAGACCCTGAAAGGTGCAGCAGCCTGGGGTTTCTCTCTCCACCCGTCTTTTTTAATGTTTTATTTCTCCGACTATAAATCCCTAGTAGCAGGTGAAAACTTTCTCTTTGACCAGGAACACGCCCACCGCGCTGTCATTTGGGGGACACTGGCCACCCATCAGCTGACTGCAAAGAATATCTGTATTCTTGAAGTATTGTAAGCCTCATCATTTTTTCTTGTATCTGTAGCAAGAGATGTTTTCTTTCACCCTAACTTCATTCTTATGAGCAAAATTAATTGTGATTTATTCAGTGTCAATCAATTTAGATTCTCTAGTCTCCTTTCTTATTTACAGGTTCCACAACCCTTCCTGCATGTGAATCAGATATTGCATGCAAACCTGGATAGCATGTAAAACAGGTATTAACAAGGTGGTAAGAT
Organism: Sagittarius serpentarius; assembly: GCA_034782735.1. NCBI lineage: Eukaryota > Metazoa > Chordata > Aves > Accipitriformes > Sagittariidae > Sagittarius > Sagittarius serpentarius. The sequence goes on along the minus strand of JAVKLA010000027.1, from coordinate 38,719,522 downwards.
CAGACCTTCTGGTGGTACAAATCTGGTCCTGAGAGTTTTTGCATTCTGGTCAGTAGCTCCCCTATGCATGTAACCATGCATTGACTCATTCTCTCTCCTTCACTCCCTCATTTGAACATTCATTTGCATAATCTATTCAACCCAAGGTGCATTTTGCTCATCTTATTTTCTTATTGGTAGCTTTAGAGTGATTTAAACAAAAATGGACATACATAACCTCATTCTGCTGTGTGAATACAGAGGAAAACAGTCCTTGCCCTGGATGGTTTACAATTCAGAGATTGTATATTTCACAGCAAAGAAGAAGATAGATTAAAAAGGGACCTAATAGTTTCTGGAGAAGGAGGTTGGAGTGTCCTAATTTACCATGAAAGTCATCAACAGTATAGATGGTAATGCAGGAAAAGTTATAGGGCATGAAAGATATATAGTGAGATCCTGTCCGCAAAAGCCATCATCTCTTGATGCAAGTCAAATGCCACTTGTGTCTTCCCAATGATATAAGACTACGTGAACTAGGGAATGGAATAATAGATAGGAAAAAAGCATAGCTGGAGGCAGATGTCTGAACACAAATCATCCCTCTAGGCTGATGCATTATTGCGGGGTTCCTGGATTGACTCACTGACATTATTTATGCAAAACTTCTGGCCACATTCCCTCTGTGCAATATTACAAGCAATACATTACAGAATGGAGCATGTCCTCTATTTCCCCAGAGTTTTCTGTCCTGTTCCTCTATAACCTTCTAGATGTATATCACAATTACTAGAAGCAGTATATTTCTTATTATAACCTGGAATCTATATATAATTTTCTGATCACATTCTCAGCTAGTGCAAGCTTGGATGATGGCAAAACTCATCATCTTGCCTGATCTGTACTAATTGCACATTAGATTTGAGGCTTTTTCTCTTAAACGTTGTGTATCCTAGTTTTGTTATGGAGGGTTGGAAAGTGTTTTGTAACTTGTAGGGTATGCTGTGTGTGAAACAGATGTTCAGTAGACTCTCTATGGCTGCAACTGTACTAATAAATTAAATGTTCCTCAGGCTGTTCTCTGGATGCAAGGCCAGTTGATGTGGAACAGCCCGTATGCATGCTATTGGGCTCTTTTAAACTCTGAAAAAGGGTGGCAACACACATGCTGCCTACTGGAAATGGTTGCTGTCTCATGTTAACTCCCAGACTATTGGTGGTAGAGTGCTAGCTGACCAGGGTAGTCTACTCTTCTTTTTGCAATGTCGTCTTACCAGTGAGTACATCCATAACAACTGCATTTTTTTCTTTGTTCTTATGACCAGTATCTTTGAATGAGAAGAAATCTCATAATCTTGTAATCCATCTCATTTTTAAGAGGATAATGGTATCTGGTAGAGTTGTTTGGTTTTTTAATTGTTACAGGAGCTTTTTTAGCATGAAATGTGGCATGAGCAAGTGCTGCCTCCATGAGCTGTGTGAAGTGAGTGAGAAGTCTGGTGTTATTTCAGTTTCACAAGTTTGTCAGTATCTGGAACAAGGCTTTTCCTGGAATGAGGATGATAATTAGTGATCTGAGATCTAAGCGTGTTCTGAGGTTACAACTCAAAAAGGCTTATTAGCAGAGCGAGCATACTGTCAGATGCAGTGTGACAGCATGAGGGTCTCTGAACATGGTAATGCTTGGAGACTTTGGAGAATTCCTGAGTTGGATGGGAACAGCATACTTGCAGTCATCTGTGAGGAGAGGCTCGACCACAGCTAGCAGCCATGCTTCTACTGAAAATAAGGACAACAAAAGGAAGAAAGGAGTGTCAGCCATACAGGGTTCAAATATCAATCTCTGCCGCTCCATCAGGTTGTTAACAGATGAGAAGTACAGTGGTGTTCCTTCGAAAGGGGCTGCCGTAGGCTTGCTGTCGGTGGTGCTTTAACAGGGACAGCAGAGGAGCTCTCTCAACCCTAAAAAAACTCTCATGGCTGCTTCTGTCGTTACAGATAAGCAGAGCAGGGATGCAAGCAGACAAATTGTAGGGGCAGAGAGGCAGAATACTGTAAAACTACATGGTACTGTAGCAAAGGATACTGAGATAATCCAACTGTTTTAAACCAATGCAATGAATACTCAAAGAAAAGGAAAAACAGAAAAGCACAAGTCCCCATTCCTGTAAGGCCTTACTACCAGGTCCTTCAAGTGGGTCTTCAGCTCCTCTGCAGAACTAGCTGAAATCCAACTACGTTAGCGAGTGGCATTGTACTGGTTTTATTAGTGCTGGCGGTGCTGACAAATCACTTTGGCTCCATCACTGAATACTGTGACCCTATTGCAGCAGGGTGTTACCGTAGGGTACCGTGGGGTACCTCTGTCCTCGAGCTCAAAGCAAACATCATGGGGCCCTTCAGCTGCAATTGCCTGCTTCCTGTAATGCAGGAAGGTTTGATATGAATTTTAGAAGTCCCAGTTAAAGAAAAAATAAAAATTAAAAGGCCATGAATTTGGGTCTTAAGAAACCAAACATTATGCTAAAAGTCAATGAAGATGTTTCCACCACCTATTTTCAATATTCAGAGAGAACTGCACTTGTGGCGATACCAAACAGAATTGGTTAAAAAACATTCTCCTCATTCCCACCTCATTCCACCTCATCTCCAGTGACTCCGAAAGAGTTTGTTTTTCATTGATTTTTTACATCTGAAATGTGTGTGGGGGGTGTCTTTTTGAAAGTGCTCATCTTTTGATATATGATGTGAGGAGTAGCTTACAGATGTTTTCATTTAACTGAATAGAAGCTTTTCATTAAATGTAAGTTTTTGATGGAAAATTTCTGGCCAGCACTATCTTAATGACATATCACATATCTTTGTGATAATAATAAGAGAAAAAACCTGAAGTGAAACAGACCAGAAAGCGGCAGTGTGAAAAGGAGAAGCTGTCTAATTAGTTTGATTGCTCAAGCAAAAAACCCACAACAAAGCAAGATAACCAAACCCCTTCAAGCTTACTATTTGTTGTTCAACTAGATATTTGAAGACTTCCATTTTAATGCTATAAGGGCGTTGTTGGCACATATGACAAGTATTGTAGCTTTGGGAGTAAGAAGTGGGACTTTTAAAAAATGTTATTTTAACCAATACTAACCCTTTAAAAGATGCCTTTTTTAAAAGCATTTGCAAATACAATGCATGTTGTTATCAACAAAAGAGAGACTCAGATATGATAATGGGTGTGCTCTCTTGGTATGATGCTGGTAACCATAATGATCCATGCATCACTGTAAAACAGAAAAGATGAAAGAAAGGTGCACCTTGAAGAGCAGAAGATATTCTGCAAGGAGCAGTACTTTATTGTAGACTTCTTTTCCTATTTTTAATTTCTAGAGGTATTATCCTTAGCTCTCATTGCTTGAGCTGAGGATCTTCAGGCCCATGTGTCTTTATTTCTCATGTGCAGATGCCAAATTACTGTATAGAAAAAAAAAGGCATATATAAATAATGCAGAAAAGTATTAGATATTTTTAATTCAGAAAAATTTCTGAAATACTTTTTGCAGCCTTTACAGAACGAAAAGTGTGGGTCTGGAAAGACTGCTTACAGATAAAATCTGTGCCCTGTTGCTACTTCTGCAGCTGAGATTAAATGAATTTTTGGTTTCATTTAGAAAGACTAGAATTTACCAACATGCGTTCCACACATTATAGGAAGATCCTTCCCTTGGACCAGTAAATACATGTCTTTCAAATATTCCTTTTTGTTCTGTCCGCCTGTGCACATCTTCCCACCGGAGACGCAACACTGCCATCCCGTCTTTCATCTTAATCTTAATATTTAATGATAGAAGTGTATTTAGGGATGCTGTTTCCATTAGTGCCAGAAGTGACAGAGCAAACATACAGCATTAAGAGGGCGTGGGAAGAGGTCCTTCAGCAGTTGATATCTGCTGAGTAATAGCTGCAGGCATGAGGAGAATTAAAAGCTTATCCTTAAGCACAAAAAGAAGAGAACTACAGTGCAAAGGTCAAGTCAGTGTTTCATCGTTTGTCATTTAAGTTGAACTGGTTTTTCAAATCCACATCCTCTGATACCATGAAATGTGAAGTTTTCTAAGCGACTTATCTTCTGTCTATATGGCACTATATGACAGCAGTGGCAGCATCTAGTGATTCATGTCTTCAGGGAAGTGGATAACAGGAGGAAAAAAATGTATATTGGGGCTGATGGAAATTGTCATGGTTCCACTGACGTCAAAGCGCCGGCTATCAAGTGGCAGGGCAAAGTCACATGAGTTGAGGATCTGTGCCATCCTGTATTTTATTAACTGACAATCCTGACTGAAAACTAATGAGGGCAAAACTTAAAAAAATTTGATTCATACAAATTCAAAATGTGAACTGCAGAATTTAAGGCCTCATTTGGGAGAATTCAGAATGCGGGATTAATGAACTTGGTCCAATGCACAGTGAATAAAGGGCCATTTCTAAGATGCATATCTTTGCTTGGGATAACCATTTGGAACCCCGACTGAGAGTAGATTCTTCCTGTATTATCTAGCTAACACAAGTTTAGTGAGAGAATTGTGGGTTCTTTACAGGACACCTAATCCCTGGTGGGATCCTAATGAAGTATGATAGAAGAAAGTCTTTTCCTAATTTTAATTTATTTTTAAAATATTTTTGTTTATGGTTAAAATTCTTCAGAATTAATTAACCCCATAGTTCAGCCTTCCACGACCAACAGAGTTTTAAAGTTGTAATATATGAGCTAAATTAATTAACACCAGCCCAAGTAATATATTTCAGATGTTAATCACATCAAATCCACAGGCTAAATTGGAAAAAATGACCTTAGGGACAGGACTACAGCTACTGAAGTAAAGGAAAAGGCTGCATTGAATCATTAATGGCTTAAACATCAGGTCTGAAATAACAGTGCTTCTCAGACTCATAATCCCAGAGGGACCAACAATCTTTCATCCTTCTAGAGTAAATATGTTAGGAGTGAGTAGTTTGCAATGCCTCGGTCTTTAGCATTAGAATTTAAGTATCAAGATCTTGTGTTTCAAATGAACAGTACAGATCTTATGAGAAAAGCATGATTTAGGTCATCCAATTTGCCACTTTTCATAATTTTTTAATCTACATATCCTTCACCCCACTTTTGAATTTTCAGTGGTGCAGTAAATTTACAACAGGAAGGACATGGGAACTCTAAGCGCAAAGCAGGAATCCAGGCTAAGGGCAGTGCTGGCGGCTGCTGTACTGAAAATACTGAAATAATGCTGCATAGAAACGGAGGTTAATTAATCTGTTAAACTGCTTTAGAGAACATGTTGATATTTTTGTACCGTGCCTATATAAAATTGTTTGTATTGACTAATAGGTGATGCTGTTGCATCACTCCAGCTGCGCATCCGCAGCATGTTTTTGTCTTTTGAAGGAACTCCAAACTCTGTTTCCATCAACATGCAAATGTTTTTGCAGTCCCTTAATATGGACATAAATGATGGATGTGGATGCAAACACATATGCAGTCCCCAATATCCAGGACTGCACCTGAATATCCCGGCTTGGCACCTTTCCCCATTGTCTAGGGCCATGTTAAGGTCAGTGGAAAGCAGCAGCAGTCTTACTTTTACACATGGTCTGAGGGAACAGCATCAGGTTCTTACTGGGATGCTTTTAGCAGATCCTTCTCCTGACCTCGGCTTCCTGTCATGTCCAATGGGCAGTTATTAGTGTCTCTTCTCTTCTCTTCATCTGTATCCAGTCTCTCTATGTAATCTACTTTAAAAAGTTCAGTGACCATTTCCATGCTAATGATTCCTAAGTCTACCTTTAATGAATCCCTCATGTCAGCTGGTTTTATTGGCTCTGATCCAGGGAAGTACTTAAGCATGTGCTTAGCTTTGAGTTTACTGACATTCCAAACTCAGGCCAACATCACACTTTGGAGAGCTGTCAAAATAATAACTAATTTTATTATTGAAATTGCTGTGCTTTGTGCTGTAAGGTTGACACAAAAATCGGATTAGTATTGACCCTTCTAAATAAGGGATGTTAGAAAGTCATTCAGCACATAAGTGATTTCTGAAAAATTGAAGAAAGAGACAAATAAATTTAAAATTAGTTATATGCAGCTGCATGCCACATCTTAATAATGTATCCAATACACAGATCTACATTTAGGAGAGTGCGTTTATAAAAACATAGGAACCATATAAGCTGATATTACATATGCTGTATTGCATGTTTAATGCGTGTGTATCTGTATGTAACCGTGTATCCATACGACATGCATACATCTACCCAGTCATCTTTTGTGTTATAAACCACCATATTAAAAATGTAGATGAAGAAAAAAATTCTTTCTGACCCCTCATGTATTTTAACTGCTTAACTAAAATTCTGAGAATTGTCTGAACAAGACTGTTTGCCCATCTGTCTTCACACTAGGAGAACGTTAGCAGCTTGTGTCTTGTCTTGTCTGTTGGTTGTTTAGTAAATGTCAGCAGTATAATTGGTCTATAGGAATTGTGCTACTGCAGTAATGTTCCGTGCGCTGATATGTATACCACGAGAAGATGCCAATGAACACTGGTGTGTTTATAATGGGGAGAACATTTTCAGAATGAACTGAAGTGTTCCTTACCTAAAGGAGAAAGGAAAAGTAGAAAATAACTTCAGACAAAATGTTCCTTAGGCACAGATAGGATCCTGATTTGACCATATAAGGCAAGACCTAAATTTGAACACAGCCTTCATAAGAGCGTGACAGCCAGGAACAGATTGGCTTCCTGGCGAAAAGTGAGTGAATTGCTTCAGCAGCCTCTCCTCATTATGTTGTTCCTGATGCCGTAAACTTTGTTATAGTGATAATTGCTGCTTCTGGATTCATAAATCTTCTCAACATTGGATTAAGAGTAGAGATGAGCTCAGGCCAAGCTGCCTGGGGCTCCTGATCCTTGCAACATTAACAAGTCGCAAGATCTGAACTGGAGTAACCTTCTTTACCATCTGATTTAAAGAGTGAACCAAAAGCTAGTGGGGAATTCTATGCTATGGTGGATAAACCCAAACCATTTTGGATCTGTTCTTAGGAACTAACACTTGACTAACTTAATAACGTGTTATGTGTGTATTTCTGAATTCTGGATATCCACAACCAGGTACTGAGTGTGGATGAAATTTTAACCTCAATTTTCATCATCATTGGAATCAAAAAGCTCAATTCCAGATGCCTCCTAACATTCAGATCTTTGTGGCTTTCTTTTGCTCAAAATCTTAATATGTCAAGATGAGGAAGTATGAGGTTGGAAGGCGAAAGTGATCAGAGTGACAGCCAAACAATGGCGTGTATTTGAATGCTGAATCTATACTGCGATACTAAGAAATCTGCAGAATATAAGCTGAATATTGGCCAAAATGAAAGGCTATTGAAAATCTTTCTCAAGTAATCTTCCTGCTGGCTAACAGAAGAAAACTGGATGGATATGGTCGGCTGCTGGCAGAGCTCTTGGAGGATGGCTGTGTCCTCCTCTGCTTGGCCTCACGTTTAACAGGAGCTAGAGTGGTGCTGCAACTTTTCCTGCAGCGGAGGCACACATAGTCCCTCTTTTACCTAACTGGGCACTCTTCAAACACAGACTATAAGTATTATAACATTTTATATTCTGAACAGAGATGGCTGGTAACAGATGGAAGCAGGGCATGGTTGTCATTACCGTATTAGAGATCTGGGATGGAGAGTAGGTAGTGATAGAATTTCCTTGTAAATAGTAGTCATCTGAAAGCTGTGGTGTGGAGACCAACCCTGTTGTTCAGACTTTCCCGTTAGTCAAAGGAGAGTGAAAGACACCTGCGGAGGATGATGTCCCCAGGACTGCTGGTGATGCTTCTCTCTTGACTGTAGAGAACAGCTTAGACTGGACAGCTGAGTCAGGGAAGGCAAGCCCCATTCCCAGGGGTGGTGGCAAACCTCCTGGAGAAGTCTGTGGCATAGTTCACAATTGGAAGCAGATGTCCAGGATCCAGTGTCTTGAGTGCAATGCTGTTCTTTATTTTTGAAGATGACTGGTGACAAAGAAGGATGGAAGAAAGGAAACTTCCTGCTGAGGCAAAACTGAGGGTCATCAGTGTAGATCTGGATCTTATTCCTGAGAAATCATATCCATTTCAGAGATTTGAAATTAATCTGAGGGCTGTATGGAAAGCGCAGAAGACAAAATGTGGCTGGGAGGCAAGCAAAGTGCAATTAGTTAGCAGACAAGCAGGTTCTAATTGCCATAGAGAGCTGACTGTGATAAAACAGACTGTCCCCCTCATCTTGTAACGATGGCCTACTGTGCCGTGTGACAATGACAGATAAGGGAGTGTCATTTAAAATAATATAAATTGAGAAGCAGTGGCTTTGTGGGTCTGACTGATGAAGCCACCCAGAAAGTAAGACCTCCTCCAAAGGGGATTAGTGATTTAAACAGAAGACTTGGTGTCCTCCAAAGGATCGCAAAGGTGAAAGGCCATCATACTAAAGGAAAAATGGCACTTAGTCTCTGTTCTCAGGATGAATTGCAGGCAAGGGAAAGGAGAGTGAAGATGTCAAAAAATAAAATGTCAGTAAAAGAGTAAGAAAAGAATTGTAAAACCATTATAAGTTCATTTGTGATGAAATAGAATCTATTTACAGAAATGTCTACAGCAGCCTTCTTTCATCTGAAAAAACTTATACTCCTGCATCAGATGAAGTTAACAGGATTCATATCTGAGTAAGATTTGATTTTTATACAGGAACATTTTCTTTGATATAATTTTCTTTGTTTTCTGACACTGTCTGCCCTGCCATGTACTTACATTTAATTTTGTTTTCCTGTGGAACAGTTTTTTCACTACTTGTACCATGGATGTTTCCCTTTACAAAACAGCTGATGGTCCTTATATGCAGTATGGCTACGTGCATGAGTACTCTGGTTCAGTCCAGCAAGGGTCCTTAAATGCAACATTCCCTTTACAGTGTGTCACTGGCAGCTTTTTTAAACTCTGCTGCTCATCACTGGAATGGGGACTTCATTTCGAGCTGCCCACTGTGATCTTCACAGCCATTCTAGGTCCTTCACTTTTCTTGCACTGTAAGAAGCGGAAAGCGTGTAGGTAGCTCTGCATTACTCTGACATGAAAACTAGTATTTTCAGAGAGGTGATCAAGGAGACAGAGGAATTCACACTAGAGGGTCCACGTGCATACACAGAGAAAGCAATATGCCAACAAAGCTGCCTCAGTACAACCATCTAGCATAGATGAGACACAGAGACTAGTGACCTGAATCACCTCACTCAGTATGGGGACATGAGGATTTTGTTTTTGTTGGTGTCATCACCCATACCTTGTCCAGCCTTTCTCCTCCCATAAAATGCTTAATCTGTCTCAAGGATATCTTAAGGGGGCTAATGATGTGGTTTGATTCCCTCATAATATACCCAGCCTCAAATCTCTTTCAGGAGGTGCCAAGCGTTCCTCTCCAAATGTACCAGCTTTTTGTATGCCAGTGGTCGGAGACCCTCAAATCCAGTAATTCTAAAAGCCGAGCCACCTCTGAGAGTTCTGGCCTTAGTCTGATAGGTTTTGAAGTTTGAAACAGGATGTCTGAGTTTAGTTCATCTGATGCTAAACAAAGGACACAGTTTGTGGTGTTTAACGTGTGTGCATTATTTAACAGATGCACCTGCCTGAAGCCCACACAGCCCTTGCGTCTCCAGCCCCTCCCCTCTCCCGGTGTGCACTTTCAGTCCTGGTCAGGTAAGGGATTCAGTTTCCATTCCCATGCTCCCTGTATTGGCAGATTATTTCAGGTGAAAGAGACAAAGCAAAGCAAACAGGAATTCAGACAAGCAGCTTGGAACGACAAGAGATGCATATTGCCAAATGCCCAATCTATCACCATCAGCATCACTGAATCCAACATCTTTCTGCACTTTTGAATCATCATGGGCTTTATACATCGCCCCTGCCCCCCGTTTCTAAATCTCTTTGTCGGCCTGTATCATTTTTCTTTCTAGTGGATATTATTTTCTTGGGTTTTTCTTTGCTTCCACGCATATTTTTATGCAAGTCAGAAAAGATATTTTGTCACCTGCAGCTAAGCTGCCAACTGAAACTGGCTGGCGTGTGCACTTTAGGCCAGGAATCTGCAAGCTTCACTGGCTGCTAATAAAGTGGCAGATTGATGTTAAGATTGTCTGACTTTTAAGTCCCTATATACAGAGTAAGCCTTGTTAGCCTTATTATTTATTCACATAGTACTAAAGGTATGTGTGGCACTTTACTAATAAATGAGGAGATGAAGTCCCTACACTGAGCCACTTAGAGTCTAGTTTAGATTGCTGTGATGTATAAAAGATTAGTGGACACATGCAGGAGTAGGGGCAAATAACACTGAGGCGGAACTGACTCATGTAATGCTCCATGAAAGCAGCGAAGATTTAAAACTGATGGCTCTAAGGACATCCTTCATGGTGACTGTGGGTAAAGTCTTTGGACTGCAGCTCCAGCGAGCTGGATTTAACAGCTGAGTCTTCAACAGACCTCCTGTTCAAGCCTTAACAGTGCATAGTGTGAACTGCTGTCGTGCTTCAAAATAAGGTCTTAACTATGTGCTTAGTTTTAACTTTTGGCTTCTGGACTTCAGTAGACCTATGCCAGCTTACATCGGCTGAGGATCTGTCCCTAAAAACAGAAATCCACAAGCTACCGACCTTAGCTGAGTTCTGAAGAGACATCTGCAAACATTTGTGCTGTTTTATCTGATGTCGCTAGGGTTTGTTTGTAATTTAGCTGGCAGTAGAAGGTGAAATATGCCTCGCATACCATTTCCAGGAGACATATGTTGGAGAGCGAATCAGTGTTAACATACTCTATTTTTTTCAGTCTTAATGTGCATTTTCTTCTACTATTGTACAAGACACACAATTTCAGTTCTTTATTTTTTTCTCTTGACTTGTTGACAAAGCAATGAGCCAGCTCTAATGCTGATCTCTAAGGTATGCAGGCATTCTTTTCAGCAGGCGAAGGATTTGTTTATGACAACCTGTTATTCTTATCCCATTGTTCCACTTTCTGCCTTATCTGTTGATGCTTCTTTTTTCACATTAGACATTTGTTGCTGGTGGGCTGTGTTATCAAGTGCTTTAGGACGACTTAGCTAAGGGATGCATCTCTCTTGAGTAGCATGTCAGAGGGATCGTCAAAGAAGTCTTAACAAAGGATGCATTTGAAGGCTGGAGAAGCCTGGCTATTTTAACTATTCTTCCTTTTGATCTCTGAAAGTAGATTGTGAATGTGACTGCTCTGTATTTTCCTGTCGGGTCCCTTGACTCTTTTTCTAAAAGGTTATGTTAGTTACTTTCTAGTCCAAAGGGACTCTTTCCTGTACTAAATGCATTTCTGAAAATGTCAGTTGAAACTCCTTCGCCTTCTATTCTTGTTTGGTTTTAATATTCTCAGTTTCATATTGTCTGAATCTTAGGGCACCATCAATTTTCAGATCTTTCAAACTTTTCAGAAAAGTTTGGTGCTATTGAATGTCCTGTTTGTCCTTATGACTTTGCTGTCTGACAACAAAAGTGATTCACCTTTTGCATTTCAGAACGCAGCTTATCACTTTATTACTACTGGTATTGTCTACTCCTCTGCAGCCTGCCCTGCCCTTGGTCAAAAAACAGGATTGAAAATTTGTTTGCCAAGCTTTAGTTCTCTTACTGATTCTTTGCTTTGATTTTCACTGCTTTAATTAAAAAGCAACAACAACCCATCGCTTTAACTCTGTCTCAAGGTAAACTGTAACAGAACTTATTGTTTAGGACTCATAAGCAGAATCAGCTTCCTTTCAGTTTTAGTGGGTTTTGTCTATAAATTGCCTGCTGTTGTTGAATTAGCATAGATAGAGCTGTAGAGGAACTGAATTACTGCAGATTTTCATTTTTCTTTTAAAATCAGAATAAAAATGGCAAATTAAGAAAAATTTCCATGAATAAAAATATTTCATTCTGGTCAGCTGACACATTTCTTTTCACTAAAATTGGAAATTTAATGTCAGTTTTGACAATCTTAATTCTCCAGAATTTGAAGATAAAATGCATCTAAAGATCAACGTGATTTGAAAAGTAAAACTAATGCATTTATTACTCCAAATGGGAAAAGTTCAATTTTTACATTGTATCCAGGCTTCTCTTTTTTCATAATTGCACCATCTGGTCTAATAAAATACGCTACATCTCCTTGCAAACTGATTCAGTGATGGATATGGGTAAGTTTTACATGTTTAAAAATCCTAACTGGTATGCTGTTTATAAAATCGTTATAGTTTTGTCTGTGAGATAATTGCAATGACTAGTGTTGAGAAAGAGAGATGGATTTCTTAAAAGATGCAGCAGTATTAGTGAGGGAGGCTGTACCAGAATGTGGGAACTTCAGAATTAAGACTAAAATGGCTGTAGGCATACATGTAAATGCGTTTGCTTCTCTGAAATCTAAATACTAATGTGGATTTCTTGTCAAGTTTTTTTATTAACCATTTTCAAGGTGGCTGGTTACAGCATCTGATGGGAAAATCTCTTGATGGCTGTAATCTGCCACTTTACTGTAGTCAAGTGCTTCCCTGGGACTGCTCGATTCCATTTCTTCCCGCTTCAGACATCAGAAGCAACATATCAGCAATCTACATGGATGACATGGTTAATCCATCCAGAAGGGAACTGAGCGATGGGAGGAATTTTAATGAAAGATTGATTACTCATAATAAAAGTAAATGCCATTCTTTTTTTTTAATTTATTAGGGCTTTCCAGACAACCTGGATCTGATTCCTAGTCTAGTAAGCTACAATAGTGATCAGTTTACACATGTGAAATTAGAGACACACACAAGAAAATCAATGTGTAAAACTGATAGTATGAGACTTGGCATCTTCAATAGGAGAGAGTTTTACCTTGTGCTTCCTTACATACGTATATTTGTAGGGAAAGAAATGATGAAGAGGAACAGAGATTTTTCACTTTGCCATGGAGAGTCTGACATACTCCCAAAATGACAGCAGAGATGAAAGGTGGACAGATACAGGTGTAATTTCTAGTACTCGCTATAGCTCTACATAGTGTAACCAGAGCACATAGAGCCTGGAGTGACTATTTTAATCCAGGTAGCCTCGGGCTTACAATTTGTAAATCAGAGCCTCTACCTGTGTCATGTACTTTGCGGTGGATTGGTTAATATCTTGAAGGCATTCTGAAGTACCAGCACTCCCAATGCCTTAAATTAGGCATCACTTTGCTATTGGCAGCTTCATATTATACCATTTTGTCTCATTCCTACTGAGTCATTTTTTAAAAAGAAGACAGTCCCAAACAGAAATACCCAGCAGCAGGTTCATTCCTGGGGGTGGGCGGCAGCAATTGCATGTACCACGGAGCAGCCAACACAGAGAAAGGGCATCACAGGAACTGGAAGTTTCTGCGTGAGGAAGACCCACGCACTGGAACGTCACTGTGCGAAAAGAAACAAGACTCTCCACTGAAAGCAAGTTTAGGCTCTTGTTTAACAGAAGTCACCAACAGTGTGAAAAAGCTGGTGAGGTTCTCAATTTGAACGGCTCTACCAGGTTTCAAGAGGATGTACACACACACCCACCCACCCCCTGTTAAATAATGCCAAAAATAAGGGCTTTACTATTCTCTCGATTAATCCTGAATTTCTAGAGGATCCAGAAACATCATGTTCATCTAGGAAAATGAAGATACTTTAACCTCATCAGTCTCAGAAAATCATTTTACTATTTCCATGTTTGTTATTATATGATGTATGTTCACATATGTGGCATGTAGGAATGTTAGAATACATTCCTCGTGAAATATGATTCTTTTCTTTTTTACTTCAAGTGTGAGTTTTATCCTTATGGCCCACATTGTGGGAAACTTTTACACATACATACAACACAGTCTGTTTCCGAGCTTGAAGGGCTTGAAGAAACAAACCAAGCCAACCAGGCAAACACGATGTTTTCAAGTATTAAAAAGAAATGTCTCCAAAGGGAAAGACAGAAATTCTTTACAAGAGGAAGGACATGCTTCTTTATCCCTGATCTCTGTTTTCAATGTCAAATCTAAGGCTGTGAATGGGATGCAATCCAAAGGGGTGATTGCCGTTAGTATCGACATACCCGAGTTAGCTTTCAATTAGCGTGTTTGGCTCTGAACAGCTACCGTTACCAAGTGTTTATCGAGAATTTTATCTGACTGTATGCAGCCTGTACCGTTGGGCAAGATGCTGTTTGAGTACCTGAGCACAATCTTTATCTCACCTCACCGTAGAAAACATCACTAGAAGGACCCAGACAAGTCCTCTAGTCCTTCCCACACTGCTCTCCATCCTAAGCCAGCCTCACTTGTTCCTGAAAACCAGCGTGATGAGGTCTCCAGAGCCACCCTGTACAATCATTTCCAGAGCTTTATTCTTTTTGTTACAGCATTTTATCTATTGTCTAACCTAAATATCCCTTATGGCAATTTCAGCCCATTACTTTTTGTCCCATTCACGGCGAGCGCAAAGGGCAGTGTGTCCCTGCTGTTCTTTGTAAGAATTTCTTACACACCTGAAAACTGTTAGCGTGTCTCTTCTCTCCCTTCTCTGGAGAAGATGAGTCTCTGACAGTGACACAAAGAGGAAGAATAAAAGTAATAATAACTATCAAGTCCTATTCACCGATACGCCTTCCCAAATGACCTACTCGTGCATCTTCCGCCCTCGCCGCCAGATCAATACGGAGTAGCAACCCGAATTCAAGTACGGGCTCCCATCTGATCGCCTTTCCAGAACGCCGATGCCCTCTGCAGCCGGGGCAGGCCCCGCCCCCCCGCCCCGGGCCGCCCCCCCCCCCCCGGCGGT
>JAVKLA010000027.1:38677561-38701067 GCA_034782735.1 Sagittarius serpentarius | reverse complement strand
ATCAACATTCTTCTCATACTGAACCGAAAACACAGCGCTGTACCAGCTACTAGGAAGACAATTAACTCTATCCCAGCCAAAACCAGGTAGTGTGAGAGATAGTAACAAAAGCTTTGCGAAAATCCCAAAACCTCACATCTGCTGTCTTCCCTTGGTCAACTAGATAGGTGACATTATCATAAAAGGAAATTAAGTTAGTCAAGCAGGACTTTCCCCTCCTGAACTCATGCTTGCTATGACCAATGACTGCATTGTCTCTCAAGTATTTTTCAGTAACTCCCAGAACAACCTTCTCCATAATTTTACCAGGCACTGAAGTGAGACTGACAGGCCTGTAATACCAGGGTCTTCCTTCTTACCCTTCTTGAAAATTGGGACAACATTTGCTAGCTTCCAGTCAACTGGGACCTCTCCAGACTCCCAAGACCATTGGGATAATAATGGAGAGAGGTCCCGTGATGACATCAGCCAGCTCTTTCAGTACCCTGGGATGAATCCCATAAGGCCCCATAGATTTGTGCACGTCCAGATGGAGCAGCTGGTCTTGAACAAGTTCAGAGTCGGCTGGGAGTTTATCATCCCCCCCAGTCATGGTCTTCCAACACAGGACTCCGGGGGTGTCAGGCCCCATTATCGGTGTTGAAGACAGAGGCGAAGGCAGCATTAGTATCATGTGAGAAATTTAACACTCAATTCATCTTGAGGTATTTGCTTAAGTCTGCTTTGTCTTAACTACATTAGCTATCTAAAAGATAGGTAGCTAGTCTATGCTGCTCATCCAGCTTCGCTATGTAGCGAGAGAGGCACTTGAAGAGGCAAATCAGAGCATCTGCGGTGTGTTTCCGTTGAATCCCTCAGGAGAAGACCATCTCCATTAGCTACATGAGAGCACTGGGAACTAGTCCTCCAGTTGCCATTGACACCTATAGTTAGGCAGTGAGAACTCTTACCTGTGCTTTTATGACATTATTTCTATGACAGAAACCATTAGACAATGATTTTTAAATTTTATGTGCAAATGGCAGGAACAACTCAGATAGGAACTCTCAGAGATATCCAGCCCAACTGTCCTCCCAAGCATAACTACTTCAAACCCCCTCCAACAAGCACCCATATGTGAACTGCTCATCTCTGGAAATCCCCTGACACTAATGATGCCATCTCAGGTCCGCTTCTTTTCCAGCCTCCAAGACTTTCCACTTCCCCAGGTTGACCTCCTCCTAAAACGCCAAGCACAGAGTATCTCCAAAATTAATCCCTCCTTTCCATTGAAAACCCTATCCTAGCTGCTGATCCTTAGTCATCTCTTACTTTTAAAGTATTTTCTGTGGTTATCTCATTACCAAAGCCCTGTCTGATGCAAAGTTGCCTTGCCCAAGGACCGTAGTACAAAGGACACTACCTGCTTAATTGTCGATTGGCTTCTCTTCCCCAGTAGCCTCAAATCTCTGCTTCTCCATTTTAATGCCTGTGGCAAAGCCAGAGATGGGTTTTAAAAAAATTAGGTCTCTTCACAGGGGAGGGTCTGTTTTCATTTGAACTCTTCCTTACACACTATCGCTCCAAGTGCACCCATTCCTTCCCAAGGATACAGGGAATGAAGCACCCTCAGCCCTGTGTACTTTCCTTCCTTGGTTCTTACCGCACAATGCCATTGTCGGCAATGTTACTAGTTATTCTAGTTCTGAAGATGAACATTAAAGTGCTTTACTTGTATGAATAATTGCAGCAAACAGGTTTCTTTCACCTTCTTGCCCCTCTTGCCTTCTTGCCCTTGGTATCTCATTCAGTATTCGGCTTTGTGCTTTTGGCAGCTGGCAGCCCCCGAGTCCCAGTGGCTGAGAGGGTGAAACCTGCAGGACTGGAAAGAAGATGTGCTTTTAATTGATCCCTGAAGCAACGTGCAGGAATCCAGAGGAAGATATTCCCGTGATTACACAGCTTAAATATTTGATACCCAGGGTAGGTTTTGGAGGATTGTTTGGTTTTGATTGTTTTAAATGATAAGCAGACAAGTATGCAAACTGAAGTTTGGCTCTGAGAGAAGACTCTGAGCTGTTATCCCATATTCCACATTTTTGTAGCTCTGTGGGTTTCCTTATTGAGTTATCACCTGCTTACAAGTGTTTTTCCGCCCTCAGTGTTCCATCCGAAATCTGAGTATTTGAAATCTGGGGCCTTTCTTCTTCCTTAGCAATGAAGTTTATGGGATTCAATCATTTATAGCTTGGTTTCCATTTGCTGGATGTGTAAGTGTGGTTGCAGATGCATTACAGCTGGTTTTGTCCCATACTGCAGGGTCAATAGCAGCCATCAGCTGGAAAGTCTTTTCCTTTCTTAGGTATGTCCTTGGGTACACATGCAGAGCTGATTTCTGAATAAATGTGCTTGCCAAGGTTTTTAGTTTTGTGCTTCATTTTTATGGGTCTTTTTTTTTCTTCCACTCCCAGTTTTACTACATTAACTTTGAAAGTGGTTTTCCCGATGTGCAAATGGTCAAGCTGCGGGTTTCTAATGACCTTAATATTAAAGAAAAGATGCTGCTTAGTCTATGACATAAAGATGTCAAATAGATGTTAAATGTAGTCATACTAAGTAACATTTTATTGTCGGCATTATTCAACTGGAACAGAAAGTTACTTGCTGCTTTGTAATTAATCAAAATGCTTTGAATAAGCTCCGAGATCTTTTTAAAAGCCCTAACAGATCATGTGTGAGTCCAAGAATTAAAAAAGCAACAAAATGTGGTTGTGGTAAGTCGTAGGCAATGTGCTCCACCGTAAGCACTCCTGGAAACATTTAAGATTAAATAATATTTATTCTGAAATGACAGATTACATGTATCCCACACACAGAGTACCTCAGGTTGTTTAAAACAAATTATTCTTTTAAAAGTGAAAAATAATTTCTAAACTATTCAATATTTTCCATTTCATCTTCCCTGTATTCCACACACCTTCCCGCTCTCTTGGAGAGTCTGAGAGCACAGTTTGCAGAATGCCATGAAGATTAAGCCAAGGCAGCAGCAAAACTATACCGACAACAGTCTGAGGAGTTAGCGTCCCTGAAATATTAGTAACGTATTAAAAATAGGCATAATGAAAGAAAAACATTTACAAAATCTGAAAATTCTTTCCATCATTTTTGGTGAAACAAAAATTTTTATTTCATATGGAAAGAGGGAAAGAGGAATAAATTTGGGATCTGAATGCCTTTTATCCCATTTGATTCAGAAACTGGAATAAAAATGTAAATATTCTTTTTACCAAATAATAATAATAATAATTTATGATTATTTTATTATTGCCATTTATAATTTAATGTTCATTTATATTACTTCATATTTTCATGCAAATATTGTCCCAAATAAAAGACTCTTTAGAAAATACGTGTTTATTAGATGCACATAAGAGATTTCTATGTAATACTATATTGCACGTAAAACTGTAGAAAAACCTACTAAGTGCAGGTACCTATGTAGATATTTTTTCATTTTTGCAACAACCCTCCCGAGCAAACAAAGAAAAAGAGAGCATTCTGGCGGCGACAGGGACACCTCCCTCGCAGGGCCTTTGAATGAAGAAGTAAGCCCTGTGGTGGAGGTGAGCCCTCGCTAGGCGCAGCATTCCTGCCTCACCTCATCTTCTGCTCCTGCCTGTGCTTACGGGTGCAGCGCGGCGAGGTGGGGCACCCGAAAGAGGTCGCTTGCTACGGCAATGGATTTGAGGCAGGCAGAGCAATCGCTGTCGCCCAGGGCTCGTGGTTTGCCGTTGCGGAGCCAGGAGGACGAGCCGGCGGTGGGATGCCAGTCTGGGCATCGAGCTGTGGAAGTTGACCCCGGCCACCGCCCCCAAGGCAGCGTGCAGGGGTGCAGAGCTGCACTCCCTCCCCATTGACACCCCCGGCCGCTCGCGGAGGGGCCAGGAAGAGTCGGGGGTGTCCCGTGGCCTTCAAAATGTTGTCATGGGTATTTGACATGGCAGCTGGAGGCTCTGGGTCCACGCGGTGCTAGTTCGTTTGCCGTCCACCGAAGGCTCTGGGCTTGTTGTCCACAGCGACAGTTCCTGAAGAGTTAAACTCTGCAACACCGGTATAGAAATAGTAATTCCAATTAAGGTAATCACCAGGGAGCGATTGAAGGAGAAATAAAAATGTGGTGTTCTCATTTCCATAAGCAAATGAAAATAATTTAGATGACTTGTATCTAGATGAAGGAGAACGCCTATGTAAAAACTAATTACCCTCCGTGCTAATTACGACAAAGAGGATAAAGGACAAACCTTTTGAAAAATATCCAAGGATATTAAATGGAGTTTTATTAATAGATGAAATAAGCTGAAAATGAGAGTTGTGATATATCGTGTTTGGGCCTAGATTCAATAAAAACTCTCTCTGGCTTCCGCTTCACAGCAGCCCCATAAAATCAATTTATTATATGAAGCCAGATGGGTCTTTTATTGAACCTGGACCTTATTCATTAAATAAAAGTAATTATCATCAGACTTAAAAGAAACAATACCTGCTGCTTCATGAATCAGTCACTACCCCATACATTTAAGTGATAATGAGAAAGAAAAATATATTTTTAAATCAATAGACATACAGTTCATCAAATGTAAGAGCAGGGCATGTAATATATTTTCTGCTGTAATTTGTTCCTAAGCACAGGGATCATTTAAATCATAATATCTGCTTTGGCTGTTGAATCTGGA
Source organism: Sagittarius serpentarius (assembly GCA_034782735.1). Classification (NCBI taxonomy): domain Eukaryota; kingdom Metazoa; phylum Chordata; class Aves; order Accipitriformes; family Sagittariidae; genus Sagittarius; species Sagittarius serpentarius. The sequence continues at coordinate 38,696,355 of JAVKLA010000027.1, read as the reverse complement.
TCAACCAATGGCACTGGCCGTACAGAGCGTGATGCTCTTGACCTTTTCCCTGGACCTCCAATTTTAAACATGGGAGGAAGAACTGGGTCTGAGATGGGGAACGTGAAAAACAAGCAGCGGCACCAAACACAGCTCACCTTTCTTTACGCCACTCTATTTGACATGAGCTTTGTTCTAACTCCTGTGCTGGCAGTGTTTTACCCCAGAGAGCAACCTCCCTTGAATTTTGAGATCCTCTCTGTAACATTGTTCCAGGCAGGACCTGACATGAAATAAAAAGAGATGCAGAAGTAGGGATCTAGTTTATCTCAAGTGCAGTCATTCAAGGGAATGAGACCTCAGATGAGACATCAGTAGGTGCCAAGGCTTAATAGCAGAAGGGTTGTAGGATGAACATATAGACAGCTCACACTACCTAACGTAAGCTAACGTTTTGATAGTGAATGAGAAATGGCTATGCCTGGTAGGGCTTTTTCTTCATACAACTAAAAATGGCACAGTATGGAGGGAATTGGAAGACACGGGGAAGAGCGACCCAGCCCAAGGGACTGACTGGGAACATGATGTTTCAACCGGATTGGGAACTCAATTAAAGCTGGACTGAAGTCAGACAGAGAAGAACTTTCCAGCAGGGTTTTGTCAGTGCCGTTTACACAGATCTCATGCACAGATTTTCATATATGTCACCAAATGGAGTCAAAAGACTTAGATTTCAGTATTTTTTAATATTCAGTATTTTAAATGTTATCGTATTAAATTATGTCATTGTCACGGCTACTGATTTGAATCAATCACTTTCTTGAAAGTAGTCAATTCAAATCAATACTAGCAACAATAGTGTAATTCAATACATTAATACTTAAAAACCAGAATATCTTGAAATCCAATTCACTGTCTTCAGCTGCTGTTTCTAGTGCAGTGCCTTTCTCCTGCTTCCCTACAAAAGTTTGTATTTGGGTTATATCTGCTTAGTCACATCTCACTGTGTATTTTATAACACACAGAGAATAAAGAACTTCCCTCAGTTAAATCACAACACACTTGAGCGCAGCCTCTGGTTTAAATGCCGACTTGGAAAGTGTACTTCTGTTTTGAGTTTTGTTTCTATAGGTTTTTTTCCTTCTGTCTTTCAGGACGATAATAATGATGATTTGTGTTGCTGCTATCCCACTGCGTTAGCTACTCCGTAAGCACTGAACAAAAAGGTTTCTCTGCAGGACGTTTCTACTGCTTGTTTATGGCCTTTATTCCCGGGACACCAGCAGTGGGATTCCTGCTTGGCAGAAGAGCTGAAGTACTTATCTGGCCGAGGTGTAAGTCAATTTTTCCTAAAAGTTTAGAGTGCTCCGTGGGCTAGACCTTGAGCACCAGGAGGTAGCCCTGTCCCACAGCGAATTCTTTAAAGGCTGATGAAGGAGATGAGTTTAACCACTCAACACAGAAATCCCTGGTGTCTTCAAAAGAGGGAAATCTCAGGGACTCCGTTCCTCGTGGCTGCTGGAACAGATGTGCTTTGTGCTGGTAAACCTTGCCTGGCCTCCGCTATCACATGAAATCCGTCAAGGTCTTTCTCTGGCACTTGTGTTTCTTCCCCAACATGGGCTGGCTTAGGGCTGACGTACGATGGCAGCAGAGCCACAGGAGCGCCCTGGTAGTTTGGACTCTGCAGTCCCCATGCTCCTCTTCTCTCTCCCGTGTTTTCTTCTGAGCTCTTTCCAGCATCAGGGCACTGCTTATGCCTGATGACTATATCTGGTTTCTTGGGCAGCAGAAATAGCTATAAGGCTCAGAGTCCTCCTTCAGGCCACCAAAGACTTCATCTGGATCGACAGGTCCTGGATGGTAGGTGATTATTTGGGACATACCTAGCCTTCAGAGTTGAAGCCAATGTTCAGTATTAAGGTATATAAATCCTCTACAGCTATTGAAAATTTATTGAAAGGGATGGATGCAAAGCAGGGAGGAATGCAGAACAAGCCAGCAGGAACCAGTAACACAGGGATGTTCCTGAAATCTGCCCCTCTGGAGCCATGTGAGGAGGCACACTGGTGTGCAGGTCCCAGAATTCACTCCTGACAGTGAACATGGGCTTCTTTCAAAAGCAGAACAGAGCTCACTTGCGAAGTGCAGTTGCTGGGGGGGGTTTGTTCTTCTGGGCTCAGAGCATGCCCCCGGTAAGATGCACAATGGGCTGATATGGCTTCCTGAGTCTTCTCCTCACACCATGCGTTTATGTTAAACCAACACTACATTAAAAATTCAAACAATCGCCTCCACCCATCCTATTAAGAAAATAAATCTGCAACCATATGTTGTTTGCAGACTGATCCTGTTGTGTATTAGGTAGTTGCCAAACACAGCTGTCAGCTGTGGGAGCTGAGGGGACTTGGACATTGCTCCACGACAGCTCTGAGGTTCAAGCAGGGCTTCAGCAGGAGCAGGAGGTTTACAGACACAGAGCTGCAGGCAGGTCCAGATCTTCCTGATGAACTTTCAGGCTTTAAGCGAGTGGCAGCTGTTGAACATGAATTTTGGGGTTGTACTTGAGGCTGAGGTGGCTGACATTTGAATGAGTAGACTGCATCGCATTTGATGAGTGGATGGGTTTGACGGATGCACAAGAGCAACTACGAGCATGTTGGCTCACGGTCCACTTGCCTTCACACCACGCAGCTATCTCACGCATAGCCTGAACGTGAGCTCTCTCGATATGGTTGACAACATCCCGCCAGATGCACTTGGCACACAAACACCATACAGGAGAGCCCTTAGCTAAGAGCTAAGCTTTCCTGTTTGCCATTAAAGCAGTGGAGAGTCTGGTGTTAAAGGCAAACTTGAGACAGCATTCACATTCCAGTGCAAACACATATCCTAAATCCTGATTTGCATCCCACCTCGGGGCTTTCACCCTGCCATGCTCATCCCTTCCAGTCTATTCTCTCCTGCATATTGTCCCTCCTGACAGAGGGTGGGTAGTGCCTTAGGCAGGGAGGAAGGGACTCTGGCTTTTAAATATGAAAGCTGAGCATAGCAGGGGTGCTTAAAGCTTACAGAGCAGTATGTAGCTGAGCTAATGGGACTGTCTTCCCTCTTGCAAAATATCTGAGACTTGCATCAAGAGCCGGGGATGTTGAAAGATGTTCTAAGCATGTCTTGGGGGTCAGAGTTAACCGCCTACGGTGGGCTGCTGTGTGATGGGGTGAGTGGAGGGATTTGTTATGTAAATCCCCTTACTTTTATATGTGCAGGGATGTTTAATGGCAGTGTTACAGCAATGCGGTTTGTATTAATCACAGGATCAACCTTCATTATAACTCAAATTATTTTGTGGGCAATAAACATAAAGGTTGTTCTTTTCCAGTGTCACAGAACATTAAAAATATCAGTGTCTTGCACAGGGGTTTTTAGAATGGTTTATCTTAGATATTTATTCAGGTATCCCCTTTGCTCCAGAATGTATTATTTCAGAGAGATTATTATGAAATATAATTGTGTGACAACATCTGCAGTCCACCAAAGCTATGGTCCACAAGAAACCTCTTTCCTATTTCCAACCTATTCTTAATTCTAGTTTAGTCATATGTGATATCAGTCTTAGCCTTGTCATCCTTTAAACAGAGGTTTGATACCTGATGTGGAATGTTTGGGATATAGAAGGGAAAAGATCACTCCTGGTAGAGATTTTCAGAAGGGCAGGAAAGCCTCTAGATGGCAGAAGCGCACTACAGAAAACTCCAAACCGAAATTCAGCAAGAAGCTGCAGAAGAGGTGTGTGCCAGCTGTGGGGAAAAGGTGCACTGGTTATTGACTGGTCCACTGACCTCTTCCTCCTCCTCCAACTTTAATTGCTGCTGCAGATGATCTGTGCTGTACAGCCACACAGACGTGATGCCAAACTGGGTCTGAACAAGTTTGCTCGTGGATGTAGTTTTTGCCTTTCTGCAAAATGACACTGCGGCTGTTTCTTTTAAAGGTGAAGCGAAAGGCTTCTGGCAGCTGGCAGTATCGGGAGTTGGAGATGTCTTCTGTTAGCAGTTGATGGCACCGCTGAAACTTCACGAGGAGCTGCATCCCTTATGAGGCTTTGTGTCTCTCCCTTGGGAGGGGATCAGCAGTCTGCAGTCCTTTCAAAAATAAAAACCTCATCCTCTGTGCAGGTGGGCAGTACACATTTTAAGGTCTTTTTGACCTTGGAAAAAGTGCAGAAAAGTTTCAGGTGCCCTTATCTGTCTGACAGAGCTGTCAGCAACTCCTGCTGTAATCAGTTACAGAAGAAGAATCCAGTGAATTTTGGCACTGAAGCACAGAGAAGAAAATCCTTCTATGAATCTGAGGTTTAAGCAGTATTAATGGCTGACACATTGCTAACTTCTATGCCTGTGAATACTGTTACAGCTTGGTCATGATCCCTCTGCATGGTCACCTTGAGAGAAAAACCCAACTGCTTAGGCTTGCGTGGTGCCAGAGTAACTGAATCTAGGAAAAAGTCCAGTTTCTAGCTCTGCAGTCTTATACCTCGATCTGGGTAGGAAATGATTTGAGATTTCAGAGATTTCTATTTCAAAGGAAGGCCTTTTGATGTTGGCTTTTGGTTGCTGATGAAAAGCAATTAGATGATTCTCAAAATACTCGGATGTGTCTTCCATCTGCCATATGGCAGGTGTGTCCTAACCTCGAGGCAGCTGCAGGGATAAAACACAGTCTTTATGGAGATTTCATTTGGTATTAAATACATAAACCAAGGGCTTGAACCTTTTTCTCCCATACCTAGTTGGAGCATGTGCAACATATGTCCAACAAGACCCACAGTTTTACAGGAGTGTGGGACACCCATGAAAATGGAAGATCCTGGTGTTAGTCCGTGGTCCAAAGCAGCATCCACTGCCCAAGGCAATGTCTGGCCAGTTTTGATTTGGCACTGACACATAATCCTGCCTCACACCCTTAAATGAATGCCCCAGACTGCAGGAGCCCCACAGCCATCACATATGCCTCCTGACATTTGTGATAGCCATTAATCATCTGGGCTTCAGTTTGTCTGCAACAGGGTGGCAAGAAAGCAAGCATAGGAATATCTTTGCTGCTTTCAGACCATTTGCTTTTGACAACACTTACAAATGATAGGCTTTTTATGACAGCTTTTGCCCACCAGGTCTTCCATGGACCCTAGGCATGGGCCAGAAACCAGGCAACAGCCAATAATATTGATTGTAGATCACAGCCTCAGCGGTATCTCAGTGGAAATCTTGTAGTGAACTATCAAGTGCTTTTTAGCTGTGTAAAAAGCAGCATAAGTTGTCCCAGGAAATTCTGGAGTTGTACTTTCTGTTGTAGCAAAAACTGAGCTAGTAATTTCAAAGAGACATGCCAGCTCCAATGCAGGTGGTTCTTGCGCAGTCTGATGCAGTCAGTGGGGCTGAAGCTAGTGGGACCTCCTGTACACCACCTTCATAACCATGCTGGTAAACTTTTATGGGTTTGTCTGCATTTTGCCAGGAATGCTGACCGATTGTTTACTTGGTCTTCTCTTTTTAAGGTGCCATTGGTACTTCAAGCAGCAGATTTCACATTTTAAGCGAAGGACCTCGGTACTTGACTTGGAGACTCCCAAAAGCATTGTAACAAGATGTGTGACTACAGTAAAGACAGATATACCCAATATAGCTGGCTAGGCAGCAGTGAAGATGTGGCAGCACAATTTTCAGGATAGTCTAGCAACCCAAGTAGCTACTCAAGCTCCCCTGTGGGCCTGTGTAGCACACACAGCAGTCTGGGAGACCACAACTTCACTGCTGTTATTAGCATTACTGTCTAGATAGAAGCTACCGTCACTATTTCTGCCTGCTTCTGCAGCATTTGTAGCATTTGTCCTTGTTCTCAAGAGACCAATGCTAATGACAGGAGACAGAATTGTTTATTTATTGTGTCTCATATTTTTTCATCCACACTAAGCACTAAATCAATGCGTCATCATGAGGTTTGAGGGCTGCTAGCTGATTCTTCAAGTAAGAAATAGAATCAAGATCTTTGCTGTATTTTATAAAAAAAAAAAAAAAAAGATCCTTACACATTTTTAAACTGATCCAGACTTTAGGCTAGAACTTGGGTAATCACAAGGTATCTACTCAGTTTCAGATAGACTTGTCTTCATGGTTGTGTATCCGTGATATTTTCTCCAGCCTTGCATTCCAGGAAAAACTGCATTTCAGGGAAAAGTGAGCTTTTTTCCAGGCATGAGGGGCACAAATATTTTAGTTCCTTCAGTAGATTCTCCATGTTTTACTCAGATTCTCATAAAGCTAAAGGTAGACCCAGGAGTTCATACTTTGTGTTGCACTTTTGCTGGGGAAAGTTTTGCACTGCAGGCAGCTTGGCCAGTGTTTAATAAAATGCCTAGTGCTCTGTAATGATAAAAATGAAATCCTCAATCCCATTCACATTTAGAGGACACTTGAATAGCTGTTACTTGAGGCTTGAATTAATCTGAGAGTTTGTGAAAAGAAACACATACTGTATTTTTGGCAGCATTTGATAGTTTTAGAGTACTCTTCCCTCTGAGAGACTGTCAAAGCACATAACAACCTCAGTGAGCAAAACCCTTGAGGGGCTGGAGGGAGCGTTACCTCCCATGCACAGGCTGTGAAAGCGAGCCACGGCGCTCACGGTGAGAGCAAAGCTGGGAATGGAAACACAGGCGGGACGGCCCCTTTGATCTGCTCCTCTGCTCTGAAGGCACCTCTGCAGCCTGATGCCTTTCAAAAGGTTGTTCGGCTCTCTGGTGCCTGGTTAGGTATTTAGCCTCTGTGACTCCTCAAGCTCACTCCTGTTAGGATTACAGTCTTCTCATTTCACACTTAAATATGTTCATTGTCTTGTTCCTACACTGTCTTCATTTGCTAACTTAAGCATCTCTTCCCTGGTTGAGCCTCCCAAGGCGTACGTACCCAGGCAAACCTTGCATCTCTAAGATTTCATTTTCTGGATTTGAACAAACCTCCATTATTGTAATTTCCACAGAACCAGAGTGTTAGTGGTTGGAGGGAGGGAGTTTGAGGCTGGAGACAGCCACAAAAGTCTTCGGAAGCTGCAGTCAGGATCTGCATTTTCTGATAGGTGTCCTGGGGCACGTGTGGAGCCGCACAGAATGGTAGGTTTGCTGGTTTAATGGCGTCTATAGAAACCTAGCCCCAGAAAAAAATCAATCTGAATAAAGCTGTATTTTACTTCCAGAATTTCATTTCAGAGTCCAGAGATCAGTCTGAGTTTCCCAATTTCTCACTGAGATCCTGCTGAGGAATTAGCTCTGGGTATCAGCAGATTGTTCCTGTGAACGTGACCTGCAGTGCTGCTGCCCATCGTAGCAGCAGCAGGACGACGGCTTTCCTACAGTTAGAGCAAGGCTATGCTACTGAGCCCTAAGAGTACGTGCACATACATAGACAGAGGCATGTCCTCAGACCCCTCAAATCCAGCCCCCCAAATGGATGCATAAAGTAAACAATTTATTTACACATGGCGGGATCAATATTTTCTAGTGTCTCAGAATTAAACCCTTTATTAATTCACAGGTAGGCAAACATATCTCAGGAGCGATATCACTCCACTGCTGTGTTATATTAGTAGAGAGATATTTAGACAGACAGAGAGATATCTTACACTATAAAAGCTACCTTCTTGAAGGCTGCAAATCTAAGTACTTCACAATTACAATAAAGTAATCTTAGCTTTGGCCTCCTTGTGCATATAACTTATTATATATTATTTCCTGTAAAATTATGTAGTATATACAGATGATACCATTCTAAAGCCTATTGTCATGTAGTGGTTTTCTGTAGGCCCTAGTCTTTATTTCCATGCAGAAGAAATGATGCTTACTTAACAGACAAAATAGACAAAATACTTTGTCTTTCCTTAGTGATCCATCCAGTAAGTGATCTTATTCACTACAGAATATTATTGTGATATTTTTGTTGAACTTCCTTATTTTCCCCTCAGCTCTATAGTATGTGAATAATTTATAAAAGTTCATTATTTTTTGCCGCACTTCTGTGGGGTTAGGAGACTATATTTCTCATTTTCAAATGGGGAATCAAGTCAGGGTTTAACATCAAACATATTAATGGCTCTCTGTGCCAGCTTGAGAGACAGAACAACGTTTTTTCTTCATGGTGTGCAACAGCATGTTTTACTGAGTAGAGCTACTTACATGCCAACAGCTCTGTTGCAGAGAGCCATTTGACATTTTTAATTCATTTCTGATCTACACTGAGTTGAAAACTCTTTGAGTTTTACTGCAAAATTGGAGCAGTAAAAATATTTCTTGGTCAGACCACAAGCTTGGTATGTGGGAGACTCTGGGTACATACACATTAATGTTTCAGTGTCGGTCAGAGGCAAGTTGAAGTGACTCTTTATCATCCTCATTGAATGAATTCCTTTTGGGTGAATTTTAGTTAAAGGATGTGCTTTGGAGGACACCTGATGCTTTCCAACCTGCTGATAGACATGCAGTCCAGCAAACCAGACTAGCACTAACCTTGGAAACACCTGTAATTTGGGCTTTGGTCCCTCAGCACTAGCTGTTCTGCTCTACAGGTTCATCCCCATCATATTGCATCCCTTGCCAGTGTAGACATAGCCTCAGGCTGATGTCCCTGCTCAACTGCCTGCTTCAAAGCAAAACTTTTCATGCGTGTATGATTACCTTGAATCTGGCAGAGTGGGGACTTGACTCTCCTGCTACTGTGCTGTGCTTGTGTCCTTACCAACAAGTTCTATTTTTCCTCAAAATGAAGATCATTAAAGCCACCTGTGCAATAGTTTGACTTGGCTAAAGTGTCATCATGCCAAAATATTTTGAGCCTCTCTAATTAACGTGCTCTGATGGGAGTTATCACTGATTTCAGCTGACGTGGCACGTACACAAATCAGTGCCCTGGCGCTGCAAGCTCAGCCAGCCAGAAAATGAAGAATACACCATTAGTGGCTCTGAAAGGTCTGGTCTGTGCAGTTTGCTTAGCGGGTGACTGGAGTAATGTGGCTGCGTCAGCTGCTGATCTGGTTTCTCAGGGCTGTAGCTATGAGTCCATCCTCTTGCATTCAGTGCACTTCATTTGCAGATGTTGGGAGGTACTGACATGACAAATAACAATTTCTGCAATTGCACAACGTTGATCTATGCCCAGAATGCATCCAGCCTGTATACTCAGTAACTGTGCTCAGCAGTCTGTATCTTTAGGCTGAAGATTGACTGCATCCAAATCTTCTTGGCAATTATATTTGAAATTCAAACCAACTCCTTCCTGACCATGTGAAAACTAATTTCTCAAAGTCTTATACTCCTTGATCAGATTTAAGTAGATATTCCCAAAGACAGGAAAGAGTACCAGCCTGGATTACCATCTCCTGTCAGTTCTCTCCCTCTCCCTAGTTTTCCCTGGTCCTCCCTCCTAGGTATGAATGTCCAGAGGTTTTCAAAAGGAAAATTAACAGAATTTTTATTTATGGGCAAAAGAGCATGTCTTTCTTCCACTTAACGTTCAAAAGTGGTGCCAGTGTTTCAGCTCGTATTTTCCTCTCCAACTGTGCAACTTCACTATGAAGAAAATTACATTCAAACCAAGGGGTTCTTAAAAATAATGACAGTTGAACAACATTATAAAAGTCTTCCAGCAAAAAAACGTCAACCTTGGGAAACACAGGGAGACTCTCTGTCCAGAAGATTGGGATATCGCACTGTTTCCCTAAATATACAAGAACGTGTACTTTGGGGAGCTGATGTAGCTGGGTGCGCTGGGAAGGTCCACAGTGAGTGGAAAGCGGTGGGCTCTTAGAAGACAAAGATGCTTTTCAGAGCAGAAGCCTGACTGAGGAACTCCAAATTAAGCTCTGGAGGGGTTTTTTCTTCTTATACTCCTTCTTTAAGGAATTCAATTGATGCACCTAAATTAGGAGTTGCCTTGGGCTCTTTTTGCACTCAGAGGAGAGGAGGCACCCGCAGAGGGGATTCAGACAAAGTGTGAGGGTTTTTTTTCCCTCATGGATTAGTGTTGAAAATTACATGGATGGTTTTATGTTGCTGGCTTCAGTCCTGCTAAGAAAACTCTCCTCTGTGATCTCACAGTGAGTTTTGTAATATCCTAAGACAGTGGTAAGTTGAAAAACTACTTTTTAATGAAGTTCCGCTCCTATGATTTTTTTCTTCTCTATCAGCTGTAATAGGAATGAGCAGAGGAATTAAAGTACACTTGTGCATCAGTCTTTAGGGTGGAACATGGGGAAAATCTTATTTAAAGGGCACTTTTTATTTGAAATCACATTGTGGCCTTCGATAGACAGAATCTCCTAAGGAGAAAGTTCTCTCTGATACAACTTGTGAAACCCAGGAGCAGTAAATCACACGGACTGACTGATACTCATCCAAGGATTTGAAAACAAACAAAGCATTAAACAGGAGCAGCATTGACAAGGATATATTACAGTCTTTACAGCAACGAGGCCTGAAAACTTAAAACTCATTAGCATGATGCTTATCTTCAAAATGAGGCTTGGGGCCATCCGAGGCTTTACAGATCAGTGAACTTTATTATGATAGCAGGGAACCTGATTGAGGGTTCAATTAGGGATAGAATAGCACAATGCTCGGATAAGTATAGCTTCTCAGGATGAAAGCAGCACTGCTTCTGTAGGAAAAATCGTGCTTCCCTGCCTTGTTAGAGCTCTTTTGAGTGTTAATACAGGGGACCCGGTGGAAACAGCATACTTGGATTTTCAAAAGACTTTTTGATAAGAGCCCTCATAAGGGACTATTAAAGCATAATTGAGAACCATCAGGTAATGCACATTAGTAAAAATAGGCAAAACTTCTGATAGGCTGATGGGTTCTGGTTTTTCAAGGTCTCCCTGAGGAGAGAGACATAAAAGTCATCATGCAGAGCTCTGAGCAGAGGTGTGCAGCAATAGTTGGAAAGTAAAGAGGGGGCTGGAGTTGTGATAAAGAAAATCATACAAGGACACTGGGCTACGCTTGGAAAACTGACACTGAATTCTGGCAGGTCAGGCTGCTCCGTGCCCTCTTTCCTAATACATATAACCGTGAGCCAAACTGATACAAGACCGAAAAAATGTTTTCCCTGTTCTTTCCTTCCTGCCAGCTTCCCAAGGATGCGAATTTATGGGTCGAGAGGGGGATGTGCGCAGGGAAATGGGAGGAAGAACCAGGGAGCCACTTCTGGGCTTGCTCCCAGTGGGGACGCTGGCCATGCTGTGTTCAGAGCAGCTCCAAGGAGAATTATACCTCAGCAAATTGTAGGTTAGCAAGAGGCAATATGATTCCTAGGAGTCTGTAGGCAGAAATGCTTCAAGATGGGCTTGCCAACTAGGCCAGAGTAGTTTTTGGCATATTTGTATCTTGTGGTGGTCAGTTCTACATTTCCAGGAGTATTATGTTGGCCTGTTCTTTTTAACAAGCTGAGTTTTGTGCAGTTTAAGCACAGATTTCCATCAGTGGTTTTTTTATCAGTGTGGGATCATGGCTTGTATTTCTTATGGACTGACCATATTAAAAAATCATAATAATAACATATTGTTTATATGTGACATTATTAAGTAATTCTGTAGAGGCATGATGCAATAAGCAAGAAATCCAAGTGGGGAAGTGTCGAAAATTCAAATTCATTCAATGGCTTATTATTTTTCACTACTTTAAATAACAGCAAAACCAAATATCACTATTTCTTAATCAGTGTAACCCCAGTAGATATTAAAATGCTTTCTAAAGGAGGAAGAGCTCATTATCCTGTCTTACTGGTGGGAAAACAGAGGCACAAAGTAGCAATTCCTACAACTAGATATTAAGCCTTTGTATTGTGGGTCCCAGGCCTGGGAGCTACCTGATAAGCTGTATCTCATAGACACTTTTTCCCCAAAATGTATGTGGATGCAAGATACATTGTTAATATAGTTCTTCTACAGATGTATTAATTTGGATTTAGTGATGTAAATATTTTTCTGGCTTAATGCTGAAGTCTAGACCCAGGCAAAAATCCCAGCATCAATGGGAACTAAATGCAGTTTCCTGGTAATGATTTCTGGACAGAACCTCTGTTCAGTGCACTGCAAAGTCAAACGGTATTAGAACTTGCCAAGCAGCAGTGTTTCTGCATTGTAAGAAATTTCAGTTTTTGAAAGTCTGAATTTGAAAAGAAACATAAAATTTCCAAGCTTTCTGTGAATGGTGCCTTCCCAGACCTTGTAGGTGTCTAGTGAAGTTGGTGTGCTGCTTGGTAATAACTCTAATGAAGCTGTCAAAACTGTTAGTTTTATTGAGCATTCTGATACCAGTGATGCCACAGCTTCTAAGATACCTAACCTGAGGACGGACCAGCAGGTATTAATTTGATGAAAGTCTATAAAACCTGAAATGTTTCAAATGAATCCTTCCCACTCTGTAAATCTACATCTTCTGATGAAAAGTTGTATTGCTAGAAAATTTCTGATCATCTCTAAACATTCTGCTATCCCTTATGGAGCCAGGTGTCCATGGAGGTTATGGTAGACTATTCAGGGTGAAGAACATTTTATGTCTTTGTTTATTGTGAAGTTTCCTTAATAAATATTTTTTCTGTAAGTTTATTCAACTATAATAGTTAATCACAGTTCTAATGCACTGTAGAAATGTGCTGGATTAAAAAAATACATTCTTCTCCTTTGCATGAGCCAAAATTCAGTTCATATTTACATACGTTTCTGAGCATAACTCAGGACGCTATGAAGACTCAAGATATCAATTAGATATGGGAAAAAGATCTTAAGGTGTTGCTTCTAAAGGTTATGCAGGAAAAGACTGGCCTGAAAACTAATTAAGACGACTATGGTAGTCAAATACATGAATGTATCTTAAAATTCTTTATATATCTTATTTAATATACTGATCATCATAAAAATGGGAAAGAAAAGGCCTGTGACCGGCATGACCTAAATGACTTAAACAACTTCAGTCGCCCTGTTGTCTCCTGGTAGGCTGAAGAGAACAATAAATATTTTTCATTGTTATAGGATGGGCTGGTCTCCCAGCCTAGTACTTCTTATTCTGCCTAATAACCCTCTCTCATGTGTCAAAATTCATTAAGTTACCTACTCTGGGTAGAAGTCAACAATTCCCACATTCTTAGATAGGGCTACTGTATCCTCAGTGTCATTTGCATGTTTCTGAATTTAAGAGGTTCTTCACTTAGGGATCCCGCAGGCAACTGTACACAGCATGCAAACAGCCTCCTGGAAACCAAGGTGGTAATTATACTGCTACATAAGCAGAGCTTATTAAAAGAAAAAAAAGGTGTAAAACTAGAAAAATTCTACACAGTTTCCATCGTGCAGTTTCCATTGCAACCCTGCAGTACCTTGAGGTGAGTCATAAATAAGTGCCACGAGTTAGAGACCCTTTTCTAAAATGCTGCTGAAGTGTGTTGTTTTGTTTTCCTGGGCTTTGACCAGCCCTGGATGCTCACCAGGAGAGTAAGCTAATACCTCAGCATTCTCAACAGGTCTGAAAATTTTGACAGGAGGCAGTTTTTCTCAAGACACAGCTGAGGTTGGATGGCAGCTCTAGAGATCATCTAGTCCCATCTCACTGCTCAAAGCAGGTCAGCTACAGTGGATTTCTCAGGGACATGTCCAGTCAGGTCTCCAAGGATGGAGACTCCACAACTTCTCTGGGCAACCTGCTCCAGTGCTCAGTCACTCTCACAGTAGAATATTTTTTTTTCTTACTTTTAAGTGTAATTTCCTGTATTTCAATTTGTGCTCTTTGCCTCCTTTCCTCTCGCTGGGCACCGCCAAGAATAGCTTGGCTTGGTCTTCTTTACTCCCTCATCAGGTATTCTCCTGAGCCTTCTCTTCTCCAGGCTGAACAGTCCCACCTATCAGCCTCTCATCACATGACAGATGCTCCAGTCCCTTAATCATCGTCATGGCCTTGCGCTGGACTCACTCTAGTATGTCATGTCTCTTTTGTACTGGGGACCCCAGTGCTGGACATATCAACCAGATGTTTCTCACCAGTGCTGAGCAGAGAGGAGTGATCACCTCCCATGACTGGCTGCCAATGCTCTGTCAGCCCATTTCTTCAGTTTGTCAAGGTCCCATCCTTGTGATGCCAGAAGTCAGAAGCTTCCCACCTTGGTCATTGAGGGACCCTCCATTTCCCAACCACACAAGCTCAGACTCTCCCTCTGTCTCCTTCAGTACAGCTGGATGTTCAGGCTCTCGTACCTGCAGGGTCTGGGAGAAGATCTGGACAACTTCTTTCTCACCATCTCTGCCGCTGCGTAGTCTGCCGATCTCCTCCCACAGCTCCTTTCTTGGCAAGAAGATAGGCCCTCCACCAGCACATCCCTCCTGCAGGCAATGAGCCCACCTCCCACCCAAGCCCCAGCCCCAGCGAGAGGCCCCAGGCACCTTTGCACCCCCAGGCTGCAGGGCTGTGTCCTCCACTGGGAGCTTCACCTGGGCCAAGACCCTGATGTCAGAGGGACAGATGCTCCAGCGGCTGCTGGGACCGTGCCCTGTGACGCGAACCATGCCCTGTGATGCATCGTCGCCACTGCTCAGCCCAGGTACGCTGCCCTCAGGAGAGCTCCGGGCTCCCTTCCACAAGAACTGCCGCCTCCAATAGCTGCATGCTGTTAGGCGGCTCTGCATGGGAAGTGGTGTGACATCTTATTCCAAAAGGCAGTCAGAAGAGCAATGAGAGAGCAGTGAAGTACCGTTGTTTATGTAATACACAAAACTGACACTCATTCATACTTGACAAAAGCTCCTGCGACAATTTTTAGAAGTCCCCATTACTGATATTTGGATAAGGGGTTCAGTTTTGAACTACGTTTTAGGATAACAAATTCTCACTTGTCTATGGAAATAGATGCAAGGGGCTGAAATGCAGGAGATGATTTAGAAAGAAGGAACTAGGAAACAGGGAATGTTTAAACACCTAAGAAATTTAGGGACAACAGTCCCGAAAACCTTTGTGCTCCAAATTCATTTAGCTTTCAGAACTGGAACTAAACCTGCTTGAAGCACTGAGGTGTCATTGTTTTCTTCTCTTTTTACCTGCTCTCCGTTCTCAGAGGAGGTTAGTTTTAAATGGCCTTGTCAAAACCTAATTGCAGTTTTGTAATGGCTAATTCCCAGGCTATTTATGCACCGACGAATCAATTCTGAGACATGTCTATGAGGGGTTTGTTAAGGGATGGAGGATGCTTCCTAGTTTTTAAATCACACAGGAAAATCAGGTTAAAATCTATGCTCTGCTTGAATGATCCCATGTCTCAGGGAAAAGCCTTCACTGACCGCCTTTATTCTTGCAAATTTGTGACTCTGTAAATTAATTAAATGTGCACTGGGTGAGAAAGGAAGACTCGTGCTGAAGCCCTGACTCACATTACCCTGTGGTGTGGGGACTAGAATAAGGACTTCTGCCCTGGTCTCCTACATCTCAAATGAGGGCTCCAGCCACGGGCAGTTCCAGGTGGGACACACATAACGTTCTACTGGTCATTTCAGGCACCACTACTCCACGCGCACACCTACGGGATTGTACCAAGCTGGGAGGCAGCTCCTAGTTTGAGCATCTGGCTGGAAGGTCAATGCCCCAAAAGGCTAGCTGGTCGTGGGGGAGCAGCTGGATCTCTCACGTCACCAAAAGCCTCTCCAGCTTGGTGGAGATGGGAAGACAGCAGGTGAACCACTGGCGGCCAGAACAGAGGGGACCCACAGGGATTGAGGACATGAGAACATGTGTGCCTTGTAAGACTGGAATCAAAATGTCTTTACTGACAACATGAAGAAAAGCTTGTGACTGCTTCTGCAACTGAGCCAATCTCTCTTGCATCTTACATTAACCTCACAAAATTCCATTTTTTTTTAATGCTCGGAAAATCAACAAGCTGAGGGTTGGGAGCAAGGAAAGAAAGGCTCAGGCTAAGGAATGTTTAAGTTTGGCTATTTAAAGGTCATGATATTTGTTAGCATGAGTATTTATTGGATGTAGAGCAGGGGAATGGAAAATTCTTCAAAGCTGGATTTGAGATACCTGATGGCTGGGCCAAGATTCTTTCCTCAGGCAGAGTGCCTATGTCAATGCTGGATTTTAAAGGAGTGATGGGGAATGCTTCACACATGCAAGATCTGGGCTAGAGAATTGAAATTGTTTGCGAGATTATTCTGAATTAGCCTAGTCACAAGAAGCTTCAGGACTGGTTAATGTTTTGTCTGTACTCGAAAGACTTTTTAGGGAGAACAGGAAAAGAAAATTGTAAAAAGGAAAAGTCAAGTAATCTGCCAAGAATATGAGAAATTTAAAAGTTATCTTTATAATGCTACACTTAGGAAGCATTTCTGTACTGAGAGAGTGGTCAAACACTGTAACAGGCTTCCTAGAGAGGTGGTCGATGCCCCAAGCCTGTCAGTGTTTAAGAGGCATTTGGACAATGCCCTTAATAACGTGCTTTAACTTTTGGTCAGCCCTGAATTGATCAGGCAGTTGGACTAGATGATCGTTGTAGATCCCTTCCAACCAACGTATTCTATTCTATTCTATTCTATTCTATTCTATTCTATTCTATTCTATTCTATCCTATCCTATTCTATTCCAAAATGTCAGCATGTTGTTCACTGCTCTATCAATGCTCTGCTGTTTACAAACACGCTGAGTACAATTGCAGCTTTCTGCTCTAAGCTAGGTACACACTGAGGTGACTCAGTAAAAGGGTAGGTATTCAGTGCTTGATTCAAAGTCAACCAGCAGAAATACTGCGCTTCAATTCAGTGAGAATTGGAACGGGGCCAGCCTAGAGTTAACCAAGTGTTACCAGTCTATCACCTATTTACATCTTTTATATAGTTGAAATAATTGATTGTACTATGAGAAACAGGGAATATGTTTACTTTAAATTCCCTCTTTTCTTTTTACAAATGCTTCCAATAATTGAAGTCCAGAGGAATGATGTCACAGGTGGATTTCCATCTGTCCAGCACTTGGCAGATAGTATGAAAGAAGACAAATAACTGCATGATAACAGAATAACTGTAGAAATTTGTGAGACATGTCTGCAAGGGAGGGATATCCACCAGTCCCATTTCCATTTACTGCTGCTCAGTCCTTCATTTTTTTTAATTTGTGAGCAGAGGGCAACTCCCCTGTAATTGCATAAATTAGAACAAAATAGCAAAATTTAGTCAGTCTTGCACTGCAGAGCCCCAGGTCAAAAGAATTAAACCATGTCATGTAAATCAATACGTAAGGAAATTCAAGTCCCATCTGAGTGTGGTTAGATTAAGCCCAAAAGAAAAAAGAGCGCTCTCATCTCTTGTCATAAATAATTATCCCTTTAAATATAGCTGTAGATATTCTCATTAGCAATATAAATATATATCTAATTCAATGCTCTTCTGGTGAGAAGGAAGAGAATAAGAGAGAAATGAAAACATGAAGCCCAGTTTTTGATTACTTTTCCCAGCCTCTGCCAAGAGTGGTTTCAAAGTCCACCTTACCGTGGCAGCATATTCTGAAGGTGCTTTTGTGATTTTTTCTCCCTGTTGAGCGGTAGTCCCAGGCGTGTCCTTCTAGCCCTGCCTGGATAATTTCTGTGCTAGTTCTTGACAAAAATTGGGCTGTACACCATAGAGAGTTTCTGGGGGTGGAAAAGAATAAATTTCCTTCTTTGATTTCTCAATCACTTCAGTCTGTTAAAGTAAAATTGGGAGTGAGAAAAATGTATCAGTAGTTTCTTAATAAAAATCCTCTCATGGTTTCCATGAAGAGCAGTTAGCACTGTGTGGAAGCCCAGGAGAACTGCTTCCATTTTAAAACTCTGACTGGCTCACTTGTTCGTGCATAGACAGTATTCATTCACCACTAGAAAAAGCAGTAGGAGTGAAAATCATGGAAGTTATCATATTTACTAGTCTAGCAATCATAGCATGGGACTTGAATATAGTTGCAGGCATCCTGTTTGATCAAGAACTAGCTAACTGTTGCTTACTTGTTCAAGAAATAAAATAAGAAACCATGAAACCTTAATGTGTGAGATATTTGCATCATTTGTTTAAGGAGAGAAAATGGTGAATTATAATTTGAAGGAAATATCACATAGAAAACTAAAAAACTAGTAGGCACCTTCCCCATTCCCCATTTTCAAGGAAATAAAAAAAAAAAATCATAGTTTTGTTTAGTACTGCTTGCACATTTTTACTCCAACTAAGCATGGTGCTGGGAGAATAGCTGGTTATACCTATTGCCTGAAGCTCTGTGAGTGCTGTTCATTGCATTATATGCTATACCGTGTCTCACTTTCTTAACTCAGGGTTCACATTCTCAATATGTAGTAGGCTGCAGGCACATTTTTACACCTATAATGAGTTATCATCTCTCTCTGAGAATAAAAGCAGTGTACAGAGGGTTCCTTCAGTCACATTGCTAATCTTTCTGGAGAGGAGGAGAGGTGATTAAACTTACTCTCTGTCATCATATCGCTCTTGAAAGAATCATAGAATCATAGAATTGCTTAGATTGGAAAAGACCTATGAGATCATCTAGTCCAATCGTTTAACCTAGCACTGACAAGTCCATCACTAAACCATGTCCCTAAGCACTACGTCTACACGACTTTTAAAAACATCCAGGGATGGGGCCTCCACCACTGCCCTGAGCAACCCGTTCCAATGCCTAATGGCCCTTTCAGTAAAGAAATTCTTCCTAATATCCAATCTAAACCTCCCCTGGAGCAACTTGAGGC
>JAVKLA010000027.1:38661331-38677461 GCA_034782735.1 Sagittarius serpentarius | reverse complement strand
AGTTTCCTGGATCCTCCTTCTGGCCCTTCTTGTAGATGGGTGTCACATTAGCCAGCTTCCAGTCTGCTGGGACCTCCCTGGTCAGCCAGGACTGTCGAAAAATGATGGAAAGAGGCTTGGTGAGCCCCTCCGCCAGCTCGCTCAGAACTCTTGGGTGTATTCCATCCGGCCCCATAGACTTGGTGCGTCTGTGTGGTGCAGCAGGTCGCCGACCCTCTCTTCCTGGGTAGCGGGGGGATCATTCTGCTCCCTGTCTCTATCATC
Organism: Sagittarius serpentarius; assembly: GCA_034782735.1. NCBI lineage: Eukaryota > Metazoa > Chordata > Aves > Accipitriformes > Sagittariidae > Sagittarius > Sagittarius serpentarius. The sequence goes on along the minus strand of JAVKLA010000027.1, from coordinate 38,677,197 downwards.
TAGCTCAGGGGGCTGGATTCTCAGCATGTAACTGGCCCTGCTACTAAAGACTGAGGTAAAGACGGCATTAAGCACCTCAGCCTTTTCCTCATCCTTTGTTACCATATTTTCTCCTCCATAAGACGTTCTTTAGCTTCTGGTTTGTCCCAGAACAAGCCAGCAACTGAATGTGAAGCTCTCTCATCATGTAGTTAAAAAATATAAATCCAGGTTGATGCTTCCCTAACATCTAGTAATGGGGTGGTTGTTATTATAAGGTTGTTTATTGCCTGCTAATTAGCCGCTTGCCTCCAGTAGAAATGCTTGTGAAGCAGAATTGTTAGTCTTTGTCAAATGGTTGTGTAAACTGTTTATTGAACCATGAAAACAGCTATTTTTACTCTGGTCCCTGTGGCAGCATGTAGTGTCGCTCAGGTCATACTTTTGTCCATGTATTTGATTCCTATGAAAAGGGTGTATTCAGGAACTGCTCGGTGGCAGTTTGCAAATGAAGCAGCCTATGCTGTAAATGATGAGAATACAGTCGCTGAAGATAATTTTTTCCTATTCCTGGTTTGATGCACTTAATTTTTCTCTCAGGTTTCCAGGAATTCACACTGGCAGATTATTTGGATAAACTAAGTATTCAAAAAAATTTAAAACATTAAGCTATTTTTCTTCTTTGTAGAAGTGTTTGCTCCAAAGGTTACTGAATAACATCCAGTTTTCCCTACTTCTGTGTTATAAGTACTGATTTTCCCCTCCAGCCTAAAAAACCAGTCTCCAGTCTTAAAACTGATCTGAGCTTTTGTTCAGATCTGCAACATTATCAATAACCCCCAGCCAGCCAATTTGGTTTCTGGACATGGCATTAGATTGCACATATTAGTGTGGTTACGGTTTCTGTGAGTATGATTCCAGCCTGACTTTCAGAAATGGAAGGCAAGTTTCACAAATTGACAATTAGGAAAACACCTTAACTTGGAACTTGCATAAATATGATTCTTCAAGACAGCGTAAACCCAGGACACAAAGGGATAAATTTGCATAGTCATATGGACTATCTCAAATCAGTAAACAGTCCAGTTCGTGACTGGTATATTAAGAAAAAAGCTGTTCCATTATAGAAATAGTTAAATGCTGGAGCAGCCTCACTCTCCGGAAGAGTTGTGAAATCCCATTCACTGGAGGTCTTTTAAAGCAGCTAAAACAAGTATCTGTCAGGCACGTCTGGCATAATTTGTCCTGCTCAGAGCAAGAGGAGACACAAGGCGACCCCCCCAAGGTCTCTCTTAGCCCTATGTATCTACAATTCCGAAATGGCATGTTATTCATTAAAAAAAGAAGTTTGTTTATAATGTACGTCTGCTGTTTCCATAGACCAGCAACAGTGGCAAGTTCTCGAGGTCTGCTCTACCAGCGAGAGGTTTATAATGATGCCATGCCTGTAGAGCTGACCCCCTGCTGAAAAGCGTGCATGCAAAAATTACTGTAGCAACAGACCAGTGTTCTCTCCAGCCTGCTCATGCAGTTTCAATTTACGATCAGCTGAATTGTCTTACTCTTAGCGATAGATATTTTGAATTCATTTGCAGGTTCTAATATTATTTGCCAAATACAACAGTTGCAGTTCAGTGTTCTTTTGATTACAGCAAAGAAAAGACCTATGAGGTGTATTTCATGCAGTTTAGCCTCTAGCACTTTACAGATAGAAAAGCTATAACGAGAAACCTGTATTGCTTTTTTATATGTTGTGCCTTCCTGATACATATTTCAGAGCTTTGTGAAGTAACTCTGGGAAGTTATTTAGCTTTCAAAGTGACCACAGCACAACTTTACTATCTTATTTATACAGTTGTGCAAGTGAATATTTTATGCTGGCAATTGTTATTATTTGAGTTCTTTGGAAAATCTACAGCATTTATTCCAGGGAATGACAAAGTTTGGAGCTAGGCAATTTTTCAGGCTCCCATATTGCTTAGAGTAAGTCACTTGTTCTAATTTTTTACACCCCCATATTTTGACCACAGGGAACTATGGATTAATCAAGCTAGTCCAGTAATGAATACTGGAATAGCTATGTGTATCTGTGATTAATACAGTACTTTTTATATGGTCATATCTAATTATCTGGAAGCTGATGTTTTTCTCTTTGTCTGTTTCAGTAGTCTCCAAGATTTTTTGATTTGTAGACCCCTGGCAAGCTACCAGTGAAATTCAGTCTCCTGAAATAAGCTTCTCAGTCCTAACGTGGACCTCAGTTCCCAGCTGTCAGGGGGTTCTTATCTACTTCCTTATCTGCTGATTTTAGCCAACTGGCCCCCTTTCACATCTCTGGTGGAAAGGCATAGAAAGGAATCAGTTTTTACAAGAACTGCACAGTTTTCCCAGGCTAGCAACACTAATATTTTTCTCTTGTAGCACTGTTATTCTCAATACAGATAGAGGAAGAGCAGCACATGGTTTCCACAGTCTGTCTTAAAAGCTGAGTAGAGGTAAGGAGTTTCCAAAAAACCCTCTAAAAGAAGATGAATACCCTTGTCTCTGCAATAAGAATGCTCACAATCCTCCCCACTTAACTTTTCTTCCCAGCCAAGGCAGTTCCTGACACGTCTTCGCTTTGCAGAGCTGGTGCTGATTTTATAGCTGCGTTACACTAATTACTCTGGGTTCTGGGGAGAATGCACATGCTCATGGAAGAGAAACACAGACCACATAGAAAGCCATGTTTGGATTAGGATGTCCTGTGCTGACAATGCCTGCAGTCTGGCAGAATAATAGCGGGAAATACCATACATGCTTGCTGTGTTCTTACTTTTCCCCACGTCTCTGGTTATGGCTGCTGTTAAAGAGAAAGTATTGGGCTAGGAAGACCTTTGGTCCAACCAAACACTGCTCTTCTTGTGTGTTTAGCAGTTGTGCCACAAAAGTCATTACCAGTGTATATGCCATGCAACGTAAGAATAATTTTCAGCTTTTTATTAGCAAAGTGGGAGCAACCGCTGCAAAAGATTATGGGCCCCAAACCTCAAAAGAAAGCCCTTTGGATTCTGTCTTTGAAGCACCTAAGTTTCATGCCTGTGTAATGTCTAGATGCTCTCCATAGCAGTGAGCGAGCTAAACCATCCAGGTGGGCTGTCAAGAGCAGGATCTTCCTTTGGGTATATTGAGTAACCTGCGGAGAAGCCTTTTGCTTTTCACTGACTAGAGGGGGGCCTGGGGCTGAGAGCTACGTGTGTGAATGTCCCTGCGAGGGCCACATTCACCTTTCAGGTACCATGGGACACTGAGACTTGCTTGCAACAGACTAGGGCCAAAGGGGCCTGGCTGACTCCATGGCTTGTGTGCAGAGAAGTAATGCAAAGTTAATGCTGAGGTCTGTGAATCAAGGCAGTCAGAAAATTCCTTTCTGCTTTTATTTCATTTTCTTTTCTTTTCATAGCACCTTCTCACTCTTCCCTGCACAGAACTGACCCCAGGACTCAATCTTGTACCACTAAATTCAACAATAGGACTTTAATCGGCTTCAGGGAATATCATGCCCCATGTTCATTCAAGTCGATGGCAGGATGAATATCCATCCTTCCCTGATAGATCATGTACCGTTTCCATCCAATTTCTTACAGGGGCTGCAGGGGCTCTTTCAAGTTGCTACTCTCAGATCCGGTCCATTTCATCTCTGTTTTCTTGCCACTGTTGAGCTCCTTTCCCAGAATATCACTCCAACACAGTTACAGTGGCTTTTGCAAGGCTAATCCCATCATTGCCATCCAGTAAAGGAGCATTGTAACTTTAAGTGATAGAGTTCAGAGTGTGTCTGCTCAGTTTTTGTGTAAAGTATATCCAGACCTCTTCTTTACCGAAATGATTCACCTTCATGTCAATTCAATGCATTTAAAATCTGCCTCCAGGTCATGGACTCCTGGTGCCAGGTCATTATCTGGCCTCAGAAAGCCCTGATATGTCATATTCTAAGAGAAAAATCTTTGCCACCTAACAAAACAATCAAGTCAATTGCTTAAAAATGCATTTTTGATCCCTTGTGGTTCCCTCGCAGCCCCCATCCCTCTAGTTTGTGGTTTCACCACATAAGGTATGGAGAATGTATTGTTCTCAGACAACTCCTTGGGTATCTGCTAACTAATTAATTCTACAGGCATAATAAGAAAACAAAATTATCTGTGGCCACAAAAGTCTTTCAAAGAGTTATCTGGATTTGCTACAAACACTTCAAGGACATTTCTTAGAGGAGTTTGCTGCAGTCTAAATCTCTTAACCTAAATTTATTGAAGCTAGCATTAGCCATGACTGACCCTTTTCTTATTAAAAATTGTGAGAATCACAATTTACATTGCTCTGTCAGGTCAGCCCTGGGAACCAACCACCCTGTTCAAACATCAGGCACTGAGGGCAGCTCCAGGCATGACGCTTGGGGCACCCTGTGTGGTAACATGTCCCTCAGAAGCCCCTGCAGTAGTCCTCATCCCAAACCTTGATTTTCTGTCTTAAACTTTATGGCACCATGATATAGTGTCCTTCCCAGGGGAGTAATCTCACCTTTTAGAGCCTCAAAGGAGAAGGGGTGGGCAGCCCAGAACCAGAGCTCACACTTTATTCCTCCTGAGAACCTAAATATGTTAGTGTGTGAGGTCAATCACACAGGCCATAGGCAAACAACAGACCCCATAGTCTGTCCCCAAAAACCAGCACTTGCATAACCACAGAAGTACCCAAAGTCCTGGAGAGACAGGACTCTGTCTTTTGGGGGGGTGAGGGAGGGTATGTGCAGTTGGGAACTGGGAGGGGAAAATCAAGTTAGAGTTCAGACATTGGGGTTTGCTTGCCTCCATATGTTCTGTAATATTTCAGAAAGTTTCAGGGAACACTGTCATGAGAATACCTGTACCTGTGGCTGTACAGAAACCCCCAGTAGAGGAGTTTTCTTGTACAGGTACCCGGAGAAGACAATGCCAGACCTCTCACCAGGATACCCACACAGCAAGGTTGTGCCTCACTGACGAGTCCTTTTCAGGAAAAGATCCTTGTGCAGGGAACCCTTGTGAACGCCAGGCGGGGGAAGGCAGGCTGAGGGGAAGGCGGCACGAAGCAAGGGGTGCAAGCAGCCTCAACCAGACAATGAGCTGGCTCGGGAGCGGGGCAGCTCCGTGTGGGTCCTGGCTGTTTTCCCTTTTGCCTGGCACTGCAGCATGCAGGATGGGAGAATGAAAGGTCGAGCTGCTGGCAGCAACAGAAATGGAAAGCCTGAGGCATCACGGATGTCGGACTCTGAAAGAAAAATGTTTTCTGTCCTACTAAAGACAGATCCTATTTGAAATATGTGTATTCATGAACTTGGAGTGTTACCTTTGTGCTATGTAGTGCCAAAAAGGCAACATGGTGCCTTCTCCACCTGGCTTCTGCTCTCTGATGGCAGAGGACCTTGGTTAGTACCCTAGGAAGGCAGAAGGCTCAGTCCTGGGGAGTGGCTGTGTACATTGCCCCTCTGTGGAGACAGCCTGGTGTGGGGTGCTCCCATGGTGTGAAGGACCTGCCATCTGGGAGGGCTGCCTGTGGGACGGTGCAGTCAGGCCAATACGAGAGATGACTGAGCACCCCGCAGGGACCGTGTAGCTTTGCAGTGAGCAGCCACACATGGTTCCCAGGGTGTGATGTGACAGTGTGAACATGCAGGAAATTTGCTCCTGCAGATACTGCTGGAGAGCAGCCTGGATGCAGTACGAACCAAAGAGTCCAGGGATTTAGACCACCCTGCTTGCTCAAGTGTTTGAGCCATGTGCAGCCTGAGGCACCCGTGATTACCAAAATGTGGGAGTGAAGAGGAAATACCCTGTGAAAGAAGACAGCTATGAGTGGTGATATGAGGGGAAAGTGTTGGCACAGCACCAGCCTACTTCTGTATCTGATCCTACTCTTGTCAACAGGACTTAGTAGCTTGGGCACTGTGCCACACTAATGCTGTTTTTGGATCCATGCTAGATTGTATCTGGCCATTTCAGAGTGTTAGCAGAGGGAGTATGGTTCAGTTTGCTCCTTCCTCCGTAGACGTGTCCTAAGGGGCTTGGAATAGAGTCAGTCTTCATGGTGGACTTTGCTCAAGAGACGGTTAAGTTTTAATCACAGAAATCTACCAAATTATATTGACTAATAAGTGGTATAGTTCAATTCTGACTGAAATTTAGTGGGGCTAGCATCTTTTTAGCAAGTCCAATGACACTTCAATTATTTTCAGTCAAGCAAAAAGTTCATTAATTGTCCAAGAATCACACATGTATGTAATTTACAGTGTGGTAGATTAAGCTTGAATATCAAATGCTCTAGGCACATACTGAATGCAGCACTGAACCTTGCAAGGGATTGACATAAAACAGTACTGAGGTCAAGTAGTTATACAATACAGCTCCCTAAGAACAATGCAGCTCACCAAGAATTCTTATATTTATTCATAACCTTCAGTCATCCATTCTTTAATATCTCTAAAAAAATTTATCAATCTGCTAGCAATTCTCCAAAGAATAAAGACGCATTTGTCTTAAGGCAATCTAAGGCATATGGTCCCATTGGGAGGGAAAGGGATTAGTTTAGAACACTAAAAGCAAGTGTTTCAAATTATGGGTTGAAAGACAAATTCACAGAGGGGAAATGTAAGGGGGGAAATGTGTACAATAGGGCAATTAAACAAGAAGTTCACAATTAAAGAAGTAGAGGTAGTACCAATGTATTCTAGTCATGCTTGACATCTACATATCTGGGGTGACTGACTTTGTGTCTAAAGCCAGAATTTCATCTACTGTGTCTTTATATACATGTATGTGCAAACAACTCTGTGTCCTAGTACCAGTAAACTTGCTAACCCTTTGGGACTGTCCAGTCGTGCAATGGATCCAGCAGGATTTCAAGAAACATGTTTCCATTTTTGAGGTTGCATTAGGACAGCATGAGTAAGTATTCCAAATGCAGTAACTGCAAGTATTGCAAATACTCCAGAGGGTGCTTCAGATGGCTGAAATACAAGACTTCTGGTCCAGAAAGTGGTACTGAATGAAATATGTCAAATATAGTAAGTTAGCCTTTTTTTTTTTTGTGAAATGCTCTAGCAAATGCATTACAGTCAGCTTTCTGTTTTCGTATATCAAATACCAAGTTCTAGAATCCTTCCTCACCATCTTTACAGTGAGTACCTTAGATAATGAGACTCATTTACTTATATTTTCTGTATAAATGTACTTAGTTAGGCAGTCCACAGGGAAACAGCTTCACCAAAGGAAGGAACAATGCCCTTCTGCAATGGCAGTGCTGAGGTACTTTTCTGGAAAGGAAAAGATTTTTCTTCCCACTTTGGCTGGGGAAGGAGTCGAACCAGTATCTCTCCTCCAAGAAGGAAAACTCATTGGAAAAAAGCAGAACAAAGTGAAGCCACCACCTACATGGGCCACCGTGGAGCCCAGGTGCTTACACTTCTCTGAAACTGTCCTTCAAGTTAGATAGATAAAGGATTAAAGATGTGGATCGCAAAAGAGTTCAGAAGTGAGGTGGGCTTCAAGTTACGCAGCACTGTCTGAACTAAGCTGCCTCTGGGAGATGAGGACTTTGGTGTCTAAACCATGCTCTCCTTCTCCTGGGGTCAGCTGGAATACGAGGTGGTCATTACTGTGATGTTCCCGAGAGTCACACCTTTCAGCAGAGCAACACAAGGTGACAGGCAAGCCTGGCTTGCCATCTCCTTTTGTGACTATTTTACCTATTGCACAGTAGTCTCATACTGTTTTCCAAGTGATTCTGTATTTTATCACAGATTTATTGCGGATCAAGTAAAGCATTGCTCCAGGGAGTATGTGTGGATTGCAGAGCTCTAAGGCAGCACAGGGAACAATAGAAAGATTTGGAGACTGGTCTTTGGAAAGAGCTCGCTGTGAGAATGAAATTGTTACTTAGCAGCAGCAAATAAACTAATAAAATGAACAAGGATACAGTTAACAAGCCAAGGCCAAGAAAAAGAAAAGATGCCACGAACAGAAAACTTAAATAGAGGGAAACGTCACAAGAATCAATAAAATGGGCCAGAGAACTGTGTCTTTCTGCATTAAGTGATGCAGACAGTGTGAAACAGATACTATTTCAATGTCATCAGCAACTTGACAAGCTGGATAAATAATTGTTGCCAAGAAAAATAAAAGCATGTGCTGTCAGTGTGGGTGGTTGCCATGATTGCCGTGGCCTCTGGTTCAAATGCAGCTACAGAGATGATGAAAAAGAAAATAAATATGGAAGTGGCTGAGGAAAAACAATTAGCTTCCCACAGATGGGCCTTCAGCATACCATAAATTGTAGCTGCCTTTTTCATCAATATTTTGGGTGGCAACCTGGGAAATAATAAAAGGTGGAGAATTACGGGCACAGCCATTTCCCGAGTCCTTCCCATAAAAAGGGAGAAACTGTTGGTGTGGAAGAAGAATTGTTATGAGGAAACTGCAACAGATGTTTCAGCTTCAGAACAGCTAGACACCAAATTCCCACCCAACTGCCACTGAAGGTGTCATCAGCTTCAGAGACCCCACTCCGCAACCATGTCCCATGGGGTTACTGATATGTCTTTGGTAAGGTCTCTTACGGGCCTCAAAGTCTTATTCCAGGCATTTCTATGCTTAGACCTAGCAGTGCCATGTGGTGAGGGGCTCAGTTCCCACATAAACCCCCTGAGGATCCATGGAGAAGGCACTTCAATGCCTTGGGGTATCCTTCTCAGATAATACAAAGATATCAGTTGTTCATATAATATGACAGGAGGAAGAACGAACAGTAATTCTTTTTATTCATTGGAGAGCCCTTGCTCAGGTCACTTGGTCTAGAGATGTTGGCTCCGTTCCCATCTTTGTATGAGGAGAATAATACCACATCTACAACCTTTTGGATGAAAATAGGGCCGTCTTCTATGCAGAATCATAGACAGGATCACCTGAATGTCTCTGTTCATTCTCTACACACATCCTCTAAATCCTTTAAGAGCTGAGAACCAGAGCCAGATTTATGTTCATGTCAATCCCACTTAAATCTTACTTTAGGAAGGTGAGAGACAGGAAAGACATGTGTTGAGTCAGTCACTTGCACATCTTGTCTGTATCTCAAGGACAAACAACGTGTTTTTATACCTTCTTTTCATTTTCAATTCCTTCAGCATTTCAGCCATTGAAAATCTTCATCTCAGTCTCTGAGCAATTTCACTTACATAAATACAGAAGTGGATGTCTCTATCATTTACTACAGTCCCAAATAATCTGTAGGGTAAATTGTCAATAACAAAGCAATCAGTGAGTGCTCATCAAATAAATGGCAACATTGTTCTTTACTGATGACACTTCGTGTAAGAAATCAAGTCTGGCTGCAATTACTTGGGATGCTGATTTGTTATGTGTACTGAATGATGGGTGAAGGAAGACAGTATAAAACTTTAGACTACCGACATGATTCATCCAGTTAAAATACATGCCTTGCTTACAACCTTATAAAAATAACATCGTAATAAGCATCAACAATGCTAATGTAGCTAGAACAGTGACAGAAAAACTTAAACTCTCTTTATTTCGACTAGAAGAAAGCCCAAGCACAAACCATACACCTGAACTCTCAGTGTGGCTTTGTCCTATATAGGACAAATCTGCTGGCTTAGCAGGGTCACCCTTGGCAAAAGAGCAGATGTGGTACAAGTATGAGCCCCGGGCAGAGTCTGGGGTCCCTGGAAGGAATGGCAGCTGGCAAGTGGCTTGGCTTTCTGGTGCCACCCTCACGTAGGAGGTGCAATTTTCAAATTTTCAAAGGGTATTACCAGTTTTAGGCTTGCCTGAAATTTCTTAATGTTTACACCTTTAGTCATTTTTCTTTTCAAGAAGAGAGCTGAAACCTCTTATGGGAATACTTCTGTCTTTCAGGATCCAAAATCCAAGTTCAAGGTTTAGCTTCACCCCCATCCCCACATGGATATGATGACCTCGCTCCATCCTCGATGTAGATGAAATCTCATATCCAAGGTTGGCTGAGATCACAGGTTTTGGTTTGCTCTCTGGTTTTGTTCCCAGACCAAACAGAAACTTCAAGTGTTTTGTTTCAGAACTTTGCTCTAACATCAGTAGAATAAAACCAAAGCTCCAACAGTAACACCTATTGTTCTCTTTGATGATTTAAGAAGAGTAATTAATACTCTTTTCGTGAACAGAGCAGGCAAAGAGGTGTATTTAGTGGTCAGCTGGGAAGGAGGAGGATCTCAGATGATTTAGAGGAGAACAATTGATCCCTATCTACGGCTCCTCAGAAGCCACTGTTTCACACAAGGCAATATGGTTAATGCCTCTCTGATTCTTGAACGCCTGCCCAGTTTCTCTGTGTGATCCTATCACTAACGTTGATAAATAGGTCTGCCTAAAGCAATAAGGCCACAACATATTTGCTTTTTTGAGCTAGAGTAATTCTACTGCCAAACCAGAACTCCTAGCCTTTCAAGGTTCAGCTAGCAGTTACATGTATATTGACATTTTTTACCTCAGGCCAGATGAGGGAGAAACGGTTTCTTACTTTGTAAAGCACTTTTCTTCCCACTGTGTGACAGCTTTTGATACTGCATTTGAGAAGGAGAGTGAAGGTGGTTTCCGCAGAAACAGAGTGATCTTCAAACTTTTCTGTTCCCAAAGAGGAAAGCCACACTTCATCCAAATAAACAGGACCAGAAACACTTTTAAACTTGTTTTTTCAGCAGCCTATAGTGCCATTCCTTTGAGAGCCGCTTTCTGAACTTAATCAAGATCCTTCCTAGCCTATTTGCAGATTGCCTATGCAGAACAGCTCTCCTTAATGCATTGCTTGGTATACGTTACTTTTTCATACCAGATCATCCAAGAGTTTTTGAAAAGGACTTATGAAAAAAAGTAAATATGTGTGTCATGGAAACACAGAAAGACATTTCATCATCTGCTGTTCAGAGGATTTAGTCACAATACTGCAGACAAAGGTTTACGTGTTATGAAAGCTTACACTTTTTCTACATTTCTCAAGAGGTTTAATTCTATTTTATGCAACTTTATTTATGTGGGAAGAAATCTAGGTCAGGCTTCTTTCTCAGAAGAGTAAATTCTCCATAACAGCCTGAATCTGATGTCTGCCTAAAGAAGCATTTTTATCTTATAGTATAAAACAGATACCTATATGCCTATGAATTCTGGTCTTGGTGACAAAGTGCATGATATGCTATATTCCCTATTCTTCAGCAGAGCCAGTTTCAAGTAGATTTATCTGCTAAAGGTCTGACCTCCCCCACCCCTTACTCCCAGCAAGGAAAATATCTTTCTTAATGAAAGGCTGATGCAGGGTGATCAGTGTGGTATTTCTTCACCTTTCCTTATCTCACTGGAACTTTTGGGATCTTATTTTTCTTTTTCTATGTTTTTACTGAAACATTTAGGAATTAGGAATTTCGGCATTCGGAATTTCAAACAGAGGCTGAGACAACATGCATAACTATCGGAAGAACTATGTGCTCTCTTCATATAAGCTTATTCACTATTCCTATATTAAAGGTGTTACGTCTGAAATCATTTTGATCTCTTGAGTTTAATGCCAAGGCAGAGACAAGCAGAGTAGAGTCCACAGAATGGTTCATTCTAGTCTCTGTCAAAAAGGCACTGTGTCAGAGATGCACTAATTTCATTTTATTTTAATCTCCTAATTATAGCATCTCAGCATTTAGAGGTAGAATAGACCTACCGTGTCTTGCTTCTGTTCTATACACATGGACCAACACAGGGTGTTTATCATACATTTCTCGAGTCTTGTCCTCTCAAATTTTAAATATAGCTTGATTGTCGGCTAAGTGTTGTCACTTGTCACAATTTTAAGAGTTGTTAGGGGCAACGGCAATTACACAAGGGAACTGCATTTTAGAAACCTAGTGGGAATGCTTCTATTTTGGGCTGCAGTAGACTTTCTCCCCTAAAGGAGGTAGAGGAGGTTGGCAGTATGGAAGAACAGTTGTAAAGCTGGAAGAAGGTGTTGGAAGATCCAGATTTGTTCTTGTAAAACCTGTCAGTTCAAGAGATTGATGTTTTCTTTCAAAACAAGCTCCACAAAGCTGTGAGTAGTGTCTCTCTTTTATAGCGTAGCCATGTGGTCTTGAGAAAGAAAGAGAACCAGTGAACCACGGAATATAAAGACTTATACACACTCCAGCACCATGGCATAGTTGAGCTTTACACAGTCCATTCCTTTGCTTAAAGGGAAGTACTCAAAACTGAGTCTATCGATCTAAGAGAGTAGCCTTTGGACATGGTACTTTAAGGGCCAAATAGTGCAATAGTTTTTCTGGGTAAAGACACTTCCATGGACCTGAATGGCACATTCTTAAATCTGTAGATGATTTATTTTGGTTTATTTTGAAGTGATTTATTTTGAAACGTGACCACACAACCACACATCTATTTACAGTGCACTGTTTTCTCAGATCTAAAGGCACAAGTACGATCACGTAGTAGTGACTCTGCAAGGAACCCTGAGCCAGGGCCATGCGTGGGCATTTTAGAAAATGAGGCCTTGAATGCTTTTGCATATTGTGAGTCCATGTTAGGGGGTAAATAGGTCTTGCATTTCAGAGCCAATCTCTGTGCATCCCTCTGTAATCTAATGCCTCTCGTGCCATGTCTCACAGACTCTTTCTGGTTCTAATGCCTATAAACTGTCTGACAGCAACGTGATTAGCACTCAGTGCAGTGGCCAGGTTTACCTTCTGATGGGCACTAGGTTTCTTGTCCTCTAGTCGGTCAGAAAACACCTCCTGGGGTGTATGAGACGGGAGGAAGTATGTGGCTGGCTTTTCCCCAGGGCATCAAGACCTCACTAAGGCATGCCCAGACATGGGAAGAAAGCTTTACTGCAGTAACATAGCTGTCGTGTCAGTCACTGGTTCCTCTGGGCTCTCCAAGTATATGCTTGGTTGTGGAGAGTAAAGTAGAACTACCCTTGGCTTGGATTAAGCACGTGCTGAAAAGTGCTGTTGGTGCACAGAGTATTCAGTTCTCCATAGCACTGGGACCAAAAACAGTAAGATATTTTAGCACATAAGTCCAAAGGACTTCAAGGGACCCATTCATATGATTAAAAGTAGGTATATGCTGAAGTGCTTTGCTGAATGAGGACATTTTGAAATGTTTTTTCATATCTCTCACACTTGAAAAATCATAAGCATAACTGAGAAGGCCAAGAAATAAAAAGGAAAAGAACTGAAAGAAATATGTAGGGATATTTGGGATTCTAGACATAAAGTATCTGTAGTACCTATTTTATGGAGCCTTGCCAATTCACGTGTGTATAAACCAGGATTTTTTTATTGTATTTTGTGAATTGACTGTAGACTATGCTATACAAATGGAACATAAAAGAATAATGAAAAGAACAAGACATGACTGAGTAAGTCTTCTAAAAGTTTTTTATGGCCTTTGTTAGGAGAACAACCCCCCCATCCCTTACTTTCTGACTGTCATTACCTTCACATAAAGATGCAACATTAGAACAAAACCTGTTCAGAAAATTCTTTCACTCCATCCCCACAACAACAAAAGCATTAGAATCAGTCACGAAATGAATACAATGATGTTGCTTACAAGCCACATGAACTGGCTATTCCTTTTGATAGCTAAAATGGGAAGTTGTAAGGGTAAAAAATTAATTCTTTTCCACATCAGGTATAAATTCCTGCACCTTGTTAGTATTTTACTACTGGTTTACTTGGATAATCCTGTAATGATGCATGGATAAATGGTTAGAGTATGCTGGCTGATGAACATACAAAGAGCTAACGTTCTGACAGGTGTACAGCTTGGGGAGAGTGGCATTTGGGTAGAAGTCCATTTGGTAGAAAAAAAAGGCCATCTTCACCACAAAGCCACTTTAGCTTTGCTGGAAACAGGAGCAGCTGAATGAGTTGTATGATATAGACAGAATACTCTATGATAAAAACGAGGTATTGATTCAAGGAGATTTTAATTTAGATTAGTTCACTTAAAATGAGTAATAAATTGAAATGAACTCTACAGAGCTCACGTTCAGAATGAATTATCTTGCCACCTCATTGAAACCTTAGGCAAGGAATAATTCTAGTTATGGCCCTAACCCGAATCACCAATTTTAAATAAGAACTGTACAAATAATTTGGACAAGAGAATGACGGATGTGATATCTGATTTGTAAATGAATTCTAGGGAAAGGAAAAAGAAGAAAAAATTGTTTTCCTAAAATAAATCAGAAGGAAAAATGTAAGTAATTTCAGTACTGTGCTTTAATATTAACAGCTCTTTATGTGTCAAATGTGGCGTTAATATTTGATAAAATCTCGCATATTGCTACTAGTATTTCTTTCCAATAATGTTTTTTTTTTCTCTTTCCTCCAACCATCTTTCTGGATAGGATTTTTAATGAGTTATTCCTATACTGAAGTCTTTTAGAATAGCTGACAGTTCTGTTTGCTAAGATGTCTTGCGCTGATTTAACCTATTTTGCTTTGCATATTGTTTATCCATGCATGTTTACAACAGGCATACTCACCACCCACACTCAGAATGTTGCTGTATATAAGCATACATTCACACACTTCAGTATATGATTTCCTCTTCCTTCATTTTTAAAGCCCTTAATTTGTTGCCCATTGTTTTTACTACAGTTCTGATTAAGATTCATTTTCTTCATTCATTTCCCTGTATATTGCTGAATTCATTTTCTTCATGTGTTAATTGGGAATACAAGCTCTAAAGTAGATAACGGATTTGACCAAAAATGGGATATATTTTGCTTCTACTTTTTTTGTAATAATAGCATGCTATTTAATCTCCACCTTATTTATTTTGTGGGATATTGTTTTTTTGTTGGCATTTTTAATAGTAAGTTTTCATTGTAGAACTGATAGCCTTCGTTCAAGGCTTATCTTGCTGGACATTCTGGGGATCCTTTTAGGCACCTTAACTCAATGATTTTACACTTCTTCCAAGTGACTATGAGGTGTCCAGAGAAGACATCTTGCTTACAATGAGCAGATCTTCCGGATTTGTCACACAATAAAGTGTACATTGAATGGCACCATTCATACTCCACATTTCAAACAAAGGCATGCAGATGTTTGTCTCTTAAGTGCTACAGAATCTCTCATATAACAGGTAGGATCTTTGATAGCCAAGCTATCATCGACATCAAAGCATAGCATTCTTATTTAGATATGCAAAGCCAAGGCCAGTATACATATTCCACTGCCCATAGCACAGCTACTGCAGTCTTCTGCTGCCTGTGCGTGGTCACCCTCAGCTCCCGCCTCATCTCCCTTCATGGAGCTGCCCTGCTCTTGCTGCTCCCTGAGAATGGGACTGCAAGGTGATTTACTTTAAAACAAAACTGATTTCACTCATGCGCTCTCACACTCCCCCAGACAAGCACCAGGATGTATATACACAGGCAGTCTGTCCAGCACCAAAGATGCCTGAATTCAGGTGGTCTGTCCAGGGTCCCTAGTGGCAGGACTAGGACAGGACACCTTCTGTGGACTCCTCATCTTGTCTCCTGGTTTGGGAACCATGTGCTGATTTCTGCATGTGCCTTTCCGTACCCTTTTGAGCCTGGTGGTGATTAGTCTCTCCACCCCATCCCACCTTCATGAGTTGTCAGGATTTACTCACTGTCCTTTGTCTCTGACCTGGGTGTCCTGAGAAACTGCACTTCACTGCATGCTGGGATTGTGATGAGCTGCTAATCTCTAGGTGTCTTCAAAACATGGTGTCCTGGTTTCGGCTGGGATAGAGTTAATTGTCTTCCTAGTAGCTGGTACAGCGCTGTGTTTTCAGTGTGGT
>JAVKLA010000027.1:38638354-38661150 GCA_034782735.1 Sagittarius serpentarius | reverse complement strand
CCACTGGGTGGGGGGGGAGCGAGTGAGCGGCTGTGTGGTGCTGTGTTGCTGGCTGGGGTTAAACCACGACACATGGTCAGACATTTCTATTCATTCCCCATTCACACCAATTGCAACATTCCTATGACTTTTCTCTACACTTTCTGCACAGGTTTTTTTATGCACTGAACAATTTCTGTGGTGGTCAGTTCTAAAACTGTACCAGGGTGCCCCTTCTCTTTCCAGAGGAATAAATCAAACAGTAGTAGCAAATTTTAGACACTTTAATTTAAGAAGAGATACATTTCCAGAAGCAGAGATAAAGGGGAAATTAATACATTTTCTCCATGTTATAAAATAAATTCAGGTCTAGACTTAGAATTGATTGCATTTGGCAACAGAAAAATACCCGTCTTTACTGTCTGATTCAAAGGCTATTGGGCAGAAAGAAGCAAGGATTCTGGATGGGGAAAAAAGCCCCTAGCTCTTTGACAGCAGTTTCTGTGCTGCAAATGTAATTATCCGTGTAAAACAGCAGGGTTACAAAGAAAGGCATTTGGAAAAAATACGGGCATTCACTTCCAGCAAGATTTAAAATTGGCATCCAGTACCATTCAGTCCTCTCTGTCACCCTAATGTGTCTGTTTGTAGCTTCTGCAACGAGTGAGAAGATCCTAAAACTGCTTATTGCTACCAACCAAAGTTACAGTTAGTATTATTTTTAGAGAGCGGCACATTTCCCTGAGGAGTCTGTGACCACACAGGTAAATTAAATATGCCCAGGACTGTCCTCCAGCACTGAGGCCGGCTGGTATGCCATAGCCTGCACCCATCAGTCCCTGAACAGGTTAGCCACCCATGGGAATGACTGGCCATGCCAACTTTTGAACCTTGCCTGGGAAATATTTGGGAGGGAACTAACTGGCTTGGGGAAAAATCATGCCAGGTTTTGTTTTAAGAGTTTACCACTGTAAATGAATGAGTTATCATTCCGAGGACCTTTGGCACAGTTTAATTTAGCAGTATAAACATAGCCGATGTGGACTAAGTTCTTTGAGAAAATACAAGATGTCTCAGCATTTAGAGTCAGAGAAAGGGAAAAACATACATTGCACTGTGTCCAGATGTTTTGCGTCTAGATAGTTTTTCTTTTTTTTTCTTCTCCATGTATGCTTCAGTTATATTATCTCCAGAGTGGATGTAACAGTATTTAATCTTCCTTCTAACTTTCTTCCAGGAGATTATGTAGATATTATTTAGAAAATAATAATTAGATTTTCTCTAATATTAGATCAGATCCAATGTTAGTAGATATAACTTTCATTTTAATAAAGAAAATATTTCTATTTTGTAGATAGAATCAGCTAATTAGTAGAGCGGATCATAAAGTCAATGCATTTGAGTCCCTTCCTCAGATTTGATTAAATGCTAATTGTAGGACTGCCATTTGCTCATGATAGTTAATAGGATATTTAACCTTGCATGTTTCTTAAAATATTAAGCTTTTATTTTTTTGCTGCTGCTTTTCCTTCCAGCCTAATTCTTAGCTACAGGCAGTTAATCTCCATTCTACTGCATTCATCATTTAACAGAGAAACAAGAGGATCTGAGATTTTTCAGATCTGTGTTTGACAAATAATTACTTCTCTTGGTGATGGCCAGAAAAGTGTTTTGAGAGTGATATGGAGAGGCAATCCTTTGCCTGGGACTGGGGAAAGAACATCTGTTTTCTTTGGTTTTTTTACTCCCTTTTGTTCTATTGCTCTTTTTAAAGTTCCACTCCTACATCACAAATTGGGGCTTACTGGACTTACTCATCCTCCTGTCTCCCAGTGCCTCCAACAGTTTGTGGATGTGCTTCTTAACAGAACAGATCCTTGTTTTCTGGTAGTTTTCTTCCAAAATTCACAACACCAGCAACAAGGAATGTATAAAGTTCTTGCAATTGCTAGGTTCACATCAGTGATGGGAGCAACAGGCTCCACATGTGTGGCAATTAGAACAGCACTAGAAAATGAAATTAGTTATAGAAAAGAAGATCTGTTCAATTTTTTCAAGCAGTGTGGGTTGCCAAATATAAAACAACGAATGCAGTTGCCAAGTTACCAGGATCAGGTCATGATTCATACAGCAGACAGCCGTATTAGGAAATACCTTTAAAAGTAACTACAATGTGAAGGAGGGCTATTTTTGTGTATACTTTAATAACAAAACAACTGGTCTGCTTGTTATCTACCCTGAATGGTTTGCTAAAAGACTTCAGCTTTCTGTCAGAATAAAGCAGAATTAATTATAAATAAATAAATAAATAAATAAATAAATATATATATAGTCAGTTCACAACAATCATCCATGAATGGAAGACTGACATCCCACAAGGAGACTCAGGTGTCCGGATAAATCCGGTGGAATCCAGCACCTTCCTACTGATTCCCCTACATCCAGTAAGATTTTTTGCATGCGTATGGATATACAATGCCATAGGTGGTGTGTCTGCAGACCGAGATTCATTTGTACAAGACGTACAAGAGAAAAATAACAAGCCACTCTGATCATCCTAAAGTAAAAGATACATAGTGTTGGTCAAGGATTTATAAATAATATGCCAATTCAATGATCACGTACTGGGGAGCAGATCCACAGCTGCACTACAGATCTGCTCAGCAATTTCTTGTGCTAGCTGCGCATTAACTAGCTCGAACACCTGCTGTGCTGAGCTCAGGGATTAATGGCCTTTTGGGATGGCTTCTTGCACTAGTTTGCTGCAGGGTCGGTGGTGGGTATGGTGACCACCCTGCAGGCAATGCAGTGGAAAGGCTTGTGGTGAGGTTGTATTTTGAGTTAGCTGAATTCGTAACTGCCCAGACTTTGCAAAAGCAGCTCCTCAGCTGTGTGGACACTGCCTGGTGAGAAGCTGCGGGGCACAGGCAAACGCCATCACAACTGACGGCATCATTTACAAATGAGGCATTTAGGTAGCTGTGTTCTTCCCATGGCCAGTGGCAAGACAGAAGCATGGGAGGAGGCTGAGCTGTGCCCCGTCTTTCGGACGCCAGTCGGAGGGGAGGAATGAGATGCTGCTCCTGGCCTCAGGCTGCCACGTTTGGGGAGTATTGTGGGGAAGTCTGACCGCTTGCTTGAGCTATTCTGGTACTTTCCACTTGGCATCTTATGCTGACCACTTCTGGAGACACAGTACAGGGCTAGGTTGGTCTGTTTGCCTCTCCCTGTTCTTAGATTTTCATTTACTTACAAATTACCTCTGGGATTTCTGTCTGTTTCCATTGATTTTGTATGGCACTGAAGTGACTAGCTTAGATGAGATGCCTCAGTTCTAGATAAAATTAAATTATATGAGTTATTCCTTAAAGTATTAACATTTCTACTTTGGGAAAAGCAAACATACAAAAGGTTTTCACTCCTTATCCTGCAAGTAAATCTATAACATCATTGGGACTCGGCATGCATTTAAAGGTTCATTAGTGCCTTAATAACTAAAATGATACTGAACCATTTTGGCAATTATGATAACACAACTGTGCATGAATAGAATATTTTTCACAGCACTATGGTGTAAGCTACAATATGCTTGCAAAGTAAACCTGCAAATACTTGCTGCTTAGCCTTTCTTGTCTCTGAAACTTGTAATTAATTCAATCAAGGACTTTTCTGTTTACTTGAACTGGCTTTGATTTGAACACTAGTTAAGATAGCATTACGCAAATTCATGGCAGACGTGCAGAAAATGATTTTTCAGTTAATAATTTTGTCCAATCCCTGTCTTCCTAGACAATACTTCTACAGAAGACCTATTTCCTTTTTAAATATTACTTTTGCTTTCCTAGCCCCCTAGATAGATTTGAAAAGAGTGAGAGGATTTGCTTTTAGCTAGGAAAATAATTTCCTCTTCCCTACCCTTCAAAATACCTGAAATGCTGGTCACCCAGGTCCCTTTAAAAGAGTTCCCTGAGATGGAGCTCTCCTCAAGACTGGACACAGAGAAGTGGAAACTCCTACTGCGGTTACAACAGGGATGTTGCATCATGAGAAGAAATGTCATTTTCTATTTAGAGGTAGAACAAAAAGTTTAAATCCTGAGTTAGTAATCAAAATAAGTAGGTTAGAAGCTCCTTCATATGATTAGTTTAGGCAGGTAGTCTTCAAGGATTTGTATGCAGTTCGTACTTACACTACTTAGAAAAAAATTTCAGTCAATGGGAATTAATGCTCAACTATTACTATTAATTGGATACTTTCATTCTTTAGCTATTTTTTAAATCAATTGCCATATGTCTAGGTAATGAAATGTCATTCTGCCAAGCAAAGCAGTTGTTATACTGCAATGCAGTGAAGGAAAAACATAACGTGCTGGTGTGAGGAACATTTGTCTCGCTTCACCTTCCTATTCACTCAAAGATTTGAAAAAATTGCACAACAGTTCTAATAAAACTTCAGGGTTGTAATGCAGATGCAATACCTCCAAAGTTGGTTCTCATTCCAGTGTTACAAGTATTAATACATGTGAAATAATTGGAAATCTTGGCAAAAGAAAAGCAGTTGAACACGGATGTGAACTTACTTTGCTTCTATTGCATCTCTCTTCTATGCAAACATGAATATTTTCATCAAGCTGTTTCCTTGTACATTACAAAAAAAGCATCTGCAGGATAATCTTTTTCCCTGGTCTATTTTTTCCAAGAGTTCTGAGAAGATTCTTTCTGTTGTTTCTCCTTTTTTAACAAAAAAAAGCTTTCTAGTACAACAGAAACGTTCGTGGAAAACTTCTGCTTTCCTTCAAAGCCTGTTTTTTGTCAGGAAATGAAATCCACTCAGAAACCTTTAATCCAGAAATCCAAAGTTCATCTGATTTATGCTGGCATATATTTACACAAAGTTCATATATGTAGGTTTAAGACACTGCATAAGCACTCAATATCAGCATGTCCCATGGAATTACCAGCCTCATTCTTGTTTAATCATGACACATGGGAATGAGGCATCTTTACTTCTGCAGCTTCCATCGTTGTAAACCTCGATTGCTGCTTTCTGCCATATCTTCTTGTTATTTTCTTGCTGTCATCTATAGTCAACAGTCCATCCATCACCATTGCTTTGACGATTGCCAGAGCCCCTGCATCAAGACCACACTGTCAGCTTGACATCCTGCGTGCGGAATAACCTTCCCGCTGCAGTGGGGATTTCTGGCAGCTCAAGTGCCAAGGGGACAGGCTGTTCTTTGGAGCTGATAAGCATTCAGATGAAAAAAACTTATCTTTCCTGGTTTTACTTTTTTTTTTTAATTGTCTGTTTTGATTTGTCTTTTTGGTCATTCTCATTGCTCTCCTGTGCTCGTGTTGCTGCTTTGACACAATCTGTTATCAAGTAATACCTTTTGAAAGAACCAAACGTGATTTTATTTACTCTGGTTGACCACAGTTAGCAGGAATGCATGGCGCCATCTGTATTAGGACTGATTTCTCAATAAATACCAGCAAAACGGTGCTGTGAATGCTAACTCTCCTGACTTTTCCTTAGTTTGCATCAAAGCAGTTTTAAACAGCATGTTTTATACTGGGAAACAGTAGGTTTGCTTTCATCTTTTCCCGTATGTGTAAACCCGCCCCCTACACATACACCTATGTGTATAAAAGCATCGAGTTATACACATAAAGCAGGATAAAGCAAGTCAGATTCAAGGCATGAACGGAGCTGATGCGGAGGTAACCATACTATATCCCATGGCGCGGTTTAGCTCTTGAAGTGGCTGGGTGTCCTTGCATAGCTGGGAATTCCTTGGTGAAGGAATGCCATGAATGCCGTCTCTCTACCATGTCTATACAGCCTGGGACTTGCAAGCAGGCTCAGAGGGTTTCCATTTTAATCACTCATGGTCAATTAGTACAGTTATGTCTTTTATTACATTCTTTGACGAAAAAAAACACAGAGAATTTTTTTAAGTTATATTTTGGTATAAAATGTGTCCTTTTTCTTCTCCCCAATGCATACTTGAGAGTCCTATCTTGAACAGCTTTTTCTTGTACTCAGAGCCTTGTACTATTAAGTTGCCTAACTGGTCCGTCCCACAGCATGGGAATAAAACATCCCAGAGCATAGGATCTTGCAAAAGATCTGTTTCAAGAGCATCTTCCCTTGTTGTGTATTTGTTGTATTTCTCATTCATGTAGCCCAGGACTGCTAAGGCAACAAAATGTTCCTGTTTTGATGCTTGGGGAATGATGTTGCCACAAAGGATTTGCATATTCCGTGCTGTAGCGGAGGTTTTCCTGATTGTAGTCAGCATGATGCATGCACAACGACGAGGAGATTTACCGTATTTCTTACTTCAGAGGAATCAGCTAATGCATGTAAAAAGCGAGGAAGCTTGAACATCTGCTTAGAGATGATAAAAATAAAAGTTATATTGGGATAAGGCTTTGCTTTCTACTTTCTGTTGTTAAAAATTCTTGTATTTTTCACAAGAAATCAGGACGCAGTCACTCTCCTCATAGTTACGGTTAATGGACAACATCACTACTAGACCAAATACTTGCTCAGTTTACAGTTTTCCAGGTACAGCTGCAAAAGGAAAGGCAAAGTCCTCCAAGTAACAGAAAGTGTTAAAGAAACTCAGAAGCAGCTTCTGTACAGTCTTGAAGACAGCATTTGACACAGCATAAAGATGAAAATGTCTCCAGAATTGGAGGAAAAGTATTTTGGAAAGGAGCCTCAATCCAAATGTTGAAAGAAACTTAATTATACAAAGTGCTAATGAATACAATTTAATGCAATTATCAGAAAGGAAAATTACATTTCGTATCTTCAAGGCAGAAAGTACAACAGAAAATAAAGGGAAAACTGCACTTCATTACTGGAAAAATAAGCAGACATCATTTCCTGAAGGCAATCAATTCCTGAACTGCCAGTAAGTGGTCTGCCTGTGCCCATGGTGTCCGCGCATGTCAGGAATTCATCAGTTCCCCTCAGAAAGTTTATGACTAACTCTGACATTACTTGGTCAGATAAACTCCAGTTTTGGTAAATATGTGCCATTCAAACATGTGATATTGACAAAAAAAATATAAGCAGCAATAAATTTGAACATGAATGTCCAAAATCGTAGCTGTCAGTTTTCTGTAAAGATAAATATCAGTCTCTCCCAATACTAATTTTAAGCTGGTGTGTCCAATATTGGCTAAATCGCCCGGGTTTTTATGAATAAGGTTCCTAAAATAGTTTAGATGCTATTTTTAGAGGCATGCAAAACACTCCCAGAAGGAAACCGTTACACAGCCCTGGAGCAGGGATCTACACAGGTGCAAAGGGCGGGAGCAGGGATAGAAGTAATGAGATGAGGACAACTGCCCCCACCACAGCAGAACCAGACACTTACCCTGGCCTGGCTTTGTGTGTAAGCAGAGCTGCGTGACTACCAGATGAAGGAAACTACAAAAAGAGAGGAGAAATTAAATCAGAAGAAGGAAAATCGGTATCTCCTGTGCAATTGCCTGGACTTTCCTGATTCTCTTTAATATCATTTTTGCATTAAATGCCTCATGGGCCAAGGACAGAAATTGCCCTCAGAAGAACCAAAAGGACAGAAAGGCACCACCTTTTGTCAAAGAAGACAAGAAGACTTTATTATTGCCTATCCCCAAGCATTCAAAGGTCATACTCAAGCTCCAAATAATATGAGACTGGCTTGAAACTCTCACAATTGAATGAAAGGTTAGATTTATTCTATTTACTACCTGATTCCTGAGCCTGGTAGTAAGGTGCATTTGTGTTACATTTTCAAATTTCCCAATGGCTGTTAGGGTTGGACCTTGTGGCTGCCTTTTTTTTTCTTTTAGCAAAAGGAGCTGAGATTGGCACTGAGTCACTTCTTTCCAGAGGTAAATTTCCAGAGATAAACCATAAACTATTGGAAGAATCAATGAGATACTGACAGTTGTCAGCACCAGGTACACTAAAAAGTGGCAGTAATCTGACTTTGGCTTTGCAGAAATAAATAATATGAAGTGCAATTTCAAAGCAAGCAGGACTGGGGGCAAGAAAGGCTTTTGTCAGATTCATGTTCTCATTTCCCTATGGCTCTCTCCCACTGCCGAGATGGCTGCATTTCCAAATGCCTGTATTAAACTTTTCTACTGGTCACAGGATTTTTAGGGTAGTTTGAAGAAGAATGTTCTCCTTTATCAGCAAGTTTTTCTTCCCAGGTGTCTTTTGCTGAGGAATTTTTGCAATCGAAAAGTTTCTCTGTGTCTACAGAAGTTATCTTACAGAGGAAGATGTTTTGTTTAACATAAATGCTGCCATAGACTTATGAGTTTAGACTTAATTTGGTATCTAGTAACCTAATAAGAATGACCTTTCACAGCACCTAGGACAGAAGAATGCCCTGACAGAGTAATACTTTTTTCCATCCCCATTATTTATATTACAAGGGCATGTAGTGATAGGACAAGGGGTAATGGCTTTGAACTGAAAGAAGGTAGATTTAGATAAGGCGTAAGGGAGAAACTCTTCACCGTGAGGGTGGTGAGGCACTGGAAGAGGTTGCCCAGAGAGGCTGTGGATGCCCCCTCCCTGGAACTGCTCAAGGCCAGGCTGGATGGGGCTTTGAGCAACCTGGTCTAGCGGAAGGTGTCCCTGCCCATGGCAGGGGGGTTGGAACTAGGCGACCTTTAAGGTCCCCTCCAACCCAAACCATTCTATAATTATTTGCCAGATATGGGACAAGGTCTGTTTTCAATGATGGTGGTCTGAGCCCAAAACAGTTTTGATGAAGGGAAATGCAGTGACGCGCTGGTGTGAAGGAAGGCATTTCAACTCACTTCCCATTCATCTATTAATCCCTTATTTTTACATTTCTTTGTTTTATTCTTTTTGGATGCTTGTCAGCGTGACTGTGGCCCTCGCAGAGTCCTGTTGGTGCGCTGCAGCAGGAGTTTTGCCTGAGCAGTATCTTTGCATGGCGGGGCCCAGCGAGGCGCCGAGGTCCACTCGCACGCCGGCAGTGACACCGGCTGAGCTCCCCTCTGCCCAGCTGCTGTGGATGGCGTCAGTCAAAGGACAGGGCTGAGACAAAAGGTTTATTAAAGTTTAAATGACCCTGTTGCTGTGAAGATATCTTTTATTCGTTCTGACATCTCCACTGTCAGGAGGAACGACGAAGTGTTCATCACTCACCTTCTTTCTCTAGGGCTGAGGGAAATAAATAGAAATCTGGAAGGGTTTAGCTGGGGCATCCAGTCAGGAAGAGCCACAGGGTTTGACGGTGTTATGGCAAGTGCTAACGAACAGGCAGGGCAAGGGTTGCCAAGAGGAGGCTTAAAGGCCATGAAGAGGCCTTCACTACTGATGTCCCCAAGGTGCCCTTGTTAGAGAAACTTTGCAGCATGTGGCGAGGGACTCCAAGCAAGAATCTGTTTTGGACATGCCAGGAGAGAATGAGCTCTCCAAAAGGCAACCAAGTCCCTAATTCTCGCTGAAACCTGTGGCTCTGAGGACCAAGACCTGACTTCTCAGTGCCAGGACTGAGTTGCAAATGACTGACTGCAACTGTGACAGTATAAAACATCGTTTTTTTCATGTCCTTTTTACGCTTCCCCACATTCTCAGTTACCCTAGTGTTACCTCGTTCTTATCCAGTTCCTCACCAAGAGGTTTTCTGAGGTGCTCAAACACATTCGTCAAGCTTTCTGAGGTAGAAATGTAAAACTGAGGTCATCAGGATGGCCTTTAGGCCATGTCTCCTCTGAACTAAACTGAGCATTTGTAAAAGAGAAATTAATCTACCTTTCCGTGAAGGCTCAGGGGCTGAAGAGGAATTGTCCTGCCTTACCTCCAGGCTTTCTCTCTTTAAGGGTTGGCAAGTCAATAAGTACCACTAGCTCCAAAGTTTTTGCTAGATCACAGCAAGGACATCTAAGGACTAATAGGAGTTTCCTTGTCTCTAGCAAGAGATGATTCTCACTCTCAGTCACACAAAACAGCTGGCAAAAACGTGTAGCTTCAGAAGACGGCCATCCAAACGCAGACGTCAGAGACTGGGACTTGTAAGGCAGAGATCTTCATTATGGGCTTCTTTTCTCTTGTTTCTCACTAAGTGCCAGGAGTGAAACTACAGCCTTAAATTGATCGATATTTTGTCATCACCTTGAGGAAAGTAAAGATTTCACCTGCAGAGTTTGAGACTTTTCTTTTCTGCTAATGTGTGCAGAGAGGGTAAGCTTCCCGGGGAACCAAAGTGAAGAAAGGTTTTCCATTAAAAAAAAAAAAACAGCTTCATTTTATAAAGCTAATTTTAGTCTCCTGTTTGATACCCTCTCCAAGAAAAGGACAAAGCAGTGACTACTGTCTGTTTAATGTTGCTAGTTTAGAACTGAAATAACTTTTGTTAGAAGTAAGTGACTTTAGGCAAGTATTTTTATAGTGGTAACAGAGCATGTACTAGTTACCTGGGATGTCTTACAAATAGATCAGACAAAGTTAGGATAATCTTGGATCTTGACACTAGTTGTCTGGTATTGTAAGAGTTAAAGATTTTAATACTTTTTTTATTCTGTTCTAATAAATAACTAATATTTTGTATGGCATCACAGTTACTGTATGAGCATTGCAGATGACCTTTTATTTTTCTTCATTAAGACACAGGTCATATTTGACTGTAACTTATTGAGATCAATAAATGCTTAATGTGTTAACTTTTCAGTTTAATTTTATATGACACCTTGCTGAGCCAGCAAAAGGAATGGAGGACAGACTGGGATGTGCAGTAATATCTGAGATGTATTTATATACAACAGCTATGGATTTGTGGCATGTTTTCCAGGATTATTAAACTGTTTTCACATCAGTAAGTCCTCTACCTATCTGTCCATAAAATGAAGAAAGGGTCATCTTGCAGTTCAAATGCAGAACTTGGTTTCTGTAGATCAGGATTTAGTTCCTATCCATGCCATAGATTTTGACTGTGACCTTGGGCAATCCCTTATTCTCCCTGCCTCTCACTTCTCTGTAAGCTGAAGTAGGGATAATAACTTTGTAAAGGCGAGAATGAATATGTCAGTGTTCATGTGGCACTCATGCTGTTATTCAGCTCAAGGCCCTACCTCTGCCTCGAGCTAAGATGGAGTTGATCAAATTGTATTTCGCCAGCAGTTTGTTCCAAAGTGAATTTCTCGCTCTTTTAATGTTTAGACAGAGTCATAGATGGTGACTGGGCTGACACTGTTCCCAAAATGGTCAGTCTGTACCCTGATAGATTTGAAGACCTTTGTTCGTCCTGTCTTTGGTGCGAAGTCCCCTCTCCTTTCCCAAACATTAAGCCAGATTCTGCGTTGAACTAACTCATTTCAGAAACTGTAGGCTTTCTGGGCACGCAGCATTGCCACGTAGCCGGTAGTAGAACTTCATTTCATCAGTGTAACAAAGCACAGACGGAAGGGAAAGAAGACCCTGGATAAAGAATTTGTTGTTTTTTTCTTCAATGTAAATTATACATTGATAATGATTTACATAATTCAGTCTGGTCTACAGCATGCTAGAGGGCATGAGTATCTGCTCATCTGTGCAGCAGTTAGCCAAGGTAGCCAGCAAACACATAACTCAGTTATGTTTCGTTAACAATGAAGATTTAATCATTTTCCAGAATACTCAAGATGCCCAAAAGTTTGCTGCTGAAAAGATGATCAGAAGGCCTTTGTATAATTGTGGTGTGTTATACATAATCACTAGGATGCATTCAGTGCTGTGGTGTGGTTCTTTGCCATTTACAGCTGTTGTGGGCTCATCTGTCTCCCCTCTACACAAAGTCGTCTTCATGATCTTGCGCATCTGGCACAGGACTTGTTTGGTGTCAGGACGTCACAGGGCATGGAAGAGACCTAGGAAAGGTCATAGCTGTGCCCTTCCCTCCCTTTCTTCCCCCATACTTGACAAATGGCTCATACAGATTGCTGCTTTTTTCCTTCCCCAATGGACATGTTCCAAGAGACATTTGGGTAAAAACAGAAAAATTTCTCTGTGGCGCCAGGGTCCTAAATTCCTACCCCATGATAGCTATATGGTACAAGCCACAGCAAAACCCTAGATTTGCCATATGCCATTGCCTATCAGTGATGGTTAGATGCAGTGATAAAGCAAATAATATTATGTTGTGTTCTGCATTTAAAATCCCAGAAAGCATCCAAGGCAGCAGGAAACATGCTGCTCTGATCCTGTGAACAAAGTAATTGCCACCTCCTCTCCATCACAAATGCCAAACCACTCTGGTTACCCATTGGGTCAGCCCTCACGCTACCCGAGGTGCTTGCAAATAAAATCACCACGCTCTGAACTGAAGTGAATTTGCCTTTCTCTTAATGCTAGGGGAAAAAAAAAAAAAAAAAAAAAAAGCAAGCAAAAGTCATACTGAATCTGCCAGGCAGCTTTTGAATACAGGTACACAGAAAATTCCCAGTAGACATGGGATCAGTGCAGAGAGCCATACTGGAATTGCTGAATATAGCTGGCAAACCATAAAAAAGAAAAATAGGAACCAGTTCTGGCTGTGTTATCTCAGATGAAACCATCTTTTCTGTTGGAGAAACAAGCTATCTTAAAATGAAAACAAAGATTAAAAAAAGATACATTAGGCAAGAAATGGGCACCATTCTTTTGTGTCAAGCATACTTCATCCTGAAATGGGAACCATGATAGATAATTGTTTGTCACTGGCAGCTTAAGTTTTTAAATTAGAATCAAAACCCCATTTTGTTGGATTCATAAAGGGAAACAGAGAGCTTAGAGCTGTCCTGAGGCAATGCTGTGGTCTGCCTCAGGGGAAGTCTTTAAAAATGCCCTTAAAATTAAAGAGAAAAATATTTCCATGGAGAGGGTTTTTTACATTGAAGGGGACAAAGGACATGTTGAAACTGTTCAGATTGACAGAATGCAGTGTAAAAGAAAAGGTCATGAAACCCAAATATGAACTAACAGGCACAGTTTACTAAGGGTGAACTAGATGTTTGGTCAGCTCCAACCTGTGCCAGGGGTCTCAGAGAGGCAATCCCTACATCCTTTTGTGTTTCTGAAGCTGTAATACATAACGGTGACCTTGCTCCTTGCATGTAAGCTGTACATTGATGCAATTGCTAATGGTATTAGTGAGAAAAGTCAAAACTGCATCTTCTGAACAAGTACCCTTCAAAATCAGCCTGTGCCTTACAAAAGCAGACACAGCATGCACGCAGCATCAGGCCCCTTCTAGTCCCTTCAGTAAATTTGTGACTGGAAAAGACTGCCCTCGTCTGTGAATAGATTGCCTCAGTTAAGCTTGGAAGAACAGAGGTAATGAAGCTCTGTGTGCATGTTGTGTCCGCTGAGAGAGGACTGATTCACATAAGAGGATAAGAGAAACAACTTTAGTGAATTGATGTGGGTTACATTCATCTTTACGTTGAACTTCATATTAAGACCCTAATATCAGCTCCCAACGAGAATTCATGGGTAAGGTTAGCGTTTCTTGAAAGTCTGTACTCCAAAGGACAAACTCATCTTAACCTGTAAAGATGTTCGTGCTAAGATGGGTATGTCATGATAAAAGACTAAAGAAAATTTTGACACAGGACCCCAAAGTTCCTGCTGAAATTTCATTATTCTTTAATGGCTGATTCCTTTGGTCAAGGACTTGTTTGTGATTACGATTTCAGACTCCCCAGTACAAGACAGGCATTGACAGACTGGACCAACTCAATGGACAGGCCACCAAGATGGTCAGGGGCTGGAGCACGTGACGTAAGAAAAGAGGCTGAGGGCTGGATTTGTTCAGCCTGGAGAAGAGACGGCTCAGAGGGATCTTACAGCTGTCTGCAGCTGCCTAATGGGAGGGTGCAGAGGAGACAGAGACAGGCTCTTCTCAGAGGTGCACAGGGACAGGATCAGAGGGCAACAGACCCAGTAGGAAATTTGGGAAATTCTTCTTTGATATAAAGAAAACTTCTACCGTGATGGTGATCAAATATTGGAATGAGTTGCCTGGAGAGGCTGTGGAACATCCATCCTTGGAGAGATCTAAAACCCAGCCAGAGTTGAGCAGCCTACTCTAGTTAGATCCGTATTGATCAGTAGGTTGGACTAGGTGACCTGCACAAGTCCCTTCCAATGTAAATTATTCTGTGAGTTTATGA
Source organism: Sagittarius serpentarius (assembly GCA_034782735.1). NCBI lineage: Eukaryota > Metazoa > Chordata > Aves > Accipitriformes > Sagittariidae > Sagittarius > Sagittarius serpentarius. The sequence continues at coordinate 38,647,000 of JAVKLA010000027.1, read as the reverse complement.
GCCAGGTCAACAAGATGTTTCCTTTGGTTGATTCGATGGCTTGTGGTTTCCACGCTTTGAGATACTGTCTTTCTGAAGAATCAGCAGAGAGGAAATCAGAGGGGGAAGAAGCAAGCCTTGCTCCTAGCTTCTGCTACAGTGTGTACCGTCATGATCTGCTTGGCTCTTCACAGTCCTGAGCAATACCCAGACCACACTCAGGCAGAAGGGCGGGCCTGAATGACAGCACCATTGATGATGGCTAAATCCAGCATTTGGAGCATAAAAGCTTTGTTTCTGTGCTATGCTCCTTAAGGTGTTTTTTTTTTCAAGTGAAAGGATAAGGTCTTTGGAGGTCCTGGGAAATGTTGCGTGTTCCAGCCGCAGCTGTTGGTTCCGGACCTTAGAAGGAGCAGAGGTTGGTTGCATTTATTACGGTTTATTATTATGGATTATTATGGTTGCATTTGGTGCAATCATAATAACATAAAAAATTATGAACACTCTGCTGTGACCAAACCTACTTATTCTGAAGTCTGAGGGAAATATAACAGTGAGGTAAATGGGAGTAGATAAGGCCTGAGAGCATTTCGCCTGGGTTTTCCTTTAAGAACTAAGCACTGCTCTGTTTTTCAGGTTAATCTTGGCCCTTCATCTCACTCCATACTGCCATGCTTGCAGCTGAAGGAAATATTTATACAGCAGAATAATTCACAGCACTCTTTCCCCTCCTACATGAACCTACTTCTTATTTTATTCTTTTTCTCCATACTCCCCATAAACATTCACCAGCCCAAATTGTGTTTGTTACATAAGCTGTCAAGTTATCTGTGTAATGTTGTGTTAGGGATTTAGCTAGAGAAACAAATTCCCTTGGTGTGTGAGTAAGATTAGAACAGCGTGTGTATGTGATGGATTTGTGGACTAAAAACTCATTCAATTTTAGTTTGATTATGAAGGCAAGGTTAAATGCGAACCATATTAGCAGAAGTATAGGCCTGACTTCAAAAACCCATGAACTTTAAAATCTCTGCAAAACTGTGTTTCGTGCAGCAACATCTCATTAAAATTGGCATGTCCTTCCTCTCTAGTTTCTATTTCTTCCCTTAAGCGACTAAAATTGCTAAATACTTCAGTAATCAGCTTTCCTAGCCCCACTTATTTTTCTCAAGGCCAAATCTTCTGGATGCCCTCACAAGAAGAGTTCTCCCAGGTTCACGTGCACTTTTCAGAAGAGTAGAGAGAGCAATTCAGAACTCTCACTGATGCCACGGCTAGGTGTCTGTGATACCATTGCCACAGAGGCATGCTGAAACATCCCCAGGAGTGCTCCGTGCTCTGCTGTCTAGCCTGGACATGGCAAAAACACAGGCCGGTGCAAGAGGCTATGCAGTAGCAGTGAGCCTGAAGCTCGCTGGAAATGCCCTCCGGCCCCTGGCTCCTCTCTCTGCCTTTGGAGCAGTCAGGAAACACAAGCCAGGGAGGACAGGCTTAATTAATGTCACGTTTCCGCCGTGAGATTTGTTACCCACAGCCATCCGCAGACCAAAGACTTCCGGAGCACTGAGAGGCCACTACGGTCAGCTGTGAATGGGGCACGTGGGACTGGGTGAAACACGCTGCCCGTGCAAATGTCATGTCTATAAAGGAGATCAGTGTAATCATTGAGGCTGCCACACTGTATTTCATGGTGTTTTCAGGCTCAGAAACAAGTCAGAGGGGGTGGTCTCCTAAGCTTAAATTCCCCACGAGTCTGCCAATGAACTGACTAAGATTAGAGGAACGTCTGGATTTGATTTCACTGTAGAAAGGAGCAGGTACGGATCGGTCATTTTAAAGAGGCCTTTGCACATAACCAGCATCAATGAATCCAGTCTGCTGGCTGCTGCTTCTGAAGTTACTTTCTCCTAGGTATTTACCTCTAAATAGCAGCATGCATTTCTCCGTTAGAGAGCAACACTACCACTGAAATGGACTTCAAACATCTTTCACATATTCCACTACAAGAAAAGTGAATAAATAAATCAATGCTTATGACCTGACTGTGGCCCATAGCCTTTCCTGTGTGTACTCTTGTTAATCATCAACAGAATGATGGAAAAACAATTAGCAAGCAAACTGAGTTCTGAAGTCTTCTCCCTGCAAACCTTCTCTCCTAGGTTTCTGTGGGAACTAGACACACAAACACTGCATTGAGCAATGTGGCTGTTGGAATAAAAGCCAAGACCATTTGCAGTTGCACTTCCACTTCCAACCACGCCAGTCAGAGGAGTCAGGGAAGTGGGCAAGACTACAGTGAAAGGTTAGATGCTGTTATACCTCTTTTTATCTCCTGCTCTTGTGGTGCAGGGAATTGTTTGTAAACTGGAATCGTACATTGGCAGCCCCAAAATTTCTGCCCAGTATGCTAACCACTTTGCCTCATTATCTGTATTCTGTGACAGCAGAGATTTCAATCTCCCCTACTTGTCAGAAAGTTCGGTCATCTGCAAAAAGGGAAAGACATGATGCATACTTCAGTGTGGATTTACCATTATTTCATGTGGATTTACCATTCTTTTATGTCACAAAGGGCTGTGTTTTGAAATACCACCTATTGGTCCTGGAGGTTGAGGGCAGATTCGCCTGCCTTCATACTACAGATTGTGCTTAGGTAAAGCAGCTTTGTTAGACACAGTATATTAGCAGAGAACGTATAATGTATGACTACTACAGCTCTTCTTCAAAGTGGGGTAAGTGTTAAGCATTGAGGGAGCAAAGCCTGCACTGAAACAACAGCCTGTCCTCTGGCATCAGTAAGATGCAAGAGATGCAAGTTCCTTCAAGTTCTGTTACACACCTGGGAGATACTAAAAGCAAGCGAAACCTCTGCTTAATGTCTCAGGTACTGGCAATTGTGAGACAGGCAAAACAGATTTTCCAGGTTGTCTCTGACTGAACACTAAAAGGTAGCTTGACACATAACTTGAAGCTTCAGCACCATCAAAAGTGAAGCTACAAAAATATCACTTTGAGCACCCAAATATCTAGAACCCAACCCTCCTCATCAGTATGGCTTTTCCTCACTACTAGCAAAACCCAGAGCTCGTTCCTTGCAAAACCCAGACCTCATTCCTGCTATGAACTGGTCAAAGTTTAAGAAATGTTAAAATCTCCACAGCTATTCAAGATGTTAGCGTATAAATCATAACAAATTGGTCATGACATTTTCAGTCTCTTCTAGTCAGCCTTATATTCTATTAAGAGTATGAGAATTCAAGGACTCATCAGCAGAGCCTTTTGACAACTCACCAGGGATATGAATACTCATTTTTTGAGTAGTGTGATGGAATTCAGAGACACAGGCTACTTTTTGTTTAAGAAATAAGAGCAGTATTAGGTTGTGCTTTGTCAGTTTATCAGAGGGTTTCTAAATCCCAAGGAATTAAAGGCAGAGGTGTTGCTGGAATGCAGAAGACTTTTCTCCTTATCCTTTGTTTTAATATAACAATGCAAAGCCACAATTTAAGCTAAAACTGCAAGTAAAAAATATCTCCCCTTATTTAACCAAAGGTGCCTCCTCTGGTACTATTAATGTTATAATCCTGTTTATTCTGCAGTGAGTTTAGCTTGTAGGTTCTTTCACAGAAAAACTCAAAAGGAAAAATCCACCTTTTTATTCCCTAAACAAAAAAAAAATAAAAACCTCAGACTTCTCCCCTTTTGCAAATCTGCTTTGAAATAACCCAATGAATTCAAATGGTTTAATGGTTCAATTGAGAACAAACATATACCCAGTTACTCTTTTGAACGAACATGTAAAACATAGAGCTACAATGATAAGGTAAGGTTACTGAGGCACTTTGTACTTACCAGAGCTTTAGCCTCTGTTACTTGATGGACTCCTAACTAGCTTTGACTTTTCATTGACTTTCCTCACCTTTAATTTAAGACTGCATTGACTTTTCCTGTCACCTTAATCCATTTCTAGCATTAAATTGCAGCACAGCTACCTATAATGCTACTCAGTATTGATTATATTCTTTCCTCTCAATAATGTTTTGTTACATAAATTGAAAAATAATCAAAGAAGCTTCCTAGTGCTTTGCTGCTTTTCAGTAGTTAATAATTCCACTGATTTCTTAAAAAATGTTTTCTTCAGTGTTTCATTGCTCACTTAACCCAGGTCAGTGTTTTGGCGAAGGGAAAGCTCTAAATGAGATGTGGTGCAGTGACTATGCAGAACATACTTGATCCCTGGAGGTTCGCTGCAAATGGCAGCTGCATGAGAAGAAATCCTTACCAGGTCCTGGTGGTGGCTTTCCAAGAAGCCAAAAGCTCATTCCACGGCTGATGCCCAAGTTGTTTCCAAGCAGGGTCACCACAAAAGGAGGGGGTGGTAAGGAGGAATGAAAGCTACCTCGGTCTCAGGACTCCCAGCTGTATAACCCACCAACAGGGAAACACAACACCCCTGGGGATTTGGGGTTCATACTTAAAACAGTCCGAGCACCCTCCGCTAATGACCACCTACAGATGAGCTCCTCAGGGACGCAGCAACGCCAGAGAAGCAAGAGCTGTCCATGTGCAAGGTTTGCACAGACAGCACCTGGAAAGCCAGGACTAATTTCCTCCATGTCCTTGCCCTAAAATGGTGGCAATATTTCCTTTTCATGCAGCTCTCCCTTGCAGGGAATGTGGGTTTTTACGCCAAGGTGCTCAGTAGGGGGTCACCTCCATTGCAATAACCCAGGCCTGATTAAAAGGTATTTCTATGTTACAAAAGAATTGGAATTACAGAAGTGAAAAGATGAAACAAAATATAGAAATCTACAGGCAAATACTGTATAGAGTAACACTGTGTTAGCTGAGGCTTAAAATACTCTGGGGAAATTTAAAAGTTGCTTAAAGAATTATACAAGGAAAGATAAAATTGTTTTTTCCAGCCTCAGGATTTAAGCTTGAATTTATTGTTCCATGACAGGGTGTCTCTTCTCACCATTTAGAGAATCATAAAAAGAAAACTTCATTTTTCTTGTTTCTAGGAAAAAGAAAGTTACTCATGCTTGCAGCCCAGGCTCAGTAATGTGCCTGGCTGGGTAGTCTTCAACCCTTTTTTTGGTAGAGAAGGAAAGGGAAAAATCCATGATAAATATAAAATGTTTTTTGTATTGTTTGGATGAAGACAAGTACTGTGTTCATTCCTGTCTGTCTCCTTGACTAACTGTGTTGTCACTACGCAGGCTCACTCCCTTGCTTGAACTTCATACAGGAGATGTAACACAGGGCTCATGGAAAGAAAACCTCTTCTCCTGTAATACTATCTTCTCTCCAAAGGCAAAAAGGCACACCTTTGGTTGTCCTCAAAGTCAGCCTGCCTAAGCGGACACGTCACTAAAGAATAAACTATAGAGTTTCAAGAAAATTAAAGTGATATGTTCCAATACACACTTCTAGTAGCAGCTTTAAAAGAAGCTTTCGTTTTGTTTTTTTCTCCCTTGTGTCTTGTGTTTGGTGTCTTTTTTTGTTAAGGATGGGTCCTCTCTCATTTTCCTTTCTTCCTTCCCATAATATTAAAGTAGCTGTTTAATGCAGCCCAGTCTGTACAGGCAAGTGCTAACAGGTGTATGATTGTGTGTCTGTTCCTGGGCAGGGCATTAAAACATGCACGGAGAAAGCTGGTTTATAGAACGGCCTCCGCCACGGACCTCAGATGTGACCTCAGAAAAATCACTCTGATTTTCCCCATCGTAGCGCCTCTCCCACCCCTGGTCTATGCAGTCCTGGTAGAGCACAGCCTTCTGGGGGCCGAGACCATCTCTTCCCACATGAACTTGAGCTGTTCCTGCTACAAACTCTACGTGCTAGGAGAATACAAATTAATGACATTAAACTGCTGTTGAAAAGCCTTATTGACTCACGTCTTTTATGCAATATTGGAACCTATATGGTTCTTAAGCCTCTCTGTCACAGTTAATACCAGCTTTCAGTCATATCTTTGCAACTGAAACTCAGCAGGGAACTAATGGATGACCAACTATTTTCTGCTAATATGCAATAGAAATGAGTGTGCCTGATCAATTCTTAAAAACACTCACAGTGAAGAAAGTACTCAGAGAAAGTCGAAACCCTATCCTTTCTAAGAGAACACTTTTTTTATGATCCCTGATTCTGCATTTAATTCCGTAAGTGTAGTTTAAAGGGCAGAGGGAGCTGTTAATTTTCATTTCACATTCACACTCTTCTCCCGTTGGCACTCCTGTGGAATTGTTACTGCTGCTCATGCATATTGAGGGGAACGCACCCCTTTGCAGACAGAGTACAGCTCTGCAGCTCATTCCCAGCCACTTCCCAGACGCTTGGCACTGCGGTAGCATTAAAGCCCACAGGATTTCCCATTTATGCCCTTATCATTTTTTCTTGCTTCCTACAAAGGATCTGCTTTTGCAAAAACCATCTCTATGGCAGAGGAGGGCTGGATGCAATGTCCTCATAAGCTCATCAGCAGTTTCTGCTGCTCCTTCAAAGTGTACCACATCCTTCAAAGCACAGCATATCCTTCAAAGCAGTTCTAACACTTGTCTGTCAGAAAATGAGAAAGCAGGGCAGGAGCCAAAAGTTAAAGATCCAGGTTGCTCACTGCTGCTGGGAAGCACGCTGGTTCCAAGCATTTTTGACATCAGAATTACTGCCTAGACCAGGAGCTAGCCCAGAGTGCCTTGTGCGTCTTTGTGTATTAGCAGGTTGTGCCATGATTAATGAATTCCTGCTCTTTCTCATTTAGACAGAAGCTACACAAACTGTTCCAGTCAGCTTCAGTCTCCAAGAAGAAAATTAGTACAGGATAGAACTACACAGCAGGAAAAAAAGAAGCCAGTGCTTCACCAAAGCCTGGATGATCGTACTGCCCATGCAGTTCAGGAGGAGTCCCCATAGCTGAGAAGCTCATAGCTATAGCATACAAGGAGTCATATAGCATGTGTCACAGCAGGACTTCTTCCATTGCATGCCATGGCAGTTTCTATGGTGTGTGGTAAGGAGAGACAGCACGTCATGGCAGAGCATGCGGCAGTGCAGTTTGGGAGACAAAGCTACAGAGCCTGCTGTTAGAGAAGACTGCAAGCCGTGGGGTAAAAAGACTCTGACGCCACCAGGAATGTTTCACAATACAACCCTTCTAACTTCTGTTCATTAATTTCCTTTCATCCTTTTTTTTGTTAAAATCAGAAGTCAAACCCCAAGACTGTAGTGAAAAGCAGACACGTTTCTCATCGACATAACACCTGGGATGGAAAACTCTGAATGTGCACCAGCAACCACGTGAAAAACCCCTCCGTTGTGCTTCCATTCCAGCCCCTGTTCTCACTGGGCTGCTCTCCAAAGCTTCCTCTGCTGCAGTGCATTCTTGCTAGACACTGACTCTCTGACATAAAGTCCAAGCAGAGAGAAGTCGAAGGAGGCAGTTAAGCAAGTGGATGTCTCTAATGCCTGTCTTGCTTAAACTGTGTGTACTCAGGTGGGAAAGGATTTTATTTTTCTTAGCTGAAAGACATTATCAGCAGGCTTTAGAACATGAAAGAGTACCTTAAGCTGGAGCCAGCTCAGATTAATTTTTTGGCTGTGAAGGTTCTAAATAACCTTAATACAAAGTAAATACATAACGGTGCTTGACACAGGCCAGTATGTAATGTTTGAAATGGCTGTTGTTCTTTGTTTTTATTAAGTCCCTGTTATTGTGCTTAAAATAGAGTCAAACAAAAAAAGAGATGGTTCACTGTACCATGTTTTCAACAAACATGGAGTAAAAGGCAGCTTCTTTCTGAGGAGCTTTTATCTAAACACACAGGTTGAAGAGGAATGGGAAGGGCTGTAAGCTGAAAGGGTTTGTGATAAATATCATTCTGGCATTGAAATTTGAAGAGGCAGCCAGTTGAGGCATTGCTGAAAAAAGACAAATGGGAAAAAATAGAAGAGCAGAGACTAGAAGGGACCATAGTCAAAGAGGATGAAAAAAGATGGAGAGCACATCTGCTGTGGCTGAGGGGAAGGCACTGAGGAAGGTGTGTTGGAGCATGCTAGCTTTTACAAAAAAGGAGAAAATGCTCAGAGCCAATTTTTTTTTTTTATACAGCCTCTTGACATCAGTAAGAATGATATTGCAGACCTACACAGTCCTTGTTGCTGAGGCCACCATTTGCTGCCATGGACAGGACTGGGACATCATGTTTGGCCTTCCTCTGGAGATGACGAATTACTGTTGTGATGTCTCTCACTAAGTGGGCAATGTAATCCTCGGTTGCATATCCAGTTCTCATAATTACTTCAGATTTCAAACAGAAGAACACAGGATGATGTCTATGACTATAGTTACAGTAAGGGACTATTCCATTGATGCTAAAGATAGATTAGTGCCTTAACTGTTTCCAGTTTGAATAATTATAAATATTTCTGTCATTGTTTGATGGTCATCTGTCCTGGTTTCAGCTGGGAGAGTTGATTTTCTTCCTAGTAGCTGGCATAATGTTGTGGTTTGGATTTAGTATGAGAAGAATGTTGACAACACCCTGCTGTTTTCAGTTGTTGCGAAGTCGAGTTTAGACTAAGTCAAGGACTTCTCCTGCCCAGCCAGCAAGAAGGCTGGAGGGGCACAGGAAAGTTGGGAGGGGAGACAGCCAGGACAGCTGACCC
>JAVKLA010000027.1:38591385-38638254 GCA_034782735.1 Sagittarius serpentarius | reverse complement strand
AGGCTGGAGGGGCACAGGAAAGTTGGGAGGGGAGACAGCCAGGACAGCTGACCCAGACTGGCCAAAGGGGTATTCCACACTGTGTGACATCATGCCCAGTATATAAACTGGGGGAGCTGGCCAGGGGGAGGCAGATTGCTGCTCAGGGACTGGCTGAGCATCGGTCAGCAGGTGGTGAGAAATTGCACTGTGCATCACTTGTTTTTCTTGGGTCTCTTTTTGTATCTTCTTTTTCATTATTATTATTATTATTGTGTTTATTATTATGTTTTATTTTTTTATTTCAATTATTAAACTGTTTTTATCTCAACCCACAAGATTTACTTGGTTTTAATTCTCTTTCCCATCCCAGCGGAGGTGGGGGGTGGGGAGGAGTGAGTGAGTGAGTGAGTGAGTGGCCGCATGGTGCTTAGTTGCTGGCTGGGGTTAAACCATGACGTCACCTCAGCATAATATTGGCACTTAGGCCCTTTGTCAGTGCTGAATGAGGAGAGTCTAGCTTTGCATTTGCCCATTTCGAGATTTCTACTCCAAAAAGTCTTGAGCTTCTACAAACTCCTTATCCTCAGGCTCTGCTCAATGTGTTAGACTTTGGTTGTGGAAAGTGAAAAAGAGAAAGTGCTTTTTGGGGAATGGAGAACTATATAATTTACAAGCTGCAAAATGGCTACATTAAAATTTAGAGGAAGATGAATATACTTATATACATAAAATTTCAGTGCTAGCCAGTAAAGCCATGTACTTGCCCATGTGAATTGGACTCCACCAAAAAAGTAAGATGTGGAAAACAGATCGCTTAGGTGACAAATACTTTTTTGTTTCACAGTAGTTCCAAGAATGATTTAGAGACAGCAATTTTTTGTCAATTTTCTTATAGTTATTCTGCAGACAATCAAAAGGATGTAAAGTTAATAAAAGCAGAGTATTCTAGAAATTGTCTCTGAATTTCTTAGCCCTGGCCTCTGTATATCACAGTAGCATTTATGTAGAAATCTTCCCCAGCCAGTCAGACAGTATTCTGAAAACAACTTTGTATGAAGGTAATACCCCTGAGGATCAGACTAGACAGAAATGAAGAACAAATATACATTTTACATTCATATACATCCTGGGAGCATTAAAGATTCAGCCCCTTATATCAATATTCATGACAACAGGTAAATATTTGCTCTAAATTCATCTTCAGTCTATTATATTTAGTTAAAATTTCCTTAGGTTTTCGTAAGCCATTGCATTACTTTTGCTACAGCGGTCTGCTGGAGTAAATTCCATCACAGAAAGTAGAGACAATCGCACTGTCTTCTTTTGCTAAAGATATGTGGTTAAATTCTTTCAACTGAAATACAAGGTCTGCTGCTGCTAACAAACCCAAACTTATCTTCTTCCTCCCCATTCCTGACCTTTACTACTCACGTACCCAGGCTACCATTCCGAGGGTCTAATGGATCATCTAGATTACTGTGGCTGGAAGCTGCTACCTCACTTCCTTCTTAAACTTTTTTTTACAACTTTCCCCCACTCCCTTTCATTAAGGATCATTATTTTGGATTAACTCCTTCTTTCCTCATGTCTCTGTATTTCACTGCTCCTTTTTCCAAAATGTAATGAAAGACTTCCCCACCTTTTCAATTCATTTGCACAATAGCCTCATCAGTCCTGGTCCTGGCTGCTGAATCTTCTTTTTTCCAGCCCTTCTTGTGTTGCTTCCATCCAGCTTTTCCACAGCTCTGCTACCCAGCGTAGCTTTCTTGGTGGACTATGTCACTTGTCTGTTTATAATTTTTTACAAGATCAACACTTGCTTTTAAACTTCTGGTCTTTATCTCCACCTCAGCCTAAATCTCAAAACTGGATCTGTGTCCTATATGGATGCTTCTGTCACCCACTCATTATTTTGACCATTGTCCTAGACCATAAAACTGTTCCCCAGAATTCCCTATTCTATCCATGTCTGTGTCCTCATCTTATTCAAATCATTTTGAAAGACTGTTTTTTCATATGAAGGCCACACTATTAATTTGTCCTCCCCAGCTAAAGAAAAGGATGCTTAGGTTACTTTACAAGCACAGCTGAGTTGTGTTTGGTAGGAGGCAACTATGCTAAATTATACCAGCAGAGAAACTGGCCAAAATACAAGTTAATTTCTTCATTTGGGGTTTCTTACTGTACTTTGATTTATGTCTTATCTTCTGGAGTTTCAGCTGTAAGGGGCAAGAGTTTTTATCATTGTACTGAATACCATTGCTATGTTCTCAGTTCTTTCAAGCCAGTAAATAATGAGATACTCGTGAAAATCTTAGCGAGTGTTGTGTTTTAATACCTTATCTGATTTCAGTGGGAGGTTACCTGACTAAGATCTTCTGGGATGCCTCCACAAAGCAGAATAATTTCTTGTTACCCCTACCAAGTAACAAATGTGACCTTAATGCACCAATCTATCATCACATAGTTATCTATTATCCATAGCCAAAGGCCCCTAATAATAAATCCTAATCTCTCTAGGATGACAAAGTAGGAAACTAATGTGAACCTATTGCAAATAAAATTGAATTCCCTAAAAAGCAAGGCCTCTTTATACCTTAATAACACAACACTTTCCAGCTGCCGGCCTAGAAATGCAGTACCACTCGGTCTTGAATACTTTATTCTGTTCTAATGAACCTGTTAATAAAATGAGCCCCACGGCTGTGGGAGTGAGGACTGTGGAGTGGGAAAACATTACATCTGGTTCTGCATGGAAAGTGAAGCTGCACTGTTATGGCCAAGGGCAGAATTAAAGTTGCTTTGTGAAGAAGCAGTTGAGTATGCATTTTGAAGTGCAACCCTTGTTTTTGCTAACAGGTGAGAGTTTAATTCAGTTGATTGGACAAAAATAGAGACACTGCAGTGAGACCTGACTCTTTGTTCTCAGTTCTGCAGTAACAATCGCCAGGTATGCAGAAGAGGAAGATTTAACACATCCTATTAAGGAATCTGGGAATTAGCTGCCTGAAGGGGAGGCACATCCCTTCCCTGTACAGTAAATGGCGGTGTGATATGCCAAAGGGGTTTTAATTATCTGATATAATTTAAGGGATGTAGCATTACTGCGTAACACCCCACAGGCCATACTATGAAGGACACTAGATGTGATGTTCACAACGTCCCAGAGTCTTTCCTTGTCCTAATTATTTTTTCCTTTTCTAGGAGCACCTGGTCTGTTTTACTGTCACGACCCAGTGGTAAGTTGTGACACAGACACCCAAAACTCCACTACAAATGTTCCATCACAACTTATCATGACGCAGTGTGATACGAGTTACGGGTTGTCCTGATAGTAGAGAATACTGCCCATGTCTGGCAGAAAAGAGTTTGGCTGAGGGCTAGGTGAAAAATAGATAGGGCTAGCTAAAAAACATTCTGTTAAATGTGAATGGAGTGAATCCTCTTGTGATCCACACTGCAGAATATGGTGCATATCTGATACTTCCCTTAATATGCAGGAGGAGGAGGTGTCTGCCAAAAGGCAGGGAAAGCATGTGCCACCATCTCTTTCTTTCCCAGATCTCTTAATCCTGTGTACTAATTTAAATTTTCTCTTTTATCCTCAGTAAGTGTTGAGCTTCACTAACACCAAACTTACATTCATTACATTTTGTGATAATTGGTCTGCTGGTAATTTGAAGGTTGATTAGTTTTTTGTTACCTGTGATTACAAACAGGCACTCTTAAATGTTGCTTTAGTGCCAATCTGTTGCTCTAGTCAAGAATAATTTAGATACTTTCTCTTGTAATTGAAAGTAGCCACTGATGGACAGGTAATCTAGCTGATGGATAGACCTAATACGTGTTCTCTCCCAGTAGATGGTACCAACAAATAAAGGTCCATGCACTGCTTGCAGTGGCAGGGCTTTTTAGTTCAGTTAATTACCATTTGTCGTTAATCAATCACATACAACCAGCACATACAGTCTCCATTGACCTGTAAGAGGGGGTGATCATTACTTTGCATAATGCACTGCTCCCTTTAATCCCTGGGCTCTTCACAGAAGATGCAGTCTCGTTTCTGATCCTCTCCCGATTCAATCTGAATGGTGATGGAGTGGAAGCTGTAGTGCTCAAACAGGGCTTGGGTAATATCTCTCAAAATCTTCTGGCTGTCCACTGTGTCTGCTGTAGATAGCAAGCAGAAAATAATCAAAATACATGTAATAATTTAACAAACAGTAAGTGTTTACTGGCAGAAACTATTCACAAACTTGTAACAAGAAGTTTATTTTGAGAAGTGTTTCTTGTCCTTTTTATCCTCCTTTCAGGAACCTGCACGTCAGCAAAAGTTTGTTCATTCAAGTGTGGTCAGAATATGCAATTTTGGCAAAAGCTGAGCTAAGAGTAATCACCAAAGAAATACAGTTTGGCAGAAGACTGGAGGAACGCAGGAATACTTAATAAAGGGTAGTTCATCCAGTCAGGGAGTAGCAACAGTGCCAAGTGATTCAGGTGGCTGATAGACCCACTCTTTTTGGGAAGTGGGGACTCCATGGAGGACTTCACCTCTGAACTCATTCTTGGCCAAAGACAGGTGGACTTTTTTTCTTAAATAAAGCTTAACATGTAGAAAGCAAACAGATAAACAAGAAAATTGATTTGGGTAGTGGACAGTTTGTCAACAGGGATAATGACTACATGTAAAAAATATATTTTTAAAGATGAACTGTTCCCCTGCAGTTACCACTACACTCCAAGCTACGTTTTAAAGATTGCTTTACAGCTACAGATGCATAAGGAATGCAGATTTGCCCTGTAAGTTTTTCTTATAGGGAACAACAGTTTTCAAGTTGGACAAATCTACTCCAAAATCTATTTGATGTTGTGAGAAAAATCCAGCCTGGGTCTTATTCTTCTGATTTGTTTAGAATGTCTTGTAGTTTACTTCCTTGCTTCACAACCTCTGCAGTTTTCAAGTTTTGGGCTAAGTAGAGGTCCCTGTTGTTTTGGCAGGATTTCTGAGAGGAGGATTTGAAAGCTTTTGTTGTTGTTGATATTTTTCCAACAAAATTATGACATTTGTTTTAACAAGCAACAGATATACAGTCAGTTGTATACCAATCAGAAGAGACTGACCTTTACTAAGCAACAGCTGAATACTTACTCCCTGTTTACAGAAATTTACTGACCTGTGGCAACATGAGCAGATAGAATAGTTTGATTCATTGTCAGAGACCAAAGATGAAGGTTGTGAACAGACTCCACTTTCTCAACTGCTAAAATTCTTGCTTTCACTGCATCATAAGCAAATCCTTTTGATATTCCTTAAAAGGAGAAATTGATGGTAAAAAAAAATATTTTGAAAAGATAAGAATGATAATCGTTAGAGAAGAACGCATGATGAATCTTTATTCAGTTAGATGTATAATTTTTATAAAAATATTCAATGCTTTGGGAAGCCTATTTCAGAGTTCACTGTGAAATTTAATTCTATCCCTTGTTCTATAGTTCTCCTTGGAAGAATGAGACTCATGCATATCTTAGGAGATACTCTGAGGGTCCAGTTTACATAGGGAAGTGAGCTATTGAGCCAGATCATGTCCTAGTTTTGTACCAACATCTTTTGTGAGTGCAGATTTTATGGCATCACCTGAGCATCTCTGAGGGATTCTGTTCTCAATACATTTACACAATAGAGAGGCATCTGTTTAGTAGAGAGGGAAAGACAAACATAAAGATTAAAATAGCTCGACTCAGGAATCTTAGATGAGATTAGATCCCAAGTCTAGTTATGGAGTAGATCAGTGATTGTTTTCCTAGACGAGCCTTCTTACAAAAGATTATCATGGTGATGATGGTCATTCAGAGTGAGGACAATTGTGATAGGGTGAGTTGAAACATGGAATTCAGAATTTAAATCCAAATATGACCAAGGAATTTAACTATAGATCTTCCCTGGAGTGAGACTTGGCAGTTTGGAAACGCACCTTTATGCTGACGTAAACAGCTAAGCTCATCATACTTCACTTGGATCAGTAAACTGAAAAATATTTTTAATGCCGCCAGTTGTGAAGTATAATAATGATAAGCACAGTATTGGTTAATTTTGTCTTTCATACCATAACCAATAAATATTTGTAATCATTAATGACCTCAGTGTTGTATGCTTTCTCCTATCCATTTATTACAGGAATGATATCCTATATGGAGTACTGACTTACTAGAATAAGATGCTGACATGCGCACGCTCTTTAGAGAAAACCATGGACGGTCAGTGCCTGCATGACACAGTCAGTCGCAGGGGCTGTGGGGCTGGCACCCCAGGACAGACTGGATGCATGGGGCAAGAGCCACCTCCAATGCCAGCTCAAACATTCGATTTCTCTTTAGATAATTCTGGGCAGAATATGCTACTTAGCGGGTAGGAAACTAGCTTCAGAGACCTCCCCAGAAGGACAGCATAAAAGGGCTTGCTGCAGAGGGGAGCAGAGCGCTGCCAATTTTGGCATGTCAGCACTGCTTATGGAAGCTGGGAGTCACTGCTCTGAGAAAGAGACCCCTGAGTGTCAGGGGCTGTCAGGCCTTCCTGGTAGTTTGATTTTTTTTTTCAGTAATCAGGCGATCGTCTCATTTTTTGGTGGCCAACATACAAGCAGTTGCTGCATTCTGTCCAGGTACGCTTCTTCACAAATGTGTCTCTATCTCACAATGACTGAAAGAAAACCAGCCCTAGAGTGAAGCTTTACTGTAAAACAATATAGGAAATTTTCTTTCTTGGA
The DNA here is from genome assembly GCA_034782735.1 of Sagittarius serpentarius. NCBI lineage: Eukaryota > Metazoa > Chordata > Aves > Accipitriformes > Sagittariidae > Sagittarius > Sagittarius serpentarius. The sequence continues at coordinate 38,631,508 of JAVKLA010000027.1, read as the reverse complement.
ACAGAAGTAGGTGCAAAGTGAAACAGAGAAATAAACAGCCGTGCAGACAGTCACGCTGAGTAACTTGTATCAATCCAAACCTACACTGTTAGAGCTACTTTTCCCTTTAATTCTTATGTCTTCATAGCTGAGAAAGAGGTTGCATTATTCAGTGTAAGGAAGACAAAAACATGCATTTATGACTGCTCAAGTCATTTGGCCTTGCAAATCAAATGTTCAGGCCCATAGCTGACAGGATTAAATACTGCTAAGCCTAGTTCTTCTTGCTGCTGATGTGCTGATGATTGTATATTCCCTTGCACCTGAACACGACTGGAAAGCCCCATCAGTTTGCTTTTCTGGACTGGCATAACTCAAAATCTTTTAAACTTCTACCTCTCGCACTCAACCTATTTCATAGATGCAGTTCAAAGCACAGTCTTTTTCTTTTCTTTAGCTTTTTTTTGGCAAAGACTTGTATTTCATGTGGGTAAAGGAATTACACAATGAACAAAGTAAGTAGACATCTCATATGCCAAAGGGGTGATAAAAAGCACTGTTACACATACAACAAGCAAAAGCAACTCAGTTTTAGGAATACATTGGGAGTTCATTAGCAAAACACCAGTATACAGATGTTTACGAAAACTGACATATGTATAAATCTTCTGGTGCAATGGTAGAAAACAATTTTGATTAAAATTGTAATTAGGTTTAAAGTATGATCAGAATTATGAGAATATTGGAAACTGATACAAAAGTGTGCTGTTATACTTTTTTCAGTGAGTATAAGCATTATGAAGAAAGAGAGAGAAAAAAAACAAAATATAACTGTATTGATTCTGGAATCAGGTCCTACCTTCCATTAACACAATCAAAATATCCCTTAAAATGGTGATGGTGGTTGCCAAAACAAAGATGGAAAACACAAATGTGCAGATTGGGTCAGCTATTTTGTATTCTGGCTAGAAAAATATGAACACATCACTTTGTTAATTTCACTACTGTTGGTTATTGCCATTTATAATTAGTTAATCTCAAAGAATAATATATTCCATTCATCTAAGACAGAATGAGTGCTGACCTCCTTTGCCAGTTAGGGAGCCTCAGCACAGGGAATGAAGGTGCTACAGAAGGAGAAAGGGAAAGACACCGAAGTATCCTCCTTGCAGTTGAAACACCAAGAAGCAAGAGTTACACTCTCAACAGCCGTTTCAGTTGCCAAGAATAAGTATAATTGTCTTTGACTAAATTACAATGTATATCATTAAGACAGAGAAAATATTTACATAGTACCTAGTGTCACAATGCTATGAAAATAACTGTTATCCTTAATTGCAAGGAAGGCAAGTGAACTAATAAAACTAACCTTAAAGAAGATGATAAGTGCGCTAATTAGCACACTAATACTCTGGAATAGATCTCCAATGGCGTGCACAAAGGCTGCCCGCAGACTGGCATTGCCCAGAGTTGCCTTTTCCGGAGGGGCTGACACGCCTTCCCTGGCTTGTGCCCCATGGCTGTGCCCATGGCTAGTCTGGTGCAGGATCAGGCTTAATCTGCAAGAGATGTAAAGCTGCAAATATCAGCGGGGTTATTGCATCTCTGCAAGCAGTGATGTCACACGTGTCATCAGTCTTACCACTTCTGAATCCTGAAGAGTAAAATCAGACAAATTAGGTAAAAATACAGAGTGGCTAAGCAGATAATTCCTAGGTGATTCAGTGCTTTTTATACAAACAAGAAAGTGGGAACAAGGGAATTAATGAGGCCTCATTTTCTATAGAGTTCTTGAATGTTCTGACATTTAATAAAAAGTGAGATGGAGATTAATCTTTTCCTGGAGTTTGTGCATTCATAATTTCCCTTCCCAGTGTGGCAGCTAACAGAAAGGAGGAAAGAAGCTGCATCCTTCAAAGAGAAGCAGCATCTCTCTTCTCTACCCCTTTCCATATTCTCATGAAACTCATAAACACAATATTTTTGAGGCCAATATGTCTCTATCATTTTTTATTGAACTACAGCAGCAGGTTCAAGGTTAAAAAGTTATATGGAGAGGAAATCAAAGTAACTTACAGGATGTTGGCAAGCACGGCACAAGCAGAGGTAATGAGCATCACCATAGCATCAATATTGTAATCGGGGTGTAGCAGCCTCATGCTAGCCAAATATGTCAACACACCAGTCACCATCCAAACGATTATCATAGACATCAAAGCTCCCAGAATTTCTAGGAATTAAAACAATCTGATTTTAACAGGAGTCAGAACAGAAATGCAAGAAATTTTAAGAGATTGATGGTAATGGTTCCATGTTTGTGAGCTTTATAGCCAGGAGTTACTTCTTGTGTGTTGTCAGCCTTGATGCTCACAAAGAATGGGCCAAACCCCTTTCTGGTCATAGCAAATCCAGCAGCTACCCAGGGCAGCCCTATGCATGTTGTGGCCTAACCCTGTTCTACCTTCTCCTACTTTCATCCCCTTTCCAGTGTTGAGTACATGCGGCATTTGGAGAAATTGAAGAGATGGAAAAGATCGTTTGGGGAGTTTTGGGAGAAGCAAAAGGAGCTGTTATGGGAAGGGAGGATAAAAGAGCAATTCTTTCACATCTTATGTAGTTGGCTGACTTTGCCAGTATGGTGCGAAGACCCCAGGAACCAGCCCTCCTTCCCCAACAAGATTATCTTGGTCATGGGAGCAGCGGTTGGAGGGAAAGAGAGAGGCACAGCTCACCCAAACACACTGGCAGACATAATCCCCCTCCAATAACCTCCCTTGTTTTGCACACTTCTCTTCCCTTCACACTTCAGAAAGGCAGTGACAGCCCCCAACGAAGTCCTGCCAGCAAAACCTCTCCTTCCTCTCTCCTGGGACTCATCCTGCCAATGCCACAAGGTCATTTTTGTGCCACCAGCAGTGATGAGAACGAAAGAAGTTATTTTTTCCCTGGGGCAGCAAAATTTAATTTTGTCTCTATTGGCTCTGAGGTCTCAAATAAATCCAGTTCCCAAGGCCACCTTTTATTGCTCTCCCATAGAAGAGGTCCAGGGATGTTTGTATGAACGTGCAGTATGTTTTTAATAGGATGTGGGACTAGTAATTGCCATGTGACTTGAATGGATAAATGTGGCACTTTATGAGTGCAACTGAGACAATACCAAGGAAAAGGAGAGCTCACGGTAAAGCAAAAGGCAGTAGATAGCCAGAAAGACCAAAGCACTTGCACAGATCTCCACTGTCGGTCCATGAAAGCAGCTGAAACTCAATGTATGATTTTGAATACATTTTCATGAGGGTCACAGCTTTTGCAGCAGTCCAGGCTTCAGATGCTTATAAAAATAAATATTTTATCTAAAACTGACAAATAACAAATGAAAGTGCACTATCAGGGAAATCTAGTTTTGCTTAAAAGCAGATAGAGAGAAGCATACTTGGTGTTTATATTTTCTGCAAGATACAGGTTGAAGCTCTGCAAGCTTGGCCCAACTGAATGCGTTGATGGCTATGCTATCATTGGCATGAAAGGAGCCAACAGCTTTTGTGAACACCTGTATGAATGTCTGTGTGCATGTGTGCACGTACTCCGCAATGGAATATGTTTGAGGTCATCTTTACCTACATAGGTGAAAATATATTTTACTTTTCAATGTCATTTCTTAGCAAAAGTTTAGCTAAGCTTACAGACTAGTTCAGTAGTACTAAATGCTTTACTCAAGATGTTCTCGGTTACATTTCTTCAGAACTACGAGCACTAACGAAGTGCAGTAAACAATAGTGTAGGATTGTTTGGGAATCTCTGAATCATACCAGAGATAAAGAAACAGAGGTTGAAGAGAGCTTTCCTACCTGGAAGTTGGTCTGTCTCACGCTATCAGTCTCATTCAATATTGTGCTTCTAGCCATGTTGCTGAAAGTAGCTGCACACCCAAAGGATTGCATTGAACTGCTGTCTTAACTGGTTCTGCTGCCTGGTTCTGGCTTAGAGGACAGGAGGCATTCAGACGGCTTCTGCTAAACCTAAGCCCTGTCATACACAGTCTTTGCATGACAAACCCTACCTGTCAGTCTGAGAAAAGCAGTGAAAAAACAGCTTCCAGCATCATGGAGGGCTGCAGCTGCAAGACTTTGTAGTCAGTGCACAGTGACTCTGCCGCCTACTTGACTGCCCTCTGCTACTCTATTAAGGCACCCACCTGCATATTAAACTGGAAATATAGCTGGGAAAATAAGCAAGACACAGGATAACTATCATGGAATGCAATTAAATAGCCACTGACATTCGGTGAAAGGCTCTTTTTGCTACCAGGAAAAAAAAAACAATAAAAGATTGGGTTTGAAGTTCTGCACTGCAGTGACAAAAAACTAAAAAATCTAACACAGACTGAGGGTGAAGTTACATGAGGTGGCTGAACCTGCCGACGTCAGCAAGAGAGAAGTCTCTCTTGCACTTTCCTTTCTTCCCAGGCTAAGACAGCATAAACACAAGAAGTAATTATGGATCAAATAATGGTAAGTAATAGTTTGCTAAGGCTGAAAAATTCAGCTGTGTGTTGTCTACATAATGCCAGCCATGCTTCAGTCATACTAAACCTCCCCCTCATCCAGCAGACTGTTTCCAGCAAAGCTGGTAGAATATACTTAGGGAGCAATATAAAGACAGGATGAGTACGGCACATGTCTTCCCTCATACGTTCTGCAGCTACAAGCAACCTTGGCCTACAGACATCTGAGTGAGAAGCTGCTTCTGGACCTTCATACCGAACATCCTTGAAGCATTTATCATCTGAGTCCTCAGTTCAGGTGCATAGGTGTTTAGAGCCTTTTGAGATACACTGATACCTCCATGTATGGCTTGACACAAGGTCTGTAGATGACCCATAGAATTCTGGAGTGGCAGCTGGAGACTTTGTGGAACATGTTAGGGCATTTCAAACAGCATTAATCACTTACATATGAGCAACTAAATTGAGACCTGAGACAACCAGCATGGGATTCATTTCCAGACTGAGACAACTAAATTACAATGTCTGAATGTAGGTGTGAGCTAAGTGTCCAAGCTCCCCTTTTTGGACGATCGACATCAAATTAATGGTGATTCACACAGCTCCCTGATCCATTGACCAACTGGAAACACATCCTTGTTTCTTAACTGTGAGCGTCTGGTGGCATTTGAGATGCCCTGGTCTTGTGCTTGGCATCCCGTGCAGTCTCCTCTGGGTCTTGTGCGATAGCTGCCATTCCCATGCGTTAAGTCTCAGACATCCTGGGGATGTACCACTAGACTTCTACGTTTAGGCAGCTGAACGGAGTCTAGATTTCTGTTGAACGTACCAGAAACGTGGACCCTATGCTTGTATGTGCTCACATATGTGTAGACATTGATATTTAGGTGTCTAAATCTTGAACAGAAACATAACCACAGAAAACTTTTCTCATAGTTCATATTTTGCTGGTGTCTTGGTTTTTGTAAAAACACTTGTGTTTGATTGTAAGGCTTTTGGTATTAGGTCTCATCTGTAAATATATTGATTTTGGTTGAGGACAGAGAACTTTAAAAACCTACCAGTACTTCCATTTGACAAAAAACAGCAGTGATAAAGAGATATGCAGGGAGAGGATTTAGAAAATGGTAAAAATTAAAGGATCTCACTTTTCTACAAACATAATGTTGTTTTTTTAAAATAATTTAATGATTTGCTTTATCATTCTATAAATGGAGTAGATCCTCATTTTTATGGGTATTACTGCTTTTATAGAAATTTGTGTTTCATAGTAGATGATTGAGGACTCTGTCCTTCTCACACTCAGGTCACTGAGGGAAGTTGCTGTTACCTCAGCCAAAGCTAGCACCAGCCCGAACCTATATTAAAAAAACAAACAGAAAGACACATTTGTAGGTAAGAGATGACTGTTCTCTTTACTTCTTTGAAGCTCACTGGCTTGCTCTGTTTTTCATGTGTCCGGGGGCTTTGAGTGCATTAGTGCACTGTCTCTAAATATCTGCAGACCTTTGCTGGACATCGGCACGTTTTCCAGTCCCTGGCTATGATGACATCCCTTTCCCATTTCACATGCTCATACTGTCACACATTTGCTACCTGCTCGGTGCCACCCGTAAGTTAACTGTTTGGTGGGAGGTTTGGAGGCAAGCCACAGTGAGAAGAGGCTGATCAGGAAGCTGGTCAGGTCCACCAGGATGTGTGCCGCATCGGTGATCACCGCCAGGCTCCCGGCGATCTGCCCACCTGTGTGAAACATGCGTCCGTATCATGGCTCTGGTCAAAAGTTTGAGTCAACCAGATCAAACTCAAGAGGTGCTTTGCTGTGGATCAAAGGGAACACTCGATTTTCAGTGATCATACACACGACTCAAAAGTCTTCAAAGATAGTTTCATTTTGTACCTCGTTCATGCAGTGAAAGGTATGAATTAATAGAAAGAAATAAGCTAAATTTCTTTGTCAGAGAGAGAGTGTCCTAAGGACAATAACAGTTGTGATACATTAGTGCTGTGGTTATATTACTATTAGACTGTTTTACTGTGACTATTTTAGTATCAGATTCCTTTGTGAAAAGCAGTATTAGGGATCACATTTCCAGTATCCTCCCACTATCTTTTCACAGATCACTGATATTTTTATGTACGTACAAAAACTCAGAGACTTAGCTTATGGGATTCATTTCCTATTTGTTATAGGAATATATCCATGTTCTTCCGGAGTTTTAGATGGCTGGATGACCTGCTGTTTATTTGTCACAGGCAACACTAAAACAGGAATAAAAAGAAAGGGCCCAGTAGAAGAGCTGTGATAAATCACCAGCCATTTTGGTGAGGGCACAGAGAAAAATGTTCTGTGCGCAAGACTAATCTATCATTTTGCATCTGTAATGCATGATTTAATTTTCCTGCTAGAGCTGGAAAAATGAGAGTGAATGTCATTTTACTTTGGGGGGTTTTGGTTTCATGTGAATTCTGAAAAAAAAAAACCAACCCCAAACCATTTTAGGCTATCTGAAACCACATTTCCTTTACCCAGTAAGCCAAATATCATTATTTTGCCAGATCCTTCTAGCTACGTCTCAGGGCTAAAGGCAAATCCAAAGAAACTAAAAGATTGCTCTAAACTACCCCAGCTGCTGGCGGCTGCAGGAGAAGACAAGGATCACAGGCAGCAAGCTGTCCTACCAGGTTATTAGAGCAGGGGAATCTTTTCATCAGAGTGGATACGTAGAAAAATGGAAATGTGAAATAATAGAGCCAAGACACCTAGTTTGTGCGTTTGGCAATATAGTTCCAACCTTCTTGAGTCTTTTAATTAATTTCAGCTCACCTGTTTCTCCTGACCACAACCCATATGAGAATCAACGAACCCTGAAAAACATTGTAAAATGCCTCATTCAAACCTTTGGCAAGATACCACTGCCAAAGGGACATACCTCTTGTTTCCTTATAGATGGAAAGTCTTCATGCCAGCAGCATGGACTGTCTGTTTAATTTCCTCCCATATGCAGATTTTATATTAGAATACCTAATACCGTATGATTTGTCACCACAGGAGAATGTGTATTGCACATATAGGGCACGTATTATTTTTCTCTATTGCCTCTCTATACATCCCATTTACAGCTGCCTGAAAGTTATTTCCCAAAAGGGAGTAAGCATGACTGCAGAATTTGGGGGCATCTCATTCCTTGCAGTAAAATGAAAAATTCAGCAGAATAGGGATTTCCCAGAGCATGTGCAGGTGTAAATGCATGTAAACTTTTTGGTCATGACACAGCTTTTAGATTTTTCACTGTTTGCAGGGTAGCTCTTTCTCAAGTGGGGAGCAATTTTGCATAGCAGAGGGAAGCAGGCTTGTCTGACAGTGCACAGATGTTAACAACCAAGGCATCAGCTATCTTTCAGCAAACAAATATGTAGAGCACAAGCTGCCTGCAAAACCCTATTGCATTTTAGATACTGTATTTCCATGTTCTGTGTGACAGCGTTACAAAAGCTTGCTTCTAGCCTGCCGTCTTTGAAAAATGTTGGCAATTTATTATTTTGTGTATTGCTAGCATAACTAATGCCTTGGGTGAATTTCTGGGATACCAGTCTGCCTATCTTAGCAACGTGGTCAAGTCCTTACTTTCCTTTTTGACGTGAGGACACATGTGGGGTTTGTCTCTCTTTCTAGTACCCAAATGGAAATAAAGTACTTTGAAATCCACATTTGGTCCTTAGCCGCTAAAAATCCTTGGAAAGCACTTTTATATCAGGGCTGTACATAGGTTTGACTGATATCTCCAAATCTATGGAGATTGTGGTGGATCTGCATTAGAAGAACAGAAGATAATTGTCTTTCAGAGACAGTTGGTGTATCAGGCTCAGCCAACAGTGCCCCTTTTGGGAGAGCAGTAAGGGCCAGCACAGACGGTTTGAGCAAAAATGACCACAGGGAAGGTCTAGGGATTCAAAGCAGCACAACTTTTCAACCTCTTTGAGAGTGGTGCAGCTTTGTTTCTTCTGTTTAGCATAATAATGCCCACAGAAGCTGTTTGCCCTTAAGAAGAGAAAGAAGGGGAACATATTCTTTATTTTCAACAGTAAAGCCTGGGTAATAGTTATAGGCTTTTATTGCTTTGTACCAATACTCTCAACAAGTGGCCTTTATGACTTACTGTTACCCACAATGGAAGTTTATAGCTTTGTATACCACAAAGCAGTAGAAATTGTCAGTCACTCAATGGTCAGTCATCAGGCACAGGCAGTCTAGCCTAACCATTAAAAAAATTAAATGTATGGATCATAATTACAAAAATCTCCATAGACTGCTGTCTGTAACTGCAGTTAATAACCGGTTTGTCAAAGTTTAATGGTCTGAAGCAAAATGGTTTTCAAGCCTGTTACTTAAGCTGTCACTGCAAAAAAGCTGTATGATTCATTAAGCAAAATGAAACATTTAGTTAACATATAATCTGTCCTTCCAATTATCCTCTAGCATTGCCACATTCACCAAACTTAAGCCTACTGATTATATGGTTTTGTTAATAACGCATTACTTCTGGCACTGGAAATTACTGCATGGAGACGAGTGGTATGCACCGGTTTTCACGGGGGAAGTAAATGCACGTGGCCTACAAACAGTGGGGCTTCTTGCAGATGAAGCGCGTGGGAGGGAAGAGTTGGAGAAGTCCCTGCTGGGTTTGGCAGCCAGGGCAGTAGGCGGATATGCAGCGGCTCTTTCAGTGCCTCCGCTTCTCACCTGTGGGGAAGACAAAGCCTTTCTATTTCATTTTTGTGGGGCTCCAGAGATGCTGAAGCTGGGAAAACCTGGGTTTCAGAGGCCTTCCTGGCTCTTTTTTGTTACATCCCCTGGGGGACATGTGGCAAAAGTCTGTGGGATTCCTCATGCCTTACCTTACCTCACCTCACTGTGGAGAAGGGGAAATTAAAGAGCCAGGAACTATCAGGTGGATATAAATATCACAGAAGCCACGCAGAGAGCAGATCGGTGGGACAAAATGCTCTAATGTTCTATGAGCGAGCCAAATACTTAAATTGGGTATTGTAGGACGGGACCAGAAGTGAAAGCTAATTAGACAGGGGGATAATCTTCCATTGATCCAGAGACACACCAGCAGGCCAATTTAAAAGATAAACGTGCCCTGGTATAAATACATTGACTTAACTGAAGAAAAGCAGATGGCTCATCTGGCCCTGGATTTCCCTGGATTTTGTAAAGACTGTTGCATTTAATATCAGATCCTGCTGCTAGCAGCCTTCATCAGTGCTGAGGTCTCATTGGCCTGGATAAACATGTAAAATCTTTTAATCTTTTCCAAAAAAATGTAACCCAATTTATTAGAAACCTTTTGTGACATGATGCTAAGACATGCTAACCACTTTTAGATGAGCTTAAAGGCCTGGGAGAACAGTTCAGACCATTAACTGGTCTTTTAATTCCTACCCAGATACAATCCTTAAATGAATATATAAAAATATTTTGATAATTTCACTTAAACATCCTCCCCGATTCTGATAATTTCACTTAAACACACGCCCCCCACCCCCCCCACCCCCCCCAATTCTTTTAAAGACTGGGGCTAAAGGAGAATTATTTTATCCCAGGTGGGTTCACCTCTGTGCATCATGGGTCCCTGCGGTCAGAGTGCGTACAAAAGGGCATGAATACGGCTGTGCTGGGCACCAAACTGAGCTCTCTTTGAGCAAACATACTCCCCTGTAATCTCAGCAATCATGAAGAAGATGCAAATTACTGATGCTACACAGAGCTTCCTCCTGGCTTGCTGCTGCTCCCTTTTTCTGTTCTCGTAGGCCTGTGAGTAGCCGTGGCAGTGATACGCTGGATTAGCTTCAGTGACTTCTGCTTCCTGCTGCTGCCTCCCCTCAGTTAAATTCTTCTGATGCCACCTCATCCTTTGGGATTGAAAGAAACAGACGGTTAAAAAAGAAAAACCCTGGTTATTTTGGGTGTCTAGCCCTGCAGCCCCAGAAACTATGTAATTAATGCTTTTGAAGGATAAAAGCAGCGTTGGGAACAGCGGAGCAGGTCATAGAAGAGGCTTGCTCACACAAGCTCTGTGGGGAGGGAGCTGCACATGAAATGATGGCTTTAGCTGTGTTTCCCAGCTCTTTGGGCTCTCCTACATCATTTAGCAGTTTATGAAGCACAGGGTGACTTTCTTAGGCTGTGTATTTTATGCACACCATATGATTTTCAAAAAGTCATACCTCATGCAAACAGTAACCAAATTCAGCATAGCATGGAGAAAATTCTACCAAAAAAAAAGTCAGTTTTTTATTCCTAGCAGCTTTGTCAGGAAGACTATTGGGGAAAAAAAAAATCTTCTTTTTCTCAAATATAATTAAATAAAGATATTTCTCTCCTCTCTTGCATGCAGAACTATTTATCTCAAGTTTCCACATATCTACAAAAACCATCATCTTCCAGCAGGGCCTGAGCATAGAAAATATTAGCTCAAAAGTTTCAAAGGCACTTAAAAAAATCAAAGAAATCAATTCTTCACAGTATGCTGACCCCTTTGTGCCACTGATTTCATAGAAAGGCAAGAAGTTCAGCAGAAGTCGCTCTTTGAGCACTGCTCCATCACAAGGTGATTTCCCAGCCAAATCTGCTCTGCCACAAAACCTCAGTGCTGTCCTTCTCAGGGCTGCTGCGCAGAAAATATGGGATGGGGGTCGAGAGGTCTGGGGCCGAGCACATTGCATTGCAACTGTGGGAGCTCCTGGATGACCATGACATCTGGTGCTTTCACTAGGGCATCCCAGAGACTCTGTCAGAGGAAGCCCCAAGGTGGTTTGGTAACCAAGAACATTCCCTCCTCCTTATCTCTCAACTGAGAAGAGATCAAATGCCAAAACACCCCCAACCCTAGACCCTGTCCCAGGAAGCGTGACTGAAAACCATTATGTCTCTCCAGACCCGACATTTGTTGCCACAGCTGCTCCGAACGTGATAACCATGTTGGTAAAATGTCCCCTGCCATGTACTGAGACTTGTGGGAGTGCACTGTGGCATCAAAAAGTGAATTCTGCCCAGATGCACGTACATAACATCCATACAACCATGTGTTACAGCTATGTGAGGGGGGGCGGTGTGTGCAGGGCCGTAGTCCGCAAGCCCACCCCGGCATGCAGTCTTTTCCCCATTCTGACTAAGGACTTTCCTTTGGGACCAGAAAGAATTGTTTCTTCAGTTGTGTGAAGAAGACCTGTGCTCCGGAAAGTACATGAATCTAGGTGACTTTCTGTAGCATTTCTGCAATGTTTATGGAAGTGTCAAGATGCCTAAAATCTCGCTGGAAAGAAATCATGCCGGTGGCTGCCAATCTGCAGCAGCCCATGTCAAGAAAAACACTGCACTGAAATCACAAGCTTTTTCCAGCTGCCTTTTTGGGCAGCCTGAGGGTGCTGCAGCTGCTCAGGGGGTCCAAAGTCCCCCCAGGTGCCCCGCAGCCTGCACCCCGCTGATGGGCAAGAGGCAAAGGCAGCCGCAGAGCTGCGGATGCCTCGGCCCCTCGCGTTCGTCAGCACTGCGGAGGTACTGGCGAAAGGAGAAGAGCTGACCCACCTTGGCAGCCAAGCCTTGCAACTGTAGATAATCAGTGTGGATTTGGTTTTGTAAATATTATTGAGATGTTCCAGGGATGCAGCATGTTCCCCTGAGTCAGCCTGTTTCTCAGGCAGGTTAGCATGTGGTCTCTGTTTGCTCAGTGGAGGTGACCAGTTCCCCCTGTACGTGAGGAGCTTGTGTGAAAGAGCAACTGGTCAGATTTAATGCCTGATGCCTGGAGACAGTCAGTTTTCTTAGTCCTTTTGTTGGTGTTTTCCTTTATTATCCCCACAACAATAAATACATGGGAGCTGGGCTGTCTGGGGAACGGGCTGCCCATCTGGCAGCCGGGGTCCCCACTAGCCAGTCCTTCTCCAGTCCTTTAGTTTTACATTCATCAGGCTCCTCATGTGCGCTGTGTCACTTACGTACAATGTTTTCCTGATGAATTAGACTCAGAAGGTACCACAAATTGATTCCTTCCAGATGGCTGAATAAAATACTGTAGTTCTCTCACTCTTCCCTGGAGATCAGGGCATGCAAGTTTTCCTTTCTTGTGATCCCTCTCTGGAGTTAACTTCCAATGCTTTCCTATAGTTTGCATGTAAAATTAATTTCCCTTTAACTCAATTTTCATCAGCTGGCATTGAACATTAAAATCATCTTAACGACATGAGTCATGATCAGCTCAACAGCCTGTCAGGGCAGGGATGCCAAAATTACCCCTGCAGATTTCTGAGCCACCAAATCCTTTCCTTGCTGTTAACAAAATAGGTTGCTTTGTGATCCCCCTCCTTTTTTTCATCTTCAATTCTCTCCATCAGCGAACAAAACCTTAGAGTACCACTGAGGGGTAGGAAAGCACTGTCCACAGATCTTGTTGAACAGATGCAAAAGCAGAGAGAGTGTAAACCCACAAATGTTGTATTTTTCTGTCTAAAGGGTACCTAAATAAAAGTGGCCCAGTTGTCAGAGGTGGCGAGCATTTGCTCCTCCCTTTGAACTCGCAGAGCAGCATCTGGCCCGATGAGTTAGGAACACTCCTGCCAGTTCCTGTGCGTAACCATTATTTTTCTCTTCCAAGAGCAACCTGCCACTAATTAAAAGAATCTAAGAGACAGTTTTGTAAATGTGTGAATCAAAAGCTTAACATGCAGAGGTTGGCTCTGTCAAACCATAAACCCCTTCTGAGTGTGTTAGAGCAAGATGTAGCCTTTGAGCATCAGATCTCTGCACCAGCACACTGCACGCAGAGTCCCAGATTAAATAATCTTTTCTCCATTTCAAATTCTCTTTCCTTTGTAAAAAAGATAGTCGGGGGAATGTCACAGAAAGACTCCTACTGAGTCATGCCTGGAAGGAGGGAAGCAGAAAATATTAATACATATTGCAGATTCCACACAAATCATTAGCAAGAGCTTTTGATTACAACTTCCTTTTGCTTGTTTTCACTTGATCTGTTGGCTGCCTTGATCTGCAGGCTGATGGGAATAATTGCCATCCTCCTAGACCATTATGAGATCCCCAGTCAAAAGAGCAAAATGTGGAATCACTGCACTTCCCACAGGAGATCATCTCCTTCACAAGGGAAAATAGTAATTTTTTGGTGCCTGAAAGGATAATGAAACTGCCTTCAGAGAAAAATTTATCAAAGCCATAGTCACCTCCCTTATGCTGGCACCACTCTGACTTCAGCTGATGTACCAGTCTTGAATATTTCTAAGTAATTTAATACCCTGTTTATAGCCTGGCTGTCCAGATTCTCTTTTTCCTTATTCTGGGCACAAAACAAAGGCAAATATTTATAAATTTGCATACATTTAGATGTCTAGTAGATGGGAATCTGTCCTATGGTTATTTTATTTAGTCTCATTTTGAGGGCCTGGCCATGTATGCATAAACATACTGTCAATAAATTTCCTTCTGCATAACAGTATAACAATAGCTGCACAGAGTTAGACCAAAGGTGCATGTAGCCAAGTGTCCGAACTCTGTCATAAGCATGAGGGAATACATAAGGGCAAAGTACCAAAAAGGCCCGTGTCCAGAGCGGTACTGCTACCCGATGGCACAAGTCTGGAGGCAGGGAGGTGGCTGAACCAGAGCTTGTGTCTAATAGCCCTTTACAGATCTTTCTTCCACAAACCTGGCTGACTTGAAAGTGTTGAGTTCCACAGTTTAATTATGATTTGTGTAAAAATAATGCATCCTTTGTTACTCTTAAGCTGTCTGCCTGGTATTTCAATTAGTTCTTGTACTGTTAGAAATAATGAATGACCATTCCTTGTTTACCTTCATCACATCATTCATGGTTTTCTGTATCATTGTTATAACCCTGAACCATCAATTTCCTGAGCTGATGTCCTAGTTACTTAATTTATGTTTCACACCTCTTACTATCTCGGTTCCAATTTTCTTTCTGAGATGAAGTGGGCATAACTGAAGTGGGCACAATGGAGGCAGTGTATGACCAGTACTGGACATAGTCCTTTCTACAGGGCCCTAACGTCACCTAAAAAGAGGGCAAAAGCAATGGGACGGGTTTTGCTGGGTCCCCTAACATACTGTGTGCTCCTGGGACCAGCTGGCAAGCCAGTACAAAGGAGACTTAACCACAGGGCCCACCGCTAAAACCCTTCAGAAATCACAAGAAACATCTAAAGGTTTCTTGAGCATTGACTTCTGCAAAGCACATGGAGTGGTGGAAAGTCTTTATTTGATGAGGCCTCTTTGATCTCATAAGAGTTTTCATATAGCCTGCAGGAAGGCAGAAAAAGAAGCAAATATTCCCTACATGCTTGTTACAGAAAATCAATCTCCACCTGAAGAAATCATCTGCCAGGCTCACTTCAAACTTTTTGCCTACTGGTAAGAGCCTGGCAGACAGGAATCGATTACAAACCTAGGGCTTCACTGATAGATAGGAATAACTACAGGGTGTTAAAAATTTTTACATGAAGATAAACCCTAAGGTTTTTACACATCTTTCCTGCTTTCAGCATTGCCCTCCCTTTTTTTTCCTTGTCTCTTGTCTCAGAGACAAAATAAAAAACTTGAGACTAGAAGCCTTGAGTTTCACTTGTGTGATGGTACTCAAAATCCCACTATAATGACATACAAAGAACATAATCAGAAATCCAGAAATCCATGCTGGATCAAGCCAAAATCTAGTTCACAGTGTAGCTGGTACAATCTGATGCAAATCCACTGATTTATGAAGTGGGATATTGAATATTTCTGGTCAATATTACACTGATATATTGTCAGCAAGAAATAAAATCATCTGGCCTGTCTTCCTTCATGGAAACTTCAGGAATTTGGTCAAGACATTCCCTAGATTTTGATAAGTGGTTATCTAGATCACTAGATAGGTGATAGCAAATACAAAGTAACATAACAAATGATTAATTGTCTGAAGAATTTATCCTTCACCACCACCATTGACTGTAAAAAGACCACAGAAAACTATCTCAGACACCTAATTCAAACCTAGTTTAAAGAGGGACTACATGAATCTCTCTTGATATGACTTACAGACAACACTTTTTGCATAAACCAGGAGGTTCTGAGTGCGCAGCTTCAGAACCTGTTACCATTATGGTCCATACCCTTCCTGGAGGCTGGTGAGAAGCGGTGCCCTGTCCTGGGACTAGTCCTGTGTAACATCTTTGCCTGTTACCTGGAGGAGGAGGAGGTGGAGTGCACCCTGATCAAGCTGGCAGACGATGCCAGCCCAGGGGTGCAGCTGATACATTGGAGGGGAAAGCTGCCATAAGCAGGTTGGAGGAAGGGGTCAACAGAAGCCTTCGGAAATTCAACAAGGATGAATGCAAAGTCTTGCACCTGGGACAGACTTTTGTGATGACCTCTAGAATATTGTGTCCAGTTTCGCAGTCCCCAGTACAGGAAAGATCAATAAACTGGCACAGGTTCAGCAGTGGGTGACCAGAATGGTTGAGAGCTGGAGCACTTCTTCTGTTGGAACCGGACTTGTCTAGCCTAGAGAAAAGGTAGGCTCATGAGCACCTAGCAGCAGCCTGCCACTATTTTTTAGGAGGCTGCTGAGAAGATGGAGCTTTATTGCTGTGCATGGAGAAAGGTTGAGGACAATGGTCATAAATGGAAACAAGAGAGGTTCAGACTGAATACAAGGGAAGAAAACTGACTGCGAGGATAATTCAGTATTGGAGCAGATTGCCCAGAGAAGTTGCGCAGTCTCCATCCTGAGGGATTTTTTTCAAGACTAGACTGGATAAAGCCCTGAGCAACCCTGTTCGATCTTTTGGCTGACCCTGCTTTGAGCAGGAGCTTGGACCAGAGACCTCCTGAGGTCCCTTCCAACCTGAATTACCCTACAAGTCTGCAGTTGACCAGATTTTCAGAGAGCTCAGCTAAAGCCCACGCCCTTGTAAGCATTTCAAGTTTGGCATGGGAAACCTCAGTGCATCCAAACCTGCTAGTGACGACAGACAGGCCTGGCATGTGCGAAACACTCTCCCCACAGCCTTGTGTGCAGGGAAAGGGGTCAGTTTTCAGACTTCCTACTCACATGGTTAAGATAAAAACAGTTCTGTTCCCTGCGTATTGTAATAATGGCATTTATTAAAAAGAAAGAGCCTGGGGGATGGCAAAGAAATAGGCAATCTCTGTGCAAAATAAATTCTGTTGAAAGCATTAGAGCTGTTCATTAAGCCTACACACAGGGAACGGAAAAATGTGGTAATTTGTACCAAAGGCTAAGACGAGCTTATTTTCCTGATCGGCTTAAGACACCTGAAGCTGTGCACGCAGCTGGTCTGTGCAAGCCGGGGCCCAGCAGGCTGCATCCCCCCCAGCCACGCTGGCTCCGGCCCCCAGGCTGGCACCCCGCTTCGCTGGGCAGCGAGGGGGAGCCGGGCGAGGGCTTCCCCCGAGCTGCCGGCTCTTCCCAACAGGAGGGAGACCCCGGTTCTCAGCCCCCGTTTCTGGTTATTGCTGGGGTGGAGTAATTAAGTCGCGCAGTTAATCAAATTTCACCTGGCAAGAAAAGCCGAGAGGAGGCCCAGCACCACAGCCACATGCCTGGACGACAAGTCCTGCTCCTCCCGGAGCGCTGTGTTACCACTGCCATAACTCAGCCATCGCAGGACCCCTGCTATGGAGCCCTCCTGGGACCGGCCTTCAAGCTCAGGGCCTGTTGGACGTACCTGCAGCGATCAGCCCAACAACTGCAATCGTTGCAGCGATTCTCCCCAACTAACTTCAATCCTAAATGAAGAAATAATTATCAGAAAGAAATCGGCTCCGCCGGAAGATGAGTCAGCTCTCAGATGAGAGGATCAGCTGCGAGGGATTTTTGCCCTTAGTGTGCATCCTACCCCTCTCACTGGGGCTATTCCCTGTCCTCGGTGATCCAGGGAAAACGAGGGCTTCCTCAAGAGGCAGCCTAACAACTATCCCTGTCTCAGGGCACCCTTCCCCGCACTGTGCAAAGGGTCTGTCCAGAGATGTCCTTGTGTCCCGAGGTGGCAAGTGGCCAAAGGACCTCAAGCACTGAAGCTGTGCCCACAAAATCGCAAGCTATCAAAAAAGCTCTGAGAGCCTTCAGTAACTAAAATGAATTGCAGAATCATATGGGATCTTTTTAAAATATAAATATTACCACAAAAGTCATTGTGGACAGTGCCATGTATATTTATGGAGCCATGTAATAATATTTAAATAACAACCCAGACACTCAAATGCCTAAAATACGATGGCAGTGACCCCAGTATAAGAACACGGAGAGACAGATTTCCATTTGAACTGACAGTGTTTACGCCAAGTTTCTGTCCCACGCGTTTTAAGAGAGCCAAGCAATAAATAAACTGAAAACCAGTGAGATAATGGAAATGTCAAGAGGCGCTAAGCTGTTACTGAGCAGCTATTTTCTTTTAAAAATACTTGCTGGTCTGAGTCAAGAGGAAGAATGAAAATAAGTTCAACTGCAAAACTATTTTGTGATAGACATTTATACTCAGTTTTTAACCCAAGCTACAGCATATCATATGTTTTCAGAGGGTCTTTCCTCACTCAGGCAAGCATTTACTCACAGGACGTCTGGCACACGAAAGGTAAATCATTTCCAAGTCTGATAGACTATCCACACGCATAAAGCTTTGCAGGACCAAGTCCTTAACAGCAGCGCATTTCTTTCAGACCAAATAGGTAATTTAGACATTCAAGCATGAAGGAGTCTTGAATCAAACATGGTGTCAATAGCACTAGTATAATTCAGCTTAAAATTGCAGCATAATCCATGAGGTTTTGCATCCTCCAATAAATCTACTAAGCTTATAAAATACATAGCAGGAGATACTTGCTTCAGCAGTAGATTGGTTCAATCCATCACAGATGCAGACACATCAGGCTGCTGTCTAGTAAATGCATCAAACATTTAACAAGAAAGTTTGGGAAGGAAAAAATCAAACAAAATATTTTGCAAGTAGTGAAAGATGTTCCCTGTACGCACTGTGAAACTCCCTGTACTTTGACTTCTGCAGCCTGTCAGCAGATCGGTGATCTCGTATTGCTCTCAAAGACAAAGCAATGGCAGTGAAGAAAACGGAGAGTTCTGTTACCTGTCTAGGGCCAAGGAGTACTTCTTGATGTCCCTCTCACTCACAAGGCAAGCTCTTTCAAGACCCTTTTTGGCAGCCATGAGGTAAGTCGGTGGGGTTTTGCTTGGGTTTTTTCCTCCCTTAAACCCCCTTTTCTCTGTTGGAAGTGGATGTGGGCAAAAACGTCCTCCTGACTTAGGCAGAAGTCTCTGCCAAATATTTTTAAATGAAAAGGTTTTAATAATCTTCTCAACAAACCCTCTGCGAGAGAAAGCTGCTTTCCTAGTGCTGGTGGCGTCACTAACATGCCAACCAGCAACTTGCCGAGCGTGTCAGATTGGAGGTTTCAGGCCTCCCTCCCTGTTTTTCTTTTTTTCCCCTCCGTGTTTGGTGCTGTGATATGCTCTTCGGTCACGCGGCGGGTGCGTGGCTTGGGGTCAAGCACAGCAGTGCGCACACCGACGTGAGAGAGAATGAAGGTGATTAAAACAGCCCAATTTGCCTGGAAACAGTCAAACCACTGTTTGCCTTTCTGCTTCCTCAGCTTGGGAGGAAAGCATACCTCCGTCACCCCGGCTCGGCGCAAGCCTCTTTAATCTAAGCCATCGCTCTGAAGACTTATTTCTAGCCCTGGCACGTTTGCTCCTAACAGTTTGAAACAGAATGGACTGCTTATTATTGCCATTTGCAACACAGGTTACTGAAATCTTCATTTCACCAGGAAGGACTGTGAGTTGTTATTTCTGCTTTATTCGGTTTGTTCGCTCTGTCGGCAGCCGTGGTCCCTGGAGGGGAGGAGAAGACCTCCAGCCTCACCTCTCTCATAGCCTGGCCTCAAACACGCGCTTCGCTGCTAATGGGAAAATTTGCACTGGTGCTGTCTGTGTTTTACCGTATCCTTGGCAGAAACAGACTATGGCTGAGACCCCTACCTGTGCACCGCCTTTGCAGGAGAGATTAGAAATAGGCAGTGAACAAATGCTGGATGCTGCATTTAAACTCTGCAGCCTTTTTCTACCATGAGTAGCCTAAAATGTATATGATGAGCTGGGATCTCCCCTCCCTTTCCCCAGCTTGCAGAACACATGCTCTATATGAGATTCATGGGGGCAGGCGGGGCGCATTTGTACATCACAGAAATGCAAAAAATTGGGTTTATGCCATCAGAGATCCACACGTTGCCTCCCATACGTCAGCTGTGCAAACGCATCCCTGGAACCTGTGAGCCAAGGAGCTGACGGTATCTCAAACATCTTTCGAACAGCCACCAGCAAGCGGCAGAAATGCATGGTTTTTCCACAATGCGCTGTCACCTCTGCCTCTCTAATGTCTTTTTCTCAAGCGCCTCTTCCCAGGTGCTTATACCCACCTACGCACCCTTATAAGCCCCTTTGGTGGAAGAGATTGATTTTCTGACTCATTTCTGGGACTTCCTAGCTTCTTCTGGACATTAAAAAGTTGCTTTTTAATGTTTTTTAAAGTTACAGCCACTTACTGGACCTGACACAATGTGGATGGCCGGTAAGGCTGGTTTGAGAAGAGACTCAGGTCCAAGGATGAATAGTTTGGACCCAGAGCATTTGCAGAAATCTTACAAAACAGAAGTGCCACGTTACTTACCACCCCAGAAATGCCATTAAGTAGCAGTTTTGTTCTGCCACCAAGAGGGAGGAAGGAATCAGAAGGAAGGCAGCCTTTCCAGCTGTGCACCCTGGAACCTGACACAGGCTTATAATTCATACCCAACAAGGGCTTCTGCTGGCTCCCCATCCCATAAATACCACCGGTTTTGCAGTGTCCCTGTGTGCTTCTCAACTCATCTTTCCTTTAGAAATTACCAAACACCAACACTCCGTCACAGACCGGGGATGCTTGAAAAATAAACCTGGCTTGGGACCTGATTTACAATGGATCTCAGTCTTTCTAAGGTGCTAAGCCAAAGTATCAGGTCTAATCACCCTCAACTTAAGGAAATTTTAAAACCCACCTCAGAAGATTGCAGATAAAGCCTGTTTCTGCTTCACATCACTGGAAGCATGTAACTTTTGTTAGTGAGATAGATGAGTTTCCATCATTTTGCAAAAGGGTCTTGAGCCTCAGGTGCACACCAGCAAAACAAAGCCATAGATCATTCCCAGCATTTAATCTAGACCTTTGTTTTGTGTTTATTGTTGTCAGTGCTGATGGTTGTGCTTCTCAGGAGACAGGCTGTGAGGCAGGATAGAAAGAAATCTCTTCAGAGCTTTCCACAAAGACTTGGGTTTCCTCTCTATACAGACTCTGAAACTCATTAAGAGAGAGACAGCAGCTGTCTGTGGAATTTCTGCTTCAGAGAAATCATTCAGGCCATTTCAATAAATTCATCTTCAGCTTTCAGTAATAATGCAGTTTGTTTCCGAGTCTACATTAAAAATGTCACATATCCAATCATACTGGTTCTAATGACCCTAGTCAAGGACATTTCTCAAGATTTGCATCCAATGCAGACGTGTGAGACATCACACTGGCTTTTGCAAATGAAAACTCCTCATCATTATTATCCAAAATCTCCATCAGGAAAAAAAGCATATCCTTGATCCCATTTCAACTTTCATCAGCCACACTTTAAATATTAAAAAAAAAATCCAAACCTTCCCATCCTGTCATTATGGGAGTAGATACTGGTACAGCTTAAATGTACAGAGGGAAATTCAGTGCATCTATTAATTGGAAATACCAGTGTAGTTGGTCAATTTTACCAGGCATGAGACTTCTTAGAGATGAGCTGCAAAGTTCTTCTCCACCTTTCTCTGGCATCAGCTTGAGTAGCTCTGTACTGCATTGCCTGCAACCTAGGGATCCAGGCATTTGTGATTTCTGGGGCTTAATTACTACAGTTTTTGTATTTATAGTGAGAATATGTTTTTCACCCAGTGAAGCTCCAGTGCCTTCAACTGGAACCTATCCAGCCATCTGTCATTTTGGGATCCAAGCCTGGATGCAAGACAAAGAGAAAAAGAACTTCGCTGTTCTTGTGAAACTAGTAATGCAGTAACCTTTTATAAGTGACTGTCAAAAGGAAAATATCTACCCTGATTTATAGCCAATTTAAAAATCATTAAAAGGATGTTAATGTTCAATATTTTAAAATACTGAATTTTTAAACTTCAATATTTTTATCTTGGGTTTGACGCCAGTATTTCAAAAGAATGGAGACTTTTGATAGCCACTGACTATGTCTCTGCTGAGGGGTAGAAGTCCTCTGCAGTGTCTTAGGTGGGTATTTCAGATTACACAAAGTAGTTGGGGAGAAAAAGACTTTACTTTTCAGGCCCTTGTCAAAGAAATACGAGTTTGCATTACGAGTGGGGATCTAGCAGGCACATAGCATGGTACCATTTTGTGTCCACCACTACCTCCAACAGTAAAGGTCTATGCTGCTACCAAATCAAGTGGGAATTCTTCTATGGAGGCTGGAACCTCAGGTCAGGAGTATCAGACAACTACTCCCCAGGCGGGGAAGCATCCAAGCTCAGAGTTTCCCTGGTGAAGTCAATGGTTTGAGACAGCTCCTCCCAAGACAGGAGTCTCTGGAGGAGCTCAAGACCTTGCTGTGGCTAGCGAGGGAGCCCGGGGTGCCCGGGCTGGGCAAGGAGCACACTGGTAAGTATGTGAGGAGATGTGGGATGAAACTAGACCACAGCATGGGAGTCCTTCAGGACACCACAGACACGAGCCTTGCACAGCTACAAACTTCATACGGCCCATGCCAGGCCTCCTGAAGGTTTTCTTCCTCCAAGGGGTAATATGAGTATGGGTCTAATCCGCGTGGTCACAGAAAAAGGAAGGTTTAGCAGTTTTTGTCCTTTTTTTATTTTATTCATTCAAACTTTTTTTTTACTCTTATGTTCTTAGGGCCAACATTTTGGAAGTGCTCTGAATCAGCTTCCCAGCTTCTCAGCTCTCATGGTTGAACCCACATTGTCCAAATAACCCAGCTCTCATTAAGTTCCTTGGAGGGACCAGACCTTCAGCAGTAAGTAATGCCAAGAAATGTTGTTTTGATACATCTGCTTTGCTTTTCTGAAAGTCTAGTCTTTGGTGTCTGAGTGTCCCAAAAGTCCTGTTCAGGAGTAGCACAGAGTCTACCCTTAGAAGGAGTTTTTCATTCTAGGCTGTAGCTTAAAAGAAAAAGACAGTACAGTTGAAAAACAAATGCTAATGACTTCTCAAATGTTATTGTCAAAGACTGTGTCAGCTTTCGTTATAAAAATATATTATTATCTTTTGCTGAACACTTAGTGTTTTTCCTGTCTCTTTTCCATTGCTATTGCAAAGGGCTTCTGCTTGTTTTTGTTTTTATGATGTCTGAAGTCAGTTGGGGAATTAAGCCTGTAATTGCATTGCTAACAAGTATTTCTTAGATACATTTATTTTTCCTTTGGGAAAGAGACTGTTAGGAAGAGAGTACACATATTTTGGCAGCAAAAGAGACAGCTATGACATTTGG
The DNA here is from genome assembly GCA_034782735.1 of Sagittarius serpentarius. NCBI lineage: Eukaryota > Metazoa > Chordata > Aves > Accipitriformes > Sagittariidae > Sagittarius > Sagittarius serpentarius. Next base: position 38,608,385 of record JAVKLA010000027.1, on the reverse strand, counting down.
TTCCTAAGTTACTACCTGGATATCATTTTAATTGTTTTCTTCTTCTAATAAAATATAGCAACTTTACTGCAGTAGTTCCTTTATTACACTTCCAACATACATTTCACTGTCATACTCTTCCAAAGTATATTTGGGTCATGAAGATACATTACAATATATATTGAGAGCCAGTCTGTTAAAGACACAAGGAGTTCTGCATTATTTCTCACTGGTGCAAAACTAATTGGTTTTTCTCGGCTACTGCATATATATTTGTTTTCCATTTTATCATCCCTATAATTGCAGTTTGAATTAGGAAAAGGACAGAGCAACCTGGTAAAAGCATTTGCAGGGATATCCTGCGTAAAGGCTTCCCAGCAACCAGGATTTCTCAAGCCTGTCGAACTGCTGTTGGTGTTTAAACAGTGCTGACATCCTTCTTGCCTGTGCCATGCAGGCACTGGCCATTGCTCACGCACTTTTTCTTTCCTGCAGGACTTGTAAACTTTTCTTTGCAATAATGCACAATATTACTGGGAGGTCAGGACACCAGGGCTGGCAATTCAAACATTCGAGAACCGTGAGACTTTGAAAAAGTGAGCTGGTTTTGTTTACTCCCTTTCCAGTTTCAGAGTATGTACAATGTGCTCAGGCACCAGAGCCCGGTGCACCCCAGCTGCAGCGCCGGGGCTGCCAGGCACACCGGCAAGCACACCTGCCTCATTCCACAGGGACGGCACGCCTGAAACTTCTCGGTGAAATGCAGCCCACATTGCTCTTGTCTCCTGCAAATTTTTACCTGAGTAAGATTTTCTTGGCAGTCACATATTTTCTCTCTCTTTTCTGCAAAAGAAAAACTGGACAGTTCAGTATAAGTCCTGGGCTGGGACTGCAAGGACTGCCACTCTTGCACTGTATTGTGGCATGCAGCGATGTACCTGTGTAAGGGATCCAAATGGGTCACACCCGCTGTGTTTCAAGGCAGGCAACGCCGCAGGATCCTGGATGAAGCATCTCAGAGGTGCAGCACATATGTGACTGTGCTGGTTTTGGCTGGGGTAGAGTTAATTTTCTTCATAGTAGCTGGTATGGGGCTACGGGTTGGATTTGTGCTGAAAACAGTGTTGATGATACAGGGATGTTTTGGTTACTGCTGAGCAGCGCTTACACAGAGCCAAGGCCTTTTCTGCTTCTCACCCCACCCCACCAGTGAGGAGGCTGGGGGTGCACAAGGAGTTGGGAGGGAACACAGCTGGGACAGCTGACCCCAGCTGACCAAAGGGATATTCCAGACCATAGGATGTCATGCTCAGCATATAAAGCTGGGGGAAGAAGAAGGAAGGGGAGGATGTTCAGAGCGATGGTGTTTTGTCTTCCCAAGTAAGCGTTAAGCGTGATGGAGCCCTGCTGTCCTGGAGATGGCTGAACGCCTGCCTGCCCCTGGGAAGTGGTGAATGAATTCCTTGTTCTGCTTTGCTTGCGCGCGCGGCTTCTGCTTTACCTGTTAAACTGCCTTTATCTCAACCCATGAGTTTTCTCACTTTTACCCTTCCGATTCTCTCCCCCATCCCACCACGACAGTGATCCCCAGGCAGCACCCACCTGGACTTGCAGCCAGGCTGAAAGAACGTCGACCTTGCCACCTGAAGCTCAACCTAGTTGAAAGGCTTCTAGTTTAGGGAAGCAAAACACACTAGATAAGCTATAATTTTAATGGCATTTTCCATACACGCATACCTCTGAGGTGCCTGCCATAAGCCTGTTTCTTTCCTGGTTTCTCTGGATACCTTTTATATGGTGCATATACAGCATCTGGAAATTAAATGAAGAGTTAAATAATGGCTCTCTTGTGTACGGAGCACAGTAAAAATTACGCAGTAAGTTTTTATAACTTTTTTAATATAATAAAGTTAAAGAGACTGAATGCTGGTTTTATGATATAAGATTTCCCGATTGCTCCCAAGTCAGCAACAAGCTATTCATAATCTTTTATTATAGCATTGTCATGATGACTGTAATCAAGTCCCTGAGCTACCTGATGATACCAGGAGTAGCGTGAAGCTGGTAAATACTGATAAGTTTGCATTTAATATGACATATAAAGAGTCTAGCTCTTGCTTTTTCTAATATTAAAAGCCTGTTGATAAATTTGGATCTAGTTTCCTCTTTTAAAACTGTCTGGGGTTTGTAGGTATCTTTAGGATACCAGCATATGAGCTGATTTGGTAAAATATGAGTTAGTGTTCCTACTACAAAAAAACTTCTTCCCCAGCCTCCCTTCGTGCTCACCCACTGTCTAGAGTTTTCAAACATCAATTAAAAATTTGATCTAAGCAAAATCTGGTCGAAAGGCATCTAAGTAAGAGCATGCTGATTATTACAAATGTTGGTCGCACTCTCCTGCTAGTCTTTTTCCTGCATATTAATACGAGTACATTGCAGTGTCAGCTGGACCCCAATTCCTGCAAAGCATCTGGGCTAACCTCATACCAAGGGGTGAATCAGAGGGTTTGCTTTGATGCCCTGTTCTGTGTGATCCTAACATTTTGAGGTGCCATCTGTAAAAACAGGCCTTCTATTGGGGTTTGCACATATCAGTAAATGGCGGACTTGCTCCAGGTCATCTGCGTGATAGTGCTACACAGACAACAGCGTATCACAGCTACACAGACAACAGCATACCACTGCCATGAGCTTTGCACTTAGAAAATGTAAATCTTCCCCACTTGCTAGCACCAAAATCAGAACGGGTCTTCCCCCTTTTCAGCCCCATGGCTGGACCCCCCATTCCTGTACGGTTTACACACACTTTTCTGGCTTCCTCTTAAAAGCCTCTGCTGATGGATAGTCCTCATGCAATCTATTTCTGTGCTTAATTACTCTTGCTATTAGAAAACTTTTCCTAATACCTATCTTAAACCTTCACTGTAATTTAAGCCATTATTTCATAATGGAGAATTAATTCCTTCCCTCTCTACAGCTACCTTTTATGTGTTAGAAGCCGCAGTCGTGCCTTTCTGTTTTTTTCCTTTTAGCAAACAGCTCCAGTTCCTTCGGGCTGTGGTTTTGGACCGCTCTCCTCTGGACACTCACCAGTGGCTGCATCGCCTCTGAGCCACGACGGCCGAGCACATGCTCCAGCTGGGGCCACACCAGCGCTGAAAGAAGAAAGATTTCCACTATGTGTCACATAGACGAAACCCTGCTTATATATCTCATGGCAATAGAGATACTTCTCTGGAAACAGTATAACGTTGCTGACTTTGGTTTCCCCTGTGATTTACTAAGTGCCCTCCCCCCCAGCCAAATCTTCTCCCATTATACTGGCGCTTATCCCACATTGGCTATTTCATATTTGAGTCGATGATTATCACTACCTGTGTATAAATACTTTTCACTTGGTGTGATTGAATTGCATCTTCTTTTTTTGTTCTAATCATTTATTCAATTTGTCAAAAGTATTCTGAATTCTAATCCTATTTTTCAGTTCTCCAGGTAACCGTTTCCAGATTGGGGTCATCTGAAAAACTGATAAACATATTCTCTATGCCTCTGTCCATAGCAATAATGAAAATGCTGAATAATGCTGGTGAAGGACAGACCACAATGAAACCCTGACTTAATGGATTAAAGCGCATTAAAGTACACAATTTGCAATTGATTTAGCATTGAATTCACAGACGCGGATACCTACCTGCATTTCCTGTGATTGCTATGGCAATGCTGTAATATGGTAATATACGGCTGCAAGCGTGGCAAAAGCAATGATAACACAGTGAAAAACTTCGGAAGTTATCCTTATTTTCTACCAGGAATGTAAATACCTTCTGGAACCACACTTTGACCAGGGTAATAGATGGTGTCCTGGAAAAAGTCCTCAGGATTTTCTTTAACACCTGTGCCCAAGAACATGGGAAAATGCTGGTCTGTGTCTGATAGCTGTCTGAAACTTTGCCCTTCACATTTGCCACATAGAAAGACTTAGGTCAAGGCCTCAAGAGTAGATGTGTGGGCATTCGGTGGCTGCAGCTCCGCACCAGTAACCTACCCAGTAGCGAGCACACGCTCCTGCTTGTGTGGCTCTGCAGGGTCCCCATTTACATCAGGCTTCCTTCTGCCCTGAAACTCACAGGATCCTTCACCTTTTCTATGGGGTCTGCAGCAAGGTTTATTTGTTTCAAAAGGATCATACTTTAAACTGACATTAAAACCCCATTGTTTATTTTTACGTATCATGAATTAGGCAAATAACGGAAAAAATCTCTCCACATTTAAGAACTTCTGTTGAAAGAAGTGAATGAAAAAAAAAAAACAAATGACAAATTGCTACAAAAACTACATCTGTTTTGGTTGTGAGGTTATTTTTCTTTGGAAAAAAAAAGTTTCAGAAAAAAATTTCAAGTGGTTCTATGCAAGGTCATGTCAGCTGCCTCTGAAATCCCTGTAATGACCTTTGCTGTGGCAGTTCTTGATCAGCCGACAGCATATAATGGCTTAATACATGAACTGAAGCAGTATCAAAATCAAAAAGCAATCACCTTTGGAAGGCAAAATGTCACAAGGCAGGCATCAGTCAAGGGGAGCGAGTTCAGCTGGGAGCCGCCGAGATGCTCAGGGTGGGAGCCCTTGCCCTGTGAGGAGGGGCTGAGGGAGCTGGGCTGGTTCAGCCTGGAGAAGAGAGAGCTTGGGGTGGGGGACCTAGCAGCAGCCCCCAGTGCCCACGAGGAGGCCCTCGAGGAGGTGGAGCCAGGCTCTTCACAGCTGTGCCTGGTGGAAGGATGAGAGACAATAAGCACAAAAATGAAAAAAAAGAGAAATTCAGGCTGGATATGAGGAGGATCTCTCTCCCCATGACGGCAGTCGAGCACTGCAGCAGGTTGCCCAGCGAGGCCGGACCGTCTCCACACTGGAAGGGTTTCAAGTCCCGACCGGGTATAGCCCTGAGCAACGGGTCTGGCCTCAGAGCCGACCCTGCTTTGAGCAGGAGGCTGGCTAGAGAACTCCTGAGGTCCCTTCCAGCATGAATTTTCCATGATCCTGTTATTCGTACACTGACCAGGACAGGCCGTAGCAGTGATCTGAACTTTGAATCTACTCATGCCTTTAAGTCTGGATCGCACATGTAGTAACATACATTATTTAGGGCTTCTTACAGTGTAAATAAGCTGAACAGCACCTATGTCACCCAGTGAGGAGACACTGGTTGTAATGTAGAAGTAGAAAGCCTCCTTGAAGAGAGAGAAATATGTCATGCAGTCTGAGGAAACATCTGCAATTAAAATAATTGCTGTGTTGGAACATGGCATTTATTCAGGAAAAGCCATAGGTAGGTAGAAACAGTCATCATATATCATTTTCCCAGCACCAAATGTACGGTAGTTTTACAGCACAGATTTGCAGTTTAAAACTTTCGAGTGCAGTGAAAGATGATTTATCTGATCTATATGGTACAGTTCAACTGTTCTGTGATAAAAATGAGCTATTGATCTCAGGAGATTCTAATTTAGATCAGTTCACTTAAGAAGAGTAATAAAGTGAAACAGTCTGGGAAGCTTATGTTCCGAATGACTTATCAAGGAGTTAAAAAATTTAGTAACCTGAGCCAGCAATAACTTTAACAGTAGCCAGAGTCCCAGATCTTACTGAGCCAAAATTTTTTGAACTGTTCATACAAATATGTGGATAACAGCTCTTTCTATTACACTGATGTCCAGAGAGATGCTCATTTGTAGTAGATCTTATGAAAATAAATAAAAAGTAAAGACATTCTGGAGATCTCAAAACATAACCTTAGCAGTGATACTGAGTAATAGCTTTTGGGGCATAAAATATTGTAAGTAAAGTATGAGGAGGTCAGTCCTATTTTCCCATAGATTTTCCATCACCGAAACCTGACGTTTTGCCAAAGATTTGGGGAGATTTCTAGAAAAGGCTTGATTAATGTTTTATTGCTAAAAATCCGACTAAATGGGTACTTTGGCCGTCCAGTTCCTCACAACCACAGTTTGGTTTTAACTGCCTAGCCTGCGTAGCTCTGTTTTTTTAATTAAGCTTATGAAATAAACATGAATTGAGTGGATTAAAATGCTATAAAGGTGAATGCACAAATTGCTGTAAGATTGCACTATATTTTCAATAACTCAGAACAGGCTGTGTCCTGCACAATTAGGTGTACTGTCCGATATCCCCATTAACGACCTGGATAATGGAAAAGCACAGACATCTCAAATGCGAAAATAATGAGCAAAAGGGGACTTAAAGCACTTGAGAGGTTTAGAATTTAAAACAATACATTGGATAAATGATCTGAAGCCAGGAAGATGAAGAACAGGATAGGCAAGGGCAAAAAGTGCTACACTTGGAAAGAGGAACAAATCGAAAAAGAACTGGGCAGCAGCACAGCAGAAAAGATGATTGTAGGGAATCATAATCTAAACATGATATAACGGATGTCATGCTGTTGCCAGAAAGGCAGCTTCTATCCTGGAACATGGACAGTAGTTCTCCTCTCATCAGCACTTCTGCAGCTTGACAAGGAGTGTCATGTCCTGGTTTAGATGTCACACATCCAGAGATGAAGACCCTCTGATAGATGTTAAGAAAAGTGCCACTTAGAAAATAGTTTTTGTAGGGGATGACTGAAATAAAATGGGTTTGACTTAGCTTAGCAGACTGGTGGGAAGGCAGAAGAAAGGTGATACTACAGAGGTTGTACAGTGGGATGGAAGACAAGAAGGACAAGCAGCAGATTAGGATAATTTGCAGCAAAAGAGAAAGCTGGGCAAGAAAACTGGCTAATTAGAAGAACAGCTAATCAATGGAACAAGTAACCAAGGGCACAAAACCTCTGTCACTAAATGTTTTGAGAAATGTTTAAGACATATTAATTGCTCCTTCAAAATGTGCCCTACAAAGGAAACCATCCGTTCCTAGCTCTTAAGTAGACTCCCAGTAGTAGGTAAGGGGAGTCCCAAGCAAGACAGCAGAGGAGATTTTGGGAGGTCTTACTCAACGTTACAATAGATTCCTGGGATATGAAGGACCCATATTTAATTACCCATCAAAAGATTTGATTCAATTCGCCCTGTAAGGAGACTGTCTAATCACCATGATACCTATAAGATGGCAGAAGATCTTTGTTAAAGACATCCCACGTTCAGTAAAATAATAAAATATGCATTAGCGCAAGAGCTGAAGTCCAAAACAGGAGTTTCAGGAGTAAGATATAGGCTCTATTTGCTTTCTACACCAAAGGAGGGCTGCTCCAATGGAGGTGAAATCACGTTTCTCTTTTCTGTGTGTTGAGTGTGTCAGTGGCTGCTGCTATGCACGTTCCCTCAGTGCCCCAGGAGCATTGCACCACTAGTACACTTGTTACACGGACACTCACACACAGAGCATTTGTTAAAAATAAACAGATTTGAGGGGTTGTTTCCATGGGGTAATGATCCATTCCCTCTAACAGCATGGTTGGTTACTGTCCAGATGGTGATGGGAGTCTCTGTTGCGAGGGTCCTTGCAGCAGCACCTTCAGCTGCACCTGGTGAGACTCCCAAAACCCTGCTCACTTGTTACCATCCAGCCGGGTCGTGATCCTGCATGACCACTCCAGCACATGCACAGTCTGTTTCTATTGATAGTACTAAATTATGCACAAAATATCTGACTATCTTGACTGTGTACAAAAGGCTGTGCTATGTGCCCATTTCTGCATCTGCAAGAACATTTTCCACTAATTACAAGTATCTTACCTATGTGTGGTCTGGTCAGTTCTGAAGCAGGAACTGCCTGGGTGAGTCCCTTGGATGGCCAGGTTCTCGGCCAGGTTAATCAACATACCTAACACATTAATAGTGCCTGTCAGTCCATCCAGGCACAGCAGGAGCTGCCCAGGGGAATCTCCAGGCCAGTCTGAAACTCCACCTGGAGGGCTCCTGCAGCAGTTCCCCAAGAGCTTCGCTGTGCAGGGGCTGGGAGCTCAAGCAATCCCCTTGTCACAAGGCAGTCTCTTGTCTTGGGCCGATCCCTTGTTTCATGCATGCAGAGACTAGCTGGGAGCTCTGGGACCTGGAGTTAAGGATGAAGTGTGCTGGGTGCACATCCAGGCACAGCCCTGATCCCCAGCTACTCCACAGTTACAGCTGTAGGACAACTTGAATTTCAATCTTAGATCTCACTCATGACTGAAATTCCATGGCTTCTGCCCCACAGGCATTCACAGAGCAAAGGGTACACACTAAGCTCCAGAGTGGAGCCCTGCCTCTGCCAAGCATCCTCTGCACCAGTTATCACCTTACTAGTTGCCATGGCAGTGCTTTTACTCTTTCCCAAAAGAACGTATCCTCTATACTTTCACTACTTCTCGTTGTAGAACTGAAGCTCTTGGTTAAAACTTTGCATGCCAGACAAATTTAGAAGCACATAAGCCTGATGAGATAGTAAATTAATAATGGCCAGCCTGCATCAGGCAGTAACAGAGATGTTGTAGTTTAAATGACTGTTTCGGGATTGGCAGATAAGACTTTTCATCTCCTGTATGCAAACTAAACTTCCTGACCCAACAATAATGGCTGTCTCCAATAAGCAAAAGGCCTTGCTTGTATTTAGTCCTGATATGCATTTCCCAAACTGGGGAACTGTACATTTTACTACATCCTTGAAGGTTCTTTCCCCATGACTTTTCCTACATATTTAGTGTAGAGCACACAATAATGGTACAAAATTCAGTTCAAAACATTGCAGCTCCTACTTTGCTACTCCACCAACCTCATTACAACTTGATACTTCTCTTAGCTTTGCCTGTGAAATTAAGTTAAATGAATTTATTCATCTACACATGAAATGGTTACACATTGTGACTGGTAGTTTCAAAATAAATGGCCACACTTTATTTTGGAGGTTTTGATGGGGAAAAATAAGATGAAAGATATTTCAAGGTGGGGGAGAGAAGTGTGCCTATTACATAAGCAAATATAGAAATGTCAAGTCCAAGGAGGTAACAATAGATTTTTGGGTCTGTGACCACCCACTTCTTCCAGTTCTTGGCTAGACACAGAGTGGAAGCTCTGAACGAAGGAAAGAGATCCACACTGAGGAAAATTCACAGAATCAACTACCAAGTAATGCTCTCCTTTGGACATAAAATAAGCCATAGCTAATTTCTTCATCATTTTTCCCTAGTTAGACAGCAAGCTAAATAGTGGCTATGACTTTCCTGGAGTTAATTTTTCACTTACAAACAAGGATACAATTCCCCACCGCTACAGTATGAACCTGCTAAGAGTTTGAGGCCAGGTAACACATCACCAAGGACATCAGTGACAGCTCCTCTGAAGAGATAAAGCACCTAAAGTAATTCATTTCATATGCAGCCACTGGGAAGTGTGGTGAGACAAGGGTGTATGGCTAAGAACTTTTCAAACTGAAATATAGTAGGGCCAGGGATAGCCCGTGGGGATGAAGTTCCGAGGATTTCTGTTTCTCTAGCTATAAAAGCAGAATAATGGCACTGGTTTTCTCTGGAAAACATTTTGAGATAAAAGGAACCTGATAGCATTATAGGAGAAAAACCAATTGGGAATCATGAAGTTGCTATACTCAAGTGGATAATCCATCAATATAACTATCCATTGACTTCTGAGAAGCTGTTTTTAAATAAATGGAAATAATGCATTTTTTTCAATATTTTAAGGGGAAAAAATCTCCTTTTTACCAAACAGCCTTACTCTTTATATGACCCTAGGGTATTTCTACAGCTTTCAGCATCACAGCATCTGAATGAAGGATTATGCTTATAGTCATAAACACAAAGAGCCCCACAAATGCTACTCTGCTGCATGCTCAGGACTTCACAGACACAACCAGAAGAGAGCTCCAAAGCCTGCTGGAAATGACTATACTCATTCCAGCTACTTCGGTGGCCTCCAAATCAGACCAGAGGGCACAGACTGCTTGAGCTGAAGCAGATCCCTCTTTTGCTATACCACTGTTTGACCTTCACATTGAATCTACAGTGCTTTATGTCTCACATGATGCTATTAATAAAAAATTCTGAATGTAGGACTTCAGTAACGCTATAGCCACAATGCATGACTAATAGATGCTTATAGAGCCAATAAGAATGGGCAGAGAAATGGGTTAATGACCTGCATGAAAGCACTTGAAGGTGATAATGTGCCTCCAGCCACACAGGCATCTGTCTTTCAACCCATCAGGGGTGGTCACAGCAGAAGGATGTGGTACTAGGCACAGAGACTAAAATGTTAAACTTGTTGAGCTATATTCATTAGCAGTCACTTTTGTAGATTTTCAGAGTATTTTGGATGCCAGGTTTAGATATCCAGCATCTTTTCTGCACATATAAAACTGCTAGATTTTTATAAATGCAAAAATACCAGTGTTGACATTTACATAGCAAAAAAAAGCCATGTTGTTTTCACCAGTTATCAGATTTTGAGAGGGGAAATAACTCCCCATGGATAGCAACCAGATTTCCAGATTTAAGGAGGATTTTGGCCACTTCATGCACACAGGATATGTGCAGGAGACCCATGCAGTCATGGCTGGGTGTCTAAACCAGCCTGAATTATTGTGAATGATTCCTAGTAGGAAGGGACCCAAATTCAGTATAGAGATTAACTGAACTATATTATGCTGGAGTAGATAGCCTGTCCCATCTCCTGCAGTTCCCACCTGCTTGCATTTGTGAGCTGTATCAACACCACCCTCTGTTACTTGCTTTGCCGTATTTTGTCAAATGGCATTTCCTCTGTGCTTTGCTTTCTCACTATAGATGAAATTTTAGTCTTACTAACAAAAGGCCACTCACCTGACATCAGTGCAGTAACACTGGTGCAAGAGGAAACTGGTTGTGTTTATACTCACTCTGGTGCTGACTATCTAGACCTAGAAAAGGAGCTTGGGAAAAGACTAGGCAGTCTATCAGCTATTAACTCACAGAGTATTGCACACTTCATATGTCTTTTTTCTACTTTCAGAACTGTGTCGCTCAAAAAGGCTTGTCAAATTTTAGTGACTTCTATAGCTCGTGCTCGTGCTGCCTGCATCAGTTCACTGAGTATGGATTTCCAATCTCTCTTTCACATTCTTACAGTTTTTACAGTTATGCTTGTCTTCCATCATCATCCGAAATAGCAAGATGTCAATTTTATTTTGTCCTAATTGCTGCTAATGACTTACTGATGCAAGCAGTTGCTCTCCGTCTCTTATTGTCTTAGAGGAGTTTATGTATTCGTCTTTAAAGCAGTATCAGAAGAAATACTTCTTGGTAAGAGCTAGGCTCTGGTATAATTTTCTTGATTCTACTTCAGTCCAGATCTACTGAATATCTCACGAGGTGGTGGAGGTCAGAATACTTAGAATTACTAAGGACAAGATTGTAGAGGTATGGAAACACCTGAAAATATACACAGCTGACTAATGACAGTAAAAAATGCCCAGGCATCTAAGCTAAACTGAAATCAGTGACAATGATCTGTGATATAGATAGCAAATGAAAATAGAAAGTATCAGAGGGCAAACAAGATACATGTTCATTGTAGGCTTTTAATTCTAATACTTAAATGTGCAAATAATAAAAAAATGGGAATTACTGTCCCAAGAGATAGCAAAATTAAGACAATTTTAAAAATAAGAGATTTCAGAATGATAGTAATTGGATTTGTTTAGGCAACACTTTTACCATCCTGAACAAACTGATATTTCAGACATTTTTCATATTCTGTAAAGCAACAATAGAAAGACTCTGACACATTTTTTTCCCAAATGACCAGACAGGTCCATTCCCTTACTGTGTTTGTGTTCACAATAAGTGAGCATGGCGATACTGAATGTGCTAAGAACATGTTACACAAGTAATATACGCTACTCTATGCTTATGATGTTCACTGTTGGAACTCAATAACAGCATTATAAATGAGACAAGCATAAAATGGGACCCAATTTCATGACCACAGATGGCCCCTGTTGTACTGCAAAGCTCCACGACTTTACAGAATTCTCCATCAGATCAGATAAGGCAAGAACTGGGTCTGTGATATCTAAAGCCATTCCTAATCAGGTCACTGACTTGGTGATTTGTAGAAGGCTGTTATCTTCCTCAGCAGCAGCTCTACAGAAATTTCCACAGCTTCTCAGTACTTGCCCACAGTCTCGCTGCTGGTGCAATTAGCTGTGCGGGAGGTCCTGATTGCAGGATGGTGTCTTGGAAAGCTATGGTCAGGCTTCTGGAGGACCCAGCACATCACCACAGAAAATCTCAGTTAGGCTATCATAGGAGGAGCGAATGCAGAAAGTAAAGCAAGAATCTGAGGCACTTGGAATAATGCTTGGCTGGCCATGTGTACCAGGGAACGTTTTGGGTTCTTGTTCTACACCGCAGAACAAGCTGTGATAATTATCTTGATGAATGCAGAGACGACAGGTCAGATAGGGCACAATTTTCTGCTTTTAAAAGGAAGAGTGTGCCTTCTGTTTCCAGGACTGTGGTCCTCAGAAAGGAGCTATTTACTGATGTTTCATGTTATTGGTATGGCACTGACTTGGAAAACTCTTTCTAAATAGTTATCTATGCTTCTAAAGAACAGTGCTAAAAGTAGCTATTAAACAAATTAAACTCAGTGAGTGGTTAAGAAGGGAAGTGGGGTTTTGGCATGCATGGTTAGCACTTCTTTTGTCAATTTTCTAAACTATTCAGTTTTACACCTATTTGGATTAGTCTCTGGAATTCAGCATCCTACACAACACACCTTTAATGCAGAATTTTTATTTTAGTAAATTCCAGATTCATTTTTAGTTTCTGGATGATTTTTTTTGTACTCTTGTATTTCATTAAATACAAATTCTGATAACAGCTGTTTTTTTCAAGTTATGTTTAATGTTTTAATGCTGGTTTAAATAAGGACAGTAGTGGCATCTGTCAGAGAGATGATGCCAATAAAATTCTGCGTATTTTGTGCAGCAAAGACTATAAAGAACATCTCTTACTATAATGTCATTCAGAAACATGGTTGTAAGAGAGGCTCATATCTTCCTGTTTGCTCTCACCTTGAGATTTATCATAATGGAAGTTTGTGTCATAAGACAATTCAAGGTTGTTCTCTTCTAAGCACCTTCTGCAAATTGCATTGAGCGGCAGGAGAGAATTGGTTTTAATAGTGTAAGAAACTGGAAGGTGAATTTCGGAAACCTTTCAAATATTCTACCATTCAATATTGTCCTTTTCTGTCAAGCATATGGTAGATATTCCTGACTGAAACAGAAGGGCACAATCAAGTTCATATTATTTTTAATGCAGTGATTGGTGTTTAAGCCAATTGTGTTAATAAAAGAACAGGACAGCTCTGAAAAAAACCATAATCATTTCTGGACTACAGCTGCTCACTGATATAAGTCTGAGAATTTCCATAGGGGAGGCACTGTTTAATCTCAGGCAGCAGAAGGCAAAAAGAGAAAGTTGCCCTTTCAGAGTCACCTTTGTAATAGACGTAGCACCCACTGAAACATTCAGGGAGGGACTAGTACGGGCCTGGTATTTGCATCAGTTGTTGAGCTCTTGACAAAGGCATACACCCAGAGGTTTCCCCCTTTTCACATGTTCTGCCCTCCATTTCTGAATTCATCCTTTGTTATAACAAAGACTTCATGGGTGGGTCTCAGTTTGGGATAAAAACACCTAAAATTAGGTGTCTGCAAGTGAAGGTCTATATGTGACCTTGGTGCCTAAACTATATAGTCAGTACCCTCAGTGGGAGTTAGGGTGATCCAGCTGCCAACCTGCTGAGTGCTGAATCTCTCTACCGACTCTATGTCCCTCAATCTAATAGTAACTAGGGTTGTATTCAATTAGTAAAAATAGGTGTCCAGTGCCATTTGAGATGACCTACAATACCTACACAGAGTTGGCAGATACAGCACAGGACTTACAAGACACACATGCTCTTCTGGACTTGTAGCTGAAGGCCAAACAAGCATCTCAAAGGGATCACAAGGGCACCTGGAAAAGCACTAGGCACCTATGTTTAGGCACCTGCATCAAGCCTTTACATTTAGACACCTTAATTTAGGTGTCTTAGACTTGAGCTGAATGCTTATACTGCATACAAAGGATTTTTTTATCTGAGTTACCTTTAATCACTGAAGAAGTCTGCAAGAATCACATGTTCCTTGGAGGGAGGTAGGGACTCCCCCTGTAGCACCAGATTATGGGGAGGATCTTTACGGATACTAAATCTTTCCATGTGGAAAGCACTGCTGTTAAGCTTAAGTGGCTAAAGAAATCCAGTCACAGAACTGGGGAATTAGAGTGGCAATATACAGTTTCATCCGCTCATGCAAAGAGAGGATATTGACTGTTTCTGTTAGCCCCGGGATTAGATAAAATATCAATGTCACAGTTATTTTAAATGGCCTTAATATATTTTTAAAAATTTAGATGAGTCAATAAGTGGGAAAACAGGTTTCCAGATGACCTTTAGCAGAATACTGTTAGCATAATAATTAACAGCTTAACAACCCACATATTCTTAGTGAAAAAATGTTTATTGGAGCAAGACAAATAAAATAGGAAATGTCTACTCAAATTCCAAACAACCATGGGCTCCCTTTTCCCATAGGAACTGAGAGCTAATTAGCATATCTGAAAATTAGTTCATTGATTTTGACGGCTACATATGGATTCAGGTACTTCACTTCAGCCTAAATTGAACATTTTGTTATCTTCAGTGGTTTCCATAAAATACTACCATGGAAATACAAGACAGCCACATCTGGGATTCCTGGAAGTGGCAAGACAGATAATTACACTGATTAATAAACATTTGGGCAGTACAATTCAGTACTTAACCTCCACTGGGTCATGGCTCAGATAGACAAGGAAATGCACTGGATCTGTTGAATGGTTATACCATTCTTACTGCTTTAACAGTATCTTCTCCTCATTTTTAGATGGATTTCTACTTTTGAGCTCTGTGGTAAATCTTGCTAAGTCCCCAATGACAGTGAAGTCCCCAGTTTCAGCCTGGTTGTGGTTACAGACTTCACCCAGGCTCTTTTCTCCACCAGAGCTGAGAAGCTGCAGTCAACCAGCTCTCCACTGGCGTGGGTTATTGAGTTTGTCTTGCCCCAAGTCAGAATTCTTACTAGTGGCTTCAGTTTTCTCTCTCAGCAAAAGAAAGGAGAAGACAGCAACTGCTTCCTTTACTTAACTTGCTGCTTCATTTTTTTCCCAAGAGCAGCCACAGTCTGAAGGAAGAGGTCACGGTGACCTGTTCTCCCACACCTAGTGCAGGAAGAACAGCTGAAGGAAAGATCCTCCCCTTCCCAGGAGGTTTTTGTAGTAGGAGCACTGAAACCAGTATCTTAGCAGCTGTCTGTCTCAGTGTACAAATGCATTTCCAGAAGAAATGGCCTCTCTCCTCTGAGTCTTCCACGCAACCATATTTCTCCTAAATGTAGCAGCAAGCCATTGTGTGCATTTATGCAATGTGTGCTTAAAGCACTCTGGGTTTGATTAGTAGCAAATCTCCAGTGGGAGCCACGGTTGCTCCATGAATCAGGAAAAGCAAGGTCCTGCAAAGCTCACTTCCTTCTGTTCCATCTCCAGAAGGTGGAGAGTAGCCAAAGAGATGAAAAACATGTCGTGTAGGAGTATGCAGCACATTTTCAGGCGATGTTCACAGGTCTTTTGGCTGTGGCGTGACTGACGTGAGCTTCATGCACCCACATTGTGGAGCACTTTTGTTGTCTGAGGAATGCTGTCTGCCCTCCATCGTACGTTATCAATGGCGACCTGGTCAGTCTGCTTCATGCTCCTGCTTGGCTCTGATCCTTTCAATTGCAAGGATTTGAAACTTCAGCCATTTTCATAGGCCCAAGGGCCAGACAGGCTCAGTGCAGTTTTGACATCAGTCCTGAGGAGGACAGTTGCTTCTGGTGCGTGAGGGGGTGGTGAGCCGTTTTAAGTAAGTAGTCAGATGTATTCCTGTCTTATTGAACCTGCACGTTGACATTAGGAGAAAGAGTGTGTTAGAAGTATGCTTGAAAAGGAAAGCCAAGTTTTGAAAAACTCTCACAGAAAACAGTCCATAAGGAATTCTGAAAGTTAGAAAGAATTCAGAGGGAAACTGTAGGAAGGATTTGTGACCTGGAGAGAGGAAACCAAAGGAGATGAACTTACTTAGCCGTTGAAAGCCAAAGAATATTGCAGAATGGATAAAAATATCTAAAAGACAAAGGTATCAGATAACTGCAAGATTTCTAAAGAAATAGGAGGTCATTCTGTAACAATATCAAACAGCTGGGGGCCGAATTTTGAAAATAAATTGAAGAATTAATTAAACTGCCAGTTAAAATAATTGAATATAGAGTAATTCCATTTGTTTTCTAAATAAATGACTGCAAGCAAAAAGTTTTCTCTGTGGAAATTTTAATGTTTCCTACCAAAATCATCTAATACTCCAAATACTCAGTTTCAGCCAAGACTGATTTTCAGTGCATATATGCTGTTAAATGCCTTTGTGGTTCTACTTACTACCATGTTGCCCTCTTGTTACTAAGATTACATCTTGCATTATGCTCCTTGGCAAAAAGGTCTCATGACGTATATAGCTTCTAAATAAAAAGGGAGAGACTAGTTTAACAAGACAGACATAAACTAAGTAGATTTCATTATGGTAATGTATTGGGTTTGCATGGCAAGGTTTTGGTAGCAAGGGGGATACAGAGTTGGCTTCTGTGAGAAGCTGCTAGAAGCTTCCCCTATGTCCAATACAGCCAATGCCAGCTGGCTCCAAGACAGACCCACCACTGACCAAGGCCGAGTCCATCAGTGACAGTCGCAGCGTCTCTGGGATATCACATTTAAGAAGGGGAAAAAAAACTGTACAACACCAACAGCGGTCAGAAGAGAGTGAGAACATGTGAGATAAACAGCCCTGCAGACCCCCAGGTCAGTGAAGAAGGAGGGGGAGGAGGTGCTCCAGGCGCCGGAGCAGAGATTCCCC
>JAVKLA010000027.1:38559359-38591010 GCA_034782735.1 Sagittarius serpentarius | reverse complement strand
AGAGTGTGATCTGTCCTGCCCCTGAGGAGGAAGGAGCAGCAGAGACAATGTGTGATGAACTGACCGTAATCCCCATTGCCCGTCCCCCTGTGCCACTTGGGGGGGAGTTGGTAGAGAATTCAGGATTGAAGCTGTGCCCAGGAAGAAGGGAGGAGTAGGGGGAAGGTCTTTTAAGATTTGGGTTTTATTCCTCATTACCCTACTCTGGTTTTGACTGGTAATAAATTAAATTAATTTCCCTAAATCGAGTCTGTTTTGCCTGTGACAGTAATTGGTGAGTGATCTCTCCCTGTCCTTACCTCAACCCACGAGCCTTTCGTTACATTTTCTCTCCCCTGTCCAGCTGCGGAGGGGAGTGATAGAGTGGCTTTGGTGGGCACCTGGAGTCCAGCCAGGGTCAACCCACCACATGTAAATTTGAGCAAATCACAACTCCTGTACTGGGAGCTGCTTTCAGAAGCATTCTGAGAAGAAATTACACTGATTTCAGGATTCAGAATAATTAAGGGAGAGGGAAACATTTTCTAACCAGGTCTAGCTGGTACATGCTATGATGAAGTACTTGCTGCTCAGATTCTTCTTAATCAAGACCAGTTATCTTTTTAAAATATATACTTTCGTTAAGAAACAAACTTTTTTTTTTTCATATACATTAAATTCTGGTTGAAACTATAACCATACTTTTCAAAATTAGGCGAGTAGTCCATCTGGCCCTCCTTTAATTGAACTATGAAGGTACTGGAAAATTGTGAGCCTAAGTAGAAAACTATTGCAGAACTGACTGGATGTTTTTTTAGTCTACTTATCCACGCCAACTTTTCTGTCAAATGTGCTTCAGTGAATATAATAAAACAAGTTTGTATGTTTGATGATATTTCAGAAAGGTAGAAACAGAGAGTGTGAAGACAGGTCAGTTGAACTTTATGAAGTATAGGGCAATTTGCAAAACAAAAAAAGAAAAAAAAAAAAAGAGAAAGAAAAAGAATAAAGAAAAGAAAAGAAAACTGCCAAAGAGAGAAGACACTAGTAACATGAAAACCTGGTTAGGTCTTACTTTGTACTCTGCTGAAATTCCTTCCTTTGCACTATTTAGGTGCCGCCTTTGACTTAGTTCCCAGTAATGCTCTAGGGAAAAGTTACACAGATGGCAGAAATTTGCTACAAGAAGAATTTACTGTCATTCCTCCCATTAATAGATGGGAATGTAATATTCATTAAAAAGATTTCAAACTTCAGTCATCCCCTAATGATCATGCAAATTCCCTCATCAATGCATAATAGAACAAAAGAGATCTCTGCATTAAGAATTACTTCTACCACTTTCTATGGCATTTCATTAAAACGTCTTATTTCAAACAATGTTTTTCAGAAGCTACTTACCAGATTTGCTTATGGGACACATCGGAATAAGGGGGAAATGGCAGATGCTTCCCTGCAGTTCTGTTTTGTTTTGGTTGGTTTGCCCAGACATCAATATGCCAAAGGTAAAATCCAACATAAAAGCTTTATGCTTGTTGTTGATGTTTATTGCTGCAATACAAATGAAGCATCAGGCCCACTGCTCCCTCCGTGATGTGGGAGGATTTTGTGACAATCTTTGCAGATCCAACAACAAGAAACAAGCAATAAGAAACTCTGTGCTACTCATGCCCACCCTCTAGCATGAGTAATGACAGGAAGGTATCTTTGATTAGGTTGCTGGTTAGTACTAGTTTCCCTGTCTTCAGGTTGCTTTACAGAATATTTTCACTCCCAACAGTGCAAAATAAATCAGGAATTATTTGCATGTCAAGCCCTGTATATCTGCCCAGAGTTATGGACAGTGGTGAGAAAAAACTGCAGTGAGTTACACTCAAGAAGTAAATGTTGACAGGGAGATTGCCAAGTCAGAGGCTGGGAAACTGGGCTGCCAGTAGGAGGGAAGGGTAAGAAGGATGGACATCCTAAATTTAGTCCAATTTAGCTTCCTCCTCTGAATTGCTCTCAGGATGCTCTTTACCTTGATTACCTGAGGAGTCCACAGACCAACCTTGTAAGTTAGGTAAGGTGCCTTAAAACTCCTCGCATTGACCGAGACCTCTTCTTTCAAGCACGTTTCAGCTATTACATGCCTGGAATAACTGTGGGAAGATCATATATGATTGCTGCTTTCCTTCTGCTAGAAAAGCCTAAAATTTAAGTCACCATGAAATAAGACCATGTGCTTAAATGATAGCTAAAATGACTGTGGAGCTGTTCAAGCTTTGTGAGCTCCGAAAAGCCATGAAATGCCTGAGGAGATTAGCAAAACAGCAGGCCCCTGATGGTGCATCCCTCTGGTCAGTGTACTAC
Organism: Sagittarius serpentarius; assembly: GCA_034782735.1. Classification (NCBI taxonomy): domain Eukaryota; kingdom Metazoa; phylum Chordata; class Aves; order Accipitriformes; family Sagittariidae; genus Sagittarius; species Sagittarius serpentarius. The sequence continues at coordinate 38,588,679 of JAVKLA010000027.1, read as the reverse complement.
GCTCAGGGGTTAGGAGAGCATCACTCAGGTCACATCACACTGGGAAGGACCCACCACTTAGACAGGGTTGATCTGATCACTGTAGGAAGGTGTCTAGAGCAGTTCAGTGAACAGGAATAGTATTTTTTAGGTGAGAAATGCAAGGTAAACCCCTTGACCTTGGTGTGCTTATTCGCCTTTGAGGTTATGAATTTCATTTTCTCTTTGTCTGTAACAGCATGCTGGAAAATAACAAGGCAAAGCTCTGGATTCATCTCAGGTGAGGTTCATTTATCAGGTACCTAGTTGCTCTAAAAACAATTCAACCTCTACATAACAGAGAGTCGGTAAGCATTAGATTTTTTCTAACTTTCTGCCAAAGTCTATGAGTACAAGAACATTTCAATATCAGGGTTTTTCTTTATCTGATGATAACACTATTCAAAAGGGAGTGGGGTTGAAGGGAGGAACACAAAGTCATGCTTGAGTAACTTCAGTCATTAATAACTTGCTCATTTATAATTGGCTAAAAAGCCTCCCAGGTTTCAGTTGTTAGTTCAATGGATTAACAACGCAAGGACACTGACCTGTCGTGTCTTTGCAGGAAGAAATTGCCGAGTGGAGAGGCAGAAGCAATGAGCTCTTACGCATCTTGGGCAGGGGAGGATCAATCCTACTTCAGAGAGGGAAGACGGAGAGCAGCGAATGTGGTAGAATTAATGGAAAAGCTTTTTTTTTTTTTTTGCTATGCTTTCTTTAAAATGGGGTGGGGTGTGGACAGAGATCTCTGGTTAGGTTTGAAAGCAGGACTAGGTGTAAAACTAGCTTGTACCATTTTAAGGGAAAAAAACATCACTTTAAGGATTACTTTGGCTTGTCAAAAATGTCAGGCAGAAAAGAGGGCACAACTGAACAAGCAATGGATTTACATCATATCAGATTTTGGGAAAGAAAGGATCACTGCAAGAGTTCTCCAAGAAAAGAGATGCTTTGCTGAGTGAATTATTTACTTTCATTCCTGGTTTCGACACGTAATAAAAGAAACTTATTTTCACCATCTTCTTCCTGCTGCTTAGACAAGTGACAAATTGTGGCAAGGTGTTTGCTGTAGGGGACCGACACAGCTCTTGTAGATCAGCACACTCGTTCTCTGGACCATGAGCTAAAGTTGGGCAAATAGATTGCACTAATCCTGGCACTACCGCTGCAGGGCTTAAAGAAGTCAGGCTGGTTACTGGCTTCCACCAGCCAGGGCCCTGGCCCAGAGATTAATGACCCTACAAAAAAATTAAGCTAGAGAAAGAGTTTGACCAAAGGTCTGAAACTCTAACCCAGTTAGATTGCTGACAATTTTTGCTATTCCTATTGGCAGGATCAGACTTCTTAAGCTACAGCCAGCTGATCGATCAGTTCTTCAACTGGGAAATGCAGTTGAATAAATTCTGAGAGTACAATTTGACTGCATTTTTCAAAGGGGAAAAGTCCAGCTGGCTTGTTCTAACAGCGTCAAAATGCTTTTTGTATTTATGTGCCAATTTTATTCAGTAAATGAGATACTGTGCCTTGTAGAAAACATTTTTTTCTAATACATTATCACAATGAAAAGATTTTGTTTTGACTCAAACTCTCTGAACTTTTACTGAATGGGACATTTCATGGCTGGCTCTAAGTTTTTGTTTAGAATGAAGAATAATGACAGAAAAGTCACTATTTCCTAAAGAACAACACACACAGTTTTCAGTTCAGGTCCACCACTGACAATGACTGGAGAGAAACTGGGGAGAAAAGGAAAAATATTTGGAAAAAGTAGGCAACATTCTCAAAGTAACAATATTTACGACATATTTCTGTTAGTATGATAGCTCATTCTGCTCTGTCAGATGCTAGGTTGATAATTTACTGGAAAGTTGCTTCCTAGTAATGAATAAATTTTCTTATCTAGCATATACAGATGTTTTCATCCCTATTGCCTATTTTAGGGTTTATACCTTGACCTTCTCTCATATCTAAGCAATGCCCACACAAACCAAGCCTCAAAGTGAATTCCTTATTGGAATTCAATTTTGGGACTTTGCCCATCAGGCTCCCCAGTGTAAAGAGTGTGGTGGTGTTCTGCCCTAACTTTGGCATCCAAAAGTTACATGTCTGAGTCTAACCTTGTCAGACCAAGCATCATTGTCACTGGAGACAAATGGGCTCAAAGGATCTACCAAAGGTAGACATTTACCGCTGACTTCCATTTCATCAGGAAGATTAAGGTAAGTAAATTCTAATCTGTGATAAAAACCACCTCTGAAATGTATTGTTTTCTTGAGGAACGTGCAAACAGCTTTAGTTTTAAGCAAATCCAAAACTGTTTTCAGGGCGATGCTTGGCTGAAGGCCCCCAAATGGTGTCATTGATATGTTTTACCTGGGTATACAGCGAAGTTCCTGCTCTAAGGAAGGAAACTTTGTCCACTTCCAGAAGACTGGAATTTTGCACAACAGAGCTAATATAATGCTGTGACTTACAGGCCATTACCATGAAGGACTGTGGATTTATTATTTGACAAGCAAAAATGCTGTCTACTGGACTCAGTTTCCCTAAGTCTATAGGCAGTTTCAAAGCTCTAGGTTCAGCACTTGTACCTACAATGCTATTACAGAGCTCTGGCCTTCTACTGAGTCAGAGGCTTTCCTGAGAAAGACTTACATGAGGAGAGATTGTTTGCACATATCCACCGCATACAGATTTCTTCTGCTTTCCATATTGCTGTAACTCATAACGTACCTTACACAACACTCACTTTAGCTAGTTTGATGCAAAGACAGTTTTGCATTTGTTTGTGTACAACCTACAGTTTAACCACAACCCACAATTTTCAGTACTTAAAGGGAGCTTCTAAGAAAAAGGGGGATAGACTTTTTCATAGGGCCTATTGCGATAGGACAAGGGGTAATGGTTTTAAACTAAAAGAGGGTGGGTTTAGACTAGATATAAGGAAAAATTTTTTACAATGAGGGTAGTGAAACACTGGAACAGGTTGCCCAGAGAGCTGGTAGATGCCCCATCCCTGGAAACATTCAAGGCCAGGCTGGACGGGGCTCTGAGCAACCTGATCTAGTTGAAGATGTCCCTGCTTATTGCAGGGGGGTTAGACTAGATGACCTTCCAAGGTCCCTTCCAACCCAAACCACTCTGTGATTCTATGAATTCACCTGAATCAGGCTTTTCCCCTACTTGTATTACTACAACTCAAAACACTTAGCTGAGGAAGTAATAGCTTTTGAGGAAACAGAAGACTATAAAAAGCAAAGTGACACAGTCACCATCACCTAGATGGGAAGAGGCAGAGTCTAGCTTGTCCCAGGCCTGCGTGAAGTGGTCCAAGCAATGCTTCATCCAGTATTTATTTGACTGCTATTCAGGGCTTTTCAGAAAAATAAAAATAAAAACAAATACCAGAGGGTGAAACATGAGCTGAAGGCTGTGAGGCTGCTGGAGATGGTCAGAACTGACTGATTTTCTACAGCACAAGAGGGACCTATATCGCTTCTGGGGGACAGCTAAAAGGGGCTGAATGGCAGCCAATGAACTTTCTCTCAAATACATTTGCCATGTGAGCATATAACATGGCCTTGCCCCTGGTACATATCTTGCAGCTGTATTTCTAGCTGTGATTTGCAGCCAGTCCATTTTTCGCTTGTGTAAGCACGGCAGAATAATGAATATTTCCGAGTGTGTGTCACACCAAGAAGAAACAAATGTGTATTTATATTTATTTTGCTTTGCATTTATGAATAAAAGTCCTAGGGACCCTCCTCTGTAACAGACAGCTGCAAGTACACATAGGAACCTGGCAGGGAAGAAGAAGTTTTCCTAACATCAAAGGTGTGCTGTAACGGCATCTGTTTCATTGCAGGGCAGTGACGCTGTGGCAATAAGTGTGTCCCACCGGTATGCAGGGACAGAGATGCTCAGGAAAATGAGGAGAACAGCATCCAAACAGCATTTAGGGACTTTCAGAAGTGTTTGCACTGCACTGATCGGACAGTCCTGATCAGGAGATACCCATGGGAATACAGGAGTCCATAGCCAGCAGGTCATACTTCACCTAAGAAATGATTTTCAGCCTTCCTCCAGCCCTGTTAAAGCAAGAAGCAATAAAAAGGATGGAATTACATGTGACCTTAATAAAATTTGATTTTGGCTGGGGAAAACCATGGTGAGCAGTAACAAGGGCCCATGTCGGAAAGACCCCTGTAAGCTCCCGGGACGGGATCTTCAGGGGCAGAGCCACAGCTCACCGCATTGCAGAGGCTCCAGGCAGCCTTCACCTGCCCGTGCCAATCCAAAGGCTCTCCGGCTCTGCTGGGATGACTTCCCCGTGCTGTTTAATTACAAGATCTTTCTGGCTCCTTATGCACTTCCATCACTTCGTTATCTGAACCCTCTATTTCCCCGAATTCTCTGCTCTGAGTGGTCCCACACAAAAGACACACTAAACATTCGCAATAGCACCAGAGCTCTTTTTATACTCTAGCCAACAAGCACCCTATAAAAAAGTCCTAAATAAATACAGCACACACGAAATCTAATTATAACTGGGACTTTGTGAAATAGGTGTCGTATGAAGGGAAAGGAAAGGAACTGATTTTACGAGTACATTAGCAGGGAGAAACACCAAACACGGAACCCTCCACAGCAGTGACATTTGGAGCCTAAATCAAGATGACATCCACAAAGAGACAACAGAGAGATCTTGCTGTTCTTGTGATTGCTGCGACTGCTATTAGGACTCCTGCCATTCAGCAAAGCAACTGCTGTTGTCTTTGAGAGCATCAATTCAGGATCCGCTTCAGTGGCTGTGATTTAACAGTAAAGGCATCAGAGGTTGAAACCAGGAACTTGGCAGGCATGCCTGGGAGAAGAGGGCTTTTTGTGTGTGAATCACTAAACCTTCAAATTCCTGCTGAAGCTCTGCTTCCCTCAGTCATTTTTTTCCCAGGAAATGTACAGCCACAGCATGTCAAAAATGAGAAGCATGGATAACCAGCCAGTGTTAAAATCACAGAGCTTTATATTGAGCTGCAGAGCCAATTTGAGAAAATTAGGGAGCCAAAGGAAGCAGAACCTTCCTTTCTGCCCTTCTCACGGATGCTCCTGTCGAGCTGGACCCTGGACTGCAGGCTGTACACTCACATGCTTGATTTACGGACTCAGGCAGCAAACTTCAGGCTCAGGCAGTTTGCTGAAACTCATGGCCTCTTATCCAGGGCTCACGGAGATGCTGTGCCTCCGCTGAGTCACAGCCTGTTTGCATTCCCCGAGCCCACGGAAAGCACGACACAGTATGGGTCAGCTCCACCAACAAAGCGTTAGGCTGTGCGGAGCTAGAGCAAAGGCTCCAGCACCTGCGAGTGACTTAGCCACACTGCACGTTACCCATGCCAGCAGGAGCCGAGAGAGCCACGCAGGCTCCAAACGAGGTGGCACTGACCTGGATACTTTATAGGTCACTACTAAATGCCACACAGACAGCAGCAGCAATCTCTTCTTCATCATCCCCTAATTCATATCTGAATTTAGTATCTTTTTTATTGGGCATATTTTCATTTTATCCAGGCTACCACTCTGCCCACCTGTTTTTTGTTGGTGACCCAGCTTTGGGTGCAGTTTTCATTTGCCTGTGCACTCTGTGTCACCCATGGACACATGGCAGCTTGGCCAACCACTGTCCCCATAGCAAAGCCCAGTGCACTGAGCTCTGCCTGGTCCCAGGGGACAGCACCCTCTTACACTCATGCTCTTCCAGTTGTCATTTAAATAAGAGCTCTGGCAAGCTGAGAAAGCACTAGTGCTGCAGAGCTTTCCCAGGGCTCTGTTGTCAGGCTGTCAGTCATGATGCAATTAATACATTTTCAAAATGACAGCATATCTTGTTGGTGTTTAGCTGGTGTTTAACATGTTAGGATGATGTGTTTTGCTGGGATGAGAAGTGCAATCAAGCCTTAGCACTTAGGTCTGGTGCCTACAGTAGTTTTAAGCACTGAGCTGAATGCAGGATGTAGCCATAGCTGAGACAGGTCACGGTGCTGAGTTTCACCATGAACATACGAGACAAAATTCTCCACTCCTGCGGACAACCACATCAATACATAAATAAAGCTGCTGCTGCCGAATTTTGCTATGATGGAGTTAAATCCTTGTGATAAAGATGGAGAAAGGGAGAGGCTTGAGTGCCCATGTCCATGTAAGCCTCAAGTCCATCCCAGAGTACTGGCTGCGGAGGCAGGATCGGGGCCAGGCTGGTGTCCAGGAGTCCTGGCTGGGGCCTTGAGCAAAGCCCAGCTGATGAAGGACAAGGATGATCTCTCCAGCCGGAACCGTTTTATTCCCCATAAACAACCTGTATAAAAAAACCTTTTTTGAAAAACTCACATTTTCCAAAGAACCCAGTCTTCTCTGAAAAAAAATCCACAATTAGCTCTCTGACTGATGCTACTATATATACAAACAACAGAAATGCATCCCCCCTTTCTCCCAGTTCTTTCTCTTCCTGTGTGATCCATGGAAAGGAGGCAGAGTTCTGCAGACAGAACCTGCTATTCAGTTTTTTCAACCTTTAAAATAAAAACAAAGTACCTTCTGGAAGAGCTCTGTAACACAAGGGTGCCTACGGCTGATGCTGTACCATACTCTGCTGAGCTTTAGGGAAAAGAAAAGAAAACACAAGTGACTTTGAGCACCACTGCAACTGTAACTGATATTTTATTTGAATTAAACATTTCATTTGCTCTGTCACAGTGACTGTGACCTTTTCAACTGCAGTTTGGCTCTAAATGACTGATGTTCTTCACGTTACACACACGAGGCGCAACAGACTTGTTCTGTCAAAGAATGAAAATAGCTCTGCGGGTATTCTGTCTCCCTGTTTTGCAGAGATATAAGAGTGAATGCAATAAAAAGTAATGGTGTGGAAGAGATCATGCTGCTGCTTTCCAAGGGTCATGTCTATATGGCTGCTGAGGAGCCCTGGCATTTCCATTTACTGAATTAAAAAACAGTGATGGGCAGCAGCCACCGTGCAACCTGACGACATGCTGCACAGGTCCTGTGTTGTCAGTCAGCATGACCTCTGCAGAAAACTCAGGTTCTACTTCTAGGGTTGAACTTCCAGGATAAATGTGCTCTGAATCGGACGAACTCTTGAAACCCTTGGTTTTCTTTATTGTCTAGGGACTGTTACTTGCAGATGGCTTGAAATGATTGTATGGGGAGAACGGCCCACCTGCCCCCCTGCTCCCAGCCACACGCAGCCCCCCGTCAGAAGGGTGCACTGCTGGAGCTCAGAGGGAGTTTCAAGGTGCTTGCCCACACTCTGCTTAGCTGATGCCAGTGATTTTATTTCTCTCCTCTAAAGAGAACTGAGGCACCTTCCTCCAGAAAAGAGAAAGAGCACGTTTTGTAACTGTATCTGTGTTAGTGACCCCCAGGTGTTATTAGATTGGGTGGAAAGGTAATAAAATCCATTTTCATATTGCACGTTTCTTATTTTTCAGATTATGTCCTTTCCAAAGCACTTTAAAGAGAGAAGCAAGATCCCTCCCTGGTTGCCATATGTCCCTGCGGGAGAGGTGACACCATGTGCCTCAGGGGGACATAGACAGCCCAGAGTGCCTGGGAGAAGACACCTGGCAGCTGGAAGAAAGGGCACAAAAGCTGTCACCGCCTGGTTTCATCAGGATGCCACAGGGTCACCTGGGGCACATTCTTGATCACAGACAGCAAAAAGCAAAGCTCAATGCAGCTGGATGGCTTGGTGCTGAGATTCAACACAGGGGAGGGAAGGAGATAACGTGGAGGCAGAAACAGCTTATTAGGGATGAGAAGGGACAATACAAGCTCTCTCAGTTACTCTGCTGGCTTTAAGTGCTTGTTGAACTATAGCCTGGTTTTAACACACAGAGATACACGAGAGATAGATCTGCTCTTCAGGAGTGAATGGCCTCAGAGTGTTCACAGACCAGTGTCAGGTATGCATGGAATCATGTAATCAGCAACAGAAAAGTACTTTGCAACCTTGTGAAATCCCAGCTTAGCCCAGGAGAAAAGATCACTTCTGACAAGAGACTGCTCACTTTTCCAGTCAAGGGCTGCAGCAGTTTCTGCAAAATGAACTAACTGGAGAACACTACCTGAAGAACAGAGTCAGGAAACAGAAATCATTGGGGATGGTACATCTGATGATTGGATATGCACAGCCAATTCACTCAGTGCAGACAGCATTAGCCCATGAATGTCCACTGAGCATCACAAGGCTTGGCTATAATAGTCATGAGACTCTGTACTTGTGTGGACAAGCGGGAGAGATGAGAAACTGGTGGGGGGTGGTTCACTGAGACCCCACAGGGGAACAAGAATGGGACACCGAAGCAGCCGAGAGAATGGAGAGGCCGAAGGCAGCCTTCACCTACAACACTGGTGGCGAAAGCCAGAGGTGTCTAATCAGAGGCCAAAGTCCAGCCATTAGATAGCCACAGAAATAATGACCACAGGAAGCAGCCTAAGCTGAATTATGATATGGGCCATAATATACAGCTTCATACTCTAGAAAGCAAGGGAAAGAAAACTGAGGAAACGCAGGACTAGAGAACTCAAGACACTGGCATTAAAGGGTACAAACAGGATCCAGTCAATCTAACATGGGCCCCAGCCTGTGCTTTGAGAGACTAGTCCTTTTTAATGGACTTAATGGACTAGTTCTTTGAAGCAAGCACCCAAATGCCTCATCACACATGGGGGGAAGGATGTTCTTTTACAGGAGACATCCAATCTGCCTAATACATGTGCCTAAATTCATAACCCACTTGGCTAATTGCTCATAACTGACACAAACTCACAGCTACCATGGCTGTTGGCTCCAGAAGGTCAACAAAGGCTTGTACCAATACTGACAGTGATCTGGGGATGGAGAGCAGTAACCCATACCACAGAGGTGATCCTGATGGCCAAGGCAAACCCCATCAATGGGTAGAAGGCTTTTAGTGGTCAGCTCTCCTTTCTCACATTTATTTGTGTTAGCACTGTGCACAGAGGATGCCCACATGCAGTTAATTCACCTGTATACTCCAACTGGAAAAACTATATATGCTGCAGGTGAATAATGTTTTATATTAAAGCACAGAGTGTGAGGCGAGAGCCAGGCTTACCTCCCACGCATGTATCTTGGGATATCAATACATGTGACTCACCCTTCAGCTGCTCCTGTAAGAAACCAAGCAATATTTCGTATAAATCCTATCCAGAGACTTATTTGTCTTCTGAAAAAAATGTTACCGCATGCCTCCTTCCCATTGATTTTTTTTTTTAATCAAGCTTTATTTCAGAGTAATGCATTCTACCCAAAGCTTTTCACACACTCCTAAATACCATACAGCTATGTGGATTCAGTGAACACTTACTCTTCGTGCTTTCCTATCCATTTCCTTTCTTCATTTGCAGAAGCAGTTTTCCATCAGGAAAGACAGGAATAGTTAACTATGGCCGTAATCTTTCTTCTGTGCTTTGCAAGACTTTCCATCTTTATTCTTGTCTCTTCACCACTTATTCCCCTGCACCAAGAAACACGGGCAAGAACATTTTGTACCCTGTTTGTAGCTCTTGCTGATCTCCTGCTGTTTTCCAATATTGTGGGTGTTGTTTTGCTTCCCAGGAAAGAAAAAATGTTTTTCTTACTTTATCACCTTATCGTAAAAACTGCCAGGAAGTCCTTTGCAGACTGTAAAATCTACAGCTTGTAGATGTGCAGTCAGAACTTGCAATGGTTAGTTTTAAGGTGATTACCCACAGCAATTGTGAGCTTGTTTTGGAGTCCAGTTATTAGGCAAGCAGACTGTTTATTTTGTGCATATTTGCAGCATTTTGTTAGGTTTTGCCAGTAGGTAATTGCTGCTGATTAGTACTGTCTTATCTTGTCTAAAGAAAGACCATGTGTGGGCCACTTGCCACAGATACACTGATTGCCATAAAAAAACCCTCAGCATGGGTTTCGGTTATTTATCACTGTTTTTCCATATTCAGAGGAGATGAGATAGCTTTTGACAAATGAGGGCTCTCTTACGGCTAAAAGATAATTCAGTATTTCTCCAGCTATATTTAAGTTAGTTAGCCCTACTGCATGTCACTTATGCTCTCAAATTTTAGACTTTGTCACCACAGTTAGCATTTTGCCTGGCCTTTTGCAGAACTGCAGGGGATCAAGATCCCTGTTCCAGAGGAACTTCCAATCTGAGAGCTAAAATGGGAGCAACCAAGGAGCGTGACACTGGTTAAGCAGGGCAGAGTTACCAGGGTACACTCGTACTGCAAGGTGAGACTGCAGGAGATGAGGAGTCCTTGGGCATGTCAAAGCTCACGGGTTTGGGTTGACGAGAGCACAAGAGGATGCACGTGTGAAAGGTTGTGTGACGCTCTGAGTGGACATCGAGCAAGATGAGTGCTTCCAATGTCAACACCAGTTTGCTCATCTGATCGGGCTGTGGACCCATGCTGGTGCTGCTGGCCTGGGGGGGAAATGTCCTGGCTAAGCACGGGGAGACGTCCAGGGCTGAGCGAGCGCAGCGGATGAGGCCATGCCTGGAAGCGGTGCTGAGCCGGCCGCTGCTGTAGCAGCACACACCTCACAGGAGCACAGGCCACCTGCCTGCGCAATGGCTGTGTGAAATGCACGGCCTCCCTCCTTAAACCAAAAGAAGCTTACCAGCATAAACCACTGGGTGCAGATTTTTAAGTCGGTGATCTTTGGCACCTGAGACATTGCTTGGGTTACTAAAAAGGCAGAGAGAAATCAAACACCTCCCCCCGCCCCCCGCCAAGAGTGCCAAGGCACTATGCAGCTCCCATTTGGCTGAAGAAGGCCGGTGCCCTTCCATGGCCCTTTAGTTACTCCCTCACACTTCCACCATCTCCTCGCTGTCTTGGCAGCTAAACCACGCTTCAGAAAGGCAGCCTGTCAAATAAATAACCACGGCTGAAGCCAGGCGCGGACAAAGGAGGAGTTAGCAGCGGGAATAACCACAAAGAATCTTACATTATTTTCTCACTAGTTTGGTTTTTTGCTGTACCTTGAGGAGCGTTGCAGGCAGGAGCCCGGGGCCGGGGCCCGGACCCGGGACGGGGAGACGGGGGGCCGAGGCATGAGCCGGGGTCTGGGGCCGGGGCCGGAGCCGGGGCCTCGGGCCGGGGCCGGAGCCGGGGCTGGGGCCGGGGCTGGGGCCTGGGGCCGGAGCCGGGGCGGCCGGGGCGGGCCGGTGGAGCCGGGCTGGCTGGAACACGAGATGGCAGCAGCCGCTAACGTTTGGGAAGCGCTGGGTTCTCCTGCAGTGCGGGTCACACCCCTGTCATTTGTTTGGTGTTTTTTAAACGTGTTCTCCAGCTCATTTGCCAGCCATTTTGTGAAAATCAATGTTCAGATAAAGAGGGGAGGAAAACGCCTTTTTTACTCTGCCTCTGTATTTAACTGTTTTGTTCACCGGGAATAGAGCTGGGGTCGTATTCCAAGCTCAGTTAGAGCTCTGCTCAAGTCAGTAATGTCACTTAAACGTGACATAGTTAGATGCCAAATTAAAATCCCATTCAGGGAAGCTGTTCAGCTTCAAAACACAGTGATCGGGGGGACTTGCCGCTTGTCAAATACCATATGCAAGGTAAATGTGACTAAAACTCAAAGTTGTGTTTCTGGTGTGAGAGCCCAGGAAGCATCGCTGCTCCTGGGGAAGGCAGCAAGGAGAGCTGCACTGCGGGAGCCCATCCTTCCCCAGCGTCGCCTTTCTTGTGCCCGCTGGGGAGGTGCTGCTGGTTTAATCTCCTGATTTAAATTCCACTTTTCTAATACTTCTGATTTAATTGCCGTGTCTGAGAAGACCGGCATCCACTGACTTTGGTGGAATCCAGTCCATGTTTTTATACCGCTGTCCAATTGCAATATTGCATTTCATTGAGGAACACTTTTATAATTGGAAGGGCATGTGAAAATATATTGTATTATACAGCTATTTCCAGCACAAACAAGTCAACCGTCTTGTAGAGTTTGAATAAATCTTTAGATCAAGTTCACCTCCTGAATGACCCATAGATCAGCGCTGAGCTGTGCTGTGGTATTCAATTATTTATTCATGATGTTTTCCCCATTCTCATGACAAAAGAAAGATTTAAAGAGCCATTATGGTGTTTATGGAAGTGTTAACCAATTAAAAGCTCAAGGTTGCATGCTATTTCTTCTGAACAACAAAATAAAAAAATTAGGAGAATGATTGATACAGTTAATATATTTATTGGCATTAGTACATTCTCTTTTATTGCTGGGATCAGGGTGACATCATTCATCATAAAGACAGCGTAATTGTCTTTGAATGTTATAAAAGGTGAAATTCATTCTCCTGGAAATTAAAGAGAACATTGCAAAGCTTCAGTAAAAAAGGGGGACTGAATGATACAGATGATAAAATGTACTGGCTTTAAATTTCTGTCCATAAACCTGGAATAAAGCTACTGAGAATTAGTCCGAGATGAAGATTGTAATGCAATAAACTGAAATTAGTTTAGGCGTTCCTCTAATCTCGTTTTTCATGGTGTAGGACTATTCATCATAAAATCTGTTTTCCTTCATTGGCAGTATTTCAGCTGTCTACTCACTGAATGAAAACAGTAAAGGAGTGAATACACCAAATGAAATATATGTTATTTGTTCTGGCAGAATTAGCTCACTGTCAGCAAAGCAAAGCAGACTGAGCAGCATCTTCTACTTGGTCTTTGCTCCCCACACTCAGAACCACTCTGATCCCTCACTCCCTTTTCTCATATGTAAGCTTGGGTTTAGGAAAAGGCCTTGATGCCCTGATAAAGTGTCACTCTCATGGGATTTTAACTTTGCTTAGATTTTGCTTTTATCTCCCTGGGTAATTTCTTATCTACAAAGAGACTCTGAAGACCTCTGTGCTATTCCTTTGAAGATCAGCTCTGCCACTCTTGCCTACATCAAGTAAATCTCACCCTGTGGGTCCAGATTGGGTCCTCTCCCAATCTGATCCTGCCTAAGAAATGGGGTGCAAAAAGAGAGAGGACAGGGGAGAAAACCAGAAGGCTGAAGCTTCTTAGTCAGGGCTCTACAGGCTGCACTAAAGCTATGTGTTTGTCCTTGCCTGAGCAAACTTTTCCAGACCTGTCTCATGCTTTCGCCTTGTTTGCTGTGGGAGTGTCATTCAAACAAGTTAGCCATGGGGAGGGAAGTTCCCATTGCAAGATGGCCAGCATTATTTTTCATGCTATAAATCAAGGTGGACATTCATAGTGACTTAGAAGAACTCGCCTTCTGAATTATGCAATAGCCGCATATGCCTGGCTTAATCCAAGTGTGTTTAAAATTAGTCGTTAATCTTATGCAAACCCCGATGTTCCCAAAAATGAAATTGTCAGTGCAAACCAGACCAGCTAAGCAGTATTAATTAACACCAGAAGGAAAACACAAAGGATTCTCTTTCATCATTGCTTGAAGACATTTTGTGCTTACCTTTAATTTCCTCTCCTGATCTGAAATAGCAAGTTCAGGTTATAGCTCTTTGTGAGAATAATAATTAAAACAATCTAGTCTGTGCATATACATTGTTTAGCTAAAGGACACTAATTATGTGCATACATTAAGGGACTAATTGAGGTTAAACCTGCAAGGGAGCAGCGCTTAGATTCTTCAGGAGGCAAAAATTCCTATTAAACATGACAGTGTCAACCCAAATCTGTACTTTTCATTTTTTTCTCTTTCTTCAAAGGTATTGAAAGAATCTTTAAGTCTGATTCTGAGTTCCCCTGTCAAAAGGCACAGCTTTTAAAACACTTCTGTGAGGGTTTCTCTGCCCTGTAGGTGTTCAGAGTGTCACAAAAAAAATCAGACCAAAGGAGCTTCTCAGTAGATGCTCACGGCAGGGTGCCCTGATGGGACTGACCAGCCGGAGGGGACAGGGACGCTGCCCCTTTTATGTGTCCAGCCCCTGAGCTAGAAATGGCAAGAGGAATGGGATGCCACCGGCATTTCCCTCAGGAAATTCCCTTCACTGATGGCTGTGCCTCCACTCTTTGGACTTGAAGTGGAGCCAGGCAGGCCAGCTGGACCGCACAGTCCCTTGCCACGGTGCAGATAGATAGGGTATCACTAACTGCTCCTAGGTTTATCTTTACATGTAAGTGAGAAGTGTAAGAGGAGTACCGCAGTGGATACAATGGAGAAGGCCACAACATTTTACCCTTTTATGTAAAAAGTGAACAAAGGAGACAGTCTATCATCAAAGCTAGAGACAGCTAATCTGGAGTGAGCAAAAAGGAAATCGCACTGTGTTTGCCCTATATTACAGCCAAAATTTCGAGATCTGGAGAAAAATCACAGTGCAGTCTCAAAAAAATTAGCTAATCTGGGGTCAAGTCTTTCCCCTTCTGAGAAAATCTAGAGTAATTGCATTACCCAGTGCAGCTATTCCAGGTTTTAGCACATCCAGTCCCTGGCTAAACAGGGACTCTGCAGCTGTCCTAGGCAGGATAATGATTACAAGAGATAATCGTTATGTTTCAAGAAGCATTGCCGACAGAAGTCAGGGAGAAATGCCTTCTCTCTCTCCCCCACAGTAGCCAGAGTATTTCATAGCTATCCAGATGCATTATGAGAACTTTATGTCTTTCTCTAAAACAAATGGTGGAAAGCATTGTCAGAGAAAGCACAGATGGATTGTATTTTTCCCCGCCATATATCACTATGGTTAGCTGGAGATTAAATTTCTCTTTTGTATTTAGGCAATCTTGCCTTTATTTTCTTACTAATAGCAGCTGGAGGGAAAACGCTATAAATCTGTCTATTATGTATGCACCACATGACTACTCGGTACTTCTTATATGCAGCACTAGTTCTGCTGTCGTTTAAATCAAGGATTGGACTCTGTGTTAGTTAACAAAGTCAGGATCTGTTTGATGGTCCTCCCCCCTCTCCGTCGGTGATCACATCGCAGAAGCACAGGGCAGGAGGAGACAAGGTTACAAATACTGGCACTGCTTCATATTGACTATTTTACTGCCTCGTTGTTTGTGCTCCATTCTTTGCGAACTCCTGAAGATTTACATCCCAATCCATCCAAATCAATGTGCAAGGCTAAGTTAACCTTGTCAAAGCTGCATCCTTCGGTGCCAAATTTAAAGTTAGAAAAATGGAGTTTCTTCTTACACAGCTTAGCGATTTCTCTTCCAAATCTGCCACATTTAATAGCCAACACACAGCAGTGTTTCCTCCAGTAGACATTACCAACAGGAAAATGGACAAAGTAAAGTGAACTCAGCCATTGAAAGCACTTCGGTTTCACTCAGGAAAGAACTGATAAGGGTGGTTTGAGCTGCGACAGAACGGAGAAGCTCAGGCATAGGTGCACTGCCTCCGACACTGAGTTTATCTTGTTCTTTCTGTTCAAAGTCAAAAACAAAGTAGTCACTAAGCTTTCTGTGTTTGCTGCCAGGCAGAAAATATATACTCTCAGTTGCTTTCATTATAAATAATTAATTATCCACCAGTTCAAGCCACATACCAGCTGCTGATTATTCGAGTTCTGTAATTGTTTCAGTACCTTAACACTTACCAGCCATTAATCTCAAATAACAATAACCATTTAATAACCATTTATTACCAAAGAAACAGATTAATGGCAATTTCAGGAAACTTTCTCTTCAGGGAGGTCCTAAGAAGTGCCGTCTCGTGGGATGCAAGTGTTTAAAAATTTAGGTGCTTGTGACAATGGCTATTAAGTAATATTTCTGTGTGTGTGTTTGCAGACGATGCTTACCGCTATAATACGGTGACATCCCTGTCAAGAGCCTCTAGGTGCTGCCACAGTACAAATAAACAGGACCTAGTGCTGCATTTGTTTCATTGTGCGGAAGAGACAGTAATCTTTATTTTCAAGTAAACTGGTATCCTAGCAGGGTTTTAAATAGATACTAAGGAGCAGTATTTTTCTTTTGCAATTCTTTGGTCAACAGTTTAATTGCAGTCCTTTCTCAATTAAAAAAAAAATCCATGCATTGACATCCCTTCTGAAATGAGAAACCACTTAAATACATGGTATGTGGAAGTGTCAGTGTGGTTTTTTTAAACTGTAGAACGGTTAAAAAAATAAAAGGTTAACATGCAGCTTTCAATTTGAAGCTCTTTTGCTTTGTTTCCTCACCTACCCAGTCTTGTACACACACAGGTTTGTTCTGCTGTAACTCTTGCAGGGAAGTCTCCCTCTCTCCCCCACAATTTCAAATGATTATCAGCCACAAGGACTAGAAGCTGATGGAAATCATTTCAGTCTAGAAGTGGAGGCAGGTTTAATGCAGCTGTTTAAAAAACACCTTCCAGTGGTGTTTTTCATTTGCAGACCAAAGACTTCATAAAAAAAAAGAAATCTTGCCCACCAGCAGCTCCCAAGGATTTTGCTTCAGTGCCCCCATCTTTCACATCCGATAAAGCAGCACAGCTTCATAGAAAGCATCCTGATTTACACCGAGGATCTGGCCCGAAAGCACTGCTCAGGGAGCATGATGCTGCTCAGCATTCAGATGCAGCTGTGCACCAGGCCCAGGGGCTCAGTACCCCTCCCTGGGATCTTCGGTAAGGCTTGTCCCCACACTCTCACAGATAAGCGCACAGAAAATCTGTAGGAATTATTTTTATATGAAAAAAAACCCCCGACCTCATTTACGTATGCACCAGTCGTAACCGTAACTGCAGCAGCACAGCTTCAGAGGTGCTAAGGCTGGGCGGCCTCCCTCACGCCGCCATCAGACTTCCCGGCCTGAAGGCGGTGTCACTGTGCCTCCCTCCGCGCCCAGCGCTTTCCCCTCCAGGAAGGTGCCCCGGCAGGAGCTGGCAGTTTCACGTGGGAAAGGCCGGTCGCAGTGACAGTTCCTCACCAGCACTGTTGTTATTTATGGTTCAGCGAGGGGGAGAGGGGCGCCTTGTTTCTAATTTGAATTTGTCTGCCTCCTGGTAAGGCCCCTCTCGGTGAGACTTGAGTCTTTTGGAACCTGCTGAGAGGACGGGCGTGAACTTGGCCTGGAACAGGAATGCACTGCAGCAGCTACTGATGTGCCTCCCTGGATGGCGAATTAAACTCTTCCTCTCTATCTTGGAGCTTGTGTCTGAAGGGGCGAGGAGTTTGGTCAGCAACTAAGGCCAGGAATTGGCAGTGCAAAGCTTGGCAGCACAGAAAACTTATTGCCTGGTATTAATTTATGAGAAAGGTACTCCCATTTTCTTACGTCTACTGATACAAGGAATATCATTATTAGATGAAATTATTCTTATACCAAAAAACCCAAGAAATTCTTCTCCCACCTTTCACTCCCAGATTTAGAAAAACCTGTTGTAGCTCCTCACTTACCTTTATCAGCCTAACTACAATGTGTCTATGCAGAAGATAAATGCTGTTATTACTTAAAATTCCTAGCACCAGCTCCCCAAAATACTGACAAGTCACTAATCCCAAGAAAATGTATGGTAGCTAATTATAAGTGAAGCATGCAGAAGTCATCCAGTGGATTACAATCAACAAGATTCACTGAATGAACACTTTGTTCCTCACCGCTGAGGAGGCAGGTTGTTCGCCAACCCTTCCTCCTCCTCTCAGCGGGACGCTGGGATAACGAAGAGCACAAAATAAAACAAATGAACAAATGAGGCTTCAGCCCCAGAAACAAATAAATCATCTTTCAGAGCCAAGCACTTGGAGATACACATTTCCACCTTTTCCAGAGCTGTCCTGCTGGCCAGGGAGGGGTTTTGCTTATTTTACCTAACCTTGAATTGAATATGGAACAAACCAAAACAAACTCCCACTAAGCAAAGGGAAGCGATGATGCACCCGGAGGCACAGTGGCTTGCCCCACGGCACATGGTATGGAGCTGGGGACACCCCGCTCAGAAAGCTGCCTGCCAGAGACCCTCTGTGAGCTGTGGGGAAGGAGAAGCCCCTCAAGGGAATCCTTACCCCAGCGCTGGGTGGGGATGCCTGAGTGTACTAAGAGTGTACATCAGAGATGGTGTCGGAGTGGTCTCCGCATGGTTGCTGCGGCCGTGCCAGTGCCGCCCTGCCACTGGCACAAGGGGTTACCCTTGCAGACGTGGGAAGACATCCCCTCCCTCTTACTGGTGTTGGCTGGTGCCACAGCCACCAGCACAAGCCCTTCAAGGCAGCTCGTAGCAGAAGGGGTGGGAAAAGGGGAAAGGGCTAGAAATGAAGTTACCGTCTCTGGTTCATCTCCCCAGAAACCCTCCCAGAAAAGTGCAAAGCTCCAGTGGCTAAAGTCAGCCCTGAGGAAACTCAAGGTCCTCGACAAGTTTATTGATGGCCAATGAGGCAGACTTCCGTGGGCTCTGGTAAAACACACCATTTCCTAAGACCAACATCTGGAGGCAATAGATGAATGTCTCCATGAGCAGGGATTAGCAGGCATGCAGGGCTTGCCCATGGCGAGAGAGGACATCATCAGCATGATCTCAGAGAAAGATGATCTCAGCATGATCTCAGCATGATCTCAGACAAAGCAGAGTCAACGGTTCCATATGGGACCTTGGGAAGGAAACAAATGGGGCATCAAGCTTGTTACCACACCATTGTGATGGCCTTGACCATTTTGAGCTATTTGCTGCTTCAAAAGCAAAACTTAGTGGGAACACATAGCCATGGTCAGAACACCTGCAGATGTAGCAAGGGGAAAAAAAGAGCAATGGATAGCCAGACAGTGCACCCATAAAATTTTCATTCTTGAATTTCCCTTACAGGGGTCCTATCTCCTCTGGTGGCCACACCAAGGCATGTTGTTTGGTTTGGGGTTTTGCAGGGGAAGGCAGTTTTAAGATCCATTAATCAAGACTGTAAAGATGTATCTCATCAAAGCAGCAGCTTATCATGGTTTTATGTCAGTTCTAACTCGTGGAGAAAATAGTACCAGCAAATTGTGCAGACCAGCCTTGCACCTTGGCTGTCTCCTTTTAGTGCTGAGATCTTTTTCACACAACAACAGGCCTAGCATGGAAAACATAATTTTTCTGAGACTCATTTTATTTCTTTAAACAAGGTCATTAGAAACAGCAGATGCTGTTGATCACACCTGATGTGCTCTGGGGAAGTAAATTTCAACGCACTATTTGTATAAAGTGAGGACAGCATTTATTAACTCAGCTGAACCACTTCACCCAGCAGAAGCTGGATTGCCTGAGAGGCCATAAATTGCAGGGAATGGGGAGCTAAAGCACTGAAGTTATTGTGTTCCCATTGGATATTGCAAATAAAACTGCGCTTCATAATCGTCCCAGCCATAATCAACAACTTCCCCAGCAAAGTGGTCTTGTATTTCTAATTATAAAGGGAAGAAGGCAGGGTTTCCATCATATTTACGTCTAGCACCCTTTCTTCTAGGAAAATTGATATGATTTCCAAGCACATCCTTAATTTAGATTTAAATTATTTTCACTGGAATATTTGACATATATTATTATAGAATGACATAATTGTAAAGTATTTCATTCTGAATTAGTTTATGGATGCTTTGTAAGGGAAAATATTCTGGTTTTGCTATTCAACTTCAATTCGATTTTCCTGCTCTTATCCAAAACAAATAACTAGTGCATGTGGGATGAAAAGCATTCTTTGGGTGGAACAAAGGCTTTTTCAGGTACCACAATTTCATCTCTGCACTTTCCTATTATTATTCTATTACTTACGATTTCTCTCCCATCAATAACACTCTCTGGTCTGTATCATAATAGCAGTTTCTTCCCAAATGGTTTATGCCCAAATAAAGATAAAATGCACTGGAAAATTCAGAAATGAAGCTTTATTTATGTGGAGTTTTGGGAGGAGAAAGATTTGTTCTATTTAGATACAGACATATCTCTGAGCATAGACATGAAAACATCTCCCCTGACATTTATTATGGGTTTTTTTTGGCGTTATGGAAGACTAACTAAGGCACAAACAACAACTTTGTGACCTGGAGTTCTAAGGTCTTTTTCCATCAAAGTGGACAAAAAGGAGTGATGGCAGCTCGGGAATTGAAGAGCAACACCAGCATATCATTACTGACAAAGAATATCTGCAGAACAGGAGGCATACGACAGAGAAAAACTATGCTGCACTGGTGAAAGGAAAAAAAGTTGAATATAACAGAGTGTGCAGAGGAAGTCAATATCCATGGTGAAGAGTGATATGTTTAGACTGACAGCTGAGAAAGACAGTTTTGACAGACACATATTAGATGAATTAGAGTAGGATGATGCAAGTATATGTGGGATTTTTTTTAACCTTCCTTTTTCACTTCCACTATTTTTCAGCTAAGCATAATTTTCCCTTACACAACATATACAATCTCAACTCCAGTTGAACAAGGCTTCCACCAAGCTCTGGACACTGAGGCAAGTGGGGAGCTGGAACATATTTTCTAAGCTAGGCAGTAAACAGATTTGCATTGCTATTTCCAAAGACAGGATGGATTTGTATTCAAACACCTGAAATATGAGACCTGTGGCAAACATCTTACTGATTTTTGGAGGATTTTTGTGTAAGCTTGATGACATGCAGGATTTCCAGCCTCTCTTGGGCTTAGCAAAGTGTGCTAACTGTGCCGTGTCAATGATCCCTTTTGAAGTCCAAAGACTTTGGCAGCTCAGCTACAAATTTACAGATGAGTTGGAGAAATTTTCCAGTAGGAGGCTGCCTGCTGAGTCCTTGCGGACACTGCAATGGCTGTACTGGGCAAGCTGAGCACTAGAGAGGCATGAGGAGACCACGTATGAGACCTTGTCAACATCCCTAAGTTTGGCTTGAACACTTCAGAACCAGATGGATTTCTCAAAATTTGTTAAAACCCAATACTCCTAATGTGGTAGTTATTCATGCCAGGAGTCACACTAACATCACCAGAAAAGCTTAGTAAAGCTTAGTGTGGTATGAATTGCTGATTTGAGCTCTGTAACCCATGGAAATCTTCACAAATAGTTTTTTGAAGACAGAAGGACTTAACTTCAGATATGGGGAAGCCAGAAATCATGTCCTTCCTCTTGGGCTGACTGCTGGAGTTCCATTTGACACGAGATAATACAGATTTATCACGAGGAAATAACAAAATTTGCCTTGCCTCAGTGAGGAGGCAAGATCTCACTCTTACGCTGGAGACAGATCTAGACTGATCGCCGCAAAATGTCTTCATTTCTAAGTAGGACCTCTGAGATTTAGGAGGCAGAAATGTGTTCACTGTGACAGGTGCTTGTTGTGCTTGTCACCTTCCTCATGCCCCCAGACATCCCCAGGTGTCCTGTGCAAGCACTGGTGTTGGATTTCTGCATGTGCTCTTCTTAAGCCTGATGGCACAGAAAGCCTTCCTGAAGCGAGGGATTCTGTATAGCTCTGGAGAAAGGCAAGGCTGCAATAGCTGGAAATCACTGCAGTTATGCCTTCTAGAGGTCCTTAAAGTCAAAACCTTCCCTGAAATGTTTTACTTGGGCTGAGAACAGAAACAGAAAGAGAGCCATATGCCAATTTGTATACATTACGTCCATTTAATTGAATTCATTTAGAGAGAGAAATATGACAGGTTGCCATGCATCCAGCTGTAGTGGGTAGAGCTGCTGTGTGTAGTGCAGGCAGCAGCACAGCTTTCCTTCTGCCCGCCTGCCACTTCCCAGCTCTGCCAGCTGTGCCACGCTTCTCAGCCCACCGTCATGGCTCCTTGTCCTGGGCTGAAATCGTGTCCCACTGAAGTTACAGAGACGTCCTGCCATCCACGACAGCATCACCAGCGCGGCCTTCTGCGCCTCGAATGGCCTCTTGCCGCTCTTCCTGAGCCCCGCTTCCCAGTGCTTACACTGGAGATCTCTGAAATTAAGTTTCTGACTTTGTGTTTTCCTAAAGTCATTCATTTAAACCACTGCAAATTCTTACAGCCCAACAGGGTTGGGAAGATGGCTGTACCCTTTGTGAGACTGCTCATTGCTTAGCGCTAGGAAGGACAGACCAGGCATCATCCGGAACCTTCCCAGGTACAAGCTATTCCAGCTTCCCCTGCTGAGCTGTTAAAACCCTGCTCAACACTCACAATTTCTCTCATGTCCCTGGGCACAGCCAACTCACAAATATGCAGCGCTATGAAAATTAAATTGAATTTAATAGCTAACTAAATATCACCATGGGCATTTTCTGATTGCATTGTACTGGGAGGGGGACAGCTGGTGCCATGTGGCATGTGATCTCCTGTCTGAATACAGCAATGGCCCTTTGAACAGACATCAATGACAGATCTAAAGCTTGGCTTTAGAAAGCCTAGATGTCATATACTTTTTTCTGTTTAGATTAATGTAAGAGCGAATAGACTCCTCTACCTTCATCTTGCTGATCCTGAACATCTCTCTTTGGATGAGGTAAAAGAGTGGGTAGATATTTTTTAAAAGTACTGCAAGCTTTTAGAAGTGTTGAAAGTCTAAGCAATTTCTGCTTTTAAATGTCTGCAATATCTTTCAATGTTTTCCCTTATGTTATGTGGAAGTTGGGGGGGATTTTATATATGATTTGTTCTTTCTGCAGTTATAATGTCCATACAGTCTCTTGTTTTTCTCTGTCTGTAATGGATGTAGATACAGCCTGCAAATAAACCATTCTCTGCAAAAGCTCTATACATTTGGCAGAGGAGCTCTAGGAGGAAACAGAGAAAGCATTTAAAATAATGAACAAGTTCTAAAAATTCATGCTTTTCACTTGATCATTTGAGTACAATAAATTCTAGATCAGATTATGTGGAGAACTCCCACTCCCATCTAATAGAGGGTCATAAACCTTTAGCAACTGGCCTGTTGCGGATTGGTTGCTCAGGAGAATAAAATTTTGAATGTTCAGAGTCGGACAAAGATCCCAGTCCAGTACATTTCATATATTTCTGCACTCTAGAAAAAAAGATGAAGGGCCTTAAAAGTTGTATGTTACATTCTTGACTATCTCTTACTTGTGGACACAGAGAACACATGGGGATTTCAAGGTTTCCCTAAGACTGAGTAAGCGCCAGCTGCAGATGTGGACCTCTCCCAGGGAGAGCCTGCCTGCCTGCTGCCTTCTGCAGGAGATGGGAGAGCTTGGGGCATTTGTGTCTTGGTCTTATAAGCACTGCCTCAAAATACCCCATTACTTCAACTCCATTACTCAAAGCTCTCCTCCTTGTATCCCTTCATTTTTAATCTAACTCATCAGGAAAATGCATTAAGTGAAGAAAGTAAGCCACAAGGTTCAGAGCGTATCTGAGCCTCTGCAAAAAGTAAGAGTGGGTGAGGTCAAGAAGAGAGCAAAGAGGATGGCACTGGGTTATGTTAGGAGCTCCCAGGACGCTGTTTGTCTAGAAAAACTAAACAATTCATAACTGTTTTTGCCACCAAAGGAGATACAGGATCTGCCTGAAGAACTTTTATGTACATCCTTACCAGAGTGTCTTTGCCCATCTTGCACATTTTTTGGAATTTTCCTTTCGAAGTCCCTTTTCATGGTACCACTAGTTCAGGCTTCTCCTGGTCATGTCTCCTCTTCCCAGACCTTGTCCCACTTCCCTTTACCTTCCTTAGCTCAAACTGCATCTCTTCTCTCATTCTTCCAAATTCTGGGCCTGTAAGATAAAGTTTTTGCACATTGCTTCTTCATTCCTCCTCTGCTAGGATTTTTTCATGACCTTAATGCCATCTCACACAAGCAATCTTAGGAGACCTGCTGTTTTCCTGTACTGCATCTCTCCCACTGTTCTACAATGCTTGCACTCCAAACACAGATTATCCAGGTTAAGAGTCTCCATTTTTTGTGTCAATCTTTCTAACCTAAATCTGGAGATAGAGACCCTGTTAGGAAATTGCTGATTCCGTGTTCACTGAGCCTACACATTTCAGCTTGTAAGTTTTTTTTCAGTCAAGGCCATTGAGAGCCGTGGTTCTCAGCTAACATTGGTGTGCAAAAAATATCTGTCTGCAAATCAGATATCACAGAAAAACTGCTCACAATTTTCTTTCCTTTTTATGGCCAACTTTACTGGTGGCCACACCATGAATGCTTTGCTATTATATTAATAATCTAATACTGATAATGTGCTTTTAAGTGTAAACCTTCATAAACTCACTAGACCTCATAACTTCAACACACACAGATTTTCCAAAGCATCACTCTGGGCATTCAGGAATGTGTATGGTCTTGTGGAGTCTTTTTGTGCAACTAGCACAAATATTCTGCTTGCCAAATAGGACCCTAACGTGCAAACTGAAGCTTAATGGCTTGCACTGCAGTGGAACAGCACAAGTTGCTGCATTTTAATTGCCTCTCATTTAGGAAATGGCACAACATAATGAAGCGCTTGGATTCTGGCCATGACTCCAGTCTCCTGTGTGGTTCTGTCCTCAAAACTAGGTATCAGACCTCAGAAACCCATTCTCGCTTTCTGTCTTTTAAAAAGACTTGCAGCTACTGTATTAGGACAGCACTGCTTTCAGGGGCAAATTATCAGATGTTTGTGGGTGCACAGGGCACAGAGAATTGCCCAAGCACCACCTGCACCTGCAGACAGCTTCTATGCACACATTTCATGAAACTGCTGATTACCTACCCATAGTTGAAAAGATACCCTTTAGTTTTCTCCTTTCTCTTTCACACTTTACATCTCACTCTATGATACATTTTGCATACATGCATCCTTTCAGTTTGGATGTTTTGCAATATCCCTTGCTGAGGTTTCACAAATTGAAAAAGATCCGTCTCCATGTGCCAGACAGGTTCCTGTTCTTACAGGGTGCTCAGCTACCAGGGCAGCTGTCAGGCAGCACTCATCCCTTTTCTGGCTTCCTGCATAGGAGACTTTTCTTGTCTGCAAGTCAAATTGTCTTGTCTTGGCCTCTCCAAGCCCTTTTTGACCTAGAGACCAGACGGGTGTCCCTGTGCCTGCAGGCACTGGGAAGATTTGCTTTCTGATGCTGTTACCTCCCTTCCCGTGCATTGTATGACGGGAGTTGTGCACTTGAGGCTAGAGCACAAAAAAAGGAAGTGCAGACCTGAGACAAATCCAAGTTATTAATTAAACCTCATAGCAGCCATCGGAAGCAAGCGGTTATTAGCTTAACTGAGGGATGGGGAAATTGAGGCAGTCTCCCAGGGTCACATTGTGGAAGAGGTTAATGAATAATCTTGTAGCTCAGACCTGAGCTCTCATTTCCAAACTAGTTTTGCCTCTTAAGGTATGTAATAGAGCAGCATCGGAATTACAGTGTAGAATTCTATTAATAATCACTAGTCAAAAATACGGCACATCTAGCAATAACAGCTGGGGGAAAATTTAATAATTTCATTTTTAATGTATTTCCTTCTGTACTGCAGTGTTTGATATTAATTAAAAGAGACCCCTGAGCAGTGCGGAATAATAAAAACCTCAGTCAGTCGTAGCTGAGAATATGCTAAAACTTTGTGTGTCAAACTTTCAGGCATGGCTTTTGGTTTAGGTTGAGGGTGTGCTCTGCTTTTTGTTGGCCTGGTTTTGAAATTCACATTTCCTGGCAAATCAACTGAGTCACCCGAGGGGTCTCAAATCCAATCAAAGAGCGAGTGATTTCTTCAGGCTTTGCTGTCTTGTTATTTTTTAATTCCCTATCAAATAATTTATATGGAGCTTTACCTATATTATAGTTCGCTGATGCAAGTAATTTCAGAGGTTTTTGGCAAAATATACTTCCAGTGAAAAATATTCTTAGTTAATAACTAACATAAAAAAGACAGAAGTATTTTACCATTGCTATAAATTGTGAGTTAATCTTAGAACTCTGCTGAAGTGAAAATAATATTATTTCAGGTCCCAGACCCATTGACAGCCATGACTGTCAAGTGATAGGACAGGTTGTCTCCTGTGAGACTATATGGGTCTTGATAAGGCCAGTCGGTCAGGAAAATGCAGCATCTCCTTTATCATGGTCAACTTGGACTCGCAACTGATCCAGAGCTGTAGCCTACCCTGAGGGCCTCTAGATGAGCAAACTTTATGATGGACCATCAGCTTGTAGGTGGTCTGACCTTCCTCTTCTAATTTGTGATCCAAGCTGAACCAACGCCTTCTCTAACTCAAACAAACTTGCCCTTCTCGCCATCGTAACCCTCTCACTGCTCAGCGTGGTCCCATTTCATAGATTCAGTGTGACCAGAAAAGCTCCTAAATGGGTGGTGCTTATTAGTGTCATTGCTTTGGGAGATTTGTGACTCAGACCTGGCCTGCACATGAGAAGGCAGCACCAACACAATCTCTCATGATGCTCTTGGAGATGTACGTGTATTCCCTCTCCTCCTCACTGGCTTCCAATAACCTTCGTCCTCAAGGCAAGGATGTTCATGCAGTTATGATGATGTGGTTCACAGTGGTAACTGCTAAGGACCTCCTGCACCGGGAGGCTGTACATATAGCACACATCAGCAGCTCAAATCTGCTTCTCCATGCTGATCCTTTACAATAGGGAACATATGGCAGCTTTTTAGGAGTGGTAATTTTCAGAGACAGGAATCTAGGGGAAAAGTTTAAAACCTGCACCACTGTGCCAAACTTAGATACAGAGATAACAGCTAAAGTGATGACTTAATTCCAAACTCCTTCTGATTTCAAGTGAGATCCAGGCACAGATTTCACACAAACGTACTGCCGTGACAGAATGAAGCTGAACGTCCAAAACTTAGGAGGATTATCTGTTCTGGATGCTAAGACTGCACAAAGTAATTCTCTGTACTCATTTATTCACCTCTACTCATTAGTCTCAAAGACTTTGAGACAGAGTATGACACTGATCCAATAAATAATTTTCTGTGGCACTGCTGAAATTATACCTCTACAGATGGAAATGCATTATCTGGACCAAGTGTTGGCAAGACAGATAAGGGAGCTTAACACTGGCATCCAGGACCCGAAACAGGAGTGCAGTGACAGGATGGCAGCAAACTCGCAGGGTACCACAGCCAGCATCTCTTCCAGCTCTGCATGGACCTGCCCTGATCGCCTCTTACCAGAAGCAATCTTTCACGAGTTGCCTCTGTGGAAGACTGCCTACAGAAGCAGTTCAGTGCCATGAGATATATATTCATCTATATATATAAATACACACCTACCTACATACACATATATGTATACATAATCAATAGCACATCAGTTATAGTTTTGCACATCTCAAATCAGTAATCTCACTCCATTGCATAATGTTCTCACTCCAGACCATAATGCTGCCAAAAGCCTAAAAATCACTGGGTTTAACTTTCTTGTATTTTTAGACATATAATGACAGACAGATACTTCACACAGGCACAACCCAAAAGAAGAAACACAAGAATACAAGCATTTTAAATAGGCAGCTAATACAACAGAGCATTTACTCTGGAGATCGATATAGATTTCCATAGGAAACGTATGTGCACCCCCAAATATACACGACTGACAGAAGTGAAAACATTGAAGTACCAGAATTTACACAAGCAGCAGGTATTCAGAATCAATGGTATTGGTATTTCTTACTGGGTGATACCTGGTTCCTGGCAAAAGGTACTTCACTGTGGGTTGGACCCATTGCAATTTAAATTTTCAGAACATTTTCTTTACATTAAATTAATCTAAATTAATTAAAGGAGACTAGGACCATGCCATAATTAAGTAGGCATTATGCTCTCATCAGCAGAAGTGAGTGACCCTCCGTGCCATGGATGGAAGAGGAAGATGGTGACTTACATTTTCTCCTGCCTGACAGTGGGAACCGGTGGAGCAATTTTTGGTAACAGACCCCAGCAGGGTGGAGAGGTGCTCAGCTGTGGCCGAGGGAAGCTCCAGACCAGCAAGGACCAGCTCTGTTGGTCTCCAGCGTGGCGCATGGGTAGGCTGACAGCCGGGCTGGGGATGGCTCCCGTCATCCTGTCTGAAACTGTCCTCTTGCAGAGACATACCTTGCAGCTCTTGAGGTGCAGAAATTGCGTTTGTAAGAACATAATCCCAACACAGTAAGATCCTGATCCAAGTTCAGGTGAAATTACACACTTCGACTGACTTCTGGGAATTCCAAAGTTTTAAAAATCTTGCCGTATTCTCCAAAAGTGTTTTTTTGAAAGGTGCTTTATTTAATAACAGTATTTGCAGCTTATCAAAGGGTTCAAAAATGCCTGTCCACAGCTTCAGTGACACAGCCAAAATCACTTGTCTCTGGCTAAGGCGTTCCCTTGGCAATGTGACTGAGAAGCCTTTCTCAGCTGACAGGCTCCCAACAGCGCCATTGACACTATGGTGTGGATTTTGTCCTCTGGAGGGTCAGAGGAAGACCCCTCGTCATTACCTATGAGTCACTGAATTACTGAAATCTAACCACTTCCCATTTCTGCATAATTCTTTAGGCATATTTTAAATTCAATAGAAAAGAGGAAGATGTTCCATTTCCACTTCAGTTCCTCCAGATATACAGTTCCCCAAACATATTAGGCCTCTGAGAAAGAGACTAGCTTAAAACAGAGATTAATAGTTTCTGGAGACATAAAGCCTCTTTTCTCCAGATGATATCATCGGTAACATTCTCATACTTAAGTCTTTTCTTTTTTCCCAAGCAGGCCAGCCGCACCAATCCATTTCCAAGATAGGCCCTACCCACAAACACGACAGATGAACCAAAAGAAAGGAAGAGTTTTTTCTAGTCATTTGAATTTTGCACACACTATTGTTCATGAAAGTTCAAGTGAACTCAAGAGTGATCACTTAAATCCCAAAGGACAGAAGGTGTAGACATAACTAAAAGTGAGAACTAACTATGCAGTGATACCAAACCCAGCTGTTTATGGACCTGAAATAGCCTGCACTATAACAGACAACCACCCCTTGAATGAAGCTTTATTTGCATATGTGTACCTTTCTGTAATGATAAACGAGGACAGAAGAGCAGGCAGAGGACCCATGAGAGTTGTGCTTCACTCTGGAGTGGCAGCTGAAGACCAGGTGAGATGACACCCAAGTAAGCCGAGATGTCTGTGTCTAGGCAACACAATGACATCCTTCATATTTTAGTGGATGATCATGGGATCCTTCACAAACCGTGTTTCCACTGCTGAAGACAAAATCCTATTTTTATTTTTTTTTTTTACCCCTACATCACTTTTCACCATCTTCCACTAAAATAATTGAGAAAAGAAATTATAGGGGAGGTGTCGTGGTTTAACCCCAGCCAGCAACACAGCACCACGCAGCCGCTCACTCGCTCCCCCCCCACCCAGTGGGA
>JAVKLA010000027.1:38513544-38559259 GCA_034782735.1 Sagittarius serpentarius | reverse complement strand
TACTGAACTGAAAACACAGCGCTGTACCAGCTGCTAGGAAGACAATTAACTCTATCCCAGCCGAAACCAGGACAGGAGGTAAGAGGCATAGCCAAAATTTTCTCATCTTTGAGGTCTGCTGTGAATTATTTGTTCTTGTGTCTCATTTGAGCCGTGGAACTCTTTCAGCAGCCAGAAGTGTCCAGCGATTAAAAAATCAATCCACTCCTACTGAGGAGTAAGTCTCTTCCGATCTCCTGCACTGATTTGTTCGGTAACCTCTGACACGACCACTTTCCTCTTTGGCTCCCACTTTGTGTGCTTGTGAAACTGTGTGCAGTAACGGCCCAAAGAGCGCAGTGGCAATTCCCAGTGCTGGGGAGCAGAGTCTCCCCTCCACTGAGCAACGTAGTGCACTTCTCCCAGTCTCCGCGGCTTCCAGCAGCAGCAGATAGAGATATTTACCTCCCTTGGTCATCCTACCCTTGCCCACCTTGGCCAGTGCTTTCTCTGGAGAGTCCCATGAGATCCACAGGGCAGCGTAATGCAACTGAGGAGCAAGCTCCGGCATATGTCTTGGAGTGAGACCCCCTTCCCCTGCCAAGCCGTGGTGAAACTATGAGCTGAACAGGCATTTGCCAGCACAAAACTTGCTACAGAGCTAACCAGGACCTACGCTTATATTATCACTGTAATTTAGAGTCAAATCTGTACTTAAGTATATGGGTAAATGCAAGCCTTGCTGGCTTTATAATCGCAGTATTTCTGAGAACTGTGACAGCTGCGTTAAAAAATGGGATCATTTACATGGATCCCTATGTAAGATCATAAACCAGGTTTCTTCCAGACTTAATATTGCTTCATAATCTCTAACCGTTAGCATCCATACTGTGGGTTGCAAGAGAGCTAATTTGTCACCCTTATGGCTTCCACCAGCAGTAGGGTAAGAGCAGCAATTTTAATTAAAAGTTTATATGCAAACATATCTCACAATTTCTGTGTGACAAATTATTCTCCTCACCCTGTGTGTTTCCCTTCTGCTGGTCAGAACAGAACGCTTGCCTTTGCAAAATTGCACATTTTTGGCAAAACACACACAGCAAAACAGCAGTGATTCTCACAGCTTTATCTTGGACTTCTGTACTGGAAGCAAACTTCTTTCTGTCACCCCTACTATTTTATCTGTTTAGGGCTTCACTCCACAGATGATTCTGTCAGGATTTAAGGCATCTGTATCTTTACATCATTAGTTTGTAATTGCTTTAAAAGAAGGATTATTTTCTTCCGCATCCATGCCTAGTACAACAGATATCTCAACATTAATATACTGAAAGAATTATAATAAATCTTGGAAGTATTTTCTTTTTAAGTCATTTTACAGCATTATAACATATAATGAAATAAAATGTCCAAAGCTATAATTGTACAAGCTATGTTAATGGTAAATAATGTGAGAAATTATGCAAATAAATACAGGTCTAATTTAAATGCTCTGTGTATGTCTGCTGAGTGTCTATTATATTTCTTCATGTTTCGGTCTTTTCTCATATTACCTTCCATTTTTGATTCTTCCCTTTCCATGCAGCCCTCTAAGATGGACTATTCTCTTTTCTTACTGTGAGGCTAACTAAACCATAATCTCAGCAGGCAGTTGCTATAATTGCTGATGTAAATTCTTTCCATAAACTGGAAGAAAGGTTTGGAGTGATTTTCTTCATATCAGCGTATTGCAGTAGATCAGTCCAATATCATCTATCCCTCGCGTCATCCTGTTCAATGCAAATTCATTACCATGTAGTCCTGGACTAGAGAGATGAAGTCTATTTAGTACAGTTTTCTGTGTGCTTATGTAGGAAAAAGCTCAACATCTCTATAAAGCCCTCAGATTCTGTGCTGATGCGGGATCTGGCAATACTAACTCATGGGAATCTTTCTTGTGAGAACAACTTATAAGAAGCCTTTTCATTGCAGGGTAGAATATTGTGTTTCACTGAGTTTCGATGGCATTAAATAATTATTCTAATTGCTAATAGCCAGGAAAAGAGGAAAAATACCAGTTTACAAAGCTTGTTCACATTCTGAAAGTTGAAAGAATGGCTTGGCAATTCTAGACTCCACAAGGATGAAGAAACAGGGAACGAGGAGGAGAAGGCTTGGGGGAACACCACAGCAGCCTTCCAGTGAGAACAGGGGAGATTTTGACCAGTCCTAAGGGAAAACATTTTCATCACAAGGACAGTCAGCACTGGCATAAGTTACCCAGGAAGCTGTTTGTGCTATCATCTCCTTCCCTGGAGATTTTCAACTAACTAGAAAAAGCCCAGAGCAACCTGGTCTGAGTTCAGCACTGACCCTGCTTTGGGCAGGAGACTGGGCTAGAGACATCCCAAGGTCCTTTCCAGTCTCAATGGTTCAAGGATTCTAAGTTTGGGCTTGGCAAAATGATGCCTGAAATTATAATTTTTGGTGTGTTTTGACTTGCCGTCTTGCGCTGTGAAAATGCAGGCGTGGGACTTGCAGGTTACAGTACGTAGTGACGGGGCAACAGGGTTGGTAAGAAAAAGAATATTGTTTATTCCTTACGGAAAAAAAGCCAATGCCAAGCATTTTCATCAAAACCAAAACACTGAAATTCCAGCCTCGGCTCCAATGACTTTTTATACAAGCTGGAGTAAGTCCAATGGAAGAGAATGAGGGAAGAACTGATTCCAAATAATTTTTTTGTGAAATATGGATGTTTTCCAGCTCCAGACTCCACCCTGAACTGCTCTCTTCTGTCACCAGGTGCCATGCAGCCCTTCTGCCTAGGCAGTGGTGAAAGATAAGAGATGGAGGTGGAGACATATTTGCCTCCAGTTGGCCTGGCCCTTCTCCTCTGCTCTTCTCAGGGCACTCTGTTGGCACACAGAAGCTGGAGTTCATGTTCTCCTGGTCTCTCATGTCCTCTGTGAGTGCTGATCCAGACAACTATTGAATAAAAGGTCACCACTACTTTTCTTCTAGTGCTTTCTGCATTTTTTTTTAAACCAGATCAAAGCATTCTTTTTTTTCCTGTGGAAATTAAATACATCACTTCACTTTGGACTTTTTACAAATAATGTGTTGAAAATAATCCCCATACTCATGGACACTTACCAGAGAGGACTGTGTGGGCAAGATCCTCAGCCAGCACAAACCTCCAGGCTCCATTGCTTTTCATGGAGCTGCACCCCAGCTGAAGGTCTAGTCTGAAACACGGATCTGGCTTCTGGTCTGGCGGTCCACCTGAACCATCCTGCTCATGCCAAGAGTGCAAACACCTGACCTCTTTATAGTGATAAAGTTCACAGTCAGAAATCACACACATAACCCCACTGCATAACGTACCCAGACGTCTGGAGCCAAACAGTAGGACATCTGTTTTCATCAAGCAACCTTTCATAGTTAGTGGGTATATTTGGCTGCCTTGTGTTATATTCAGGTGCAGTGCTTCAAATACATGCAGGCACTAATGTGTTTATTTCAGTGCACAATTATTTAACGGCAGGCAGCTGTGACATCCAAAAACTGGCATGCACCATCCTCTGGAGTGCCACATCTGCATTTATTGAAAGATTCCACATCAATATACATAAGCTAGTGTTTGCGTATGTTTGGAGCTCTGCACCTGTAGGTATACCAAGATATCCCAGAAAAAGAGTTATAGATTTGTAGCATTTCTCGCTCTTTATTGACTGAAAGGTAAGCCCATATGGGCAGGCCTTTTCTGTTCCTCTTAGAAGGAGAAAGAAATACCACATTTACCCTTCCTGGCACATCAAAATCAGCAAAAAGGAACAAGATATATGTTCAAGAAAATGTTTGCCTATTCTTAGCTCTCAGCACACATTCAAAGCTCAGATCTTCAACAGTCCTTGGTACAGCAAAAAATTCCCAATGTGAATCTCTCCTGATAGTTGTTAAGGTCCACCCTTTACTCTTCCAAACTATATCAAATTTTCCATTATCTTATTTTCCAGTTTGCCTGTTGTTCACCTCTAACAACCTTGTTGCATAAGTTGTTTTTGCCTGAATAACAGTGATGAACCAGATTGTCATTCTGTTAAGAGATGTTTCCTAAATGGTTTGTTTTATCATCTCTCCCATTATTTTTTTCCTAAGCTTTTCCATTGCCTTTGCCTTCATTTGTACTTGTGATCAAATTACTTCAGTATTTAGCAAGATCTTCTCTTAATTTGTGTATGCTGTGTTTGAACTTACAAAATCCTAAATGATTCTCTGAACAGCCCTTTTGCCTTTCACAAGTGTTACTCCAGTTGCAGCGCGTAACTGCATGCAGTTATTGAATGAGTAGCAGTTCCATTGACCTTGCAATTAAGCTCTTTCCCTCTGCATCCACTTCTTTCTCCTCAAAAGTCCATGAAACCATTATCTTTGCCCTATAATTGGCAGTGACCTTAAAACTTGCTACTTAGACTGAAGAAAATAACATTTTTTCTGATCTGTTCACTGTTAATTTATTAGCATGGTTTAAAAAAAAATCTTAAAAAAAGGTACATTTATTTTAATGGCCTAAATACACATTTAGAGTTCATAAAATGTGTGGAATCCACTAATCACCTTAGGTAGCTGGATGGACCTGGGAAAATAGCAATAATGGATCAACTAGTTATTAGATTAATAATATTCCTCTGTATATAAGGAACATTGACACTAATTAACACAGAAGCAAAAGGAAGTGAAAAGATGGAGAATCAGACAATGTCCCTGACTGACAAATGCAAACAAGTCATTAATCCTAAAATACCCACGTGGTATTTACAAAATATTCAGCCAAAAGGCCAGCTATTGTGCTCCCAGTCTGCTTTTATTATTTTTGGAGGATGCACCATTATGTCAGCAATAAGGAAAAGATGCATAGTTTCGGGATTTGTCCATGGAAAGAGAGGAAAGCAGCAAGATGTTACAAAAGGGCCACCACAAGCTGCAGCTGTTTGGCGCTGCCAGATTTAAAGACCCAGCTCCAGAAGCACCCGCCAGAAATAAAAGCCACAAACAAATGTGGTTTTGCCAGCAAGAAAGTCAACAGGTTTCAACTTACACGAGCAAAACACTCCCAAAAGATTCTTTCCCTTGCGGTTTGATAGAACCGCGGCGTTATATGCAATGATGTAACGTAATAGTGTTACAGTTTTCTCCTTTTTGGATGAAAGCACTTTGTTCGGGAGTGGAATATGCGTGGAAGCTGACGTACAGATAACTAAGAGGCACAAGTTTACTGCGCGGGTCGATAAAGGGCTGCAGTCCAGAAGAGCACGGAGCCATCCAGCTCCGCGTCTGGTTGAGAGCCACATGGTGCAGAGCCCAGTCCTGACAAAGGCTGCGTGTGCCCTTGAATAACCTGTCTTTGAAAGTCTGGACAAAGAGCTAGATCATTCCACGGCACTTGCTGAAATATGTTCTAATAACTGAGAGCCTCAAGGTGTTGCTGTCTCTTGTTTCTTATTTATTCCTTTTTGCAAGTTCTCTTCCCTCTTGTTTTAATCTCAAAGGAATTTTCTGCTGAATCTGTATGGATGAGCAGAATGGCATACAATAGATAAATGTGAGATGAGAGCTAGAAGTATGAAACAATTCCTGCTGCTCTCTGGATCACAACATAGATGAGTGCTTAGCTTCAAAATTGTTGCTGAGTTCTTAATAGTTCTTCTTCACTGTGCCAAACCATCCTTTATACCAACTGGCTGACAACAAAGTGGTGTTCCCTCTGCAACTAACTTAAGCCAGTAGATTTGCAGCATTTTGGAGCTGCCATATCTCAAGATGCTGTCACATCCTTCCTTCTAGCAATACAGATGCTATTGAACCAGAGTCAGTCAGTTTTCCCATTTTTAAAGCTAAATGGAAAGGGAAGAGTACAAGATGGAGCTGGAATTATATTTGGTGTTTTCGTATGTTAGTGGTTAATGGAAGAAGCCCAGAGGTCCCACCCTGCAGAACCAAGTCATGCAAGCAAACCCTCTCAGAGGCAGCTTTGGTGCCGATGGGGTCCATCTTGCACGGCCACAGTGGAAGTGCTCCGCTGCGGAGTCCTTACCCTGAGGGAGTGGTCCATGGTTTAACTGCACACAGCTCCATCCACTCACAGACTGTCAGCCTAAATGAGGTCAGTGCTATATATGCACCAAGAACAACAGCTACCTACTATTACAATGTGCAAATAATAAATTATTTTTTACTCTGAAAATTCGACACCTGTCCACTCGAATAGAGAAACTTAGACTTGCATGTAATTCAAAACCTCCTTTGAATAGCAGAAAGAAACTCAAGTATATTCTTTGATCAGAAATCCTGAATATTTAGTTTTGTCTTTACTCCTCAGGGTGCTGTCATAGGCCAAACTTACAAATACATGCAAGAAACAAAGCATTAAGATTTCTTTCCTTTTCAAGGCTAAGAGCCGTTTCAGTCAGAATCAGACCAAGGGCAGACACGTTTTTTGGTGCGAGGACGACACTACTGGCAGGCAGGGACCCCATCCCAGGCATCCCACCCCTGCTGCCTATCACCACTCACGCTCTCAGAGGATACAACCCCTCCGATCTGCTGGAATAGCTGCCTGCATAAGTGCTCCCCACAGATTTTGTCAAAACTCCAACTAAAATTTACAGGCTGGGTTTTTCTAACTGAGGTCTGAACTGGATGGCAGAGTTTTCACACACTTGAATATACATCAGCAGGTCTGGAAGAGCAGTAGCTTCTGAAGTGGGATGGTACCTGGCTGCTCAAGACAAGCAGACGGTTTTGGACTTGCTGGTCTGTGTGGGCTCTGACCAGAGCAGGATACTGCCCGTGCTGTGAGAGCAGGGGCCTGGGCACAGCGGAGCTGCTGGTGTCATGCAGTGGAGCACAGGGCAGAGATCGTTTGGCTTGGGCTCAACAATCTCCCTTCAGAACGGGATGTCAAAGGGCTGCATCATTTGGCCGCAGTCACCAAGTGTGGTGCTGAGCTGTGACAAATAGACGTAACTACTCCCTTGGAGATTGCTTTGGCATCTTTTATGTGGAGTTGCATTGCAGCATGTTTTACAGCCTGCATGTCTCCTGAAGACCTGGTCTGTTCGTTGGTTACTGTGCCATAATGTATTTAGTTCTTGCAGATGATTAGCACGTCTTGAAAGTATTTTTCTAAAGCTGTCTCTTGCACATGCCTCTAAGCCTAATAAAGCTCTGTGGTTTTTTTAAGTGTGCATTGCTGTCTGCTTAACTGTGAAAAACAGAAATGAAAAACAGAGAGGCTGCTGTGACTTTGCCAAAAGGTTTCATGTAAGTATTAAAAAATCAGCAAGCAACCAACACATGTCCTCGTGTTCCCAGTTGGAAAGCAGAGAGTTTTGCATGTAAGTGGTTATTTAATACAGTGAATAAATCAATCTTCCCAACATATTTCATCAGATTAACGAGTTTCAACACACCTCTTGTGAATTACCTGTTTCCTCACATCAGGAGTATAAAGAACTGAGCAAAATTAGCACTGAAACCACTGTAAAATATCAGTGGGAAAAAGCCCATGTTCACTGTCCATGAACAACATGTTTTAGCAGCTGTTCCTTAAAACAGAACTGACATAATGTGAGCACCACTATTGCCCTTGCTTTCTTTCATCCTGGCCTGGGTTGCTTTCATGGATATCTTCCACTCGTGTAAGTCAGTTTGCACTGTTTGGTGCTTACTTCATGTAAAAGCAATGTTGTGAGTCTTAGGAGGATTTCAGCAGACTGCACTGATCCACATCATCCACATGCCGCTTTTGAAACCTGCATTCAAATAAATTTGAGAAACCAACCACCTTGTTTTTTTGGTGATCACCCGCTTCTGCAAGTGCTGAAAGCGCTGGTGAATTATCTGGGCATCTCCCTTGATGGCCGAGTTTGACATCCTAACTTGTGGGAAGATCTCCTGTCCAAACAAATGAGAGACTACTAAGAGCAGTACCACTGGGAGGAGGTCCTGGGGCACTAGAGGTGACTGGGGCAAACAGCCTTCAGTCATCTCTAATTTTTTCATGGAGAAGTTTTGGAGCTATTGCTGTATATCTCATATCTGCAGAGGGACTTGATCTCACCATATCACACTAGCAGTCTTCCAGAAATGCCAGCATGAAGCATGAAAATAAGGTACCAACCACAATATCCATTGTCTTTCGTATCTCTCTGTGTTTCTTCTCTGTCACCAATCCAACACCCCCGTGTATCTCTGCAATGCTCTGATGCTCTTTCAGCCACATTTTCTCTCTAAAAAATGTCAATGCATCATAAACACACCACATGGTGTTAGGAAAATGTCCTCTAGTGTACTCAAGTACTTTATCACCTCTACACATGGACAAAATTAAGCATCATCCTGGGCAAATAAAAGTCTTATGCTAACATAACGTCAGCCAAGGAAAAGTCAAGGCAAGACCAGGAAGGCAGTACTTCAGCACTGCTGCTGCGTAGAGGGCTTGGAGATGTGGGGTATACTGCCAGCAAGCCCGGTGCTACCCACGCATACAAGCGAGCCCTGTGGACACAGGCAACCAAAGCTTTTAACATGCCAGGAGAGGTGTATGCGCAGAATTTGATTTGCTTTTTCAAAAGCACAGGACAGATGTTGGCATCCAGTAAGGCAGACAGATGTGCCAGGGTAATACTTCAAGCAGGATATGAAGCAGTGACTGGAGAGATAAGCCAATCCCACATGAGCAACTTTTTGGTACTAAGAGAACAAAGTCTGGTCTTTTAATTGGGAAGAGCAGAGCTGTCCTGGCTCCAACAAAGTTAAAAGGGTTATTTTGCCAAAGCTGCGATTGAGGATTTGAAGGATTCTGGCCAGGTCTCTACTATGAAGCTTTACGAGCATAGCTGTGCTGGCTACGAGCGCAGAAAAATCACACCTAGCAATGCCAGCAAAAGCCCTGATCTGGGCACAACTGTGCTTTCAGAGTACTTCAGGTCATTTAATTTGTGTCATTCAGGACAGCTTTGAGCTAGGCTGGAAGCAAGCCCCATCAGAGAGGTCCCCGTTAAGTACCTCTGCTGACGTGGCTGTGGCGGGGTGACTGCCAGCAGAGGCCAGACAGACTTGGGACACCTAAACCGTGCTACAGTCTCTCAGCATGAGGTTGTCAGATTGAAACCAGCTTTCCTCCAGGGGCTAGCCAGCCGGCACGGACTGGGTGGTTCAAATCCTTGTCTGCAGAGAACTCCTGCCATTAGGATTAATAATGTTCAGACACCAGATAGTCACTTGGTGCGTGTTGGCAGTCGCATCCCTCAAAGGCAGAGCTGCCAGGACTGAAAAAAGCCCAGATGGGCTGAGAGAACCTTGTAAAGAGAGGGAGAGGAAGAGCAGGAGGGGGTTCCTCCAGTGGGACAGGGTGGCTGAGCCACCTGCAGCTCAGCAGCTCGGGAGATGCTCTCTGGCAGAGCCAGGCAAGCAGCCGTCCGACAGCCAGCGCGGGAGCCACATCGTGCTGGTTTTCCCCTATTCCTTTCTGAACAAACGGGACACACTTTAAAAGAAAGAGTACTGGTAAAGTTAACTGCCAAGTAGATAATTCACGAGGGTAGAAAAAGTGGTGTTATAAATACTGGTTTACTGAACTCTGAAAGCTCAAGCACATGTTGTTAGTTACTTTTAGACTACTTTGATACTCTGTGTGTAAGACTCATCATCCTGAAAACCATGGCATTACCACTTATGCAGAGGGCAAGACCAGCAATGAAAATAAAAGATGAATCTGTATTTATTTTGCAGGCTAATTTGATCGCTTTCAAGAAAGGCATGAGTTTCTTTAAAGTAGATGACAACAAAAATCACCAGTCATTAAATGCAGCTCTTTGTGCACAAAACTGATGATCAGCATCCCCCCGTGCTTAGAACATACGATTTTTCATGTTTTTTAAATATATAACATATACTTTTGCGTATTTTTACATATGTAAATCTTCTTTACATAGCATCCTTTATTAATGTGAATGTGGTATTGAAGATGTAGAAGTATTAAAGGTATTTAAACACTACAGTATTTAGCAAAGG
Organism: Sagittarius serpentarius; assembly: GCA_034782735.1. Lineage (NCBI taxonomy): Eukaryota > Metazoa > Chordata > Aves > Accipitriformes > Sagittariidae > Sagittarius > Sagittarius serpentarius. The sequence goes on along the minus strand of JAVKLA010000027.1, from coordinate 38,549,221 downwards.
ACATATACAGTAGTTCTAAAGATGCTTAATCTAAGTAGTAGGTATTTTTCCTATGTACAGAAAATGCCGTATTTGGGTAGCAAAGGGCAATACCATCTCACCCAAATGCCATTATGCTGAACGTAACCCGCCACACCCCAGTGAGACCATAGTCTGTAGTGTTGATACCAGCACCTCTTAAAGCCTATCCACTCAAATCTGAGACCAGCATGAATACAGCATTTCAAATTCCCTAATGAAAATTCAGAAGTCTAGTATCCTCTGCCATATTAAAATTCTTAAGAATGGATCTTACATCAGTCCCTTCCTCACTGAAGACACTGGAGCTCAACCATCCAGACTGTAATATCAGGTTTTCTTTATCATATTAATTTTTCCATCCAATCTTCATCATTTTTATTATCATGATATCTGCATTTCTAAAGAGCCTGTCATTCTAGGTTTTCAATCATTTGGATTACATTTTTTTTAAGTTTCCCTTATATAAACAAACACATTTTCCGTGCTTTCCTTTTTGATGCTGGTTTTCATACAAAGTAAGGATCAACAGCCAGTTTTTTGTTACGGAAGATACACTGATATGCCTTCCAGTCTATTTTAAAGCAAAAATCTTTTGCAAAGACAAAAGCTGCATTACATTGTAAAGCAATTACAGAGATCTGCGTGATACTTCTAGTACTTTAATTGCAGCATATAGGAGGAGATGCAATATTCCTGTCACTGAGTAATACTCATCTAAGCTTTCTTTGAAGCCAATGGTAGACTACTGTTGCCATCAGTCAGAAACAAATTGGGCCTTGAATACGTACCCATTTAAGTAAATTGCTTGTTAGCTTCTCCCATCAAAACTGCAGTTGAGCCTACCATTGCCAGGCTGAGATAAAACTCACATTCATTTAGAGAGGCAACGCAGATGTGTAACGGTCACAGAATACAAATTGTTTTGGCTTCTCTGCTTCCTTCAGTCGCCCCCACAGAGGGGAGGGCAGGCAAGGCAAGGCAAAACCAGCCAGCACACAGCTCTGGCTGATACGAAGTCATGGTCTCTAGCAGCCCAGCATTGCCATTGCTGGGCACGCACCGAGTTTGCAAGGTCTTGGAACAGAGGCTTGCACACCTTGCTCTGCCCAAACTTGCCTTGACCTGCCTGGAGCTTTGTTTTTACTTGGTTTTCTTGTTTTCACTTAGTTTTCTTCCGACATGCAATCCAAGTACTGGATCATAAGGTGCAGCTTTCTCGGACCTCTACAAAAGCCCAGAGACGTGCAAGAGAATCCCAGAAGCGTGGGAGCATGTACCAACTCCAGACACCAAACTGCCTGCCTGTCCTTGCTGCCCTCTCTGAGAAATAACTGAGAAGTCAATACAGAGTTTCTAATAGATTTTATTCCTGGAGAATACAATATGGTCTTTCCTCGGCACATTTACCAAAATGAATATAAAATTTGCCCGTTCCACAAACCTCTTAAAAAGGCCTGCATGCAATAAAAGGGTTAATAAGTCAGCTTCTCCTGTGCCTGTAGACATTAGTTTTTATGGCTAAATGTTAAATTTTACAGTTACATACATTTTATATGCACTGATTTTTACTGCCTAGACAATTCTGCATTTATGAATCAACCTCAGATCCTTTAGCTATTTGAATCTAGGAATGAAAGTTAAACTGCTGCATGGTAATAACATAGCTTGTTTTTTTTTAAAAAAAAAAAAAGCAAGTCGCAAAGCATTAAATCCAAGGCACAGTTAAAAATTCTCATTTTCAGGAAAGAATGTTTAAACTAATGAATACCTGAAGTGACACGTATCCCAGCAATATCAGCATAGACATTTAAAGAACTAAAAATTGTACAAAATTAAATGTATGAAGAATAACTTGAGAACGAGACAAAAACCCTTTCCTATGCATACATATTTCTTAGACACTTTTTTTAAAAAGCCAACTCTTCTCAAAAGACAAGTGAAACGGCAAACTCTAATATAAACATCACTTTCCCTTACACCCTCGCTAAAATATTTCTGTAATTTCCAAACAACACCATGTGTTCTGCTACCAAATTGGATCAAGAAGCTCATGCAGCTTATCCATAATGTTGTTGTCAGAACCGTTTATGGAACATATATTTCATCCACAGGGTCTATGTCTTGAAACACAGTTTATTATTCTGGGCTTACGGCAACATTCAGCGCTTTGGATTCAAAAGCTGCTGACAGTTCATTTTCATTTCTCAGTCTCTGCATTTCTGTTTAAATCCAGTCGAGTCCTGGCAAGCTGACGACTCGAGGAGTGCACCTCCAGCTAAAGACATGGAGGAAAAGATTTTTATTAGCAGAAGATAACCATCCAACTAAATTACACCATGACTCTTTAAGGACAGATAGATACATTTGGGTGGAAATGTGAAAGTAATTGCCATAAAACTCATCAGAAAAATAGGCACTTCTCATACCGTTTTCAAGTGATATAGTCTTCTTGCTAGCTACAGGGCAGCCAAAATAATCCTTCATTGGAGAAGCAACCACTGGATGTATGTTTATTAGCTACCTAAATGATTTGAAAAGGACACAAAAATAATTAGGATCAAAAAGTGCACAATCTGAAAGCTGGAATATACCATCAAATGCAAGTATGCAAATTAATACAGACTTAATATGGTAAAGTGTTGATCTCTGAACCAAGCCCAGCAAGTCACTTAAGCACACTTTCTAACTGTAAACACGTCGTCACAGGAGACCCATTGGGGTATGACTGCAGGCAGGTTTTTTAGTGTGGCAATAAATAGGGACACAGTACTCAGCACCTTGCAGGATTGCACCCTTTATGCTCATTTTATGTGTCCTAGAGTGTAAGATCTAACTGCATATACCTTCCAAATATACAATAGCTACAGACAGACATAAGCATTCAGATCTCTACTTATATAACGGCTACTGTAATTTAAATGTTTGTATAGCCACAATTTAGAGAGTTTAAGTTTAAATGATACCATTTTTGTTAAAAACACTTCCACCCCACCCATCAAGTCATAAATCCTTTTCAAATGAATTCTTCAACCTCTGTGAAATTTTTGTCCCTAAACAGGTACTTTTTCCATCATTCTCTATTTTCTTTAATGTTTTCTTATTAGCAATAACTAGCACATCTTGCCTATTATTGAAAGCTGTTAGGAGAGAATTACGTGTCACAGAAAATGCTGGACATTTCCTAGGGATTATCGCATGCCTTTAATTTCTTAGTAAATTCAGGCTGATTTAGGTGTAGGCAGCAGTTCTGTTGCAAGGATAAAAAAAGTTGCCAACTACTATAAGCGTTTCAAAAACTTCAAGGATGAGGTACAAGAGTTAAGAGGCATAAAGTATGAATAAATTCCAGCATTCCCTGATGTTTCCTATAAATGCAGAGTGAAACCATAATGTGATTTCATTACAGTCAACACCAATTTCCATTTTAACCCTATTAAATGATCAGTGGATCATGATAGGTGATCCTCATAATCCTGTCTAATGTTTTCCTATGAAGTTCTTGTTTCCAGTGGCTTGTATTTTGCCAAACACAACCATTTATACTACATTTTCTTCCTTGACTGTAGCTGGTTATGTTTTTATTTTGATTTTTAGGTTTTGGTAGAGGCAGTTCAGCCGTTTCTGAGAACTACAGGGGAAAAAAGTCAATAACTTTGCAAGAGCCTGAACTAATATTTTAGATACTTTTTTTAGCATGCTCTTTACATTTACATATAGTGGTAGGGAAATGCAACTTAGCAAAATTTGTGCTGTGGCTGTGAAAAAAACTACTTTGGACAAATTATGAGATTCTAAAATATATCTATTTATTTATATTTATTTATATTAAATATTTTCTATATATCCATTTTATAGATATTTATACATAAATACCATATATATAAATATATATATATTTGTACACACTGTGATTGGCAGAACTTAAAGGATGTTTGCTGAAAATACCACTGGGCATCCCATCTGCACTGAACGTGCTTCGTCCCCCCTAAAATGAGTTATAAATACCAGGTATAGCAAGCATGCCATTAGGAAAAGATGCGTAACTCTGAGTGAATTTCCAGTGCAGAAATCACCCTTTGACCAGGGAAAATAACAGTTAAATTGGGGGCAGAGAGGAAACCTTCTTAGCTCTAAGGAATTTGCTCCTCTGATTCTCTGCTGCTGCAGTCCCTGAGCTTCCTAACTAACCCTGATCCCCCTTCCTTCTGTCCTGACCTGCTGGTTTTTGCCACCCCACACCACTCCTGGGTGGTCCACAGAGGGCCAGCGCAGAACGGCCGAAGCCAGCTCTGTTATTCCTCTATCAGAAAGAGTTGACTCAGTACCCTATGTTTCAACAGAAATCAGTCCACATTGCTAAATTGCTGACTTAACAGCCCACATGCACTACATGCCTATCTGTAAAAATCAGAGTAAGATTCACCTCAAGGACCAAGAACTGAGCCCACAGTTCATGATCTACATTATTGTCCTGCGATTAACGCACTGATCTCAGCAACCCCCAAGGTGTCCTTCAAACCTTTGCCAGGCGGCTGGTCTGTGTAAGTGTTGCCAGCTCCTTCTTGAATTCATCGAGTGGAAGTCTGGGCTGTGTAACTCGACGTCTTTAGAGCAGTGCTACTGACTGTCCTTTGTGGGTCTACTAAATGGAATTAGATGTAGTAAAATAATTTAATTAATTTGTTAAGAGATCTTAAAAGTGTTAGAAGACTACATTGTCTGTAAGACTGAGTATGCCAAGTTAGGAAATACAAAGATTAAGGTTGCTCCTCATTAATTGTCACTTGGGAACATACGTGCTGGACTGATGAGCTCTAACTGTGCTATCCCCGTTATCTTGAAGTGTCTCCCTACAAGTGGGCTGGATGTGGATGAGATGGGCAACGACGATTCTAGCCTGAAAGGCTGTAACGACGTGAACACACGATAGTTGCCTAAACTGACCACCGCTTTCACCAGTGAGAAGAATCACCAGAGATTAGTACCTGGGTGCAAGAAGAACAGAGAAAACTCATTTATTTTAGTTCTTTGGGAACACAGGAGTGACTGACTCAGCTCCTGTCCCTTTCACAGAATCACAGAGTGGTTGAGGTTGGAAGGGACCTCGGGAGGTCATATTGTCCAACCCCCCTGCTCAAGCACGGACAGCTAGAGCCGGTTGCCCAGAACAGTGTCCAGATGGTTTTTTAGTGTCTCCAAGGTAGGAAACTCCACAACCTCCCCAGGCAACCTGTGCCACTGCTCGGTTACCCTCACAGCGGAGAAGTGTTTCTTCACGTTCAGAGGGAACCTCCTGTGTCTCAGTTTGCGCCCATTGCCTCTGGTCCTGTCACTGGACACCGCTGAAAAGAACCTGGCTCTGTCGTCTCTGCGCCCTCCGTTCAGGTATTTATATACATTGAGAAGATCTCCCTGAGCCTTCTGTTCTCCAAGCTGAACAGTCCCAGCCCTCAGCCTTCCCTCAGAGGAGAGGTGCTCCAGATCCTTAATCATCTTCACAGTCCTTCATTGGACTCTCTCCAGTATGTCCATGTCTCTCATGTACTGGGGAGCCCAGCACATTCCAGGCGCGGCCTCACCAGGGTTGAGCAGAGGGGAAGGATCACCCCCTTGACCTGCTGGCAACGCTAAGAACGTTAATTTGTGAGACTGTATCATATGAGTCGTGATCAAGGCAAGCAAATTATAGCTCTAACTTTTAAGGACTAAATGGTCCTGATAATGCTTTTTCCTAAATTCTGTGTTCTTCTTTTTCCCATCCTAACTTTTGAAAGTAGCTTTCTGAAAGTACGTAGTATTTGTAGGCACAATTAATAAAATATATGTACTGGAAATACAATCCCAGTTTTGGATTAAACTCTTAACAATTCTATAACCCAAAGTCATAAATTGCATGTAAATATTTAATTACACACATTTAATTGGACTAGGAATGTGCTTTTTTCTGATGTAGATTTATGAAATTGACTGTAAAAAGGGATGCTACTTGACTCTTCTTTTTTATGACAGAGTATAAAGCATTGTCAGTATTTTAATATATTGAATATTATTAACGTTTAACTGGAGTGTATAACTTTTTATTAGAACTTTTCTTTGAATAATTGTTTCCAATTAAAGTTAAATTTTTTTTTAAATATGACAATGCTATGGACATTTCAGTTTCTCAGAGCGTTGTTAAAAGGAAAGTTAAAAGCAGAGAGATACACTGGAGATTTAGCATTCGCTGAGGTAGCGGAAGCATTACTGAAGAATCTTGGCTTTCAAAGGGTCAGTGTTAGCTCCTTCCTGTGTTTTACGTGGAACAGATTCTTGGGGGGGGGGGGGAAGGCACCAAGCAAATATAGCATAAATGAAATAGCACGCACCCAATTGCCTGGTGGAGAGTTAGTTCCATTTATGAGTGCCAGCAGCGTAAAGGCAACCTTCTCACGCCATGAGCCGCCTCTGGCCACCACGCTTCGGGCAGATGGAACAGAAACAGTGTGCTGGAAGAGGAGCCGTGGCAAGTCCCCTGTGGCACGTTCAGAGCTACTGGCGGGGCCCTCACCACAGGCCGTGCTGGAGTTCGCTGCCTGAAGAGGCCTTGCTGCAGCACGTGCCCTGTGCTGAACTCCTCGGCACCTCAGCTTGAGCTGCCTGTGAGGGGGAGGTCTGGGGCTGTTTGCTTGGTCCCAGGGGCTGAAACCTGGGAAGCAGCACTAGCACGGGAGCTCCTTCAGCAGCTGCTTCCACTGCCATGGCGGGCAGTAGTTTTTCACCTTAGCTAGCCTCTGCCTCGCTCACAAGTACTAAGATAAGCTCATCAATTAGCTTAAACAAGTGGTTACGAGAATTGTTGGATTTAGCATTAGTGACTTCTTGTAATCTCAACATTTTTCTCACTACATCTGCGGGCTAGGATTGAGCTTTTCTTAACAGCTCATCTACCTTGAAATCAAAACGTCACTTGATAATGACTTTTGCGAGTCAGAGATGGATCAAATTTAAGTTATAGCTTTAACTACAGAGTCAGTGGGGATGCCACAGCTCAAGTCAGACTCCATCGGCTGCTAAATCCAGCCTCTCCCTTACATTTAGTGAAGCAGCCTGCATAGAGCTAGTGTGGTTTCACAGCGCACATCAGCGCTGCTCGCTGCAGGGACGTGCCGATACCTGAACTACTTTTATATAAAAAATATGGGTAGGACAAGCCATACTGCCGCATTAGAACAGAGCTCCACGTGGATTAATTTTACTCAAGACTGCTGATGCAAAACACAGTGCTACTGCAACCAGTTTGCTTCCAGCACTCGGCTTCCCTCATCTACAGCTTGCCTTGGGTAGGTTTTATACCACACCAGAATATGGCCCTGGGGACCAGCGTTTACAGAGCACGGTCCCTCTGCTCTCATTTCGCCTCTGCGTAATACATGTGAAGGATTAAGCAGAAGTATTAACGGGCTGGAGCTCTGGCCCTGAGGGACAGGGGTGGGGACCTGCTGCTTGGTGACTGGGGAGGGACCTTACCCAGCCCTCCGCTCTCTGCTGAAACCAGCCCCACGGGAGTCCAGGCCCTCAAAAGGGCAAAACGTGGCTCGGAGAATGCATACTTCTGCAATGTTGTGTGGTTGTTGGGGTTTTTTGTGGTTTGTTTTGGTTTAAATCGCAGAAAGCTGTTGGGGTTGCAGTGTGTCCCATCAATCAGCACACCACGCAGTGTCTATATTAAACATCCTACCGAGTCCCATCGGGAGCGTGAAATTCTGATGACAGAAGATAAGAAAATATTCAGCAGGTTTTGTTAAACAATTTATATGTTAAGGGACTGAAAGGTCAGTGAGCAGAAATTGTGTTTTATCTTCCTTGCGTATATATTGCTTGATGGTTAGGTCAAAAATGTTACAAATACAGATGCGAGTGAAAAATATGACTATTCATAGGCAGAGATGGGAAAACAGAGGGGTTTGTTATACTGTTCATTTTAGTCTCTGCACAACAGATTCAGAGAATGGTTGTGCATTGCTAGAGAATGGGAGAGCTGCTTTTCTGTCTTTTATGGGTATTTTCCATCTTTTGCCTTACCATACCTGCAAAGCTTTTGTAGAATTATTAGTAAAATACATTTTTTATCAATTCTTGACCATCTCCAGTGCAAAAATACCTGAAGAGCATCCTTCAACTTGCAAGATTAGACAAGTGAAAATTGGTCACATTTCCATCTTACTGACTGCTAAGGGGTTTGATCTTGTCTTCAAACACTTTCAGGGATAGGTGATGCCTCAGTAGATCTGGTAAGACTGGCTGGATAATTAGTGCTGAAAAATCTGTAGTTTGTGTTTCCTATTTCATGGAGTAGATGTATGCTGGCCTTTCTGGAAAAAGAATTCATCAAAGGGAAGGGGAAAGACCAAATTCAGACGTTCTGTGTAGAGATTATGCCTTGCCGCAGCTGAACTGAGTCAGAAGTTTTTAGCAATGAAGCTTCTGTTATGTTGAATTCGAGAGTAGTTTTCATTTCAGCAAAAAGAAATGAAAAAGAATAAAGAATTTTTAATGCATAGGGCAAGCAACCTGGCACAAGGCTTTTCTGGGCTTTTTGCCCAGATCTGTCCTTGACTTATTGATTATATCTTGTGGGCCTGTTTTATTTTTTTATGGAAAAAAAAATGCAATAATCAGAATGTTAGGAAAACAGGAAGGTTTGATTTACTGCGGCATGATCTGTAGGGTCATGTTGCAGGCTGTGTTAGGAGACCTTCCGTGTATTTTGGTCCTTCTCTATATCCATTTTGCCATTTGTCTTTATTACGTACTGGCTAGAATTCTGTGGTCTTTAGGGCAAATGCTCTGCCTGTATGTGTACAGTGAAAGCAGCAGTGCAGGATAGAGACATCTGTGCTAGCTTTAAATGATATGTCTCATTGAAGAGGACATTCATACAGGCAAAGCCACCAGGCTTCTCTGAGAAGGACGAAGGTCCATGCTGACGTGGTGAAGGCACTTTTGATGCTTGAGCTAGCTCCAAGCCATGATGCAATATGCAGCACAGACTTATCCCCATAGAGGAATTTTCTACAGCGATGGTACAAACAGAGCATCCACCTCATGCTGCAGGGGACACAGGAAGGGCTGCTTACTCTTTATTGATTCTTGTCACAGTCCCCTCTTCTTGGTGAATTTGTGTGAACGGGCTCTGTAGATATATACCTGTGTGCATACAGAAACTGTTACCAGAAAACAGCAAGAGGAAAAGTACGCATGGAAAGGTAGTGTGTGAAAGTCTCCCAAAAGCTGATAAGCACTGGAGACTTGTGGTCCTTTTGAATCCAAGATAGCTGATAAACTCAAAATAGCAAGCGTCTGCAGCGTGTGTCCAAGGCCATCAGCAAATTAGGAGCATCAACACTGGGTTTTGTAACTCAGACCATAGCCAAGGAGGTGGTGGCTGCTACAGGCAGACACAGACCACAGGCTATAGGGTTTATATGTGCCTGGGGAAGGAAGGGCCTTCTGAACACCTTCCTAAAACCACTGGTACGCTGGTATGGCCCTCCGCTTCTCAGTAAACACCCAGGGCTGGCCTCCCCACTGCTGCCCTAGCTGGATAAAATGAAGGATTGAGAGGGATAATTGAATGGACAGTACCAATAGCTACCTGCTATTAATAGTAACAGCTTGATTCTATTATTAATAATAGCTTAATTCATAAAATGTGTTCCCATAAATATTGGTGGTAGTCTGTATCTCCCCCTGACGAGTTCTCCTATCTGGAAAATCTACCTTCCTCTCCCCCATAGTTGGAGACAAGGAGGCAATGCAAAGAAGATGCCATACTCCCCCGTCCCCTACAAGGACATCCATACAATGCTCGGGGATGAGGAGGCAGGAGAGAGGAAGGCTTTTACAGGGGCAGGGAAGGAGAAGCCAGCAACGTACCCCAGGTATCCTGGGCTCACTGAGGTCACTCATGACATGTAGGTACTGATAGAAATAGAATAAATATATTAATAATAATGGTGGCATTAAATTACCAAGATCCTTAGACGGACAGTGCTACAGGCTGTTCTGCCTCTCATCCGGTGAGTAAAGCAGATATAAGTGGGTAGTCATGTAAAGATTACTAAGTATTCCTGTCCACAGATGACTTTTTGCAGAGACTAACTCATTTTTGAATGCGGTTTAATTTCTGGAAACAGAACACCTCAGTCCACAGCATTTTTCTCTCCCTAATAGTGTTAATCAGCTCGTGAATGGACAATGAAAATGTTTGCCTTTATGTTCTCCAGCCCTGTTGCTAAGAGCTATATACAGTAACAAACTGTTCACATAAATTTTCACATTTTTCTTAGCTAAAACCCCAACAGGAAGAAAAAAAAGAATCTGCTGACATTGATAAAGAATTTGAAAAAGCTCCTATGGTTTTTGCCATTCCAGACTGCCAGTTTATAGTCTGGGAACATTATCGCAGCTTCATTTCCACAACAAAAAGACCCCATTCTTTTCTTAAAGGTTTGACCGTTCATCCTGTCCTTGGTGTTTTGCATCAGAAATGCACTTGTGTTGTCAGGCTTTCTCTTAGCACTCACTTATCGAGGGTGCCAAAGAAAAGTCTAAGAAAAGGACAAGTGTCTTACAGGTTACTATAGTTTCTTTTGTGCTCTTAAAATTTGCAGACTTCAGGCGTTTAAAAATGTAATTAACATTTGTGCATATGATAAATTTAAAAATTGGGGAACTTTTCACACTTGAATGTTAACAATTTCCATTGCCTGTTCTCCAGTAAAATTCAGTGGCTGGTTACTTTTACTCTACGGATTTTTGCTGGGCTGTAATCCTGCTGGGTGGTACTAGGCATTTTACAGACACAGAACAGGAAACAGCCATTTAAATTTTCAATGTAAATCCCGCAAAATAGAAGGTATTTTCCCCCCAAAGGTGAAAGAAAAGGATTTCAATTATTGCAGGCTGGTAGGTGGGAGGCATCCTACTAATATTACATTATTGAATTCTTTTTTTCTTTCGCTGTCATTTTATACAGTCATACAGTTACAAGTTATGAAAATGTATGAATAATCCACTTATGCTATGTCAACTTGCTGTGTAAAACACAGTCCCATAAGCAAATCAAATATCATCTTGAAAACATTTAAAGGTACAGCAAAATTAATGCAGTTGAGAATGGAGAGATCATACACTTAGAGCTCTCACATAACAGTGTTCTTCCACCTAAGTTCCCCAATTAAATTCCAGAACGGACTAATCGTTAATGGAAATTACCATCTTGTGGTTACTTGATGTCCTACAAGAAGTGAGTCCAATGGTTTTAGTGTCATCTAGTTTAAAGCATACTGGTGTTTGTATCACAAAACTGCATACCACAACTCTCTATCACAAAACTAATCATAGTTTTATGACATAGACTTGTGGTACACAGTTGACAGCCTGGCTGGCAAACTCAGCACCAAATCCAGTGACTATTGCATTAGCCTCTGGTGGCAGCATTCCCAGGTCAGAGTGAGGTAAGACAATAATATCAGGAAATCTGCACTGTGCATATTCTGCCATAATAACTCGAACTTCATTCTCCAAGGCTGCCAGGGTGATACCTACCAAAGGTGCTAGTTCACTTAAAAATGCAGTTGGGGCTTTGTCTTTAGGAGGACACTCCACCAACTTGAGCAATTAGAAAGCAGCAGACTTAAGTCAGTACCGCTGAATTTTGATGAATGTCTCTTTAACGACTGGTGTCCAAGAAAAAAAAAAATGCTGCAACATAGAATTTGAGAGTAAACACCTCAGCATTTTAACAACTGCAAAAGCCATTTTTGCTGGAATGCCATGAAGATTATTGCTGTAAGATAAAATGAAGGACAGTCCTATAAAACAGTACATAAAAAGACAAAGACATTACTTGTCACACTGCTCATTTCAGGGCTAAAATGCTGGCTACATGTTCCCGTTGCACTATTTTAATGTTCCCAGCTGGTTTCTGCAGGGGAGTGCTTAATTTTTTCTCACAAAGGAATGCAACTATTCCTTCATCGAACACGGTTCATACAGGAAACACAGAAAAACTGTCTCCCTATTACCTTTTTGCTCCTCTCCCTGGGCTAGTGAGACAAAAGGACGCTAATTGCAGATCACTAGCACTGACAGGAGATTTTTGGAAAGCAATGTAAATAAATCAATGTTGAATCAAAGGGACAGTTCAGAAGCCTCGCCCCATTGCATATATCTGTAGTCCCTCTAGTATGTGTGTTGGTGTTAGGTGTGAGCATCATGGCAGCATTAAAGGCATTAATCTGCCTGCTCACCTCAGAGATAGGACGAAGGAACAGGACCCAGAATATTTACTCCTTCCCAAATGGCAAGGAGCCTGGAAAGAAAGGGCAATGAAATGAAGACCCTGGGAGTCAAAAAAAGCAGGAGGGGTTGCAGGTAAATTCAGAGACGTTCTTGGAGGGACAGATTATGCAAGGCATTCAAAAGGATTACAGATTCAGACTCACAAAGCAGGTGAAATGATTCAGATGGGAGGAAGACATGGTTAGAAAAGAGAAGGTGAAGATGAGTTTAGCAAATTTGTTTTAGCTAACAGCAAAAGGATGCTTGGAAATGAGGGCAGAAACGGACAAGTATTTCAGCAATGAAGATAAATTGTCATGGATATGCTTGCTAACGTCACATGGAATGAAATTATTTGATTTAATAAGTCTGTAGATGGAGAAGCAAAGGAAGAATGAGAAATCAAAGGTAACAGTAAGGCTGCAAGACAAGGGGACAGTAAAATTCTGAACAAACAAAAACGGGAGAAAAGAGCATCCTTGGGACAGCTAAAGAAGTCCCGTTTGAAGAGAGTTTGAAATGGCAAGGTAACACCAAAGAAGGTATGTCAGAGGCAAAAATTCACAACAGGAGAAAAAAAGTTGTAAGTAACAGAAACTGTTGGAGAGGATGAGTTAGTCAAAACAGAGACTATAAAGATAAAAGGAGGAGGACTGAGGGTGACAATCTGAAGGGTGCCAACAGATAGTGGAGAGGGAGTGGGAGGATCTACCAGAGGAGGTGCTGAAGAGAACAGTCTCTGAGGTAAAAGTAGAAGGCAGAGAGTGCAGGCTCACCAAAGGACAAGGTGGAAAGGAAGAAGACGTGGAGGAGCGCCAGCCATCCTGAAGACTGCACTAAGGGGGATCTGAATGGAAAGAAGCCCTCTGGTTTGGCTAGGAAAGAACATTGGTGAAGAGGGCCTCAGTGGATACTAAAACTAGATGATAAAGGAAGTCTGATAAATACCAGCCAGGAATGAATGTTTGGAAGTCTAGTTGGGTGTGGGAAAAGCTCAAGGCCAAAAGTGCAACCGTGTTTCCAGGCTGACTGAGCGGAGGCAGGGCAGCAGAGAAAGGGCTGAGGAGTAAGAGAACAAGGGGAAGTAGGACTGTGTCAAACAGGGAACACAGAGGTAACAGCAAAGAAATCTTGCCCTCCAAGGCACAGAAAGCAAGAGGAAGTTGGATTTAATTGAGAGACAAACAGAGGAGGTAGAAAAATCAAAGTAGTTTAATTGCCTTTAAGGGGATTTTGCTATTTAATATTAGCAAAGGATTGCACACTTTGAAACTGGCACCCGCAACAGCAAGATCCAGAAGTCTCAATAGATGTCGTGCCGTATATTAAACTGATGCCATAGTTGACCTTGTTTCCTGAAGGAGAGACAAGAGATTAACTTATATGGAAGCTTTCCAGCCACTAAAAGTACAATAGAACTAGATAAAATATCATAAAATCTGTCTCATTTATGGGGCAATCTAGCCATTAGCGCCGAGGTGAAAATATTTTTGAGAATCATTAGGGTTGATTAATAGATTTACAGGCCCTTTGAATTACAGAATAAAACTCTGTGGGGAACCCTATTTTCAGTCTTTCTTTTTCTGAGGAGACTACAGGGACTACTGAGGCCACACCAGCCTTGAGGCTGAAGTACCAAGGCAGGCTGCTGTTACTAGAAGATCAACTTAGCTGGCATGGTCTGGGAGGAGGACTTGTGCCTAGATGATCAGTTCAGGAAGTCAGCACAGAACTTTCATAGTTTTCCAGTCATTAAATATTCATGGCAAAGCAGGCCATCTCCCAGTTTCCAAGCTACTTGTGGCTTACCAAACAATTTATATTGCTCAGAGGGCTGCTGATGAGACAGGCTCTACTTGCAGCTTGGCACCAAATATTTATGCCCTGGTTTCAAGGCAAGGTGCAACAATGATGGAGTGTGCTGTACTGGTACTCAGGTGCTACACCCGTACTGCCATGAAGGCTACAGTCCCCTTACAAATTCAATGTTTGCTTCAGACACTAAAATATCCATCACTTCAGTGCCAGCACAGTATGCAGCTGCTGTTTGTCACATCCTCATTGTACATGGTGGAGCGTTAGCCATGCCAACAGCATTGCATTAGTTGAGTATAGAATAAGTTGTTGACCTACAGTAAACCACTGGCTAAGGTTGTCAGGCTGGCTTATGTCTTAATCTGAAATATAAAAGTGACTTTATGTATCCAACATTGAAAATGCTAGGGCACTCTCCCTATAATCAACAAGAAATATATCCTTGCAGATGACACCTAGCTTCCCTGCAACAGGACAAGATAAAGAAATTACAAAAAGAGCTTTCTAAATATATTGTTCCCTCTTCCTTGCGTAGAAGAGTACCAAATAATAAATGAGAATAAAAAATGTTTTTTAAAAAAAGGCCACCTGCCATTGTATGCCTTAGCATAATTAAGTTCATGTAGTAGGGCCATGACTTATCTCTTCTACAGGACCTCTTGCAGGCAGTCTTGGTAAAGATGTTAAACAAGCTATACGTTCTTAAAAAGCTACCACCCTTCAAATCACGCAAACCAAAAGACTGAATTTTGTCTGCTTTGAAAATGAATTTTTTATGCAACACAAAATCAGCAACACGTTAGTCAGCTTTCTATTTAAAAATGGCATGGTAGGAGGTTGATTTCAGGTTTGTTGGGGTTTTTTTTTAAAGATTACATATTCTGTATGGCTTAAGTACAGAGACTGCCTAGCCTCGTTAGGAAGATGGGCTGGCAAAAACTTCAAAGAATCTGTGCAAACCTATACATTAATACATCTGATGATTAATAGCTTGTTAATTTCTCACAACTCAGATCCACTTATATCTAATAAGAGGTAAGAACTGTGGTAAAACTTCTAGTCGGAAAGAGACATAGAATCTCTTTCCAGAAAATGTTTTATCTCATTTGCACTAGTCTGTCCTAGGGGGAAATACAGAAAGATATAATTTCCCTACTCTTGTCTCTCATATAGATGTTGACAGAACTTCTAACTTGCTTTTGAAATCTTCACTCTGAGAAGAGTTAAAGGAAGTATAAGAGGATGATAAAATCTGGCAGATGAGATTTGGCACAAAATGCTTGAAAATCAAAAGCATACATGACTGATGAAAAGACATGGCATCCTCAGATGCATGAGAAATATATACAGAAGAAGATGTATTGCATACAACAAGTCACAAACCTGTAGTTTTTCCCATGATTCAGAAACCAGACATCTCAGCTGACAAATATCCCAAGCACCAGAAATCCAAGACAAATCCAGGTTGGATTTTAAGGACTGGAGTTCATTAACAATGATTGGCTGCCTGGCAGAAAATCAGCTGTGGTCCAATTGCAAGTCCTTGTGAGTTTATTCTTGTATGGTAAAGCCAGCACAATGTTTGACCATGCAGTCAACTGTGTGTGGTGGTGACTCTTCAGGAGCTAAGAACCACATGGCTACAAGGCTGAAATATTTTCTTCCTCAAAATATTACTAGCGCACCTGCACTGATAGTGCATGGTAACTTGAAATTTTGAAACTTTCATTGTATTTGTTCTATGAATCATCATAGGATTGCACTCTTCAATTTTCTTATGATGGCACCTTTAACTAGCAGCTAAGTGACAAAGCTACATACATCATCATTTTACAAATGAGAAGAAATAAACTCAGGGAGAACAAATGGAACTCAGGATGTGGGGATTTACATTTCATTTCTTTTAAAACTGCTAGGATTCTATTTAGGTCTAATTATACACCTTAAAAAAATAGGATAATCTTATTGTTAACAACATAATTTTTGTGAGACCTACAGATTTGTACTTCATGCTTCTAAGTTCTTTCCTATAACTAGCCCTTTTTTCAAACTGACCTGATCTGGCTCAGGTTAGGAGCTGTCCCAGGGAGATTTCAGCCTGTAAGGTGGCATTGGATCTCCCCTTCCTCCCCCTGTCCCCCATCACCCCAGTACTGGAGACATTACCGTAATGCAATTCACCTCAGAGCCTTACTGAGGAGGGAGGAGAAGGAGAGGTGTCGTGGTTTAACCCCAGCCAGCAACTCAGCACCACGCAGCTGCTCACTCACTTCCACCCACACACCCAGGGGGATGGGGGAGAATCGAAAAAAAAGGTAAAGCTCGTGGGTTGAGATAAAGACAGTTTAATAGAACAGAAAGGGAGAAACTAACAGTGACACTAATAACAACAATAAAGTGACAACAATAATAAAAGGATTGGAATACACAAAACAAGTGATTCACAATGCAATTGCTCACCACTCACCGGCCGATACCCGAGCCGTGCTCCTACCCTGGCCAACTCGCCCCAGTTTATGTACTGGGCATGACGTCCCATGGCATGGAATACCCCTGTGGCCAGTCTGGGTCAGCTGTCCTGGCTGTGTCCCCTCCTCCCACCTTTCCTGTGCCCCTCCAGCCTTCTTGCTGGCTGGGCAGGAGAAGCTGAAAAGTCCTTGAATTAGTCTAAACACGACTGAGCAACAACTGAAAACACCAGGGTGTTATCAGCATTCCTCTCATACTGAACCGAAAACACAGCGCTGTACCAGCTACTAGGAAGACAATTAACTCTATCCCAGCCAAAACCAGGACAAAAGTGTAGCCCAAGAGCCACAGACAGACAGACAGACACTGCAATACCCCTAGCAGGCCTTGAGGACAGGAGGGAGTGGACAGAGCAGTGCAGAGCTGGGCAAGAGACCAGGAGTGCCGATACCATACGGGTACCAGCATCTAATGATCCTGATGCTGTTGCTTAGTGGATAAATTCAGAATCGCTTGTCCCACTGTACATTGCTTTGTTGCCCATTACAACTGAAATGCTTGTGTCAGTTTTTTTACACTAACAGAGGCCTCTAGCAGGAGGACAGCAAATGCCAGACAAACGCTTTCTGCGAGGATAGTTAAACAGCTTTACAGAAAACTCTCCTTCAGAGTTGTGACAGCTCAGTGGACCCAGCTGGCTAGCCGTGTGGCTTTTTTTGCCCCCATCTCTAGCTGGTACAGGGTACCACAAGCAGAAACGCTACGTACCAGCCAAGCTTGGGATCTGGATGTTCATGAAGCTGAGGTTCATCACGGAGAATGGCTGCACTTGGGTATTGACATTGCAGAGCTGGGACCAAAGTCATTCATTCCCGAGCAGAGACAGGGTAGAGCTAGAGGAGTGCAATATGCACACCACGGCTGCAGGCACGGACGTTATGACAAGAGACGGGTGAGGTTTGCTGAGCTGCCAGCAGCAGGGCGAGCCGGCATGTGAAGATACTGTGTGGGTGAAGACACTCTCACTGTGATGCTGTACGGCCACCCACTGACCAAAGAAGTTTTAAAAACAACCCTGTCCTACTATGCAAGGATTTAAAGTATAAGCTCTGACATTAATCTCAAACATTATTATCTTCAATATTAAATAGTTGCCATTTTATTTCAACTCTACAGGGATTCCCTAGAACTTCTTTCAACAACATTCCCGAGACCTCTGGCACCAGTCTGGCACATGTAATGTATTCGGTGCCTGCTTTTTTCCTCCACTGTATCAGTTTTATTCCAGTGTAAAACTGATATAATAGAGAACCAAGCCTTCAGCCTCTGTGTTTGAATGGCCAGACCTTAGCTTTAGTACAGAAGACAATAAGTCAGTGTATCTGTTACGTATTTCTTGTCTTTCTCCTCTCCAGAGGCAAAATCATTTTGGATAGGTGTCCTAGAGAGCAGAAAAGACCATGTGTTTTCAGCTTTTGTGATATTTGTTGTTTCTTGGATCAGAAGATTACACAGTAATCTCAACAATAAAATAAACTCCAAACAATAACAATCCTCCAGTGTTTTAGCTGTGTGAAGAAAAGCCTCCTCAGTGAAGACTTTCCAAAGAAATGGAGGGGATAATTTTATACTTAGGGCGATTTGACTCGTGACTGGGAGCAGCACTACTGAAGAAAATGCACTGAACCTCTCTGACGGGACTTGAACTCGATCACTAGCAAAGGTCCTGTCAACAAGCCTACAGCAGTGGTCCACGATTCCCAGGAAGCACGGCCAGTGAGCAGGTGCTGTGAGCAGTGCACCCACGCAGCCGTCAGCAGCACAGCCCAGAAGGTACTGAAAGTTGCTCTGCCCTCTCTTCTCTCCCATCAGCACTTCTCTTTGCCCAAAACAGGCCTTTAAAACCTCTTTCATGCCTCCCTCTGGCCCCAGACTTCACAGTTTTCTCCTAGTTTCTAAAAGGATATGCAAGTGTAGCCTTAGATACGAACTTGTTTCCCAAATCTAAGTTCTGTGAAAAACAGGTAGCTGCTTAGTGAAAACATTATTTCTCTTCATTCTTCTTCACGCTGCAAAATAATAGCCTATTTTATACACAGACACACACAACTATAAGGGCCTCTCTCTCTCTCCCCCTGAACAAACACACGCTGATACTTGAATGGTTGTGGTTAAAGTGATGAGTCAGCTGGAAGTACAAACTGCTGGCATGAAGAGGGTGTCGGAGCCAGGTATGCGTTTCTCACAGCTGTTATGTTTTCCATAGCAGGCATGAAATCGACTCTTTGAAAAGACACTTCCTTTTTGAAATTTTTACTGGCTTTGAGAAAAATAACACATTTCAAGCTTTCTTTGCACATCGTAAGGAAACACAAACAGGTTACAAACAACAGTTTAAAAATTCTCTCTTGGTTACCTTTAAAAACCTGCCATTTTCTGTAACAGGACTCTGCTGCATTTTCTTCCATTAAGTCCCTTCTGTCTCATGTCTTCTCAGTTCTCTGTTTCTGCTATATTTGAAATGATATCTTAGCAATACAATACCATGTTAGGGGCAAAATTCTTCTATGACACACTACCACAGTACAGTATTAGGAATCATCTGAGGTGGAGTCAGATACTAGTTTATTTTCAGTGATGATCTCAAAAGATGTGTTACACTATTCTAGGAAGACAAAAGGGAAGAAAACCCTTAAGATACAAAAAAATGCCACAGGAAACAAGCTGTAGAGATATACTTTTTCAGAAAGGTATACTTAAAAAGTATGTTAGAGGACCCAAAATATGGAAGTCCTCTTCTATACTTACACGTCTTTTGTGGTAGACGTTCAAATCAAGATCTAGCTGAAGAAAATAAAGCTGCTATAAGAAAAGTCCCTTTCTACATTGGACTGTCTTCCTCAGCTACATTTTGACTGCTGTCATGCAGATCTCTTCCGAAAATGAAAGTCTGCGCCCAGTGCTATCAGTGGTAATGTCTCCCTAAACATTCCAAAGGGGCCTTTACGTAGTCAGCCACGGTGCATTTATCTTCACATTTGTTATCTAAAAGTTGGCCATCTAGTTCAAAACAGTTGTCCAGGGAACCTCTCCAGTCAGTGGAGGGAGACAAGTATCTTCACCAGGCAAAGATACACATCTCAAGATGTGTGTTTGGCACCAAAAAGAGGAACTGCCCTCTGGATGTACCTGTGTCAGCCCACTAAATGTGAAGACAGCTAGCTTAGACAATATCTCAACCTTTACATGACTGAAGATCAGTGAGATAAAGCTCACCACAAATGTACTGTTGCACTGGGGCTGCTGTAAGGCTCAGATTCACTCCGCCTTTGTTTAGGTACACTTCCAAGGTACCTACAGGAGGAGTCATTTGTGTAAGGGACCTTGTATAGAGACTGGAGAACGGCAGGCACATCTTGAGAGTGAGCCACACCACTGGGCTGCACAGAAGAACATGAGAAAGGCACTCTCAAAGTCTATTCAGGCCACCTAAGATCTGCTGAGAGACTACAGCACGAGCCAAGCGCGAGCCTTTTCCATTTCAGGCAACCTGGACAATTGGATAACATTATGTGGGATGAATCCCAGCTTAAACGCCACTAAACTGTGGAGTTCCACACGTGCTGTACAGCAATAACTGCAATGTCATACTTTGCTGTAAGATAAACAATACCCACTAGTAAGGCAAATCCATAGTTGTCTGAAATAGTAGCTCTTGGAGAGTTTTTTATAGCAGAGCAAACCAGATGTTGACTTTATGGATGTGATAAACGGTTTTAAAAATTTTAGTACTATAGGATTTCAGCTGTTCGTACAGATTCTGCTAAGTCATCTGTATACGTCCAAGGAGAGAATTTATCCTTAATGACTACACTTCAGCTTATTTTTAAGTGGCAGCTTAACATCAGCCAACATGAAGTGTTGGAGCTAACTGGTCTCCTGCTATGTTTATTAATTTCAGTGCAGAACCATTTTAGCTTTGTTTTTTGCCATTCAGATGTCTGTGCACCATATTCCCTGGTATTTCTGCTTGCAGTAGTGTGGTGCGTGGAGATACGCACAGAACTTATGTGTCAGATAAAAGCTGCTGAAGTGTTTCTGGCCCAAAGCTTGTCCTGGAAAGTATCAAAGTCAAGTCTCCAAACGAAGTATCCAAACTAGCACACCAGGAGTCTGGCTAACCCCATAACTTAAAGTTGTTGTGGTTTAGCATTCTTGTGCATCCCACAAACTCTGCTCACCTGTAACACCACTCTCAGGGGTAAGGAGACTCAGCTGAATGCAGAAATAACTTTCTTCCACCAATTTCCCCTAGTCCAAGTCCTACTCTCAAGTGCAGCTCCTTGGTTATTTCTGCTATTGCTAGTTTAACTGCTGTTAACCTCAGACCTGTTGGATCATGGCACAGTGAAGTCAGCGCTGCTGCTAAACTAGGCTGGCCTTCACCATGGAAAGACCCAAGGCCAGATTAGTCCAGTTCTTCACCTTAACTCTACAAATATCATTAGTTAAAATGGGATACCCCCACTCCCTCTCCTTCTTTCTCCTTCGCCTTCCCCTTCTCCTTTCTCTTCTCCTTTGACACCAAACTGTCCACACAATCATGCAGGAGGGGCTCACTGCAAGGCACCGCCTGTTCATTCATTCCCTTTCATCGCTAAAGTAAAAACAGGATTCTACTGACACATGAGGAAAACATAAGCAAATAATACATAAAAAGAATACACATGATTCAGGCTAAAAACTACCTTTCTCCTTGTACAAGGAACAGAGATTTCTATGCTACTAAATAATATTCTTACAATGTTTATTTTTCATATAAATTGACCTCAGGGCTCTCCGTGGTTCACTGTGGACATTTTCCCATCACCAGTGGTTTTCAAGTGCTTTCCTACAGTCTGATTTTTTTCTGTGCTAAGGTAACAATATGAAGGTAAACTTACTTTACTTTGAAGGGCCATTAAAACCAGATTTATAATAGCATGTGGTGTTTAACTGCTGGGGGTTGAGGATATTATGTACAGGAAGTTCACTGGAAAGCTCAGAGCTAAGGGATTTCTGCATATTAGTTATGACACCTCTGGGAATATTTAGATTTTGAATCAGGTGGGTTTCAGTGACATCAATTTTATCCCAAAAGGAGTATTATCACAGTACAGGCAAATAGTACTGGTTTGTTCCTATATAAGAAAAACTTCATTTTTATAAAAAATAATGTGCTGACTAGGTGAACTTCTCTGCTGTGCTGAAAGATTGTATAAGGTTTATGCAAAACCTTATTCTGAGGATACGTAAAGACCTCAGAATAGGATGTGAGGGGGTGTGTATACATATATGGCTTTCATCCTCAAAACACTGTACTGATAAAGGCAAGAAAAAAACTGGGATTGTTGTGCCCCAGTTAGCCTGTTAAATGTTCACACTAATAGGTACAGTTACTAACTGAAAAAACAGCTCTTGATGTTGAGATTGTTATATATCAGAGTTAGAGATAAGCAGGATTTGTTAGAGTGAAACTAGAACATAGGTAGGTAAGTAGGTAGGCGATTATGTACTAGTATTGTTTCCAAATTTCAGCTAAAGGCAGTTCATCTCTTTCTTGGAACAGAGGGAGCCACAAGATCATAGAATCATAGAATGGCTTGGGTTGGAAGGGCCCATCAAAGGTCATCTAGGCCAAGATAGGAAAAATAGTTATTTATTCCATATTAAACAATTTAGACGGGTTTAGCAGCTTTAGTTTTCCAACGGCTTGAAGCAGGAATTTGGAGCCTGGCATAATAAACCCATGGTCCTACTGATCTGTGTTTGGCTTTCTCTGTGAAATGCTGCCTACAGCAGAGCAAGCTGTTAGCCTGAATTTGAAAGGAAATGAGGCTTATTCAATTAAGGTCTCTGTCAATCCTTCCCTAATAACTTCTGAACCAGATGGCCAGTTTAAAAAAACAAAAAAAAGACAAGGGACTGAAGTCTCTGCAGTCTGAAGTTCCTAAAAGCTTTCAGAAAAGAAGCAAGTACAAAAAGAAGGAAGAATTAAATACTGCATACGCAGTGGAGTGGGCAAGTGAGCTCAAGTTACCTGTTGTGTTTGGCCTGGCAGGCAGCCCCTCAGCAGCGGTACCTCCAGGGAATTCGCATCCCAGTACCTCCAGGGAATAAGCATCCCGGCAGCCCAGGATCAGCCACAGTACCCGCTTTCTCTTGCCTTGCCCATGGGAGGAAACTGAGGACAAAGTGGGGAAAAAAAAAGGCTAAAGGGAAACAAGGGGGGAATATTTTAAGAAAAGGTGAAGTGCTAGGGGCCGTGAGGGAGGCTAGCGCTCTCCCAGGTGAGGGTAAAGTGAATATATAGTAACAGAGATGCAAACTAATAGGAAATGAGCTTTAAGTAGTTCTGCGGCTCATGTGGCTTCCTGCTTATTAAACGTAATCATCATGGTATCATACATAAGCGTTTTCACTGAACTGAGCTTTTGCAAAAAGATCACAAAAAACTGTGATATGTATATACATATACATATACACATGTATGTATTTAGATCTGATTAACCTCGCTTTATCTGAACGTCAGGTACATGAAGATATTTCTGGTGGCAACAAGAAGGGCACTTTAGGCAAAGGGAAGAACAGTAAAAGTGAAAATTCTCTTTTTCTTTCCTAATTGTAAGATGAAATTTGGGCCTGCAGTATTTAGATTTGAAATCATTACTTGCAGCTTTTTTGACATAACTATTACAGTGAGCATGAAAGCTCTTCCAGCAAATTAAAACTGATTCTAAAATACCTCCAGCATCACCAGAGTTAAGAATCCCTTTATCTTTTGCATCACCTCAATAGAAGGCAAGCTTGAAAAATGTTCCGCAGTGTAACAGATGAGTTTGCAGACCTACAAAGAAGGGAGACCAGTATGGCAATGCCAATTTATTTTACTGCATCCTTTATTATTGTGCACTATATCTTAATTTCTGCTATTGCTTTCATGATGCTGCTATTTCTATTAGACAATGTATATTCTATATTAAAATGTGTTGTCATAGTATCACAGAATAAAACACTGACCAGTAATAGATGTCAATAGAAAATGCTGGAAACCCTGTAGTGAAGAATTATGGGGCAGACAATTTGGAGACAACCTGCATATAGGAGATGTCTTCATGATGCAGTAGTAGTGGCTTTATGCAGTGACATACAGGGTTTATATTACTGGAGAAAACTCTGTCTAAATGGGGGGGTATTATCTACATAAATACCAAGATTTTTACATACCTTAATTAGCCCTTGACCTGAGTCTGACCATGAGTGCCATGGGTCAGTCTTGCATTAGATGTCTCATGTTTTCTTGTATTAATTTTATAAATATCGCCTTCTAATTGCATTGGAGGTTCCACTGTAAGCTTTTGCTAGTGGCTGAACTTTGCAGCCTATTACAAACTAGGGGCAGGCTATGTTCTCATCTCCTTCTCCATCTTGCCCATCTATTGACCTTCTTTAAGGCTAGAAGGCCTAGTCCACTCAGACTAGGACAACTTAAGCAAGATAAACTCCACTGAAAATTTCAAATCCCAAAGATGTAAGTAAGACTTTTTCCATTGATCTTTCTGGATAGCGGCTGGAGGCATTAAAAACCTTACTGTTTCCTGGCACCCTGGGTCTTCTCCCGTAGGCTAATGGTGTGTATTTTCCTCTTTTATCACTTGTCTTACAGTATGCCTTGCCTAACTCCCACTCAGACCCAGCCCCTCCTGTCTTTTGATCTCAGTTTGATTGCTTTGCTCCTTTGCTGACTACATTCTCACAGCTTACTGGAAGCTGTGATTGAGAAAGCAGTTCAGAACTAGGTCCATCATAGTATAATTTAGGAACAAATATAATCATCCCCACCACAGTATATGAGTTTAGAAAAGGCTAAAACTCAGAAAAATTACTAATTATTTTTTGCACTGAAAAGATAACAAAATAGCTTAAACACGTTTTAGCTATCTGTATTTGAAATAGAAATGCTCTTCTTGAATAGAGATTATCTGTAAAGATTTAGGAAATAAAATCATAGGTTTTAGCAATGTAAAATAAGAAACAATCTGCCAATCATGTTATATTACCCCCTTCACAAACTAACCAAACTTTATATGAAAAACAGCTGGGGAGTTCTTTTGACTCTTGCGTTTCCTATCCTAGAGTCGTAGTTTTCTGATGTTTGGAAATTTTGATTTCTAGCCACAGTTTTCCTGTGAAAAGGTTATATATGTTTGTCCTTGAGTCATTACTGGCAGTTGGCTGAAATGAATCTTCACCTTCTCTGGCATTTACCTCTCTTGCATCACATCCCTCTCTGCTTTTGTTTTGTTAACTGAAATACACCAATCTCTTTTATTCTCTTGACATAAACTGGTTCCTTCTTCTCCCGATTCTCTCAGTACTCCCACCTCCCAGTACTGCAAGTCAAGTCTGTGTTTCTAGGAATGGAAAACTGTACAGGTGATATTTATACACATAAAAAATTATGTATTACCAGGGCATGAGGGCACAAGTACAGGATCATCCATGCTATCAAAACGCCAGCCTGTTCCCTGGCACAACTTTAGCCCACGCCGTCCAGCATCCCTCCAGACAACGCACGG
The DNA here is from genome assembly GCA_034782735.1 of Sagittarius serpentarius. Lineage (NCBI taxonomy): Eukaryota > Metazoa > Chordata > Aves > Accipitriformes > Sagittariidae > Sagittarius > Sagittarius serpentarius. The sequence continues at coordinate 38,523,974 of JAVKLA010000027.1, read as the reverse complement.
TTCGGGGGACAGAGCTAGTTATGGCCATTCCCGGTTGATGCTTTGAGATGAATCCTGGACTTCTCTTTTAGGTGTGGCAGTTGGGAAGGGGGAATGCAATTGAAGCTTATGAGCCATCTATTTACTAATACAGAGCGAGCCGCAGAATTTCAGACATTGATGAGACTTCATTTACATGCTGTCAGTACCTCCACTGGAGATACTCCGATACAGTTGATGACTGCATTTTCTGTTTTCATGGGCACATTACAAGGATGACATCACATCAACCGACTTTTTGCAGTTGAGGCCCTTAGAAGCTGCTTTTGTTTACACTGCTGTTTAATTATAGTTTAACTAATTTCTGATCACTCATTTCAAAGTATTTTTCAAGGACCACCTTTTCAATAACATCACATCACAAAGCAAGTCTAATATAGCCCCATTTCTGATTGGTTTTGTGGCTGTTTGGTGCATGTTGTTGTCAGATACCAGGCTCAGAAATATGTAAATTTTACCATTTGTTCTCTAATCTATACCAGAATGACAGACTAACACTTAGGTGAATTGCAACTATGTCTAAATTGAAACCTGAGGGGAGATCCCCAGCAAACAGCATACAATCCCTTCAGGAAACATTCTTTCTTTTTTTAACAATCAATCATCAAAAGGGATAGTAAAACTATTCTTTTTTCTCATTGTATCCCCTTTTATAGGGGATACCCATTTATAGGCTCTAGCATTTAGCAATCTGTTCCACTCCAAACTGCCTTTAACATCTTTTCTGAAGATGCGATTTCTAGTTATTTCTGAACATTTTACGCTTTACAAAGATGATTGCTATTCACTATGTCTCTGTTGTTCCTATAACATCTAGTTTCATATTCTGCATCCGTTCTTCTAAATTCTTTCTTTTGTGTAAACCCCTTATAATTACTGTATAGATACTTCATCTGCTTTTTACTGTTTATATCCAATTTCTCAGATGGATGAGACACAGTCCTTTTTATATCCTCTTTTTTTAATTAATATAAATACTTTCTTGTAGCTAGCAATGCTTTCCTACTCTTTAACTTATTCCTTTTTTTGTTTGTGTACTTTTAAATCAAATTTTGTTTTCTTTGTACTAAAACAAGATGTATTTTCCACTCCTCATAATTACTCTCGCTTCTGCACTCACACAGCAGACTCCCAAGAGGCCCCAGTATCCCTGGTGCTCAGTACTGCTATCATAAATGCTTTCTAGGAGATGGATAACCTAAAATCTTTTTTTCACAGAGACAGTCCTTGGCTGCATTATGTTATTATGACAGTGTCACAGAACTATAAGAAAGGTAAGCTGCAGGAGCTGCTGCAGATCATCAAGTCCAACATTGCTGCTCAAGGCAGGGATAGCTTCAGGGATAGATCATGGGGTGTCTGTGGAAGCAGCAGCAGGAAGGATCAAAGGCAGGAGAAAAGCAATAGGAATGACCTCGTACTGAAGGCACCTAGGGATTAGCAGTTCATCACGATCTGGGCACATAGATACCAGCTTCTCAGGACACCCAGATCAGAGACAAAGAACAGTGAGTAAATGCTGCCAACTCATGGAGGTGAGAGGTGAGATAGGATGGAGAAACTCATCACTGAGATGCCCTAAAGGGTACAAAAAGGCACATGCAAAAATCAGCACATAGCTCCCAACCTAAGAAGAGACCAGGAGACAAGCTGAGGTTTCAATAGCCAGTGTCCTCGTCATTCAACAGGACTCCTGGACAGACCACCTGGATTCAAGCATCCTGGTGCCTGCATAGTGGACAGACTACCTGGGTATAGGTGTCCTGGTGCTTGTCTGTAAGAGTGTGAGAGAGCAGGAATGAAACCAGCATTGTTTCAAAGTAAATCACCTTGCGGTCCCACTTTCAGGGGGCAGCAAGAGCGTGGTTGCTCCATGAGGGGAGGCAAGCCGGGAGCCGAGGGTGGCCACGCACAGGCAGCGGCAGTGCCCTCACCCACCAGGCACCCTCCCACCGTCCCTGAGCAAGGTGAGCAGGGCCAGGTTGACAGGAACAGGGTCTGGTGACAGCCCCGTGACCACCAGGTGAATGCAAAGTGATGGGTCAGGTCCAAGATCAGCCCGGGAAGTCGCATCAGCAAGTCAGCAAGGGACAGGGCCGGGCAAAGACTTACCTACAGCACAGCTCAGGCAGGACTGAGCAGAAATGGGACACCAGGGCCCCAGGGAAGAGGGTGGGGGGCCCCAAGCGAGGCTTATCAGGGCAATTAAGGCTTATTGGCCACTCAGGGCCCTGACATCCACAGGGTCTTTCACATGGATTTGTTAACAATGTTGCAACATTATTTCCTACTCATCCAGTTGATTTTTGAAAATCTCCGAGGCCAAAGATTCACAGACCCTTAGGCAACTGGTTCCCGAGCTAAACTGTGATCATGGTAAAGCCTTTTTTCTTATGTTTAAATCAAAATTTCCCTCACTACAGCCTGCAACTGCTGCTTCTTGTTCTTCAACTATGCGGGCCCTCTCTTTTCTAAAGCCCCATTTAAATAGTGGAAGACTGCTCTTAGAGCCCGCTGGAGCCTTCTCTTCCCTAGGCTGAAGTCCACTTCCCTTTGCCTATCCTCTTACGCCATATACTCCAACTCCCTCACCAGATGGTTTAGTAGTCCTCTGCAGTCTGCTGACAACTCCCTTGTACGGGGCAGGGCCCAGCCTTTATAAAGTGTTTGAGATGTGGCCTCACCAGTGTTAAGCACAGTGTAAAAGGAGAAGGTTAACGAAGGCTAAATGAGTAGAGGGCAAATGGGAAGAGATGCTCTATTTCCCCAGCATCTCTCCCTAGCTTGCCATAATCATCCCTGATCTGTTCCAGGTCATGTCATTTGTCCACAGAAGAGTGACAACCAGAGGAGACTCTTCTGGTTCATCAGTCTACAAATGTACATCAAACTACATCTTGGTCACTCTTCAAGACAGCTGTAACAGCCAACATGTCTATAGCTTGCTCATGACCTTGGTATATGAAAATCTCTAACATCTTCCACTTACATGCTTCCAGGCACCTTCAGCTTATTCTATATGTAGCTGTAACTTACTTATAAGATTTATCGATCTTCTATTAATTCCACATGAAGTATTTATAAATGTACCCTTCATATTAACTATCATTTATCCATCTACAGCAATTTATTGTTTGGAGGTTTATATTATATAAAACAGCTCTTTATTATTAACAGAATGAAATTACGGTATCCTGTAAAAATCATTTATGATTATAAAGACAGAGAAACTATGCTGACGTGTTTAATAGTACTAGAAATTAGATAGTTTAGCTATTATACTGTATATGTAAGACAGAGTTGTTTATGGCTGAACAGCATTTGGCTTCATTCTTTATTTAATAGCTATTTGATCCACCATGTTGCTCTAACTTCTATCATAATTCTGTATAAATCATGTAGCCCACTTAAATGGTTTAATTAATTGTTCTATTTGATGAAAGAAACAAATATAGACATACCTATATATAACACTAAAATACCCAGAAGAAAATTTCAACAGATAGATAGTCCCAGACAATTTGTACTGAAAAATATTTAAATTACTACTTTGAAGTGTAAAGCAACTGCAGACAGGAACTGTGAAATGTAAGAGCTCGCAAAGGAAAAGTGCATAGCTAAAGAAAAAGCGCATAGCTAAAGAAAAAGCTCACTCAGTGAGAAAACTTAAGACCTGATACTTATCTGATATGACATACTGTACTTCTACGAACTTCCAGTACTTGATTTAATGGCAGACCGATTTATGCCACTGGGCAACCTTACTCAACATCCATTAATGTTACATAGTTTGATTCGGAATCTCTATTCCACATTTTTTCCCAAGATCTCAGCCTTGCCTACAAGAAGTTTACCTTGCAGTAAAATATTCATTATAGTCATGGCACACTAATGGGGATCCTTCATCCATGTTCAGTGAGCTGACTTTAAATTTACCATGACGTATTGTTTCTATACAGAGAATGGAATTTACTTTTATGACATGCTCAACTTGGGTAAGAGGTACGTGGCTCTCTTCACTCCCCTTTCAAACACCATGCTTTGGGGGACAGCGTCTATGAAGGCTTGGAGGACACTTAACAGAAGCCAGTTAGGTTGGAAGTCAATGTAATTCTGAGTACGGAAACAAATTTTTAAAGTGTCAGGATTTGTTTCCAGACATCACTTTATAATTGTATCAAGGTATAATCCTGATATCATTTTCCATACTCTTTCAAAAGAGTCTTCTGTGGTGCAACAACAGTGTTTGGGAGCAAGGGACAACTTGTACCTTCTGTCTTCGGTATGTCACCACCGGATGACTGCACCATTGGGGGCCAGACACAGCCGCTGGCAGTGGTTTTCAAAGACAGCAGCTGTACGTTGCCACTGTAGTGTCAGAGACGGACACCAACAGTGGGAACGGCTGTTGGAGCAGCTTCATTCTGTGCAAAACTGCTTCCAGGCTTGTGAAAACCCCCGACAGGTACATTTGGTACAGTCAGCCCTGTAGCTGCGATATAACCACAGGGAAGATGGGTACTTTCCCCATCCTGGTGATCTGTGTGGAGCCTGCCTCAGAAGCCCAGCGGCATAAAAACTTCTTTGTCTCTGCTGAAACGTGATTATTTTCCTCTGAAAGCTCAGCACTCTGCATTGCTACTGGGAGAGGAGGCAGAGACAGCAAGAAATCTTGTGATGAAGACAGGTGCCATTATTTAGTAGATACCCACATGTTTTAGGGCTTACCAGGAGACTATTAACAGGAAAAAGGAAAGACTACAAGTGTAGACTTGCCAAAGAATCAGATTTGTCATCTTTGACAATTTTAAAAGACTTATGCCTACCAACACAGCACAACTATGCTATGAGTAGATAAGTAGAACAGTAAGTTTGATGTAAATACACCTGTTATGTCAACACATGGAAAATAATGATGGTATTAATTGACATCACAGAAGCCTGAGAAGTTGGATAAAAGGAAGGTAAAATCAAGTCGCCTAACGACAACTGGACCAACAATATACACTTAACACTCTCATTATGAATTCTAAAATGTTCTAATCCATGTAATTACTACAATGTGCCAAAATCTAGTTAATCTGTATTTTATCTTCCAGAGATGTACTAGCCTCAGAGCCACAGTTAAAGAAGGTTTCATGATTCCTTAATGATTTTAATTATGTACTCTTTTTAAAAAGTTCCCTATTTAGAGAAATTTATGGTGGGTTATAATGAGTAAAAAATGGTGAAACTCCTTGTGCATTGTATTTTGGGAATGCTTTCAGACATTATCAATAACAGATGATTTTCATATACATCAGCATTATACACCTTTCTGGTTCTATGGATCACACAAAATTATCCTAACAGCATTTTAGTATTGAACGACTCCCAGGGCAAGTATTACATTAATATCGCCATGCTGACAGAGATCTGATGCATACTTTAATTCCTGCAAAGTTTACATTAATGTAAGGCTGTTCTCAATTAAAATGCTGTAGAGCATCAGCACTCAAGGTATGTATAAAGCTGGTGGACTTGACTGAAAATCCATTTAAAAATCATTTCTTTTTTACTTCTGATGCTTGCCTTCAGCCTCTCCCTTCCCTGCAGTGCTCTTTTCCCTGAACCATCTACTACCAGCCAGTTTCCTCATCAGTTTCACCCTTCTGATCAACTTTAGAAGTTAAAAATGACCACAAATTGTGGCTAGCAGGTTGGGAGGAGAAAGGCAGAAATGTGTGGGAAGAGTGTAACAGGAGACAGGAAAGGAGAAAAGACTGCAACTGAGCAGCAAGTTGAAATATTCAGGCCCAAGAAAGCATTACTGGTGTTTATTGGTTAAATCTGAAACCTATTAAGCTGCAGTATGCAAGAAAAACTTCATCTGATAAGCTGCAATTTAAAAACCCCAGCCTTTCCAGAAAATTAGTATTACAAATGGCTAAACGGATATTTCAGTTTACTAGAAACAAAATGTGGAAGAGAAAGGGAGGATGTTTTCAGAGTTTTCTTCTGGAATAACAACAAACTTAAATCTTTTAAAAATCATTCAGCAGAAGTGGGCTGATATGTAATTGAGTCAAAAAAGCCAGTACAAGAATGCTGAGTCTATAGATAATTTGAAATTCCTATACCATTTCTCCTGAGCTGGGAAGAAATACTTTTCGTTCTAAGAAACAAAACTACAGACACCTTGAAAACCCCAACGCAAACAACTTTATTTGTACTGATTATGCGGTGCATGATTTGCTGTGTCAGATCCTAACAACATTCCACCTATCCAGTATTAGCAAACATCGAAAGCTGAATTTCCATTGCAATTTCAGAAATCTGAACTTTTTTTTTGCTTCAGTTAAGCCTCTTTGTGTTCTTCAAATGAAATGAAGTGGTAGAAAACATCTTTCACTTGCCATCTAAAGACTTCCCAGCAAATAGAAAACCTTTCTGCCTGGAGCTACTGGCAAAATGATGTATTGTGAACAAAAAGCCGAAGCGGCAAGAATGCAATGTTTTCAGTTATTTGCATCTTTCATGTGTTTCACGTGGGATCGGTGGCAGGTGGCCCATACTGAAAATCGGAAGTCTAAAGTACCAGCTAGAGTGCAAATGTTTGTCTTCTGATGTTCAGAACAGAGTACCATGCTGATTTTGTGGTGGCAGCTGAATGTCAGTTTCAGAAACCATTACATCTATGGATCACCTAAAGGCACTCATGGCTTAGTTGAAAACTTCTGTCCATGTGCGCTTGCAGGAGGAGGTCCCTTTCTAGCACCTCCTGCTCTTCTATACAGCTGCAGCAGAGCTGACTTGCTGTAAACAGAGGCTGAAATTGTTACTCAGAGACGGTCCAACATACTGGACAAACTTTGGATTATCTGCCTTAAAATGTTGGAAGTTTTTAGAGCACACAGGTTCTAATCAAATTATGAATGATGGTATTTTTTCTTCTACTTCATATGACAGAAGCACGACTGTGACTGTCCTGAATTTCTTCTTTGATGACTCAAAAAAGCAATTTATCTGGCAACCATGTTGCTAGTACTTTGAAGGGACTGGGCAAAATAGCTTAGATTGGAAGGAACTGGAAGATGGGTGTGTGACTTAAGAAAGGACCTGGATCTCCAATTTCAAGGGAAAATGTTTATCAGGGAACATTACTTCAGTTATTCAAAAGGAATTACAACATGTTGTCCTTTCTCCTAAGAGAAAGTTATTTATATATGAACTAAGTTGTTCTGCACTTAAAAACCCATGGCTGTGTTGCCTGATAGATACACTTGACTGAAGCTGGAAACAAAACCAGGCTTTTTGTCTCAATTTCTTTCTGAATGTTGCTGCATAATGTGTTCTGCTATATGCTAGCAAGACTGTAGATAATAGTCACAAACTTGCTTTTTTAAATACCATCTGGAATGCATGTGTCTGGGCAGAGCCAGAGGAGAAATTCAGCAAAGTACTGAGTGCCACAGACAAATCAAACAGTGTGTTTCTTTTCTTGCAGTAGTTCTTTAGAAAAAAAAAAATTGGTGCAGGAAGATGAGTTACGCTGTCTGTCTCAGGCCAGAACATTCAGGGCACTTTCCAATCTGAGTGAAAAGAAGATTGTAAACAAACATTAGTAATAGAGAATATTATTTTCTTTAAAGAACTGATCTTCGTAAGAACCAAACCACAAAAGGCTACTGCTGAAAAATATTTGACTTAATCATAAACATTTGAAGGAGTCATGAAATAATTTAATATATGATTAATAATGAAGAGAGCTTATTTATGTTCTTTAAAACTGATAGGTCAGTGGATGGAACTCAATAGACACAAGTTCCAATACACTGTACTTTGGTCTTCCTTGTTTACTGTACTATAATTGTTTTAATTTTTAGCAGATTATCTGAAAATTATGCTGCAGTTTAAGTATTGACTTGCTTATGAAGTGCATTTATCTCCACAGTAAAAATGAAACATTTTTATATTGGGCAATTAACCTTAGTTATGGACTATGGACTATGCAAATGAACTGTCTTAATTTTGACGGAAGGAAGCATTCTTGTTAGATGAAGCAGAAAAGTATCAAACTAAAAGACCTTGGAAAAAATAAGCCCTATTAAATTAGACTAGCATCATTTTAGAATACCTTCAAGAATAAATTAGAGGACAAGATTACAGACTGATCTTCACAGTAGTCACATACTGCCATGAGAAACAGATGTGATAACAATTCAAATCCTTTAGATTTAAATTGAGCCAAATTTAGACTATAAACTCTCTGGGATTTGCATATACTTGCTTCTTTGAAGTATGTACTTTTAAAGCCCTATAATAACTAACTATGGAAAGACTGGAAACTAAACTTTGGAAGAATAGCAAACTCTGACTACAGAGACTCATCTGGAAAGGACTGGACCCATGTACTAGCTTTATGCTTTTAATTAGATGGTAGGTATTACAAAAACTTAACTTTAAGCATCCTAGTTCTGGTTTCAGAAAGGAGGTCTTTTATAGGCAGAATTGCATGCTCAAACAGAATAGAGCGTAAGAAAAAAAAATCTGAGACCCTTTATTATTTTATTTAAAAAATAGGCAATGATTAAGGAAATGGTAGTGACAATTTAAAAAAAAAAGATCAGAATTCTCTCCCACCATTAATTTCTGCTATTGGTCAAAGACAACCTGATGTAGGGCTTCTAGACAGGCAACCAGCACACGCTGGCCAATACTAGCTAGAAAAGCAGATTTGGCCAAAAGCCACTAATACTCAGCGTCTGCCAAGATAGAGAAAGGATTTCTTATTAAAATGCATGCAACTGAGGTAAGTACTTAGCAGGGCAAGAGTCAAAGCAAGGCTATGCTACAGACTTTTCAGTAGTAATGTGGGTTAGGGTATAAAGAGTTTAGATTTCCGACTCACACAGTTGTGCTATTACTTTACTGCTGTGGCTTTTTTTTTATCCCCTGTGAGTGGTTGTTTTCCTATAGCAGCAAATGATGCATCTTTGCTGGTCCACACTTTTGTTGGATTTGATGCAATCCAGTAGATTAGCACTGTTAAACTAATTTAAGTTTCTAATCAGTGGTCCAATGGCCTATAACCTAGATACTCTCTAGTTCAATATCTGGACCACTAACTCATTTTGTATGAAGACAGAGGAGGGAATAAATAGTGGTGATACAGCAGATGTTTTCTTGCAGAAAAAAAAGCTTGAAACATTACTGTACCTAGCGGAACTCCACATTGGGCATATGGAGAATCAATGTTTGTTCTGAATAAAGGTTCTAGTGAGACATTATGAACGAAAATGAATGCTGAAATCTGCAAAATTTAATCTGAGGAAGGAGAATTGGGAGACTGAGCCCGCATGTTTTTACATACTATTTGTTGATGTTATCATCCACTAAGATATATCATCTGAGTGTCACAAATAGCAGTAATACTGCTTAAACCCTTGGTAGGCAGATGTTCTTGATATTCTAACATTACTTTTGTAAACTGATGTCCCATTGCACAAAAAAATATTATTTCTGAGAGGTTATTTTAATGAGGTTTTTGTATTTTGGTTCTCTTGGGCTAAAGACTGACTGTTGTTGATCCAGAATGTTATTCTATATACTTGTAGCTTCAGACTTCCTAGTGCCTCAGAGAGAAGACCAGAAAAATTCTATTCCCCCAAAACAGCCTCCTTGTTTCCCCTTTCCATTCCTTTTACCTAGACATTGACTCCTTCTGTTTGAGTCCAGTTGTAGCCACAGTTCCCCCTCTGTTCCATCACAGGTGGCTATCACAGATTAGCAAATTAGAAACAAGAAAACCTTTCTAAATCCTGTTGAAATCAAGTTAGTCCAAACAAAGAAAATGCATGGCGTATACAGCTGTTCCCAACGTAGCCAACAAACACCCCCACAGCGTAAAAAGAAAAACCTGCAGAGTCCCAGATAGCAGGAGTAAGCTGCAAAGCTCAGAAAAAAGACCTCGTGTGTTAACCTCCTTAAGGAAGCAGGCTGCAAATAAAGGATGTTTGTTTTAAATGACAGCCTTTTGTTTTATTTGAAAACAAGTTAACTAAAAATTCAGAGTCACCTTCAAGGCAGCGCTTTGTGTTTGCCGGGCAAGAGAGCTAAGCACCACACGGAGCCAGGCTGGTCCCCAAGTACGGCCCCGGCCGGACTCGAAGGTTGTGCTATGCACCCCCACCCGAACGGCGGCCCCGGGCTGGGCCGCGCCAGGCAGCACCCCGGGCCGCACAGCCCCACCCAGGCACACGGGCACACCGCAGGCAGGCTGCCCGGCCCGCCAGGCCGCCTGACCCCCCACAGGCCGCGGCCCCGGACAAGACTCAGGCCCCGTCCCCGTCCCCGTCCCCGTCCCCGTCCCCCGCGGCGGGGTCCGTGTCAGACCACGCCGGCGCCGCCGC
>JAVKLA010000027.1:38483424-38505280 GCA_034782735.1 Sagittarius serpentarius | reverse complement strand
GGGCACAGGAAAGTTGGGAGGGGACACAGCCAGGACAGCTGACCCAAACTGGCCACAGGGGTATTCCATACCATGGGGACATATGCCCACCTCGGAGGGGGGAGGGGGGGAGTATGGCAGCTGGGGCATTGGTCGGCGAGTGATGAGCAATTGCATTGTGCATCACTTGTTTTGTGTATTCCAATCCTGTCATTATTATTGTCACTTTATTGTTGTTATTAGTGTTGTTAGTTTCTTCCTTTCTGTTCCATTAAACTCTTCTTATCTCAACCCACGAGTTTTACTTTATTTTCCGATACTCTCCCCCATCCCGCTGGATTGGGGGGAAGTGAGTGAGCGGCTGCGTGGTGCTGAGTTGCTGGCTGGGGTTAAACCACGACAGTAGCATAGTAGTAGGCTACTGAATAAAGAGTAGAAAGAAATGGAAGTGGTAGAGAACTGCTGTGGACTGAAAACTGAGACACGTTTGTTTGCATTATATGAGTTTAGCATCATTACTGTAAAGTTTAATATATTCAAGATTTTTTGCCTTGTGGGATAGTAAACATTTTTAAATTATGTAAATGGTCATTGGTAGCTGTTCTTCCTGTTTATTTCCTCTGCAGTAAATATATATGCTATTACATGGCCGCTGCTTGTAAGTGTTGGTTTTGTAAATATTTGATACAAATAGGCTGACCGTAATGACTGAAAAGCAAACATGTGCTTTGCTTACTGCGGATAAGGGGTGTATTTACCAGTATGTTCCTCATTTGCCTTTGTCTTTACAGGTTTGTACCTTGTTTTAGACATCTGGGACCATGTTCTATGCCCACTTTGTCCTGAGCAAGCGTGGGCCGCTGGCCAAAATCTGGCTGGCGGCCCACTGGGATAAGAAGCTAACCAAAGCCCATGTTTTCGAATGTAATCTGGAGAGCAGTGTGGAGAGTATCATTTCACCAAAGGTATCTACTTTACACTGATGTAGCATTATCTTGTTGTGAAAAGAAATTGCGTGTACAGATGGTAGTTACTATTTGGGTCAGTGAAACAAATAAAATTCTTAATGTTGCTATTATAAAGGGTGGAAAGGTCTGTTCAGATGTGAAATACTCTGTTGACTCTTTGATTCTGAAGTGTGTTTTCTCGTTAATTTTCTAATGCTAAAGTATCCTGCAGTTTAGTTACAAAGTGTTTTGCTTTGTATAAATGCAGGACTTGTATCTTGATGTACCATGCGTCATTTAGAAGCAAGTGTTTGGAAGAGAGGAAACCCCAGGCTTTCTAAGAAGTAACTTTTAAAGGCCTTTATGATGACACCCTCTCAGTGCTGTTGTTACTGGGCACTGTAGAAATATATTTTAGAATATTCTTGTTTGCTTGTGACCCAAGTTCAAGGCATGTTTCTACTTAGCTACAGCAAAAAGATCTGAGGTATTGCAGTAGCTGGTAATGTTACTGGTTACGTGAGGATGATTTTCCATACAGTAAAAATACTATGCTGTAGTGTAAAAGCCTTACTTTTGAAGCTTTTAGTCTCTGTTTTTTGGGGAAGCGAATAGATAGCAAAAAACCTGAAAGAATATAACACTTCTGAATGGCTGTTGTGAAACCAGAGGAAATTTTGAGGAACTTGGGTTTTTAAATGTTTTTTTTCCCCTCTGTTACTCATGAAAATGAAATGTTCCATTTAAGAACTACTAGACTGATATAGTTGTGACTCTACTCACTTAACGGATGTCTGAATGTCTTATAAGAAAAGCAACTATTTGAAAAAGAAAGAAAACTTATTTTTATCTTTTCTTTTGGTTGATACAAATATAACAATGTTTCTATAATGCTACTCTGGATTTTGGAAAAACCGCTAAGTATAAGCAAAAAATGTATAGTATGATCACAGAGATCCTTACTATTCTAGAACAGTGGTTTGCTTCAGTGTCAGCTCTGGAAGGATTTAGGAAGAAGATAATGTTCATGGACTCATTGTGAGCTGTAGCATTCTTTTAGAAAAAGGAGAAATTGATAGGCGCTCTTTCATATATTTAACTTTGTGTAACGCTTTCATCAGATGGAATATTAGAAAGACATTGTATGCAATAAAAATTCTGAATTCTTATAGTTTGAGGTTAAACCCTGTGTGGCTTAGTGTTTCCGGGAGACAATTATTCCATGTACCCTTCAACAGAACTCTCATGTTCTTTCAGACTAAAGTCCTCTTTTTTTAATCAGTTTTCTGTTCCCACAGCAGACACTTGATTACATAGTAAAGTAGTGAGGTTAAAGAGGAAAGGAACTTAAGCTTGCTTTAATGTGGCAGTGCTTGTTTATGGACACCTCACATCTTCCACTGTTTCTCTCTGATTTTTCTCCTTAACTGCAGGACAGAAGATGGAGAGGTAACAAGTAACAGTTTTTAACCAAATTTTACTTAAGCAAATTTAATTTATGGCTGTCTAAATTTTTGTATTTTTCACTTTTTTCACAAAGTGACAAAGGTGTCAAAGATGTGGTAAAATGGGTTTTGTCTGTCATCTTTTTTTTTTCATTAGACAGAGCTACTATTAATTTACTGATATTTGCCAGATCATCCATAAATAATATGTTGAACTATAGACTTTGCATTCTTTCTTTCTTCAGTTTTCTGCTGATTTTTATACTTGTTTTGGATAGCTGTTGTTATTGGAAAACTCATGCAAAGCTGACTGAAATGTCATTGAAGGAAAAAAAGTAAGGCTACGTTGAATTCACTGATTGTGCAATATGTTTTAGGTGAAGATGGCACTTCGAACCTCAGGACATCTCTTACTAGGCGTTGTTAGAATCTACCACAGGAAAGCAAAATATCTTCTTGCAGACTGTAATGAGGCTTTCATTAAGATTAAGATGGCTTTTCGTCCAGGTATCTGTCTTTAAGCATTCTCTGAAAAATTATGTTGTTATATAATGTTATTTATTAAGAAGGTATCCAGTTCTACCTTCCTATCTCTGTAGAATAATTACATAAAGCTATACAGGGTTATAGGACAAGTTATTTTCTTTAGTGCAGCTTCAGGCTGGCTGTGTGACTTAAGATGTCTGAAAGACATCTTTGAATTGAATTCTGAATGAAAACTTTTCCTATTAGTGCTGACTCAGTACAATCCCAATTATGATTTTGGCTGTTGTTGGTGTATGATGCTAAATGGAAATATGCTGCACGGTTTTTACCTTCTGTCACAAGTCTCAGAAAGGCCGGTTGCATGTACTGAATAGAAACACAGAAGGGAGCTTGTTTCCATCAAGGGTAAAGGTTGCCTTGCCACAGGTTACAAAAGAAACATAGAAGTAAGCTGGCTTTTTACCACTTTCACGTTTTAGTTTCTGGAAATAATAACTGTAATGTGTGCAACAAAGATGTTTTCCCTTTTGTATGTGTGACACATAAATTCTCCCTCTGTTGTTGCTTACTCTAAGATTTCTTCCATTAAGATGAGGAGCCGTATTAATACCTGAAATGACTTTCTGTCCAGCAATTAATTACTTGGCTTACACATGGTTGATAGTTTTTCTTTAATTCTGGCCTGGAAACCTTTTTCCAGCTGGAATGTAGCTGTGGCGGTGATGCTGCTGGGTACTCACAGCTGCTGAATCATATTCCACCTTTTTAAATTTGTGAGTGTGATAGATTTACAAGCTGAACTTAAGGAAGACTTTTTTTTTTAAAGGCAGCTCTTGAAAGCCAGTGCAACAGTAAATTTGAGAAAACTTAAGGTATATAATGCTTTTGTCTTCATTTCCTGATCTTCACATTGCAGTTCAGGCATTGAACTTTATGTAGCTTTCAGTGGCAATTTGTTGACTGTTGCCATTTTTTTGTTTACTATTGCATTTAACTTCTGCCAGTGATGAGAACACATAAATTTGTCTAATTTCACAAGGCAATCTGTTTTCCCAATTTTCCCACTCCCAACAGAGCGCATGTAGAAGGTGAAGTGCCTTAAAACAAGATTAGCAAAAAGTGGCATGCTAACCTGAAACAAGTTGAGGCACTTGTCTTTGTTCTCAGTTTATCAGCTTTGTGGCTTAGGCATTGTCTTGATCCTGGCTGCTCTGAGAATCATTTACATGTTTTATTTTAAGCAGCCAACATGTAAAAATATTGGATAGCCCTAAAACGATGGATGCGGTTTCTTCATTCCTAGCCAAGTACCAAGATGAGTAAACTACAGACTCATGCTTGTTCCTGATCTCTCTGGACAGTAGTTCTTTGATTATCCGTTGCAGAAGGGAACACAGTGGGCAGAGTGTTTCTGAAGTATCTTACTTTAGAATTGGTTGTGTTGTATGGGTCAGAAGGTAGGACATAGACCTCAAATCTTCTGCAAGTTACAGAAGGAACTGAACCTGCATTTCCCATGCACTTTCAAGTGTCCTCACCTCTAAGCCTTTGAATAAAACTGAGGCAGCAACTACTGGCACTGTTTTTGTGTGATGTCTAATCTGATAGTCATGCTCTGAGGATGCCCACTGAATAGCAAACTAAGCATCTTGGGAGGATAAGAAAAGGTATGTATGTCGTTTAGGTAGTCCAGCTCTTTTAAATGCAGAAGCCTAAGAGTTGCGTGGCCCAAGTACAGTCAGTACTGTGCTGGGATTTTCAGAGCTAATGGAACTGACTAAATCACCAGTAGCAAAGTAGTCATACTGTGTTGCCACTGCTTTACCCAAACCAGGCTGCCGCGTTGCCGCTGCTTTCTCAAACCAAAATACAGGACTAGCTAGCTCATCTGGAGCATCATGATGAAATGATTTTGTAGCAGGTACCTACATAGTGTTGTGATGACATACAATGCCTGTGTTAGCACAATGCAGAGCTGTGCAGCTGCACAAACACTGAGTGGTTTGAGTGAGGCTTCCAGGGTTTTACGAAACAGTACAAGGGCCTTGAGGGTATGTATTTTGAATTTAGACTGAATCTCAATACTCACATTATCTAAGGTTTCTTCATAGGTGTCTAGCATCGGTTCAATTCCACAGTTTAAAGACAAGAAGCTCATGCAGAGAAAACATTGCTGAAGGCACAGGGAAAAAAGCTGTCCTTGTAAGGAATGGGAACTCATGTCTGAGTGTTTTTTTTCAGGGGTTGTCGATTTGCCTGAGGAAAACAGAGAGGCTGCTTACAATGCTATTACCTTACCTGAGGAATTTCATGATTTTGACCAACCGCTTCCTGATCTAGAGTAAGCTTGCTTTTTTTAATTTATTTCCATGCAAATGGTGTTTGGTTTTAGTTGGGGAGAACGTGGTTTTAAACAGCAAACTCACTGCTGAATTAAAAAAAAAAAAAAGTCTGTCAGTAACTTGTATTCTTAAGTCTTTTAATATACCAAGCAAGTACACAATCATCTTTGTATTGATTTTTAAGTTCATAGTAGCTTGTAATTTTAACCTTGGCTTGCAGAAGCTTTTGAAAAACTCGCTATGTATTACCATTTTTGTTTTTCTTCTGTGCAAGGCACTCTATATCACATAGATTCTCAGGTTAGACAAGATTAATTTTATGGAAATGTCCTTGTTGACCTTCTGTAGTGGCACTTCTATTTCTTAAAACTTCTTAATACTAATGGGTTACTTGTAAACATAATAACAAGTATACAACTTGGATAGTTCTTGGTCTTTAAAAAATTGATGTTACCCATTTGGATTCCTCATAATAGAATTTCTGGGATACAGTTTGCTTTACTCAGTGTTCTATTTTGTTTATATTCAACTTAGAGTATATACTAATCTGAAACTACATAAAAATTCTGTGTCCTTCTAAGAAACGTACCTTAACACACTTAGTACTGTTACAATTTATCAAAAAGTATATCTAATATTAATAGCTTCTGAAGTTGAAGGGGGGAAGTCTTTCCTTGCTTACTAATTTGGCCTTTAAAAGTAGTGACCCCAACATAGCAAGGAGTAAGAGAGGTTACCGATACGTTTCCCAGAAGCTAACACAATTTGGATGATAGGTTTTAACCATGAAAGGTCTTACTGTTTTAAGTAGTGTTTTCTATTCTATATTCACCATCAGCTTTTTCATTAATTGACTTAAGTGTATAGTGTACTTTTTAGGAACTAATTTCACATTTATCTAACCAGGCTTTATCTGTTGTTATTTTTTTTAAATGGAGATTTTTAATAATTGCCTTCTGTTTGTTTAAGTGATATTGATGTGGCCCAGCAGTTCAGTTTGAACCAGAGCAGAGTGGAAGAAATTACAATGAGAGAAGAAGTAGGCAACATCAGTATCCTCCAGGATAATGACTTTGGTAAAAATCTCATGTATTATTATGTGTTACTAAGCTAGTTTTGGTAACTGTGAAGTTATGGTTTTTCAATTTCTATGGAATTCCCACTAAATACAAAACGAATTAGATCGAACATGCTGTGTTTCCGACACTTAATTTTTAGTTTGTACATGTCAGGTTTTCCAAAAAGCCTGTCCTTTAATATTCAGCAAGCTTCTAGCTGCATATGTAAAGCTAGAGAATGTTCAGTCAGGTTAGTTAGTGAAGTACTATGTCAATTATAGTTTTCAAAACGTGTGAATATGAAGTCAGCTGTTGGCTTTAACCCTAGGCATGTTTTCAGTCAGAAACTTATGAGATTTCTAAAGTTGAAGCAGTCAGTGGTGACTAGTTTACTTCTTTCAGTATCGTTTCAAGGACAGCGTTCCAAGATCTGAATCAAAGCCTGAAGACAGTTGTATTTGAATAGCTAGTTTCCAGAGTACAATAATGTAATCCATAATTCAGTAATCTTTTTGAAAGTATAATCTAGGTATTGATGGTGGTGTTAACTTTGTATTGGTTTGCTCTCTGTATGTGAAGCCCAGCATCGAGGCATAAGGTATAACTTTTTTGAACTCCTTGGAATTCTTTGGTTTCAGTGCAGCTAAAATTTAGTAGGATCTTGCTAAAATCAATTCAAATAAGTATAATATGCTTTGAAGAGGAGATGGTTATTTTTATAATTGTTTGAACAGTATTTTCACTATGGTGTTGCTGGGCATAATTCCTTACATCTTTTCATTAACTCTGCAATTCGGATAACTTGAAATGAAGTTTGGTCTGACATTTGGGCCTTTGCTGATTGATTAGCTAGGTCTCTTCATCTTGCTTCTTTAACATTTATAGCAGTGAAATTGTATTCTTGCAGGTGACTTTGGGATGGATGATCGTGAGATGATGAGAGAAGGTAGTGCGTTTGAGGATGACATGCTAGTCAGCACCAGTGCTTCCAATCTCCTACTGGAACCTGAACAGAGCACCAGTCACCTCAATGAGAAATCTAATCACCTGGAATATGAAGACCAATACAAAGATGATAATTTTGGAGAAGGAAACGATGGTGGAATATTGGGTATGTTTGAGAAATTTGTTTTTCTGCTGTCCTACCTTCTGCCTCAATAATTAGTTCTTGGGGGGACAGGGGAAAGGTTGTTTCCTTTGTTGCCAAGGTCTTTCTCTAACTTATGCCTTCAGCAGTGGAATTCTGGTTTGTGAGTGCTACAGCAATATAGATGGTGCGTAGCATGTTAAGTGTTGGCATGTTTCAAATGAAGCAAAATGAAATCATCCAGGTTTTTTTCCATTCTATATGTAACGTTCTTTAGATAAAAATCAGTATGCAACTCCTTGTTCTTTGACTCCTTCCAAAGGTGTTGCGGAAGGGAGGGGAGATGGTTTGGACTGATGAAAGAATCGCCTCCAGTGGTATCAGTAAAAATTATTTATTAGGAATTTATATAAAAGTGCGACTTCACAGGATTCGATGGCGAGGTTCAGTCTATTACTTAGTACATGGATGAAAGTATACAGGAAAATTAACTTAGAATCAGACTAAAATTGTGAATATAGAGACCAAAAATATAATAGAGTAAAAGAGAGATATTACAAAGAAAAATCGAGTTAGAATTTATTTCTCATGATTTGTACAGAGATCAGGAATGTGGAAAAGTAGGAGAGACCCTCCCATTGAGTCACGAGGTTCAGAGAAGACCCCCTTGCTTGCTAAACTCCTGTTGGAGTCTCGGTGCAGCTGGATCGACTCCTAGTCCCAGACTTGGTCAACGGTTTATATCTAAAGGGATTATGAGTATAATAGCAGCCTAAATTCATTCACAGTTGAATAAAATTCACAACAGTAATTCGAGTATAGATCTGAAAGTAATAATTTATAAAATACTTGCTCTAATGTACTTGTTATAGAATATTCAGGTTAGTACACACACATGCATAAAGACACTGAGAGATACTGTACATAAGCCTGTAAAAGAGGTGTACCTGCTAAAAATTCCCATTGAATTGAGTGAAAATATTGTCATCGAATGCTTCGGCATCTTTCTCAACGGGTGAAGGGTCGAG
The DNA here is from genome assembly GCA_034782735.1 of Sagittarius serpentarius. Classification (NCBI taxonomy): domain Eukaryota; kingdom Metazoa; phylum Chordata; class Aves; order Accipitriformes; family Sagittariidae; genus Sagittarius; species Sagittarius serpentarius. The sequence continues at coordinate 38,496,908 of JAVKLA010000027.1, read as the reverse complement.
CCTCAAGGAGCGGAGAGTATCAGCCCAAGTCTTGTCAGCTTTCAGCGACAGACTTCTGGTCTTTGCAAAAAGAAAAAGTTTGTGAGCTCTGAGAGGTGCCCCACTCAGAGGGAGATGCTGGTCACAGCCCGCTGCGGTCCAGGAGAGCTCAAAGGGCCTCACTTAGTATCACTGTTTATAGGTTCAGGAAATGATAAGCTGTAGTCATCAACAAATTGCTGGAATCCCAGCTGCGCTGGTACTGTTTCATGTGAGTTACAATTCAGATAAGGAAGGCCCCAAGGCTGTCACAGAATGACTTAAGGATCAGGTACAGGATGCTCCAAGGTTGTCAGGGGAGGACTGGGATGTCTTAAGGTTGTTACGAGGGGGAACTGGCTATCTCTACTCCCGTCCCCCGCCTCTGCCGGGCGGCAGGAGTCCTTGAGATGCACAGCATAACTCCCTGTCTTAGCCTTGTATGAGTTCCTGGCATGGTCAAGGGTCACTTAACTGCCTGACTCATTCCACTTACACTAAGGCCTAGCGAGACATCCTGAGTTCATAAATCAGCCTGGAGAGAGGGAAGAAATGCACCACCACAAAGGGCTTGCTTAATATGTTGAAAATTGTATTGAGTGCTTCTTTGTAAAATACTAAAAACCTAGTAAGATGCAAATATGTGGCACGTATGTTGTAGTAAAGGTTATCTGTAAGCTCAATTTGAGCTGAAATGCACCTTGAAAAAGCAGTCCTAATTACTTTTGTGTCCGCATTGAAAGTATAGGTTTCGCTAACCTTTGTACTATCTGTCTGTGTTGTCATAAGTTTGTACTTCTTTATAAATTTCATGAATTTGTGGATGCAAAACTGATTCTTTCATATGGTTGTTTCAGATGACAAACTTCTCAGTAATAATGATGGTGGTATTTTTGATGACCCACCTGCACTCTCAGAAAGTGGAGTAATGATGCCAGAGCAACCTCCCCACGATGATATGGATGATGATGATAATGTATCAAGTGAGTATGATCTAGGGCTAGATGTAGAATTACTTGTTTTCAATTAATTCAGCTGGGATTCTAATTCATTAAAAGCATTTTGAGCTCAGAAGTATGAAGTGTGGTAAACCACTTTAAGGTGTGGAGGAGGGAATGGGAAGGGTATCACAGTTTCTTAATGTTTTGGCATAGCGCAATATACTTTTTCTAATTGGCAGTGGGTGGACCAGACAGCCCAGACTCAGTAGATCCAGTTGAACCATTACCAACTATGACAGATCAGACAACGCTTGTTCCCAATGAAGAGGAAGCTTTTGCTCTGGAGCCTATTGACATAACCGGTGAGTAAGCTATTTAGGAATATTTTGCTTGGGTCATCAGAGACCACCTTAGCTTGATAGAGTGGAAATTAATGTCTGGCACTGCTAACTCTGCTTCTCAGTTGGAAGAGAAACCAGGGACCAAGTGCTGAATTCCTTTTATTCTAATGGTAGCCTTCCAGTACTTTCCAGGTAGGTAGCTTACACTGATGGTCTTGGAGGATACTAGTTGTAGTTTCTGCACTCAGTATGTATAGTGGCATGATACTGTAGCTTTTGGTAAATATGCTAGTTAAAATACGATGAGTTGGAATAGAACTCATCATGCCTTTAATTCTAATACAGTATCTGTAGTGCAGCACAATTTTTGATATGCTGTGTTTGATGGCCAGGAGCGACCATTTACGCTGAGAACGAGTGCTCTTCTAGTGATTCATAGCTTTAATGAATTGCTGAATCTTTGTATTTGAAGTTCTTCTAAACAGTGAAATTCCTTGTCTTTTCTCTAAGAAAATTTGGCTGATTATAAACAGATCCCTGCTTTATTAAAAAAAAAAAAAAAAAAAAGATCTGGAAAGAATGTAGTTTGTCCTGTGTTTTCAGACTGACCTCCAGGCCCTGATTTACTGCTCGGCCAATTAGCAAGCCCTAGCGCTGCCCTCTGGTGGCAAGCTAGCAACAGAGGTCCTAGCTGGTCAGCTGGGACCAGCAAAGACAGCGTTTGCCAGAGCTTCAGGGTCTGCTGCAGAGTGCCAGGCTGTAAGCAATTTACAGTAAAGTCATTCTAGAGCAGGATGAGAGGTACAGGTAAGATAACCACCCACATTAACACTGCCAAAGCTCAGATAGGGCATAGGGGAAAAACTTGGTGTGGTATTTTGATTCTTTTGTCAAAGGGACCTTACATCTCAGGGTTTTTCTCCTAAAGGACACCAGCCTGACAAGCAAGCCATGAGGGAGGGAGGCATGTGCAGCTGAGGACATTGAGGCTTAGGTAGATTCAGTAGAACTACAAGTCTACAGAGAAGAATTTGTAGGTTATGGGACAGCATTCATAGTGTTTGACCTTTCCTAGTGCTTACAGCTTTTAATTCCTTCTCCCAAAGCTAACACTGCCTTAGATTCTTGAGGAAGCTTTATACCTGGGCAAATAAGACCTATAGAGAACCTGCAAGATTATTCTACAATGTGGTATCCGTTTGAACTAACCTTCATTACTTGCTAAAAATCTCAACAGTCAAGGAAACCAAAGCAAAGAGGAAGAGAAAGCTGATTGTGGACAGTGTGAAAGAACTGGATAGCAAGACTATTCGAGCCCAATTAAGTGACTACTCTGATATTGTTACTACTTTGGACTTGGCACCTCCTACTAAGAAACTGATGATGTGGAAAGAAACTGGTGGAGTTGAAAAGCTTTTCTCTCTGCCTGCACAGCCTTTGTGGAATAACAGGCTACTGAAGGTAATGTTTTTGTGCAGGTTAATTTTTAAATGGACTATATTCAGGATTGTGCTTCATATATAGGAAACATCAGCATATGAATAGCAATGTAGTGGTAACAGTGTTCATCATTTAAAAAAAACCAGCTCATTAAAACAACTGAGATAATACCAATGCTTAAAATATATAACAGTTACAGAAATAAATGAATTTTTTTTTAATGTTCCTACTGTTGGAGTAGTGCTGTTGGACATTAAGAATTACCATAGTGAATAATGTAACCTTTCCCCTTTAGCTCTTTACTCGTTGTCTTACACCCCTGGTACCAGAAGACTTAAGAAAGAGGAGGAAAGGTGGAGAAGCTGACAACCTTGATGAGTTCCTTAAAGACTTTGAAAACCCAGAGGTTCCCAGAGAGGAGCAGCAACAACAACAGCAACAGCAGCAACGAGATGTCATTGGTTTGTGTCTTGTCAAAGATGCTTTGCTTTCCCTTGGAGCTTATTTTTTCTCTTTTGTGCTTTATATTAAGACACCAAAGATTATGAATAAAGCAAAGAGCTTTGTAATGGTTGTTTAGCTTGATATACAGTCTGTGACTTAAAATAGCTTTTTTTTTTTTTTTTTTTTTTAAAGAAGACGCTTAGAGATTCAGTTTGATCCAGTGTATTAAATGGATATGGGATTGGGTTGTATGCACATCTGTACCAGTTGTATTTAAGTCACTGCAAAAGCTATGCAGGCTGTTAAGAGTGCTCAATTCTAAATTAACAGCAGATTGGACTTAGTAATGTAATTTGAAACTGTACCAAAGTATCTAAAACTGGGTTTGTTGTCGAATATAGATGAACCTATTCTGGAAGAACCAAGTCGTTTACAAGAATCGATGATGGAAGGCAGCAGAACCAACCTGGATGAATCTGTTATGCCACCCCCACCACCTCAGACAGGTGTTAAACGCAAACTGCAGCAAGTAGAACCAGAGCCAGTGTTACCTGTGAGTAAGACTTTTTGGAGGTTTTTTGAGAATGAGAAGTGGGTAGTGTCTTTGAGCAGGAAGTGATAGGGATTTGAGGCACTAGCTTTCTGTGGTGGTGTAAGACGTGTTGGAGTAGTATCAGAATCTTTGTCCCTGGGTAGGGTGTTTTTCATCCACTGAGTTATGAAAGCTTACTGAAACATTTAAAATGCAGGTAGGATAAAGAAATGGCACTGTGTCCTCCAGAAAAAGTCTTCAAGAAGTAAACAGTATTGCTTACAAAGCTATCAAATTCCGCTTGGCAAGCATATATGAACAGCTTTCACTGACGAAGAAAGGATTGTACTAGCTGCACAAACTTTCTTTTTAAGGTAGTCCTAGTATTCCAGGGTTAAGGGTTCAAAGAAAAACTTTGATCTTCAGGAAAGATTTCCTAGTTGAGTTATGAGTAGACTTGGTAACTAGCTCATATCTACCTCTTCTGTAAAAGCTGTGATGCAGTGTGAAAGGAAACCATATTTGTGAAGGGGAGAGAAAACGGGAAAAATGAGACATTCTTTTTCTCAATGCTTACCTCGTGAGAACAGTCCTGGTTTATGCTGTCTTTCCCTACATTTGTGCATTTTTTTAACCCCGCTTTTCACATGTTTCTTGGCTAACAGGTTGTTCACTGTAGAATGAGACTTGTTAGATGTTATATCATCTTATTAAAAAGGGTGGCAGCTGCTGCTCCTCTTGGCTACATCACTGGGTGAAACTGGCATCAACTGTTTGTACCTTGTGTTGAAGTCAATGCTATTGGTGTGCATTGGGAATTCTTTGATCATGCCAACCAGATCAGGCCTCTAGCAACAAACCTGTAGCGATACCTGCTGTGTGACTCTAAAACAGGTTATTTTGAGCTATTTTAGGGTATGTGTAGAAACAGTTTCAGGTGTCAAGGTAACTTTACTGGCAAACACTTAACTGTGTATAGATTCAGGGGGAGAATACTGTGTATTAATTTTATTAAAACTGACTACACAAATCCTGTTAAATTGCTTTTCTGGATTCTCCTCTTGATATACATGTCTTCTGAGAATGATACTTGAGCACTAAAGTCACTCATACATATTTGGGAACTTTACATATGTTCTAATGTCTTTATGCTTGTATTGCAAAGAACAACCAACATTTTGATATTTTGAAGATGTCTTGTTCCAGTGAGTTAGTGTGTTCATGTAGCACTGCATCTGGTTATGTGGGATTTCAAAGTTGCATGTGCTGATCTGAGAAATGAGATCAGTAGTTTGGATGGTGGGCTAAGTGAAGTTATTGGAAAGCCTTTTTCCTTATAGTGGTATCATAATTTCTGGTTTGGCATTAAAAATACATGTGTGGACAGCAAAACAAAACAAATTCCTTCTCATTTTTGAAAAATGAAAAATTTTGACAAATGGCTGAGATTTAGAGACTTGGATTTTGTGAAACTGGTTTGTAGCATCAGTATCCTATTGTAAAAGCACTGATTAAAATGCCATGGGTTTAACTATATTGTGTACTCTTAAAGCATCCACCATCACAACAGCTGGAAATACCACCGGTAGAAATGCCTCCAGAGGAGCCCCAAAACATCTGCCAGCTAATACCAGAGCTAGAACTTCTGCCAGAAAAAGAGAAGGAGAAGGAAAAGGAGAAGGAGGAGGAGGAAGAAGAAGAGGTAAGAACTCCGTAGAAGGGGTTTGTGTGTTCCCCAGCACTGTTTGACTTTGGATTCATTAAACAGCATAAGAAATAAATCTTCAGCCCTTGCTTGGGAAATTATAACCTTTGGAAATGTAGATGTTAAAATTATTCCATAACCATTTTATATTATTTATATTATTCCATTTTATAAATTGCATATACATTCTGCTTTGAATTAGAGGGTTCTCCTGTTCTCACATGTGTTTGGGTTAAACCACTATATATTTATGATGCCTTATACAAGAAGTTTTGAACGTAATTTTATGGTTGCATTTTAAATAGTTCGTGCCACTTAATAAAAGTAGATTTTTGTAAGAGACTGTCCACATCCTAAAATGTGATAACTGAAGTTGTTTCTTAGCTACAGTATTTAATATTCTGTGGATATCAAAACAAACTTCATTAATTCTTTTTATTTTGCACCCAAAATGCATAATATTAAGTTAGTTTTTAAAAAACTGTTTTGTTGGAAAAAGAATGTGTCTGGACATGTGAAGTTTCATTCTGTAACAAGTCACATGTACAAAGAAGTGTGAATTACTTTAGTCAGGGTGATTTTCCTAGCAATGTAAAAAGCTGTTAGAGTAGAATACCATATTTTCAGTTGGAAGGGACCTACAGTGATCATCTAGACCAACTGCCTGACCACTTCAGGATGTTGCTGGATACAGAGAAATGTTACTTTAAAAGTGGTACAAGGAAGAGGAAGGAATACATGCTGACCTAGTTTTGATAAATAAAAAAATTGGCCAAAGAGTGTTTTTGCACAGTTTAAAGTTCTTGAGTTAAGACTGGAAACAAAGCAGATAGTGCTTGCGTGTGTTGCTTTTGTGGTGATGTTTTTAATTGCTGATTTGAAATAATGTTCTTATTTTAAAAGCCGTATATAACACATCTTCCATAAACAAGTACTGCTTTGTGTAGGTGAGCACTTCATAGGACATGGGGAGCTGAGTCCTTACAGCTGGCCTTCACAGCTTTTAGCAACAACCTATTTTCCTTTTCAGTGGTTCTGCTTTCACAGTGAAATGAGAATGTCTGTGTTTATTAATGTTTGCAAAATAAAAGCATTGTTGATAGCATGTTCAGTACTAGCAATCCTAGATTAGACTGAAGTATCTGTTCTCATTCAGCTATCATGACTGATCTTCTTTGTTTTACGAATTGTCAGCATAGCAATTTGAGGTATATTCATAGTGGCAGGCAGCCGTACTATGGTACATCAGCTTACATGTGTGTCTTCCTCTGTCCCACTTCCTGCCTCCCCTAAACGTATCCTGTGACTTAAGTTGTCTAAACCTTCTGGCTTGATGAAAAGAAAAAGCTGCAGTGATACCTAGAAATACCTCTTTCATTTCGTAACTCAGTGGATGAAAAGATAACCGTTTTGTAAACATGTGAATTTTGGCTGCTTGCAGGAAGAAGACGGCACAGGGGGTGACCAGGATCAAGAGGAAAGGAGATGGAACAAGAGGACTCAACAAATGCTTCATGGACTTCAGGTACACATGATAATTTGCTTTCTCTTAAAGTAGCTTTGAGTGTGCCCACCGACACTTTTGACTGGAGTTAAAAGGTTAAGAAAAAGCTTTCTTTGCAGTAGATGTTACAGAGTTGAAACATCAGCTCTCTTTTAGAGGGGAGGAAAAAAATGCTTGCAGTTGATTAAATCATACTATGATTGTCACTTTTTTCCAAAAGTAAAGTAAAATTGGAAGCAAAATTTTTTGCTTAAGTGTTTTTTCAACCTTTATGTCCATACTTGGTGTGCAAGTAAGACTCCCAGAAATTCAGATTTTAAAATAATTGGGTTTGATTGTGTTTTTAATGAAACCTTAGCACCTCTGACTTCGTGCTTTGTGACCCTAAGCAAACCCCATTAATGTCTAGGGATAAAACCATTTTATAGGATTTTTACTCCCAGCTAGGCTATTTTGAAAACTTCCATGCTATGCTAAGCTGAATCTATTAACAGCTGTGGGAATGTGACCTTGGCTGAGGTGCAGCGTTACTTTTCAGCATGTGTCTTCAGTGTGCACAGACAGATAATCTTTGTAGGATAGATTCTTGCTTGCTGGAACTAAAGAGTTTTTTTTCTGATGAGATAGTTGAACGCCCCTAGTATATACTTGAACTTAAGTGCAAACTGCTGTCCGTTTGCATGTAGGTTTCTGTATGCATACTTCATATATTCTTGGACTACCTTTGCCTTTCAGTCTAGTTTGCGGTTCCTAGCCCTTTGTTCCCTTAAACATTTTGGCAATTCCTGAGATTCTGCTGTCACTGAAGTGTTTCAGTTCCATCTCTCTAAGTTTTTTTTGTTTTCCAAAGTCATCCCCACTTTTTTATAAAATTGATAGGCTCCATCTCTGCTGATAAAAGCTCATTGTCATTATTGTATCTCTGAATTTCCAGTATAGTGGATTTTGGAGGTGGGGGGCAGAGGAGGAGATGCTGCTGAGTTTTTGGGAAACTGAGATTTAGTAGTATTTCATATTCTATTAAGTTTCTCAAAGCATGATATAAGCAATCAAAAGCTTTACATTTCTGGAAACTAGAGTTCTATCATAAGAATTACTTCCTTACATAGCTAAACAATGAAACCTTAATTTTAAACTCCTAAATAGCCTTTATGACATTTAAATACACTTAAATTTAGTTCAGCTTATGTTGTAAACTAATGTAATTTAAGTTAGTTCTTTTGCACACCTACAAGAATTCTGCTAGTTAAGACTGTTTTGAACTGTTGCTGTGGTTTAACCCTGGTAATCCGCTCAGTCCTACACTGCTGCTTGCTCATCCCCCCACCCCCCGCCCTGGTGGGTTGTGGGAGAGAATTGGAAGGGTAAAAGTGAGAAAACTCGTGGGTTGAGATAAAGGCAGTTTAATAGGTAAAGCAAAAGCCACGCGCACAAGCAAAGCAGAACAAGGAATTCATTCACCACTTCCCGTGGGCAGGCAGCTGTTCAGCCATCTCCAGGAAAGCAGGGCTCCATCACATGTAACGCTTACTTGGGAAGACAAACACCGTAACTCTGAACATCATCCCCTTCCTCCTTCTTCCCCCAGCTGTGTATGCTGAGCATGATGTCCTATGGTCTGGAATATCCCTTTGGTCAGCTGTCCCGTCTGTGTCCCCTCCCAGCTCCTTGTGCACCCCCAGCCTACTTGCTCCAAAACAAAAACATTTGCTCCGATCCAAAACATAGCACCATATGAGCTGCTGTGAAGAAAATTAACTCTGTCCCAGCCCAAACCAGTACAACTGTTGCTCAAAAGTAACACAGCTGTTTAGTCGGTAATGTTGTGTAATGTTTTCCTCTCTGAATGTTTCATCACAATTTCTGAAAAGAGCTTCAGAATTCTCTTTGGACCATGTCTAGCTCTTTTTTTTCCAATTCTTTCTTCCATGTGCCCAAAAGAGCATTACACTGGATGGCTGAAACATTAAGTCTGTAATGAGATTTGAAGTTAAGATGTGTTTAATATAAAGTAATTTGGTTTGGCCAGCCTAATATTTTTTTCATCTAGTAGATACTCCAGAGCAGACGGTTCTGTTTTAAATTGAAGACGTCAGTTGTTGTTCTAGCCAGCATACAGATGTATTTTCCTGAATTTTTTTATATTCTGGCCAAGACTTTGAAAAAATGTAAGTGACTTTGAGTATTTAGTTTCAGACAAACAGAGGAGTTTTAGAAATAAACAGGCTTTCACCTTGGGAAAACTATGCATCTTTTAAAGAACCTTAGCTCTTGAAATTTTGTTTTAAACAATAGATCATGATTATTTTTGGAGTTATTTTTATTTTGAGAGATAAAACAGGATTTTTTTTTATTCCTATTTAAAAATATTTGTCCTGTAGTCCAAAAAGACTGGCTAGCTATTGGTGCAGAAAGAAAATCTTGTGCTATGTTACAGTGTTTTTAGCATAACTTGCACAGATTCAAGGCTGATTTCCTCCCTCCCCCCCATTTCTGGGAAGCCTACTTGGTTTCATTTAGATAAGATCCATGTAGAAATTTTAATGTACATGCTGTAATGACGCCATCCAGTGTCGAGTCCTTCCCAATCCCTCACAGTTTCCTGGGGGTGACAACAAACAATCTTGCCAACAGACATTCTTGTTTGTCTGTAGTTCTCTGTTTAATTTGTGGTATCAACGTTTGTGTTTTTCAGAGAGCTCTTGCTAAGACTGGAGCGGAATCTATCAGTTTGCTTGAGCTGTGCAGGAATACGAATAGAAAACAAGCAGCTGCAAAATTCTACAGTTTCCTGGTACTTAAAAAACAGCAAGCTATAGAGCTGACACAGGAGGAGCCTTACAGTGACATCATTGCAACACCTGGTCCCAGATTTCATATTATTTGAATGGTTAGACACAGCAGAGCTAGTGTTCGTTTCACTAGTGCGTACATGTATTGCCCCATCTGTAGGGCCCGTAAGACCATTGCAGAAAATTTAGATTTTATTGTCTGTATAAAGTCCTTGGTTTTCTTTTGGGGTTATTTTGGTTTTTGTATTTTAAATTTACCACTTAAAATTTTTAGTGAAACTGCTGGGGTGGGTGGCTTGAGTTCCAACTGCAGAAACCAGACAGCTCAAGGACCCAGATGAAGATTGTTTTAACAACTCAGAGCAGATGTGTGCAATATTGGTGCATGTAATGTTGAGTATCAATGGAAATGTCTTACGATCATTTGAATAGTTGATTCAATAGTGATATTTTTAACCTATACAAGTAAACCTGAATAGCCAACCTGTCGTCTGATTAAAAACTTTGCCAAACTCGTCTAAAATGTTCAGTCTGCTTCTCATAGTCGTGGGGGTTTTTCCCTTTCCCTAGATCTTTGTGCATACTGTGGGTCTCTTAAAGCTGCCAATATGGAAGGTAGTGCCTGAAACGTCAGCTTGCTTTGTCACTGCGTTTTTGCAGTCAGATTTTTGTAGCCCTTGATGCTAAGGGGAAACGGGTGTCTGTGGAAAGCACTTCCTCTGTGTGATACTATTGCATACATGAAAGGACAGAACATGTGTTAAGCATTTTAGACGAAACATTCCTTTTCACTTATCACCTCATTATGGTCCACTACTGATAATGGCTAATTACTGTTAATAAGCATCAAATAAAAACTCTAGTAATTTCATTTAAACCTTTAAGATATCAAAATGCTTTAGGTTTGTGAGAGCTGTATATAAACTCCAGACTTTTTAAAACAGACTTCTAGATTGTAAATTATCTGATTTTTATTAAGCAGGCATATGAAGATAAGAATAAGAGAAGTTGAACAGATTGCCTTTGTAAAGATGCTAAATTCAGATACCACCTGTACTGAAAGGGCAACAAACTTGAATATACAGTACAAATGGGCACAGTTCCACTTAATTGTGTAGTGTATTAATGGCTCTTTGGATATATTTATGGTTTTAGTATCAATTTTTCCAGTAATGCACACTCCTGTGTTCAGAGCATTTTATCAGTTTTGCAAAAGAAGTCCCATTTGATTTTACTTACGAAGAATGAAGCTTTACTGTTAGACCAGGTAGCACCAGAAATTATGTGAATATGGTGATTATGGAAACCTGTCTTAACTTTTTTTAGGGCAAAATTATTCACACCGAAGGTTCTGGTTTTAATGTTGGCACTTTTGTGAAATAATTTTGGGACTCAAATTTCAGTGTATACTCACCTGTAAAATTATGTGAATGTTTAAAAAAATTTGAGACTACATGATGACCATGTTTTAATAATCCTTGAAAAAGTTAATTGTATAAAGTTACTGCAGCTTTATTTTCAACATGATGTGCCTGTAAAACCATGATTTTTTTCCCCTTTGTAAAAAGAGACATTGTAGATAACTTGAATGTTTAATTATAGAAAAGGTCATTAGTTTCTTGTTACACATTTTTAGTCTGTTTTTGTTGCTTTTCAAGGTTAATATTCTTGAAAATAGTTGATGCTGTTATGTATAACTTTTCTAATAAAAGTTGTGTTATAAGCTGTTATGTATTAGCTCTGTGTCTTGTTTGAGCACCTTTCATTTATGTAGTAGGGACCTGGCATTTACAGGTTGCTTCTTTTGGTATTGGGAGTGGAAGTGTAACGATTTAGCTCTTTGAGAGATTTAAAGCTTGAATATGTAAACAGATTTCTTGCCTTTAGGAAGGAGGAGTTATTTTACTGGCCGTACTGCGGTTTTGTTCAGGCATTTTATGCTAGGAATGTCTGTGCGGAAAATTAGGGGAGACTGTCTATAAAATGCGATTCATCTGCACGCCAGTCCCTTCTGAATGCCAGAGCATACCCAGCTTGAATTCTTTTATTTCTGCTGTTCCCTTGCTTCTGGAATTGCCTCCACATGTGGGGTATGTCAGTGCTGCTGAAGTTACGTGCTCCTGGTGGATCCAGACCCCTGGATCCAAGCCTATGGAAGGAGCGCATCTCCCGTGGAGTCACTCAGGTTACCTGCAGAGCTGATACACAGCCCGGGGTCGTGAATTCTGTTTGACACAGGCTGTCTCTGGAAGCTGAAGAACCAGCCTGGATCCAATAAGCTGACTTAGTCTGGGCTCCACGCGGACACGACGGTACTGCTGTTGGGCTGCCTGTGGAAGCAGTTGGGCCGATTGTGTTAGTGCCGCAAGTCTTGCGGGATGCAGGCTGGCCTGTGTTGGGCTCGCCTGAGTGCGTGCGTATGCGTACAACTTGCCTGCACTGGAAAATAAGGACCGGATTTTTTCATTCTTTTGAAAGCTCTGTAAGGCAGAGAAGTATGGGAACTCGGGCACCCAGACTAGAAGGAAAGGTAGCTTTGCTGCCTTTTTCTTCTCTTAATAATCTGGGACATTTTTATCATCAGTTTTGCTCTTTGTTACACCACTGTGATCAGCCCTCATGACAAGTCGATTTTGCACAGACGTATACTCCTGATGACAGTAAATATAATCTGAGGCAGTGAAGGCAAACTGCTTTATAACGTACAGCATTTGTTACTAGTCTTGAACACGGCCCGCAAGTAGCGCTGACAGACTTGCACTTCTTGGAAAGCAGGCTTTGCAGGAATATACTGATCAGCTGTTGAATAAGGTCTAAGGAACAGTGATGGACAAAGCATTTGCTCTCCGTATTTCTCCGTTACCTACAAGAAGTGTATTTCCGTACTCTCTCGTTGCGCAGACAGATGATGAGATGCAGAAAGGCTCTCTGTTGCACAGCATTTATTCTGTTTTCCCTATGGCTGCTGTTCTTTACAAAGATGTTCGAGTACTTAAAAGTACAGCATCTGCATTTTATTATAGTTCCTCTTCAAATAAACATCTAAACGGTTTTAAAGGAATTAACCGTAAGCATTCACTTTTTACTAGATAAGCCATTTTCCTAGCAGTTCAGTGAGTAACACCATCTACTTGTCAGAAACCAGTCTTCTTGTGAGGGATTTAGATTTGATCAATAACATCACTGTAAAATTTATTCCTTGCTGCTTTACCATTCAGGCTGGAATGTCTCTACTGTGTTTGGCTATGGCATGACACTGCATCAGCGAGGGGAAGGAACTGCTGTGAATATCGGTGCTCTGTCTTCCCTGCTGGCAGCAGGTTTGTTCTGTCTGCAAATCTGAAGTATTTACATCAGTGACTACTATGCATGCCCTGCTTTCCACATTACTCCTTTTTGGTGGGTGAAAAGGAAAACAGTTCATGAATCTAAAGAAATATTCCTGCAAGGAGATTCAGTTGTTGAAGGAATTCCTGCTCTGCATGTCTGACCACCCTGAAGACGTACTGTTTCAGTTCTCCCTTGAGAGAGCTCTGTTCTTGTTCCAGCTGGGGCGGAAGGGAGGAAGTCAGGCAGGTAATGTTATCTACATCTGTAGGTTAAATAGCGCTCTGCTTCTGGGAAGGGTATGAGTAGAGGACGCTTTGTGATTCACAAGATGTTTTATAAGGCAGGTTATAACTTAGTGTTGTGGTTTAACCCCAGCCGGCAACTCAGCACCACGCAGCTGCTCACTCACTTCCCCCCCACCCAGTGGGATGGGGGAG
>JAVKLA010000027.1:38449779-38464034 GCA_034782735.1 Sagittarius serpentarius | reverse complement strand
TGTAGTGCTTAGGGACATGGTTTAGTGGGGGACTTGTCAGTGCTAGGTTAAACGATTGGACTAGATGATCTTACAGGCCTTTTCCAATCTATGCAATTCTATGATTCTATGATTCTAAGACAAGTGCAAGGTCCTGCACCTGGGGAAACATAACCAAAGAGCCCAGTACCAGCTAGGATCTGTGTGGCTGGTAAGTAGCATCACTGAAAGGGACCTGGAGGTCCTGGTGGACAGCAAGCTGAGCATGAGCCAGCAGTGTGCTGCTGCAGCAATGAAGGCAAATCGGATCCTGGGATGCATCCGCAGAAGCATTACTCGCAGTGGTAGAGATGTGCTCATCCCACTCTACTCAGTGCTTGTCAGGCCACACCTGCAGTACTGTGTCTAGGTCTGGCTCCCACAATTCAAGACAGATGTGGACAGACTGGGAAGGGTCCAAAGGAGGGCCACACAGATGATGAAAGGGCTGGAGAACCTGCCCTATGAGGAAAGACTGAAGGAGTTAGGTCTTTTCTCCCTGGAGAACAGAAGGCTCACGGGGACCTGGTCACTGTATTCCAGTATTTAAAGGATGGCTACAAAGAAGACAGAGACTTTCCCTTCACAAGGAGCCACATGGAGAAGACAAGAGGCAATAGCAACAAGTTGCGCTGGCAGAGGTTCCATATCGACATACAAAAGAAATTTTTTTACAGTAAGAACAATCATTCAGTGGAACAACCTCCCCAGGGACGTAGCGGAGCTCCCATCACTGGAGGTTTCCAAGATGCAATTGAACAGGGTGCTAGATAATCTCAACTAGGCTCCCTTTCTCATGAATGGTTGGAACAGATGATCTTTTGAGGTTGTTCCAGCCTGGGCTGTTCTATGATTCTATTTTACTCAAATTATCATTTACATCGTAATATTAGGTTACAGGGATACAACTGTAAGTCTACTGTCCAGCTGAGTTTTATTTAGGATTTATTGTGTATTTGGTGAAGACTGGGCTCTTACAATAGTGTCAGCCCAGTAGCCAGTCGACTTGTGCATGCTAGTGATCCTAACCTCTGAAGAGTTTGGGAGCTCAGGGAAATATTTATACCATCATTCCGCAGGTGAAATGGCAAGACATGTCCAAGGGCAATGGCATTCAGCTCAGGCACCCAGGGAATTGGTGGCAAACCAAGAGCTGAATGCAGAGTTCCTGTCCTGCACCTTTTCTCAAAAGACTCTTCTTGTCCACGCTCTTCCTTGAAGAACATCCAGCAGAAAGCAGAGACATTCTGGTCTTCTCAAGTGGGCCTGAGTAAGTTGAAATCTACTTTCCTGTTAGGTGCTGCTGTTTGTGATGCAGAAGACACTTCAACTTGGAAAAGAGATGAATAAGGGGATATATCACAGGTCTATGCAGTCATGAGTGACATGGGAAGGATGACTAAGGAATGACTGCTTAATGTTTCATTCTTTACAAGGGCTAGCTGGTAGGTAGCACATTCAAAACAGACATATGAAAGTATTTTTCAAAAGATGTGTTCAAATTGTGCAACTCCTTACCACAGAAAATTAGAGGCTTAAAGTTTACACAGTCTCAAGGAAAGACTGGACAAATTAGTGAAACAGAAATTCATTCTGTGCTGCTAAAACCAAAATATTTTTCCTGGGTCAGGAACTCTCTAACAAATTGTCAGAAAGTTGGAAAGTCATCTGGGGAAGTACCAAAAAAATGTTTTGTCTGTTTTCATCCTGTTCCTGAGGAACAGCTTTCAGCCACTATTAGAGGCGTGATGCTGGGCTAGACAGATTTTTGGACCATCCTGGAACAGCCCTGCTTGTATTCTTGGGAGCTGACAGAGAGGTCAGAGGTGGAAAGAAGGAGCCAGGAATTCTAGAAAACTGCTCTCTTCATTTTTTTTCTGAAAACCTGCCTGTTGAAATGGGTGCCAACTCACAAAGTGAAAAATTTCCTCAGTGTTTCTCCAAGACAATCTGAAAGAGTAATTGCCCCGAAGAATCAAATCAGTAGCATCTTTGGCCCTAGAGGAATGAACATGGCAAAAAGATCATTCTGGATCAACCAGAAGTCAAGACTGCAACAAGAAACTTTTGAAGTCCCCTACTGAGTTCCTGGAAGGAGATTAGACTTTAAAAACCCCATACCATGCTTTGGGTCATGATTTCCACAGCCAGAAGAATCTCAGACTATCCCAGGCTATTTCTGCGAGTACCCTCAGGAGTAATTAACTACTTGGATTCACCCTATCAATAATGGCATGAGTAAGGTTGCTCCTGGATGTAATATGTGCATGCCAGGCAGTGAGCCACGCGCAATGTCAGGCAAGCTCTACAGAAGAAGGATTTGGCTGCAAACCTGCCAGTGCTGTGAAGTGTGTAATATTGAAAAACCATAGACAAGGAGCATTTGGCATCATGAGACCTACATTCTGCAGGAACTCTCAGGCTATCAACACAGGATCTGTGAGCAGGTTAGTCCATCCAGCTCCCTGTTTTGAAAAGGCAGAAACTGAGTCAGAAGGGGCAATGAAGTTTTCTTAAGGGAATTACAAAGATTTGTTTATTTGTTTGTTCATGGTTGATTATTCTGTTCCCTATTCTCCTTGACCACTAAGCCATTTCTGGTTCACCTTTCGCTACCGACCAATTCTTCCCTCCAGTTAACACCCAGAAACCCGCATACATCTTTTTCTCTCTTCCTTGGTTTCTTTTAAATCCCAGTGACTAATCCATTGCCTCTTTTCTTCCTCCCAGCTCTCGGCTCTGGGTTGTTTTTAATTGGATCCTTGTTAACAGCTTCGTTGTTTCCCTGTATCCATACAGAGAGTGCAGCTGCATGATCTCCCTCTCAACTGCAAGAGAAGAAATCAGAAAATAAAGTCCCCTCGCAAGTGAGCCCAGCCTGTCTCTTCTGTAACAAGCCATAGCAACTTTTGCAAAATGACTGCCTCTGTGGGCAGACAGCTGTGCTCTCCGAGACAAATTTGGGGCTCGGAGTGCACAGACATAATAATTACCAGAAATACATCGCAAGCTCTCTCCCAGCATTAGTTAGGCCATTCCTAAACCACAAGGTGCAGTCCCTCTCTCACTCCTGACTCTCTGGGTATGAAAACTTTTGCTTTCTGTCATTCTCTCAGTACACTGCAATCTTTCTCCCTGAAATTGTAAATGATAACACCTGCTGGGGCTCTTATTTGTTCATTCCCCGTATCTCCGGCTGCTCCCTGTGTGAGATATTACGCCCACACAGAGGTATAAAATATACAGTAGCTGCTTGAGAAACTTCTATATGAAAGATGCAATGAGTATAAATAACGGCATTATTCCGATGTTGTTCATCTTGTATCTGACAGAACGTGTTCAAGAAACATCAGGAACACTCTAAACCTGATGGAGAAGTCATTCGCACCGTATAAGTGCAGCTGAAAACAAATGAGCAGGACTGCTTTGGACATCCTGTTTTCCTTTCACCACCAGAATGTATTTATTCTTCAAGTCATACCATATTCATATTTACTTTAATGATTCATAAACATCCCAGGTTCCAGAAGCTTCTAATTAACTCATCTATTTAGTGTCGTTAACAGATGCTCAGGGAGTGATTTATTGTACAATACCGGATCACACCGATGTATAAATCCAGCCAACTGAATTGGCAGGCAGTCTGGGTAAATATGTTCTGCTGCTGGTAGATGAGACTCTGCCCTAAATTCAGCATTAATGCCCTGTACACTGCAGCTGAAGCATTACTGTTTTCTTATTCTATTACTCTGCACATGTAGCATACATTGTACCATACAGCACTGGTTATTTCCCTCCTTCTAAAAAAAAAAAATGTAGTGAGGTACTGCCTAGGATTCGGGCCATGTATTCATCCTGTCTAAGAAAAGAGGAAATCAATAGCCCCAAAAGTTTTCGCTCAAGCTCCTTTTAATTTACCTGTGACTATCTGTAGTTTCAAACACAAAACCAGTCTCTCTGACATACTATAGCAAAATGATCCTGAACTTTATTAGAAAAGTCACATTGGGAACCCTGTCTATACTAGAGACGTGGCCTGATCTCCAGATCATTTCTTGACAAGTAAGGGAGTGGGACTGGCCACCACGGCTTTGGGCAGGACGCGGAGCTGAACACCCAAAACAGCGAAGTTGGCTCTACAGGTACTTCCACAACCGTGTTTTACACAACGCCAAGGGACGCTCCCCATGACTCACGTTGCTGAATTATTAGAGGGACTCTGGCACGGTTTATAGCCTGGGCCAGCTAAACCTCCACCAAATCCTGGCTGGCAGAGGCAGCACAGCCAGAGAGCAGCTGCACAGGGCCCTGCGCAGGCAGCCACGCCGGCGCACACCACCAGGCCCCAGCCTGGACAGAGCCAGTCTGCGACAGCTGGGCTTGGCGCTACCGGCCGCTCCTGGCGTTACCCATTTAGTGATATAAATACAGCCTGTCAGCTTTGGCCCAGGGGGCTCGTTTTAGTTGGAAACTAGGGTGGGGTTTGGGTTTTTTTTTTTGAATTTCAAAACTGTAACAACACATGGTCTGATTGCCGCTGCTTGTTGCCTGGGCAGGAGCTCTCTTCCAAAACTGAAAGGCAAATTATTTACCTCGCCGGAGGAGCGCTGCAGCTATGCTGCAGACATATTTTACAGCTTTTCTCTTAAGAGCTCCCTCCCTTTTCATTCCAGTTCTTCCCAATGGCAACACTATGACTCAGTTTCTGTTAGCAAAATACTAAGGAAACACAGATAAATATTGTTTTAAATTCCTTAAGGTGGGAGTCATTAGAGGACTGTTAAAATATTCTTTTTTGCAGTAATTATGTTTTTGTCTGTCTATGGACTTCAAAGAAAGGTATATTTAAGCTTTGTGTTTCAACGGCACTGAAAGGGACTATGGTAAATAATCCGGGTGTGTTTTCTGCTCAGTTATTTAAAACACTATTTTTAGTAAAGTTACTTGGTTTTAATATACTTTTCACTCAGAATGAGTTTTTGAAGATGAACCATCTCTGCTCCAAGCTTTACTCAGAGCAGTGCTTTCTGCAGGTGGGTTTGGGGAGGAGGAAGAAATACAAGCAGTATTTAAGGGGGAACGGGACGCAAAACTACATTAACATGGCACTGTGCCCAAGTAAGTGAAGGAGCAGGGAATATGACAGCTTGGGAAAGGTGATATACATTAAACAAACATGCTGCATTAAGGAATTTCTAGGAGTTATTTTCTCCACAGGGCTCAGTATTAGCAGTCAATGTAGGAACAACACCACGATGAGCATGACTGTTTTAAATGATAATTAAAAGTCTTCACCTTGAGGATAGCACCCTTCCTTGCTGCTTCCATCTCTCGCGGTCGGTTCCCAAGGCACGTGGGGTCTCTCATAGGAACAACAAAGGCACAGTCCACTCCCAACAGCTGTGTTGCAAGAACGGCTTCGACCTGGGGCTGCAGCAGCAGTGTCCTGCGCTGCGAGCACAGAGCACACTGATGTACCTCTCCTGCGCTGGCCAGCCGCAGGGAAATCTCTGAGGATTCTAGGGAACGACCCTGCAGTTTCCACTAAGACTGGCCAACTCCCATCACTCAAGCTGGTTTCTCAAACTCCATGAAACTGCCCTTATGATTTGAAAAGCCAACAGAAAGCATCATACGCTATAGTTGTGTATGTACTCCAGACATTCAAGAACCTGTGCAGACAATGCACACGAAAACTACTTTACAAACGTATGATACATAGGTTGAAGAACATGGCTTAAACTCATGTAGGTGAAGAAACAGAAAGCCTTCCTTTTAAGAATTACATCTTGGTTAAGTAGTAATACAGCCAGAAAAAGTTAAAAATCTGGTTAAGAGGTACTGGGAACACTGTTATAGCACACCTGTGCCACAGCACATACTCAACTGCATATCCCTCTATTATGTCATCCCAGTCACTCACTCCTGCCTCCTAATGCCACCAAACATGCAAGGTACAGGAAACAGCCACTAAAAAAAAATAAAATCAGGTAGTTGAAACATTTTTGGGAGCTCCCTCCTCCACCCCAGTTCTATTCTGTTCATAACCTCACAGAACAACCGGATCCGAGCCCCATCCCCGTCAGCTGGCTGTATTTCGGGATTCCTCCACAGCTGTGCTGTATACACTGTGATGGCATTAGGTGTTAGCCGGTGCTTTCATTCAGCACTTTCAAGTTGCATTCTTCCTATGTAAAAAGGAAGAACAAACTAGAGAGAAACTAGACACGCTAGAGATGCCATTATAACGTCAGGAATATCAACACAATCACAGGCCCTCCAGGATCTTCTTAATAAATAAAGGTCATGAACCACAGACATACCACCTCACATGGAATTTCCAGAGTAATTTAGGCTGGAAGGGACTTCTTAAGGGCATCCAGTCACTTTGGAAAGGAGTTAACTCTTATATTCAAACAATACAGATAAATAAGATACTACGCTTTTTTAGGTCAATTCCACATTCTCTAACAGAACAACTGTCAAAACTAGTTTCAGTAAAAAGAGCAACCTAGCATAAGAATGAAGTCTAGCATCCCACCAAAACCCCTATGAAACCCAAGAGGCATTTCCAAAAAAATTGCTACCGATCATATGAACTCTCTGGCAGGAATCAAGATGCTGGAGAGAATAATGAAAACATGAGGGTTCCTTAATATTTTGTCACAAACCTATTACCAAACAATAGAATAAATCACTAGGACAATAACCTGCAAATCTGGTGATGCAGCAGTAAGCGGTACCACCTCATAAAAATAAGTTTTGATATCAACAACTTGATTTCACATGACTGCATATTAATCTTTCTTTTTGTGAAGTTCAAACAATCTTCAAGTCCTGCATCGTTTACAAAGATGGGTTTATTCTTCATCATTCTTCTGGACTGACTGCAGGGCTTCTGCTTTAACCCTATTTCTCTTTCTTTTTCTTCTTTTTTTCTTTTCAGTAGAAGGCTCCTGACCCTCCTGTGTTTTCTTCTTTTTCTTCTTCAGACAGCTGAGAGGATTGGGGCCGCCTGCCCTTTTACGTTTTCTTCTCTTTTCACCTTCTTGCTTTGCTAGTCCTTCTTTTTCTTTAAGCTGCACAATACTTTGTTTTTGGTGCTCTGGAACAAGCTGATTTGTCTGCAACTTTTGAACAAATGCTAAAGATTTAGGAGAAGGTTTGTCTAGTACCATAGTGTTCTGAATAATAAAGAGGAGAGGAACACCAGCCTTCTTTTTCACTTTGTTTGCTAAATCCTGGTCCTGTAAAATTAAATACTTTAGTCAATATTTTGGGATTAAATGATATTTGCAATTCAAATGCACCTACTTTTAATACAAAACTATGAAGATAAATTACATTATGAAAAAGATAAGAAACTTAATCTAGCAGATATACATGGCAGTCCCTTTCAGAACAATTTAAATTTCGATTTCTCTCCTTCTGATTAGCTGTATTTCTGATGGAAAATTTATTAATGTTTCCTTTTTTTCATGCATGTATAAGCATACATGCATTTTTTGAGGAAAAAGTCCCAGTTCATTGGTATGCAGTCCATCGCTTCACAAGAAGTACCATAATTTCTTCTATAACAAGTCATTTTAAACTCCTTGTATCTTACGTAAGTATATAGAATTCTACTGTAAACCATTTTATATATATTGTATATAATTTATACATACAGTCCCAATAACAGACATACGAAAAAACCTGCCTTTCTTACTTGTACACAAATTCTACCTTTATTCTTTAGTTAAAACCTCAATTTCTTAAAATCAAAGTTATATGGTTGTTTAACACTTAATTTCACTTTTCAGACTACTATGCAAAAAAGTTCAGGGCAGGGGATGCACATGCAAGCAATATGCAAATTAACATTCATCAGTTGTTTTCCTACATGTCAAGAGGTAGTCAGTATGTTTTCTATACTTTCTGCTAAACTAAGCAATATCCTTCTAAGGTAAAAAAATCTATTTGTTCCAAGTAAAACCAAAGACTCTTTACTTCATAATTAGCAAATACGTTTAAGAGCGAGTAAGGCTTTACGAGATTAATTCCCACAAGCTATTTAAAAATCTCACAATCGAGGTTTCTGTAGGTTTCATTATCCTTAGGTATCAAAGGATGACTTCAAATGAAATGGAATTACGTTTCTCATGAGCATTTACCTGTGTAGCGATAAAGAAGTGATGAGGGTTGCCTTCTTCAATCATGGAAAGTAAACAGGCCGAACCACTCACAGGATCCTTGTGGTGAGAACAGTTTCGAATTTGAAATCTTTGGGCAATTAATTTTGCTCCATACAGTGCTTTCCCCAAGGATTCCAGTTCTTTTATAACACATCTGAAAACAAAAGCAACAATGGCTTCTGAACGAGAAAATAAGTACACATTTTTTACACCAGCAAAAGGCTGACCTGAGTTAATTAGGAATGAGCAATGCCCAGTTGTTCAGGCTCTATGATTTGTAAATGGTACCCAGTAATCTGAAAGCAGTAGCCCATCTGAAGATGTCAACAAGATTTCCTCAGTTCCAAACAGGATTAAGCAGTAACAGCATTGTTATATTAAATTATTTTAAAATGTTTCGTATCAGTGACAATGCTAAGTCCTCACATTTATGTTTGGATACCACCTAGCATATGAACTACTACTTAGCAAAATTACTTGAATTAGCACAAACTGGTTAATCACCGCATGCAAGTTAAACTCTGTATTAGTGTCCATCACCTTGCTTCAAACTCGCTATCAGAATCCAACCAGCTCAAGCAGAAGAAGAAAAAAGACTGTCCATACAGTTAAAAATCTGGAAGTTTATGGCTCCACACCACAACATTGCAACTACAGAATAAAACGGAAACCTAAAATCCTCCTCTTCGCAGCACTCAGAGCAGACATTCACACAAGACAGTGTAGGCGTCTATGAGGATGCTAGCTTGGATACTCAGAAATGAACAGATGAAACCTAACTCACTCTGGCCACTGAGTCTTGCTATTACACATGGACAGCAGTAGGAAAGTACGGCCTCAAAATACAGCTTCAAGAATATAGTACCAACTAGTTTTCTTTCCAGAGAAGAAAGTTTAGCCTTTGAGGACAGTCTTTGTGGAGACTTGAGCCTGTTCTTTTTGCAGACTCTCACAGCGAGCCACCTCATCTCCTTAGGGAAGCTCTGGTCATGCCATTGAGGTGCTGCCTCATTAACTTAGCATTCTGACAGCAGAGAAAATGAGTTCATTCAGCTGCCCTAAGCGAAAACAGGTCAAAAAGACCAACAGATATTGCTGAAAGCAGAAAGCAAGAAGTGACTTTTAGACACGACTGGAATAACTTGGATCAAAGTGATTCCCAAACCTTTCACAGCTAAGGTCATGACTTGATACTTTCTACCATTTAGAAGTATGGGCCAGTTCTGTATGCTTTGCAGGGAGGCTCAGTGTTTAATTTTTGTAGACTAGGGTATACATCTTCCCAGTATTTTCAGTACTTGCCTCCACGATGGGCAGCTGGCTACTAGTCATTGCAGAAATCCAGGTGAGGGAGATTTTATCACACAGAATATACAGAGTCAAGTGAAAATAAAGGCAACTTCAAGGCAACTTAGATATTTAGTGCGCATGCTTTACTTCCACACCTTTGTCTAGCACATCCTTGTTCTTGCTTGGAAACAACTCATTACAGGCAGGCCGAAACGGCAGACAAGCAGCAATCCCCTCCCTGCCCAGGAGATCTGAGCTCGCCTCTGTTGTTCTCATTTCGCTGTGACGACCCTGGGAGCGGGAAGAGGCCCACCCATGTGTCCCTCGCACACCGGAGTTACCCCTCGCCCCACCTCATCCCTCACCAGTTTCTGCCACTTTCGGAAAGGCAGCTAGTACCGAAAGAAGCTCCTATCTTTCTGCAAGGTAACTACAGACCACAGCACTACCTCCTCACCACAGCTACCGCCCTCGACCCCATACCCACGCCAGCCCAGCTCCCTTCGGCCCCCGCCCCACCGCTGGCAGTGGTGCCTGACGAGGGGCTGAAGGACGGCGGGCAAACGCACCTCCCCGCCCCGCCCTCGCAGGCGCATGCGCACTCCCACGCAGCACCCCTCCTCCGAGCATGCGCACTGCGGTTCCCCGCCCCCCGTGGTCTCCAGCCCGCCCCCCCCCCAGCCGCCGCCGCCGCGGGCATGCGCACTGGAGCTGGCCGCTGGGCTTCCCCCCGCCCCTTCCTCCCGCCGCCATGGCGGCGGCGGCCCCCGCGCCCTACCGAGTGGTGCAGAGCTGCGTGGCGCCGTCGAGGTAGCCGGGCAGCTGCTCCCGGATCTGGATCTTGTTGCGGAGCGCGGCCTGGCAGAAGGTGCCGTCCAGCAGCACCTGAAAGGGCTCGCGGAAGTGGAAGTTGTGCTTGTAGAAGCCCATGTTCTTCTTGGCGTGCTTCTGCCGCGTCAGCTTCATGGCGGCTCGGAACGGCCGGCGGCTCCCCCGGAAGCTGCGCCGGGCCCGGTCGCCGCCGCCGAGCGGGGCGGGGCCGGGCCTTCTGCCGCCCCGTCCCCCACCCCCCCGCCGAGGCCTGAGGGAGCGGGAGCCTGGGGCGGCAGGCGGGGTGCCGGGGCCGCCCCGCGCGCTTGGCGAGGCCCGCCGTTAGGCCCTCGCTGCGGAAAGTGCCGGGCGCGGCCCGTCTCTGGCTGCCTTGTGCCTCATGGGCCGGGCTGGCGGCGCCCGGTGCCTGCGGTGGGTGGCCGGGGGGGGGGGGCGGGCGTGCCGCCTGCCCGCCCTGCGCCAGGCCTGGAGGGGTCTGCCTTGCCCTTCTCGTGCCTCGCGCCCGCTACCTGAAGAGTAGTTCGTCACCCTGCGTTTTGCGGTGCCCTGCGAGCTCCTGCCCGTCGCTGAGATCAGAAATGCCCACAACTTTATTTTTTCTCATTCGCTATAATGATTAAATTGCAATCACTGTCGCAGCAACCGTAGTTTAATCATGCATGGGGATACCTCCTTAGGAAGGCTTATTCAATGCCTCTTTACGTTGTTTGCCTGTATTGGCTACATCAGCGTAAGCTCTGTGTGCACAAAACTGAAGTTGGAAAGCATATAGTCTGCATGTTAATATTACTGCTCTTTTTCTGTGACAAACAGAAAACTTTCATTTCACTGTGGTCTGCGGAAATGGCTGTCATTCAGAAAGCTAGATTGCACAAACTCCTCCCTGCCCAACAGAAAACATGAGCGTGCCAGACATCTGGCAGTTAAGAAACCGGACTTACTGCCCGTGTTTTAGGCAGGCAAAGGGATGTGGTATCTTCACACCATCAAAATGATAATTGGCTGTCTTCCTATGCAGGTACAACGTGAGACATCTTTCTGCCAGGGACACCTGTACTGCAAGCAAAAAATGGCAGGCATTTGCCAGTTAGCTGTAATCAGTCAGACTGTCCTAAGGTCATTTAAGCAAATACCCACCTGCCATATTGGTCTTTTTGCTAGCAAATATGCATGAAAAACATCTGCTTTCAAGCACGTTAGTTACTGTTAAGAGAAGCTGAAAAGTAATGCATTTAATTACTATTCTAGAAATTCAAATGTTTAAATGGGAGGATGTTTTAAAGTACTTAGAGGATGAAAAGTGCGAAGAACAGGTGATTGCGAATATTTTTCATGAGATCTGATTGTGCTGTTGACAGTATTTTTCTGTCATTAAATCCTTCTTTCCAGCTGTCTTCAGAGGACAGTTGTGCATGCTCATGAGTATCATGGACATACATGGATACATGCCTTACTCTGTCAGCTAAGTGATACACTGAATTCATTGGTCTTTATTAAACTTCAGTCCTGTGGCCAAAGTACTCCCATACTGGTGTGGTGTCCCAGTTCTTCTAACTGCATAGTTTCATTATTTAAAAAATTGGATAGTAACACTCACAAGACTCCAAAGTAAAGCCTTATTAGATGAATTATTTTTTTCTTCCAGTAGCTTTTTCTTTTTTATTTTTGGGGGGGTGGGGGGGTGTGACAATGACTGATTAACTGACCGAAGAAAGGCAGTTATTCCTTATTAAGAACACTTTCCACATCTCAGCTAGAATGTGGCATCTGCAGTGATAACAGCTGCTATTGCAGAATGGAGATAAAAAGGAGAAACAAGTAAATGAGAGCGTGAACTAGTCATCATTTTGAACTAAATGCAAAGTAGGATATAATCCAGAGTAGGGTGTTAAATACCATTGTGATGAGATACTCTTTCCCTGGTCGGTTGGTAAATAGTACAAGTTGTAATGTGATTGGTATGGTAAAATATGTTCACAAGGCTGGCTAGCAGGCAAAAAACCAGCACAGATTTCTTCTTCTTCATTGTGCAGAAGATAGTATTACTTGTATGATAAACTACTTGCAGTACCATTCTGTAAATTGTATTTTACTTTTATGCAATTCTTTTAAAGTTTGTTTTTAATAAATTTTAATTGTTAAAAGTAATAACTGTAAGAATACCATAGCAGTGCAGAGAAGTACAGTTTTTTCAGTATTTTCTGTGATATTTTGACAGTATTTTGCGTGCAATAAAGTTCACCATATTCTTTTCAAGTTCAGTTCTTTTACTATTCCCATGAGCCATCAGTAAAGTGGATTTTTTAAAAATAAGCCTAAGGATCTTATGTGAGCTGCTGAATCCAGTGGTCTCCGGGACCTGGGGACTGCTGCTCCTGGCCGCTGAAGTCCATCCGTCTGCACTCTTTGGAACCGGGAGGGTTCTTAGGCTCGTGTGTGTCCTGGACAAGCATATGCACGCACACGCATGCACAGCGGACGCTAACAGCCAGCCGTGCAGCTTACCATGGCACATATAACTACCAGTAATCATATATAATGTAAGTACAGATAGTGACGTCCTGTTCCCCCTCTCCAGCTGATCAGGACTGAAATTCCCAACTGACCGCTTGCACGCCCTCAGTCCCTGTACTCACCAGCACACCCACATTCACAGGTCCCTCAAATACCGGCATGGCCCCTCGGTCCAGCTAATATTCATGTCTGGACCTTGGGTTCCCCAACCCATCTGTGCGTGTATGCGCGTCTCCTACTCACTGGCTGCTCCAGCTTAAGTCTGCTAGCAAATTACACATCCACAGGATTAAATTCACTGGGGAAAGATAACTAGTTAAGAAAGATAACTAGTCAAGAAAGGGGCTTAAGAAGAAGATAGGATAGGCTGCCGCAATGAGGCAGAGAGCTCAGTTAGACAAGTGTACTGACCACTGGCAGTTCATATGTGAGCCCCCCCTCCACCCCATTTTCCCACGTCTTCCCAGATCCACGCTGATCCTTCCTTTCCCTGCCTTTGGCCACTTCTGTGAAGGAAGTTTTACACAATCCCACAAGCCCCTGCTGATGTCCCATAAAAAGTTTTGCACAGTCCCATACGCCCCCTCAAATATCTTGTGATACTTATGATAATTGTATGATAATCGTGTTTCCCCCTTCTTATCAGAGGCAAAGCTCAGGCTGACCCTCTTCAGGGTGACTTCCTGGGCAGCTCCTGCAATGGCCTGAAGAGTTCTGCTCTTCACTGTTGTCTTTGCTACCCCCTGCTTATTCGGCAATTCTTGTGCGTCTGTGCGCGTTTAATGTATGTGCGCTTGCCTACTTGTTATTTTATACTGAATAGGACTTAACCAGATGACTTAATCAATCAAATGCTCTCACATTCCACATACCCTTACAGAAACTTGTCTGTAGCACAGCAAAGCTTGTCATAAAGCTCAGAGGAGGATACCTTTTTGAAATTATTTGCTATTATATTTTTAATTGAGACGTTTTGTCAATTATCTGGCTGCACCACTAAAAGACTTTGTTTTTTTGTTTTTTTTTAAATGAGCATTTTATTGAGGAACTAACAAACCACTTGCATTATCAGTAGACTGCCTACCAGCGGCATCGTTGTGGAAGTGAGTCTGAAGAGGACAGTGGAAGGTGTTAAAGCACTACCTTTGTTAACTGACTTGTTTTTTTCCAAGACAGGAAGAAGAATTTGAAATGGGGAACTTCTTTCTCTGAAACCCAAGTCCCTGACCGCTGCCAGACAGGATACTTACTTACTGGCCTAGGGTACGGTTCTGATCTAACAAAGCCATTCCTGCAACTTTACCAATATTACCAATAACTCGTGGGTAGATATACGGTATTTATGAAAATAAGGTGTGTAATGGGTTTACGTGGCAAGGTTTTGGTAGTGGGGGGGCCACAGGGGTGGCTTCTTTAAAAGTTGCTAGA
>JAVKLA010000027.1:38431940-38447881 GCA_034782735.1 Sagittarius serpentarius | reverse complement strand
GAGTGCCGCTGGGCCAGGCAGCCGGGGGGTGGGGGGAAGGTGTTTTAAGATTTCGGTTTTTCTTTCTCATTACCCTACTCTGGTTTGATTGGAAATAAAGTATTCATTTTTCCCCAAATTGAGTCTGTTTTGCCTGTGACGGTAATTGGTTAAGTGATCTCTCCTTGTCCTTATCTTGACCCACAAGCCTTTCATTATATCCTCTCTCTTCTTTTCAGTCGAGGAGGGGAGTGATAGAGCGGCTTTGGTGGGCACCTGGTGTCCAGCCAGGGTCAACCCACCACACAGCTTCTCAAATGTTATACCAGATTTTTTATCTTTTTTGACCCTGAACCAAATTCACATGAATGATGAACAAAGGCAGATCTTATCTAATTTAACTAACTCTTTTGTCTTTCTGAATAGACACACATCACCGATACACACAATTTAGTTTATGCAGCGTTTTCAATTGATGCTGCTCTTTAAGATGTACATGTTAAACAACAGGTTTCATGCTGCTGTAAGGTCACACAAGGGCACTGTTTCGGAGCAGGCTTTCTTCCCTGCACTGTTCATCAATATCTGCACTAGTTAGTTGCCATTCTGTGCCCTCTGTACTCACAGAGCTTGTAGAAGCACTTAAGAGTGATGGAAAAGTGCCATAATCTGGAAAAATACAAAGTCTTTGTGGAGTACCCAGGACTGGGATTGTAACTTCAATTTGGGGGGCGGGAATAACGCAGAAGACAGGAAGATAATAATCAGCCAGATACTGATTATGTGATAGCTGACGTGCTAGGTAGATAGAGGGGAAGAATGGAGTGGTGCTTTACATCTTGTCTCCTGTTGTGCCTATGAAAATATCCATTGCTTCATTCTGAGCAGAACATCCCTCTTGCCCGTTTAGTATTTCAGATAGAAAGTAAATATATCAGGTCCATTTTAGTTCTTTTAAACAACTACATGGTTTTACTTTGGAGATTACAGGAAGCTGGAAGACATAAAACATTATGGATTTTTGGTGTGCTTACTTCCATTTGTTTCCTCATTTCTTGTTCTCCTTAGAGAAGGTTGCTATTTTTGGCATGTGATAGCTTGCGTGTCATCAAGAATCAGAAGGTGCATTAGTTGATTATGAAGATAAGGCAGAACAAGTTGACATCAAAAGAGAAATTAACTTCATGGCCAAAATTCTGATTTGTGCAAGAGAATTCAGTTCAGTTGCCTGAGATACTATACATATCTTTTCACTCTTTCATTGATTTCAGGGAGAAATCAGGTAACTGGGAACAGAGAAATGGAATCTTTACATTGTGGTGATAAATGATACCTACTGTCTATGCTTACGTAATTTTCTAACTTGATGCTATAGCAAGAATCTGGCTCTGCTTAGAAATATATAATAACTTTGTGCAAATAACTTTGTTTTACAGGCCAAAATTAGCACTTAAAATATCTCAGTCTTTTTTATCAAGTACTTTTTCAATTAGGTAATTTTATTGTTAATTCCTATGTCATTTTTTTTCTTCCTGTTAGTTGTATGCTAAAGGTTTTGAGGTGCTATGCTAAATTATCCATTAATAAAAAAAAAACCAGCTGTAAACACCTGGAACATAAAAAGAGTGGATAAGAACAGAAGGTACCTGAAAACAATTTTTGGAAAACAGTTATTGAAAAAAACAGAGAAAAAGTTGAGCAGTGATAAAAAAACTTTCCCAAGAGAAGAGACTATATTTTTAGATATTTCCTTCATGTGCAAAAATACCTTACTATGCTACTGTCCAGGACAGCTGCTCCATATTTTTTAATATAATGCTTTTACATTTAGTCAAGCAAATGCTAAAAGGTTGCCTGTCTAAGAGCATGGCTGAAACCATGCATGGCCTCTGAAACCTCCATTCTTACAGAAGAGAAATTGAATTTTCATAGCTCACATTCTGGTCCTGTAGTTCCTCTATTGCATTTGATGTTTGTCCCTGGGGGTTTCTATGCTGTTGCAGCTCCCACCTTTACCATTTTTCTATCACTCCTGCACCTTATTAGTTTCCATTTCCTATTTCAAATAAAAAAATCCAGTGAAACCAATTTTTTCACCTTGATTGTCTTGAAGAAAATTAGAAAAAATTGTGGAATGGACTTCAGTATTGGTACCATAACTTCTAAAATTGCAATTAGCCTCATGAGAAATACCAGTACTTAAAAATTCTTTGGCACAAAATGCCCATGCAGTTATGTAGCCTAATCTTAAATTTTCGTATTGAGCTCCTCTGTGGAAAGCACTGAATGAACATTTGACAGTTCAGAAGATAATTATTTATCAGTGAAACAGATGCTGTAGAAATAAGTATGCAAAGGGCCTGACTTCAGCGACTTGCATGTGGTGAAGTGATTGGTGGTATCTGAACAAAGTGGGTGTAGAGTGCTACCTTCTTTATTAGGGAGAACCTTTGTTAAGACGGGTTGATACACAAGGGGATATTTCCTTTCCTTTGGACTTCAAATGCTGCAGTCAGCAGAACGCAAATGGCTGAACCCCCTGAATTACACAGGTTTTATACACAATGCTGCTTCCTGAAGCTGTCATTGGTATTTGGAATTGCCTGCACATGGCACGCAGCGCTACCGAATATAACTGTAGTTAATGGAAGAGTAATGCGTGCACTTGGCAATACTGTGTCTACTGGAGAGACTTGAAGGTCCCTGATACATCTTCTCCCAACTGCTTTTTTTGGTAAACAAAGGCAAGAAAACAATGAGCATTTAAGAGATCTTGTCTGTCCGATGGCTTCTGAAACTTGATTCACAAGTCTTCTTGCCTGTCTCCTCTTTTCTCCCCATCCCGTGTGAGAGGGGAGTAAGCAAGAGGCTGGACGGGTGTTTGGCTGTTGGCTGGGGTCAACCCACTGCAGATACCATTGACACAGAGGAACCTTCTCATCATAAGGATTTTCACTCTGAGTGGTATGTGAGAGGCTACTATCAAAAGGCATCCTGTGAATAACAAAGGGATTTCAAAAGGAGCAAAGAGACCACACCATGTGTAGAATTATGTAGAATAAGCTTTTTACTTGAATGTAGGGATTAAGTACAGCCCTTCATTCACTACACTTCTCCCAAATACAAGCCTTACTTTACACAGAAAAGATGTTAGATACTCACTTCATTTTTTAAGCAATGCACCTGCCTGCTAAGGCAGAGCAGGTACATTACATATTGTGGTACATTGAAGAAGGTCAGCGATATATTCATGAGGAGATATGCCACATGCCCGTCTTTCTTGATGTTTGAAAGTTTAAGCCTGACTACCTCATCTCTTGGAGAAAACTGAGCTTTTCTGAACTTCCAGCTTCTGTAAGGGTACAAGATGTTACAAGGCAATTTTAAGTCTGTGTTAGGAGAATCTGTTGCCAATGAGTTTTGGAGATTATTTTACAGATAATTAATGTTGGTTTAGGCAATTGTAGTTATTAGTGCAACTTCGTATTTGGGGTGGTGGTGTGTCTCAGTGCAAGTACAGACTGCTATATGTGTATCCTAAGTGATTCTTCCCTATTCCTCTATACTTTGTAATAATGAAATTAAGGTGTTCATTATGCTTAGAAATATTTGGAATTGCTGAGAGGGTAGGGAGGAAGAACACAGAATTCAGACGACCCATTTACCAAGTGGTAACAAGTCATTGCAGGTTAGCCCATCTCTGGTAACTATTCATGTGCATGGTCTTAGCCTGCAGCATACACAAATGTAATTCAAGTTGGTTTAGCCCTTAAGGTAAAGTCAGTCTGACAATTTGGAAGGGATTACATTTTTGTACCCTTAATCAGATAATTTCCATTTAGCAACACTAGTTCTGCTCATAGCACTGATACGGTGCAGCGGCGCTGTAGAGATAAATGACACATCTGAATTCTACCAAGGTTTTTACTTAAGCAGGACTGGGGAATAAAAGGGTTTTGTTTGGTTCCAGCTGTCTTTTGATTTAGAGTATCATTTAAAAATGATTAATGGAGTTTGTGCACTACTTGAATTTTCTAAAATATTTTGTGATGCAAGTCGTCTGTTTTGTGGTTTTCCTGAGTCACTTGCGCAATGTTACTAAAATTTTTCAGTCTGACATTCTTTTTATGGCCTCCTTTTCAAGAATTCAGTATTTTCAATGGCGAAATTTTGTGTGGCCTCTTGCCTCCAGTGATCTGCTGAGTTTTGTAAAGTAGAAAGTTGCTATTCGTGTTTCATTTTTCGTGTTAAACATAATTAACCAAATTGACTGAATTATTCTGGCAGTGCATTAAGTAATGTGAGCCCTATGCCAGTCCCTTGAGTAGGGCTATTTTGGGTGCCCACAGCAACCTCTTTGAAGATGCTGATGTTCTGTGCTGTAGCTACTTGTTGGTTTGGGGGTTGTTTTTTTTTTTCTTTTTTTCTTTTTAAATTACAGTGTGTTACTGTTCAAAACTGCTAGGCAGGAATAATGTATCACATTTGTCTTATCCCAGGAGTCTTCTTCCCTTTTCAGATCCCTGAGAATGTGCCAGTGGGAAAGCACTATGCATTTACTGACAGAAGGCATGTTTTTTCTATTTAAATACCTTTCACCAGCATCTTTGAAGTAGCCCACAGATCTCCAGCAGTCCATGGACTGGAGTTGAAAACCACCATATTACCATAATACTGTTTCCTAATCTTAGTTTTCTTTAATTAAAGCTATTTGATCATATTTGTAAATTAAAACTGGATATGCATGTGTATAGAACAGCAAAGTGAAATATTAATATTGAATCAACCAACTTTGTTCTCTAAAAAAACTTCAAAAGGCAATGGCAGTGGGAGTGCAACATTCAGTCATAGAAACCTGTGAAGGGCAGGACTCAAATTTGCAACACCTACGTGATGGTTGAGCTCATTGGCCACAGCATACTGC
Organism: Sagittarius serpentarius; assembly: GCA_034782735.1. Lineage (NCBI taxonomy): Eukaryota > Metazoa > Chordata > Aves > Accipitriformes > Sagittariidae > Sagittarius > Sagittarius serpentarius. The sequence continues at coordinate 38,442,978 of JAVKLA010000027.1, read as the reverse complement.
CTTGAAACTCTGGCTTGTTATTGCATCAGCCTCTCTGCAAACCTATTTTTTAGAACAATGACCTAATCCCGCTGCACATGCACGCTTTGGGGCACAAGGCAAATTTGACCTCAGTGATGCTGCAATTCTAAACTTCAGCCTTGATCTCCCTTTAACAGATCTTTCCTAAAGGGAAATCTCAAGTGGGATTCATCACACCTAACTTTAGACATCTATCGCGAGGTGTTCTTAGCTAAGATGGGTATCGAGGTCTCTTGTTAGTAAATGTAGATCTGGTCAGTGGTATCAGTGGCATTTAGGTTTGCCTGCTGGGGATGATTATTACACTAGACTCTTTGCTTGAATTTGTTTCGCCCCTGATGCAGGCAGCTGGTAGGGAATATTCTTGCAATGTTAAGGCCATTTTATAGGAACAGGCGAATGCTGGGTCTGTGTCTGCTGGAAAATGCAGATACATCTTCGTATTGGTGTTGATAAATATGTTCCCCTCCCCCAGTTAGAAATTAATGTCAACTACATTGCTGAAATGGTTAATGGTGAATTATTATGAGGTCACATATTTGGCATAGTGTCTGGAGAGCTTTGGAGTGTTCAGTACGTCTACCTTTCACAGCCCACTCCATTTTTCAGAAGAATGTGTAGTGTTTTAAATGCTTTTAAAAAAAACAACCAACAAAAAGCAGCAAAACAAAACCAACAGTTAACTTTTAATACAACATCTAACCCTTTTCTGGTAACAACATGAGTAGCCGATAGTTCAGGGTTCTGTTTTTATCTAATGTTAAGATTTTGTATCCCCTCTCAGTGCACCGCCAGCTCATTATTCATCCTCAAGACAGATGAGACTTAACTCCACAGCACTCTGCTTTTCGAAAACTAAAATCCAAAGCTTTCAAATCTGTTATCTCTTGGAAGTGCTTCTCCCTCAGTATCAAGCTGGTTTATTAGGTGTAAATGAGCAGGGCCTCCCCCACTGCAGCCCACTGGCCAGATCAGTGGCACAGCGGTGACTTTACATGACCGTTAGCATCAGAATCGCCCAAGGAAGCCACGGAAATGCACAGCCCGAGGTTCCGAGGCTGTCGGAAGCAGGTTCCCAGGCGCCAACCGCCATGTGGAGAGGAGGGTAAAGGGAAGGGCCCTTCGGCCCCTCTTCCGTCCCAGGTCGGGTGAGCTGGAATAGCCACAGGCGCCTTGCACAAGGCACAATGTTTCTCCTGCTCCAGGTACACCTGGGAGCGCTGAGCCGGCTGCCAAGGCCGAGCGAGGGCCGGTCCGTCCCGCCCGGGGAGCACTCGGGACCGAGGGACCGCCGCCATCGCACCCCCGCGGCGGCACTGCGCATGCGCCTGCTTCCCTCCCGTCGAGTTTCCGCCCGGAGCCGTTTCCCTGCGCGCCACCGCGGCCTCGCCGTCGCTTCCGGTGTTTCGTTTTTCTCTTTCCGGCTGGTGCGAAGGGAAAGATGGCGTCGCGCAAGGAAGGCTCCGGTGCTGCCGGCAGCGGCTTCGGCGCCTCGAAAGGCAAAGGCAAGGCCGCCGCCACGGGCGACTCCGCCGTCAAGCAAGTGCAGATCGACGGGCTGGTGAGCGGAGGGGCTGGGGCCGCTGCTGGCGGAGGGGGGGGCGGGCGGGGCGGCCGCGGCCGCGTGGCGCCGCCGGCGGGGGTAGTTCTGTCTGTGGGGCGGTGTCGCGGCCGGGGGACAGTGTCCGTCCCGGGGCCGGGGTCGCCGTGGCGCCCTGAGGGGCAGGAGCGGTTTCATCCTCCTCCCGAGCTTCCTAACCCGTGACCAGGCTCCCCTTGTGCTCATCCCTGAGGAGGGGAGCGACTCTTTCCCTTGGGTAAGCGACAGCTGGGACAGGGCAGGAACTAATTGTTTTTAAATATTACTTTTCATCCTTCAGCTCCGCTGCCCTGGTGCCCGGGTTTTCTGTCTCCACCTTTCATATCTCAGAGTATTGAAAACTACACAGGTATAAGAGGTGGCGAGCAGGGTGGGTTTTTCCCTGGTCCATTGTGCTTTTTGCCTTCTCTTAGGACTGCTAGCACCCACTGTGTTTTATTAATAAGAAATAAAAGAAAACCACGGATTGAAGGAGTTTAGCAGAGAATGAAGCCATCCTAATAGCGGCAATCCTTGCAGACCTTAAGCAGAAGAGTGTCTACTGAAGTTGGTTCTTGGCTTTGCTGCTGGATGTTTTGGTGTCAGTTCATGTCTTATACAATTGACATTACTTACAGTGGCATGAAGTGGGGAAAAAATACTTACTTAAACTTTTTAAGGGTAGAAGCATTGTTTGTTACTTCTTCGTTATCTTTCCCAAGTGTCACCAGAAGACCGTACAGCTGCAGTGTGAAGGAGAATCACTATGCTGGTCTAAGAAGGAAGATCATAATTTTGGGGCAAGCTTTGAAGCCTACTTGGTATTTCTTAGTGATAGGCCCCAGTCATTATCCTGGAGTTATACAGTATAGTAAATATTTGGGAAGAGGAAGAATAACTTATTTGTGCATAGTGGTTCTTATGAAAGAGAAAATTTGAATTAGAGTATTTCTGCAGTATTCTGTTCAATTGCCTGTGTATCTGTGGCTTTGGTGCACATAGTATTTTCAAGGAGTGGTAAAAACTGACTGGCTGTGGAATGTAGTCCTAAAAATATAGCAACTGACAGCAGATTGTTGCTGTTGCAAGCAGGCTAGTGCCAGACGGACAGTGGGGTGTGTGTATCTTTTTGTTAGCAATTTTGAGGGAGCAATGAAGAAGGGAGTAGTTAAGAGCAGGATACAGGTTGGCACCTTTAATTCCATTTCTGTGAGTGTAAAAGCTGTTTTTTCAGTTTTGGACTTAATAACAACTGTTAAATTTGATTTCTTTTGTTCCTGCTTTCATGAATTAAAGAGAACAGACGTTTCAAAACTTTTCTCTCAGATGTGTAATCTGCTTTGTGAACTACTGTTCATTCAAATCAACTGTGAGTGGCCCTGATGGTCTGCTTCTGCCAGTCCAACAGATGCCTATGATTACTTTTTGCTTTATGCCTTTTTTTTTTTTTTCTTGTCCTTGTGTATTCTGGTACAGCACAGTGGTGCCTCTTGCGTGGGGTCTGTATGGAAGAAGGTGACTTACTGAAAACAGTGGAAAATGTTCACCTTTCCACCTGCTGAAGATGTCTCCCAGTGGATGTTACACAAAGTGTTCTCAGGACACTAACAGTGTGGTTCACAAACCACACTGGCATAAATTTGCTTGCTTTGTAAACAAAGTGGCTCCTGTTGGAAGTCCTTAGAATGTCTTCCTGAAATTCTGCTAAAATGTTTCTAATATCTTACTGATTTAAATGTCTCGTCTGTGCTCTCACAAAGTAAGAAGACTTTGTCAGTTGTCTTGATGATGACCAGGGTGATTATGTGCCAAAACTGGGAATGAATTTTGGTGAGTGTCAGGGAAGCTGTCGATCTCTTTCTTTCCATACATGCCTCATCTCTTGGCAGTGGCATAAGGAATCCTTTCAAATGGGACTGCTTTGAAAGTAAGGGTACACTATATAGGTTGCTTTTGGGTCTGTGTATGCAAAACAGAAGATGTGTCAGTCTTCTCTGTATGTGAGAACGTGAAAGTATTTTTAGAAAGCTTGTTATTTCAGAGAAATAGTAAAGTTAAAGAAAACTATATTTATAATGAAGAGAAGAAGTTCTAAATGTCAGTATGTTACCTTAAAACTTAATACATAATGATGCAGCAATACCTAATTTTCTGGCCTCCTTTTTTTAATTTGGTACAAGTAGAGCATCTTACAGTTAACTTCTTTCGTATTTTAATCTGATTAATTCCTTATTTTATTACGTAATGGTGTAATTTGGATTTAGATCAAGGGTAATTTTGTTTCAGGTAACACAATAGTAAATTAAAAAGCACTGCCATGGCAGGATTCAAAGCTTACAATGAAACCCTAACTAATAAGATAGGCTAAATTCGCATAATTTTTTAAAATGTTAGTACTATCAGAGTATTCCGCAAAAATAATAGAACCAAAATTTGAGAAGACTGAGGGAGAACTGTGTCACATTGTAGGCACTTGATAACTTGATCGAAGTACCTGAATGTTTGTTCATAAAATCCTTCTGAAATTAAATGTGAACATAGATTTCCAATCTTCATAGTTTGACAAAAAGGAGAGGAAAAATACAAGTTGTATCCTTTTCTAACAGCTTTTCTATTAGATAGTTAAGGTCTCAGTCATCAAATGATACATATGGCTAGCTACTGTATCAGCATGATAATGAAATTCCAAGTATTTTATTCTGTTTTTGATAGCTCGAATGTGGTTTTGTTTCCTGATTAATTTTTGAGATTTGTAGCAGACAAATTATCTGTGCATACAATTATATTGGCAGTTTTGAATTAGGAATGTCTTTTGTAAGATGCGATAAGCAAAAGTGGGTGGTATTCTTCATCCAGCTCAGGAATGCAAAGTACAACCACAATATCAAAGAAAATTAACTCTATCCGGTTGCTTTTACAACACAGAAAAAGACACTGATTGCATGTGGATTCAGAGCCACTGACGTTGAGGAGGTGTGTTAAATAAGGCATCTTTGAGGCGCTCTCTTTTTGGAACTGGTCATCTTCTAAATTACTGAGTTGAATGGGTACTGCAGTTTAGACTATGTGATGAATAGAAATACAAGATTTCTGTTACTCCTTTTAAGACAAGTTTAGTAGAACTAACAGCAACTTTGGAAGTATAGCCAGCTGGAAGAACATATAGGAGCACAGACATCATGTAAGTTTTACTTCTATAGGGAACTAGACTAATAATTCTGCTGACTCAGTGCCTTATTATTGGAATGTGTCTCTGATGTGATCATCTCAAACTGTTTTGTAGTTGTGTTTTAAAAGAAGTAGAGGATTAAGATCACCTTATGATCATCTTTTGCCATTTGGGAATGTGAATTTAGACAGAATTCAGACATATGAAGACTAAAAATTACTTTGGTTTAGTATTAGTTCTGGGGCTTCTGCATGCTGTCACCTGCCTGGTGGTAGAGCAGGGCGGGTAGTTCCAGATGTACCAGCTGTATTCACGGTTGAGTACAACTGTGTTTAGTTGCAGGCATACCACTTAGAGATTGGAAGAGTTGTGGTTGTGACCAAACGTCTAGGAGTCCCTTGTAGATAATTGAATTTTGTCTCTGTTCTCTTTTTCATTGAAAGAAAGGATATGTAACATACACTTTTTCTAACATTCACCTGTGGAGGAGAAAGGGTAGCACAGCTCTGGTGTGTGTGCGAGGAATGCATGGAGAGAAAGTACACAGACTTTCTTCCCAGTTGCTTGGGTGCAGCAGATTGTCTGATCCCTTTTTCCTGTTGAATGGGGAAGTAGCAACAGATACAACAGATGTTGTAATTTCTAGCTTTTACTACACTTGCTAGAGGCCCTTCTGATTTTTCTTGTAACTAGTGGGGTCCAGGTATACAAGAGAACCATATTATAGATTGAACACTTATTTCTGACAAAATTCACGGGTGTAGTTTAAACTAGGTTGTGCATGACTTTGTGGGCCATTTCTTCAATGCTTACAAGCTTGCTAGATTTTCACTTTCACGGTTGTATGACCCTTCATAGCAAGGGACTCAAAGGCTGCTCTCGAGGTCTTCCCCAAAGGGGTAATGATGATCACACACTGTCTGAAATAAGCAAATTATGGTGCTACTTTACATTTACCTTTTTCTTTTTTTGAAAGAGGTGTTGATGGACTTTGTTGTATTTCTAGAAATTCTTCAGTAAGGGCTGAATTTTTTGGAATTCAGGTGCTGAAACTAATCAGATTTGGTTCACTGACCTTATATTCTTTTCCTTTAGTAAGGTGCAATAAATTTCAAACTGTACGCTGATGAATTTTAGAGCATAAGCAGTAGTTATTCCTTTGAATGGAAAAAATATTCAGGTTAGCTGAATAGACATGGCAGTTTTCTTTTATGAGTACCTACCTGTGCAGTCAAGTGACCTCTGTGTTAATCTACAAAAAGGAAAGATACTTGTGCATTCCTGTTTCTTGCAAGAAAGCAAGGGAGAAGGTTAGGTTACCAAATGATTGCATTTAGTGATACCAAAATGCAGGAGAAAGTCCACAAATTTGCTGGAATTTTTACAAGACTCTTGTACCTACAGTTATTAGCCTGAGTGGTCTAAATTTGTAAATTTGGGTATACATATTAGTCTTGCATATTTCTGCAAAACTGATCTTAAGTCTGAAGTTCAAACTTCAATTGCTTACCTAAAACTTTTGTAGTCGCCTCTAAAGATCGTGTATTTTCTGCAAACGTGGTTAGTGGGCCTGTATCGTTGATTTATACAGGTAGCTATATTGAAAATAACTGTTTCATGGGATCATGTGAACAACTGCTTCAGGTTTTTTTCACATCTTGGTGTTAGTTTCCTTAAAGCTAACAAACATCAGCCTTCCTGTTTTTCATTCTTTGTCCTATACTCATTTGGGAACTGCATTCTAACATGGAGATAATGTAACAAAAGTATCTGTTTTTGTTCGGTGTTATGGCTGTGTCGTGAAACACTACTCTGTTGTACAGGGTTTCAGATATAAACCCACTTGTGGAATATTGCTGTTTTCTTCAGAATGCTGTTATTTGCTTGTTTTCCAGTAGAAAATTTGAAATGAGAGAGGGTGAAGAGGAAATACTGTGCTAATTTTGTGCTTACTGGATTAATGATAAAGGTACTTGGATTTCTTACATCTGCAATTTTAAGTAGGAGTTGTCGTAATTATAGAAGAGAGTATAATGAACAATTCCGATCAGCTGCATTTCCTCATAGTTATTTATCATCTCTTAAATGGTAAGGGTTTTTTTTTTTTCAAAATTTACTATTCTGCTGTTGCAATTTTTATTTGACCTTTTTTACATATGCACTGGATTATAGCCTTTAACTGTATGAATGCCAACTCTTTGCATCCTTTCTGTCCTATAGCAAAGTGAGTAAATGAGGCAAAGAGGACAGAGAAACTGGTGCTAAAGTGACTGTGCTGTGACCATGAGAGCAGATGGAGTGACTTAGTTTGTCATTAAAAAGTCTTGTCTTCCAGTTTGCTGCATTATTACAGTGGAAGTTTGCAGGGTAACCTTGTTTCATGTTTGTATTAACTCTTCAGCATTTGACTTTGCAATATTAGTGTTCTTTTCAACAAAGTAATCGTATGTATGGTAACATTATTTATGGTCAGTATTACATTGCTTTACTGGAAGTAGCAGGTTGATGGTTGTAGGGTGTTGTGAGACTTCAGTTGTTTTTCTTCATTTACAGGCTGTTTTCCCATTGCTATGTAGTCTAATCTTAACAAACTTGTACTCTTGGGTAAGCTTATTCCTGGGATACCTGAAAGTTTAGTTTTGTATAAGGAAGCAGCATGCAGATTTTCCAGTTTTTAAATTGTCTACTGTTGGGAGTACTGGGAAAAGGTGTAGTCCTAATAAGAAATTCTGAATTTCCATCAAAGCTCGGAGACTTTTCTAGAACGCTTTTTTTAGTGAAACTTCTAACCCTACTCAACTGTTTAAAATTGCACTTACCAAGGGCCTCTTCAGCATATTTCTGCAGTTCTCAAAATTTTAGAAGTGATATCAGGAAAGATACAAAACTGTGGAAGCAGAGATGAACTGGTATATCACTCAGAGATGGAAGATCAGGCAGAATAAGTAACATTATGACTAGATGAGCATGAAAGCTTATGTAATACAGAAATTGAACTAATATTCTGTCGTGGTTTAACCCCAGCCAGCAACTCAGCACCATGCAGCCGCTCACTCACGTCCCCTCCACCCAGCAGGATGGGGGAGAGAATCGGAAAAAAGGTAAAGCTCGTGGGTTGAGATAAAGACAGTGTAATAGAACAGAAAGGAAGAAACTAGCAATGACACTAATAACAATAATAAAGTGACAATAATAATAAAAGGATTGGAATACACAAAACAAGTGATACACAGTGCAGTTGCTCACCACTTGTCGACCGATACCTGAGCAGCGCTCCTCCCCAGGCCAGCTCCCCCAATTTCTATACTGGGCATGACGTCCCATGGTATGGAATACCCCTGTGGCCAGTCTGGGTCAGCTGTCCTGGCTGTGTCCCCTCCTCCCACCTTTCCTGTGCCCCTCCAGCCTTCTTGCTGGCTGGGCAGGAGAAGCTGAAAAGTCCTTGAATTAGTCTAAACATGACTTAGCAGCAACTGAAATCATAAGGGTGTTGTCAACATTCTTCTCATCCTAAACCCAAAACACAGTGCTGTACCAGCTACTGGGGAGACAATGAACTCTATCCCAGCCCAAACCAGGACGGTAAGTCAGGTGTCTGTATATCAGGGTAGCTTATTCAACATCAAGAGCATTTTCTTTTTGCTTCTGACAAAGTGGGGGGAGAATGAGATGCACTCAGAGGGCATCAGAGACCCCCACTGTACCTAGGTTGCTGCCGTATCTGGATGGAAGCATTGTCCAAGGAAGACGCAATTTTGTCTAAGGTTATTTTAAGGAGGGATGGAACATCCCATCTGAATGCTTTCTCTTTGACAGCAGCCACATCCATTTCCTAAAAGTTTTTTCAAGGTACCTGTTGAGCAAGGCAACCTGGTTAGAAGAAATCCGAAGTGCAGGTTTCAAGGACAGGCTTCTGTTACGGCACGTGCCCTCCTCGCCCGCCCAAACACCTGGAGAGGAGAGTGAGCGTGCAGATTTTAACTGGGCGTGGAAACAACTAGCAGACAACAGCTACAATAGGACAACAAAACAGGAAAAGAAACCTGTGGCCGATCCTCTGCCTAACTCCCTTTGGCCAGCGAGCACCTTGTGCCAAGACAGGCGGTTTGCCAATGTCTCTCTTGAACCCCGAAAGACACCATCACTTCCATCTATCTTGTTCAACGTGCAAAAAATTAAGGGGCTATCTTCCTTCTCTGGACTGCACTTTTAATTGCACCAGTCATTTGTAGTGTTTGGTAGGTTTATATTTCAGGGGAAGGCGGTACTTCTCTGTGCTCCTGTCTCCAGTAGCGGTCGCAGCATGGGGGGGTGGGTCAGATGAGGAGGTCTCTGCTTGGACTCCCTCCTCCCCTGCCAGCTAAAGCAAAAGGGCAGCACATATGTTAACTGACCAAATTGGCCAATGGCTTCATAATGATAATGACTGAATGTTATTTCTGTTCTCTCAGCATAAAGAATAAGGAGAGAGTGAAGGAGTGGCCAACACCAGCCCAGCCCAGTCCTCTGGGGTGACCACAGCGCTGGGTTGCAGACGGTCGCATCTTCCCATGAGGTGATGAAGACCATCCTTCCACAACACCTTTTCTGTTTGTTACCGTGCTGGTGGTGAGCGAGAGTGAGCAGTAACACAGCAGTAACACAGCACCAGCTTCCGTAGGATGTGATCACCGGTGTTTCTGGCCCAGACCGTAGGGTGTCCCCCCCAGACAGCCCACCTCCACGGTCCCAAACTCCAGGACCAAAGCTCTGACTTCACTGAAATCCATCAGGAAATTTCCACTTGCTTCAACAGCCCTGGCATTTCAGCCAATTTTTCTTCATGTGACGAGATGCCACACTTTCCCAGAATGATCTTTTTTTTTCCACGTAGCAAAGTTTCCACTAGTATTGAATATACTTTCACCTGCCTTTGCCCTAGAGCAGCTGAGATCTCCACACCTGGATGAAGAGAAAGAAACATTTGTCCTGTAGTTTGAATTTAATAAAGGAAAAGAAAAAGGAAAAAGAGAGAAAGACAGAGCCACAGCTGAGGAGTCTAGGACACCTGAAATGAGAAAGTCCTGAGGAGATGGAGTATTAGAAAGACAGTAGGTCAAGGCTGCACATTGCATTTATCACCAGGCTCTGTTATTTTTTATATAGTTGTGTCATCCATCACAGGGATGTTTTCTGTAAATGAGTGAAATGTATGGCAAGCTGCCTTTACATTTACGTGCACATACAGGAGTAAAATACCTTGTCCTAATTTTTGCTAAAAATTTCCAAGTGTGCTAAGAACACAAGGAGATTGTTTTCTGATTCCGCTTATGTGGGAACATTCTTTTTCCCCTGTTTTATAATAACCCTGCTCTGAAGGTGGTACGTCAGTTGGATTCATTGTGCTTCATTTGTCAAGTTTGCAAAGATACACAGAAGACATCCCTTGAGGGCTGGGAAGTTCTGATACTCAGAGAAATAAAATCTAGTATCTATCTACTTTGCTGCTGTAATGGAAAATTTTATTACTTTCAGAAATATATTTCAAGTTGGGAGACAAAGGTTTTAGGTAGATCTTTTGCAGAAAATTGTGGTTTATTGAAAATGGATATAAAAGTAGATTAAGTCTCTTCCCATACATTAATGTAACATACTTTGGTCTGCTTCAAGAAGTCTGGCCAGCTTATGAAAAATCTGAGTTTGTATAACTGATAGTCAAGTTTATCAGGGGACATCCTACACGTAAACCCAGTGTTTACATTAAAGCATCCTGAACACTGGGAAGTGTCTGTAAAACCAGGCAAAAGAAAACAAAACAATAAGAAAATCCTTAGTAACTGAAAAAATACATATGACAAACACCTGGGCAAAAATCTCAAATGCTGTAAAATAATGTAGCAGCAGTAACTTCAGAAGACAAACTGGAACTGGTGTTTTGGAGACATAAGCAGAGTTTTGTCTTCTGGTCTTCTGGCCGTGTGTAGATGATCAGCTAAGATTTGATACCATTGCCTGAAAGTTAGTTAATGTATCAGAGTGAAAGGCCATCCTCTGATGTTAACGCTCCCCTTACTTGCCAGTAGACTTGCAAAGCAGAGAGGGCAGGACATCACCAGTGAACTTCGGCTGTGGTGACTCTCTTACTTAGACGGGACTCTCATAGAATCATAGAATCACAGAATGGTTTGGGCTGGAAGGGACCTTAAAGATCACCTAGTTCCAACGCCCCTGCCATGGGCAGGGACACCTTCCACTAGACCAGGTTGCTCAAAGCCCCATCCAGCCTGGCC
>JAVKLA010000027.1:38418822-38431840 GCA_034782735.1 Sagittarius serpentarius | reverse complement strand
TCTCATCCTAAACCCAAAACACAGTGCTGTACCAGCTACTGGGGAGACAATGAACTCTATCCCAGCCCAAACCAGGATGTATTAAAAAACAAAGTTACTCCATGTGATGGATTGAGGGTCATGTCTGACAATTAGTGTGTAGGCAATGGATATACGGAAACTTTCTTCTGAGAAAATAACAGCTGTGGGATGGGAGATGGGGATCTTTTAGCAAGGCAAGTGTGCTGGCTGCTAGGCCAAATAAGTGTGTTTCATTAATCAAGTTTGCCTTCACAGCAGTCACAAAGAAGTATGTTGTTACTGGGAAGCTGTTTCATTTTTTGCAAATTCTGTCCATGAGGATATTCTAGGAAGGAGAGTAAAAGTAAAAGAAAATAATTCCTCATCTAACTAAGTTCTTAAGCGTCAATCTATGACTTTTTTTTTTTTTTAAAATACTAACCTCTTGAATTTATGTATGGATTCAGAAAATTATATCCAGTAATGCATTTGGAGAACAGTGTGTTGACTGAATAAGATTTTCTTATACATTGCTCTTGCATAACAATATAACTGGAGCCTTAAAACATGCTAAAGCATTAATACACGCATTGTTCTAATTATTTTATTAATGGGAATGATGTTTTCTTTTTTATTAAGCAGCTCTGTATGAATTCTTTTTATACTTATGCCTGTTGCACACAGGTTTTACATTGTAGAAAGCAGCAAAAGTTACGTAGGCTTCTCAAAATAGCAATAGGGTTTTATTCCTTTATCTTCATAACTGCTAATGTGGAAAGCCTTAATACTAGTAACAAATTGCCATTCTGTAGTTAATGAGTATTGCTAGAGCTTTCAGCAGAAGCCTTCATGGATAGCAGTGGGTGAGGGATAGCTGAATCTTTAGGCCATCAAACTCTGAGATGAGGGTTAGAGTCCATGTTAATACTCAAGATGATCTTGTAACGCCAGGTAATATTTGTTCCAGCTACTTAATTCTATGAGTCTGAATATACGTTTTATTTATTTATTTTTTTAAAAACATAGATAAAAACATGTGAGTCTACCTTTTCAAAAACAGCTTAACATTATTGAATTGTTTTTCAATTGTTACTCTACTCATAGTTGTGATATTTAAGTTGCTTGTGCCTTTTTTTTCCACCAGCCATTTTTGTCCTAAAGGCCTATGATAGGGTTGTATCCCCAGCTGTTAATAGAGAAAGCCTAGTTAGCTTCTCGGGTGAGGAACTCTTTAGGATGATATGTTTGATCATAGTAAATGAAATAAGGTGCCATGTTTACTGAAAATCAGTTTTTGAGACTCATCTTGCAAATGTTTGTTTAAGCACTAGTTAAAATGACAACTTCTGACACTCTTGGAAAGAAAGCAATCAATTTCCATAGTATTTAAGTAATTGGTAATAACAGTGAAGACCGAAGTGGCTGGAAAGCTTTGACACTTCTTAAGTTGTGAAGATTGTGCTTTCTCTGGCTTTCCTTGTGGTTTCTTCCCTTCTCCTTCACCCTTTTTGAAGACTTTGCAAGGATGCCCAGACTGTGTGTTCTGCCTGCTGTTCTCTGTACAGTTTCTTGACATTGTAGAGCTGTAGAATGGGATTTTAGGATATAACATCCTTCAGGCTGTACTAGGTTTTGTGTGTCCTCCAAAGGAGTTCAGATGGAATTTTAAATTGACATTTAATCTCTTTGACTTTTCATTGACCTGTTTCCCTGAAAATTTAGATCGGATTATGCTTACACTGAGAGTTAGTGTGTGAATTGAAAACTAGTTTGATGTGTTCATGGATACCTTGAACCATAGAGAAGAGAGAAGCGTTTTGTATTAGTTGAGTGATATGTATATACTTTCTGTTAATCTTCAGGTACAATGAGTTGCACGAACCTAACCCAGAGGGGAACTTCTGACACATAATCCATGCTTACATTCAGAAGAGAAAGCATTGATGTGTACTAGCAAGTTGAAAGGGCAAGAACTTTCTTGGAATATAACACTTTTCAGGCTTAGTGAAGATTTGTTAACCTGAAATGGGCATAGTACCCACATCGTGGTGGTCTGAGGATTAAAATTTCAGTGTGTTTTGTCAGTGGATAGCAGGTATAGTTGCTAACAGAGCACAAACTAAATGATTTGCAAGAGTGCATTGGTGCACTCAGCATCTACTAAGTGTCATGGTAAGTATACTCTAGTGAGGCATTTAAAACTAGAACATCTGGTATCACTTCATACTGTGAAACTAGTGTGCTGACAAAAGGAGTTAATCTAAATGTGGAGGTGGTTTAAATGTGTTGAGTGGTGTTCCACTTCAAGACTTGAAGGGGAAAATATTATTTCAAAACAGCCTTTTTTTTTTTGCTCTGTGCAAGGAGAAATAATGTGTTGCCCTCTACACTGCTGTCATTAACAGTTAAACATTATTTTTTGTTCCTGTTATGTGCATATCAAACTGGTCTCTTGCCTTGTAATTGTGTATACGTAGCTGTTGAAAATAGTAAATTGTGCTCTTGTGATACTTATTTGACTGTGTTAATACAAGGGAAACAGTATTTCCACCAAATACCTCCCAAATAACTTACTGCATTTTAATGATTAAAATGTTACATCAGAAACGAATGAGATAATAGGCATTACCTTTGTGTCTTATTTAGGTGTCAAATTTGACTGGGTATCTGTGAGTGGGACGGTGACAATTTCTGGTTTTGTTGCTGAGACAATGCATTATGTCCTCTTGCACACTGGAACGTTGTTAAATATTCTCCTTTGATTTTCAGCTTATTGTAACAAAATTAGACCTTTGCAGCTGGCATGCAGCATGGTGTAGTTGAGGGAAGCACACAAGATGCAGCAGGCCATGCGTAGAAAAACAGTGGGTACAGATACTGAAAGGCCCTTTGTGGTATGTATAAAATGGAACATCTTTTATGCCCTATTATATCCTAGGATGTTTTCTTCCACCTTTTAAATAAATCCTACAGACCTTATGAGAGGCCTTGTAAGAAAAGGACCAAGTCTTCTGTTTTTTTCTAGTCTTTGAAAAAAAATATTTTCAACTTTTTGTTGCTATAGTCTTTTTTTATTAATTTTTCTTTGCCAGAGACATTTTTTGGATATGATTACTTTGTGTGTTATTTTTCCATATTTACACATAGGCTCAAAATACATTCTCAGTGATGCTACAGTTTTGAGCATGCTGTTCTGTCATGTTTTTTTTAATCTTCAGGCAGTGTTAAGATTGCAGAGATGTGATACCTGCTTTAACCTTCTTTAACAACAGTGCTTAGCAGTTCAATTATGTTACCACATAATATAATGTTATCATCTTAATGGCAAGTAAATAAATTGTTAACATAATAAATGGAAAAATTTTAGGCTTATATAATAAGTATTCTTGTTAGTATTTTGTAAGATTATTCAATAATCTGAAATCAAGAGTGCAAACCAAAGACGATATAACTTATTTGACTTTGATAATGTCTTTTGTAACACGCATTCCCAAGGTTATTTAGGAATAAGCATGGGAATATTCTTGAGTGACTTGTATGTGAATACTTGTTTCAGATAAGCATTGTATTCATTTCTTTTGGCTTAATCTAATTTTAAAGTTAATAGAGAGGCTTGTTTACTCACTGAAGTTTGAAGATGCACTGGAATTTTGCTATGTGCATGAAATAACAGGCTACTTCTCTCTTATAAATATTTGGTGTTTTACTGGAAAAAGATGTTGCTTTGAGCATATAAGGCTTGTCAGTCTCTGCCTTTGTCGTGCTTAGACATTCTGTCCTGCTTTGCAGTCCATTTGCTGCTCATCCTTCCCATTCCACGGAGACCCACATCTGTGCAATACGCAATATACATACCTATTTGCGTTAAGCAAGCGGAGAGCCCGTTTGGTGTTTAGGATCTTAGTTCGAGGTGTAAGTCACTTCTTGTCAATATATTTTTTTTTTTAATGCGTATCTGAGGAAAATAAGCAATCTCATTGACAAAATTCTTCATTAACATACCACTGAGTTTTCAGCACTTAGGACTCAGTTATTTTTTTTACTATTACATTATTATCAATGAAAAAAATTAAATGTTTTAAAGCTTTTTAGACTTTAGATGATATATAGGGTACTACTGCAGCTATTGTATCAGTTTTGGGGAACAATCTGAAAGCCATGCTGCCTTATCTGTTGGTACTCTCAGTGATAAAATTAGAATGTTTTTTTTAATCTCAGTCACAGTAGCTGTTATTAGAAATGGAGCTCTTCTGGAAATGGCCGTGTTCAGGTGGTGATACAAAGGCAAGTCTTACCTCTATTTGAAAGATGCGGAAGCTGAAGCTTGCCAGCAATAACTGACTTGCATGTTTTTTCCTCAGTTTTATACTTCAAGTCAGCAGGAAACTGAAGCGGTCCAGGCTCGGTTCTCTGGATTGCACTACCTGTTACTAGGAGGATCCGTCTCTGTTGCAGCCCTTTAGCACATAACCAAGCATTTGCCAGAAAGGATAAGTGCTTGAATGTGGAAAAAATTGTTGCACAAAAGGTTATAAATTATTAAAATGACATGGAAGTCGTGTCCAGTAGGGGTTTTACTGGTTACTTGGAAGCATCTCTTGAATGCATATGGAAGTCATGATTTTTAATACACACCCTTAAATAGTGTATGTATTCCAGTTCTGTTGTGCAGGGTATGGTCTTTGAAAAAGATCAGTAGTTTCAGATCAGCCTCCACTCCCTCCTCCCCATCTAGCTCTGTCCTATTTTACTCATTTTTGAAGGTTAAGTAGATAACAGTAACTGTCTTGCAGTTTTTCTTCAGCTTCAAAATGATAACAATTTGCCACAATCTCATTAAAAAATAGGCTGTTACATAAAATTTGCTACTGCTGCTTTTGGCTGTCACCTTTAAATCTTTTTATAGGAAGCGGCTAGAAGTTGATGCTGAAGAGAAAACCTTTTACTTGCAAATACACTACTAGCTCAGTGACTACTGCGAATACTACGAATACTACAGTGAATGATGGTGATTCACTAATATACAGAACATAAGCATCGACTGTATGTTGAAGTAGAAGTGTAAGGCTCTGGTGTATCAAGTGGAAAATGTTGAAACTGTGCCTGCCTTTACTGCTTCTACATAATTTCCATATCTGTACTCTCGAGGAGTATATTCATCAGCTTTCATTCTTGCAATTATGGTTAGGTATTGAATTCATTAAAAATAATAAATATAAATTGTATTGGCAATTTACAAAAATTGCCTAAAGTACTGAATGTTTTCCAAAGATTTGAGTTCGGTGAAATTTGTGAAGTAGGAGAAATAATACACTAAGTAGTCCTGGGGAAATGCTCCGTTCCACTTGTAACTAGCAGAATTTTGGACGTTAATCTTATTACAGCCCTATCACTGCCTCCTAACAGTGTGCTAATAACATCTAATGCCCTGCTGCTCGCACGATTGAAATCCTGGGGCTGCGTTACAGAAATGTTTCTACAAGGAAGTGATTCTGCAGTGCCTGTGGACCTGAAGGTTTCCATGGGAATGAGCATGAATCCATGTACTGTGAAATGTGTTATGAAACTTTGTATTGCAGAGAAATACATTATACCAGTGTGTGAAGAGGGTAATGGAGAATTTAAATACACAAATGTAATGGTGCATTTTTACTTGCATTGAGGCAATATTTGAAGTGTACTAATGGCTTGTGAACTACCATGGAGATGGTTGTTAACCTGAACTGTTGTACAATCTAAAAAAAACCAATGGAAAAGTAGCAGGATGAAATCCAGGAAGAGATTGGTAGGTTTGGTAAAACACGCCTTGATTAACATTCAGTATTTTTCTGTGTTTTAATAAACTTTGTTTTTCTCCACTGTTTAATGACTTTTTTGTTTGGTGCACTGCAGTTTGTGTTTAACTTCTTCCCTTTGCAAGAGTAAGCAGCTCGCTTGGCCATGAGTAAATAAATGACTTAAACAGATGTTTCATGGTACCTACAAGACATTAGCTGATTAACGTTAAGTTCCTGACAGAGTCAAGGAAAACCACAGCCTATGAAAAACCAATGGGCCTCTATCCAAAACCCAGTAATCTCTTCTTCTGATGTTGTATTTGTACAGAAACAGGCTTAGTGCCTGTACTATTTCAGTTCTTCAGGCTGAATTCCACCTACCTATTTATGTCGGTAGCCAAATCTCTTTCATTTTATATTTTAGGTAAGATATTTACCAGTTTTAGGTCTAGGTATTAACTAATGGTTTATTTCATGTTCTGTGTCTGGTTTTATATTAAATCGGTGATTTTTGTAATTTGGAGTAGCTTTTTTCATAGGCTTTGCAGTTGTTTGGTTTTTTTGTTTTGTTTTGTTTTGGTTTTTTTTTTTCCAAATCGCTACAGCTTTTGGAGTGTTCCAGTAACAGAATGAGTGAGAAGCTAACCCATGTGTACAGCAGCTGGGTGTGCTTCCAGGAAGTACAATGGGTGTGTAAGTCACTTGGCAGCGTATGTAGTGAGCCTGGACCTGTACTGTGTGAACGACGAGCTTTGCTGGAAGGCTGGGACTGCTGGAAGGTGCAGGCAGGCTGTATCGCTGTAGAAGAAGGGCCTGTTCTTTTTAGACTGGATTTCCCTCTTGCTGGAAGGGAAATTCTAGAGCTCTTGAATCACAGCAGTTTGGAAGTAGCTCTTCTTAAAGACAGAAATAACAAAACAACTGGAAGAGTGGATACTGATGAAGTATTTTATAAGGGGCATTACCTGGTGGTGGTTTAAGCTTTGTGTTCAGTTTGCATTGAATGCGTTGCTGAGATTTTGTAACTCTGTTACAGAGATTATGTGTAAGTGAAAAAGGAACTGGATGTCTACTTTTTCTAGACTGAGCTTCAGGGTAAGCAAGGTACAGCTTTTGCAGCCATGCCCCAAAGAGTGCACATAACCAGTTAATGTTCAGGAAGGAGTGATAAAATGCTTCTCAGCCTGTCACTGAATTTGAGTTGTGCTTTGAGTCAGCTGCTTACTGAGATAAAGTGGCAAGGTATGTTCTGTCTAGCTTAATGCTATGTATGGATATTGTTGCTGCCTTCATACTGTTGGGGAAAAAAACAACACAGGAAAGTGTTGAGTTAGATTGCTATAAGCGCTTTATGAGGCAGGAGGTAATATGGAAAACCATCGAGATTCCTGTAATTACAGGGTGATAGGGTTCCTAAACCAAGTAGAACTGACTGAAAATGCTGATGTTAAATCAATAATCTGTTATGATTTGGGTAGTTTTCTTCAGCCTAACATACATGTTGTGGAACTGCACTCCTATTTGAAGGTTACTGATGTTCCCTTTTGTACTTAAATCATCTGAAATCTGGAGGTTTACAAACTAAGCAGGTGATATGGTATCAACTGATGTAATAAGTCACCCAGGGAACAAAAAGCTTTGGGTGCTTTTCATATGCTTCCTAATACACAAAAGTATTCAAATAGTACAGGAGCGTGTAACATTCCAAAAAAGCCCTACAGTTCATTTTCCATTCAATTTCACATGGATTCCCAAAATGATTTGGTACTGAGGACCTACATGAGACAAAACCACCAGAACCCTGTGATTTATAATTTCTGTGTGAAAATATATGTAGTATCCCCTGCTTGAGGACCACTTCAGATCAATATGCATTGTTCATAGTAGGTGAATTCAGGCTCAGCTCCAGGAAACTTCTACTCTCATGTCAAAAAGACATTTTGATATTTGCACCTGGTTGAGATGGTATGAAATGGCATGCATCATTCTGTTATGCCTTCTATATAATTATTGTTTTTAAGCCCCAAATTTCTGTCAAGTTCAGAAATAAGATTTTAACGTCTGGTTTTTATTAGCTGTTGAGTGACATAAAATGTAAGCTTACTATTCCAATAACTATTTCCAAAGGCTTTGTAAATGTTGGTGTTGGGGCTCTAGCCAGTCAAGATAAAAGTAAAACATTGTGGGGTGTTTGAGGCCCTCTGTCCAAAGGATGACTATTATACTTTCTACACAGAACAGTGAAGGTTAAGACTCGTTATTTTTGAACTTGCTGTTCAGAAAGAATGTTTTTTAAAGTTACTTCGATTTTCAGGTCTACTAAATCTTGTCCTTTTGGCCTTAGAATTTTGTACAGTATGTTCAGATTAAGTATCTTTTTGATTACTTGTCAGAGAATTAAAATACCTTTAATTACTTTAAGATGTTGAAGGTTTTAATGGAAAACAGGAATCTTTTTTTTTTTTTTTTTTTTTTTTACTTCTCCTGCGATAAAATTGGTCTAACAGTTGTAAGAGCTTTTATTCTGAAGTTAAGCATGAGGAAAAAAGAAATAAATGTTTAGACATCAGTCATGGCAGGAATGGTCAAAAAATCAGCACTGTTGAGTAAAAGAATGTAGAAAAAATCAAAAAACTATGCAGATTATCTAGGCTATGCATTTCAGTAAATTCAAGGTTTGATTTTCAGTAGAGTGTCATATTTCTCAAGATTAGTATAACATGGAAAATTCGGTTTCACCTCTAATCTTCAGTTCGCCTCATGGCACAATTTTATGTGGTGACAGTCTTGTGTCATGAAGCTTCATATCCAGCACCTCGAAGACTAGGGTATCAACCTGTTGATTTTGTGCTTTTGATGCAGTATCTGTTAGACAGTGCGTTCTAGAACATGTTTTTGTGGACTGCACTGATTAAGTTGGCATTTTTTATGTGTGTGTGTAAACATCTGTCTCCTTAATCATCCAGAGGAGAGCGTTAGGTGTATTAGACATATGTTTTCTTACTCTTAACCATTGCAGTGATATCTTTAATTTACTTCGGAGTTCCTTTTCTCTTGGCAGGAACGTTGAGAGGCTTTGTTACCATCTTATCAAGTGGTGCTATAGCCAGGAGACAAATAGGCTCAAGGCAAGTTTTTGCTTGGTCAGCTTCCAGAACTTGTCTTTTGTAAGTATAGGATAAGCACTTAATCTGTAGTGTGTGGGAAAAAAAAAAAAAAAACAACAAACAAACAAAAAACACACAACAAAAAACAAAACCCAAAAAACCCCACAAACAACAACCAACCAAACAAAAAACAAACAAAAAACCCCCCCAAAAAACCCCCTCATCTGGAATTATTACAAAATGTTAACATTGCCCATGTTTCACTGTACCTTGCTCTAGGTTTCTCTTTTTTTTCCCAAGTCTTTGTTTAAAAATAAAGCTGTTCTGTGCTTACCTGAGGATTTCAGAACTGTTTAATTAAATTTAATTTCTGTGTAGCTAATTGGTTAAGTTTCAGTGCAATGCAGGTTGTAGATTTGCTTTTTGTGTAGTGTGTGCTGGAGAAGCAGGCAGGGCCACTAAATTAGTGTAAAATTTGGTATGTCTTCATTTGGATATTATTAAACAGGTGAACTAACTTTCTGTTTCCAGAGGTGCCATACATGCATTTTATGTGTGTGAGGTAGATGTCTTCATTTCAGTCATCTCTGGTTTTAGCACAATTCAAACTCAATTGCATGAGTTGTTGTTAGTCATGATAGTTGAGATCTATCCATTTACAAAAATACATTAACGGTTCTCTCTTGAACTAGGATTTTAAGTAAAATTGCTCATACTGTAATGCTTAAATGTAAAAGTTCATGGTTTGAGTTTTAAGAGTTCATGTGGAGAAGGCTCCATTTGTGATACAGGTGTATTAAAAGTATATCGCACACTATTAGCGGTAATAGCTTTCAAGACTCCTTTGCCAAGCCAAATATTGATCACAGTTTCACTAGTGTTAAATATTGAGAGGATGTGGGTGATGTGGCATCTTCTACATTTGATGCTCGTGTCGGTTATGGTTGGTTTGAAAACAGCTACGTAACGCAGTGTTATTTATGCTGTCTGCCTGTCCTCTCTCCAGATGCTGGCAGTTGGTGCTAGTGGTTGTGCCGACAAAGCTTTCTTGGGTGGGAAAAAATGTTAAGCATTCAAAAAGATTTAAATAACTTGATTTATGACTAAATTTGGCTTGTTACATCATGTATCCAGTGGGCTAACAGAAGCTCGTTCTGGTTTGATACTGCATCTGTAAGACACAGCACAGGTACTGGAAATCTGGTTTCAGTGTGGTGACTTTCAGCTCACTGGAACACAAACATAAATGAATCTTCAGTGCTTTCATTTGCTGTTGTCTCTCTTCAGAGAAATATAGAAATGTGCATGTTGGCACAGCAGACTCTTCCCAGGACCCCCCAAAGGCTTATGATACTTCAGCTGACAGTTCATGTTATAGGTATTTCTGTAATGAGATACAAACTTCTGAAATTAACAACTATGATGTTGGGATCTAGCCAAAGTTAAAATTTGGCATATACTCCTACAGCTAAAATATGTATCTGAAGTTTTTAATAGTTTCAGAATGGTTCTTTTTTGTCATATGACTTCATATTAATATTTGAGCAGTACTTTGAAGATCTGAAGATTAGAAGCACTGCTGAACTGCAAGCTTTTTTTTTTTTTTTTTTCGTTAATTGAGGATTAATGGCCATTAAAATCTGACAAGTGGCTACTCCAAGTGATTAAATTGCTTTGGTATTTTGAACACTAAATTTGCAAGGCTAGGGGACTCTTGAGTTTTATTCAGGAGTTATTTGTATATCCTTTTCTAAAGAGTCTTTGTGTACCTGAACGTTTCTTACATACTAATTGTATTTACTAAATCAAGCTGCATACAATTATTGACTTGCATGTTCAGAGGTATCAGAATTTAGAAAACAGATTTTTTTTTTTTAAACGGTAAGTCAAATTACTCAATACATTTTCTACTTGAGTACATAGTGTTTCCTGGCTGACCAGCTGCATTGCTTAAATTACATAACAGTTGAAATGTGGTTTGCTTACTGTTAATTTCACGTAGCAATGGTATAGCAGTGAAGGGTCTAAGGGTATTTAAAAACAATTATAGTTTGTACAAAGAGGCAGTATCTCTTAGTAGATGAACAGGTGGATAGGAATTGTAAGTAGTGTTTGGACAGTGAATCAGCATTGGATGAAAGATGAGTTGTACTGGTGTTCATTTAGATTTCTTTGGGTTTTTTTTCTATGTCGTTTGGAAAAATTGGTTTGTATGTTTCAGTGTGTTATGTTACTTGCATTATTGATATTAACACTTCTTACATTTATTTTCAGACCAGTAAAACTATTCTGGTTCTGTATTGATGCTGCATAAACATAACATCTTTTCTGGGAAATGTGTAGATACAAGCTAGTGTTCACTTTCTTGGGGGTGTGTGTGGTTTACTCAATATGACGTGTTAGTTTGTACAGTCAAATCAGGAAATGTCATGGTGGTGTTTGTATAGTGATCAGCTCATCCTGCTGTATCTGGACTAGCAAACAAATGGAAACAACATTATTAATGTTTGTAACTGGTCTTGTTATCACTAAAGAAATACTTCTACTTCACACTTGAAGGTCTGTTTTTAGTAGTGAAACATAAGTTCCAGTGCACCTT
The DNA here is from genome assembly GCA_034782735.1 of Sagittarius serpentarius. Classification (NCBI taxonomy): domain Eukaryota; kingdom Metazoa; phylum Chordata; class Aves; order Accipitriformes; family Sagittariidae; genus Sagittarius; species Sagittarius serpentarius. The sequence goes on along the minus strand of JAVKLA010000027.1, from coordinate 38,420,357 downwards.
TGCCTCTTGGTCATATTGTACTATTTTGATGGCAGGTTTTTCAGTCCAAGTTTAAGAGCCTGCTATACTAAAGACTTGTCTTACGCGCTAAATAAAACTCCCCAGAACAAAGAACAAAATGAAAACAAGAATCACGTGTCACTGGATGCATTTCTCAGACTTGTTTATTTATCTTTTTATAAATAATTTTGGTAGCTAATGTATTTTCCAGTGCAGTCATAAACCCGAACTTCTGCAGCTTGCTAGTGGGTGTGAAATTTTGAGTAGTGAGTTCATGACCTTCTGTGCTACCTTTCTCAGACTCCATTAGAAAATAAGCTTGCAGGTAGGCCTAAACTGGGGAGTGTATCTCCCTGGATGATATCTACTGTGGTCTTCAGGCTGGAGATTGAAAACTGCAGACTTGTGTAATAACTTCATTGTGTATTGGGGTATTTGGTTAGTATTTAAGAGTTTTGAACTCCTAGTTTTATCTCCCTTGAAAAATCATTGATGCCTGTGACAGCCCATGCTCTTTGCATTTGCTGCTGCTTTCTGTGAGCCATTATCATCAGAAACACTGCGATAAAATTGGCATCGTATCACAAATGCTCCTGGAATGGAATCAGACAGTCAAACAGGATTCACAGTAACAGGGACAGTCAGAGTGCATAGAAAACCCAAGAGCAAATGAGGAGAAAAATACTGGAAAAGGTGAAGCTTACAAGATTGTCAAGATGGTAAAAGTAGTTATATTGTAGGCAGAGAGCATGCTGTGCTGTTAGTTATGGAGTCCTTGGCTGTGGAAGACAGAGCTTTTGGCAAATATATGAGAGACCTTAACTTTACACCAAATGCAAGTTGAATATTATTTATATGCTGGCTCTGTTGTAGAAGGCATCCATCTTCTATATCCAGGTGATCTTGAACGGGTGTTTGTTGTACTGCTTTCAGCACTGTTAAATTCTACTTCACTGCCCACTGATCTTAATTTCCTTACCGTTTTCCCATGAAGCGAGATTTATATAACCAAAGTATCTCTCTGCTCTGTAGACCTGTTTTAACAATTTGGATAAAAAGGTATGGATTCAAAGGACTTGAGGGACAGGTGTGAATGTGTATTGGGGTGAAAAGGTGTTATCTACCGGTGATTGAGAAGCTTCAATGCAAGTCTGTTTGATGCAAGAGAAAACACAAGTGAGTGATACTGTGAATAAACAAGGAATCAGTGGGTGTTAGTCCTGTTTGATACTTACACCTTTTTCCAACTAAGTTGAATGTTTCTTTTCCATTCTCCCCCCACCCCTCCAAACAGGCTGTATATGAAGCTCGTTTTCCCATTTTACCCCAAGAAGGCAATGTATTTGTAAAGAATTTCCTTTCTAGTCACCTTTTTCTTCCATTTAACCTATTTGTGGTGCTTTAATTCATTAAAGGTGCTTTTAAAATTGTGCCATAAAGTTCTGCTAAAAAAAAAAAAAAGAGAAAGATAGGGATAAATATATGTTCCTGAAGTATAAATATGAGCTTAACTGGGGGGGGGGGGGGCGCGGGGG
>JAVKLA010000027.1:38380850-38418812 GCA_034782735.1 Sagittarius serpentarius | reverse complement strand
CTTAACTGCCCCCCCCCCCCCCGAATATTCACTAAATACCAGTATTTGTACAAAATCTGTTCTTGGCGTGGTTGAGCTGAAATCCATTAGATTAGCCTGTTTGCCAACAGACATTAAAGTAGTATTGCTTTAATGACAACACAGTCATCAGACATTTTCTGTTGTATTTTGCTTGGATAGATTAGGGTTTAGTGAAATAAAACCCACTTATGCTGGACAAAGCAAAGTTCTTTCAGTTCTGTTTGTTGTTAGCGTCTTACCTTGTTCTTGTTTTTAAGCATAAAATTTTACTTAAGTGAAAGCATTTCTTGCGAATAATTGAATATTTTTGAGTGGTTTCGTTCATACTGTTCCAACTTACAGTATCATCTCATGAGAATTATTCATTGTAGAGTTCAGATTTAGGGCAATAAGTGAGAATTATTAAAAATATGATGAGTAATTTGTGCTCCTTTTTTTCTTTCTTTTATAATTCATTATTCTTGAATATACTATGACACAGTTTACAAAAATAGAAATTACATTATCATCTGAGGTAACACTGCAGTGAGATGTAATTTTGAAGCTTAATGCAACAGAAATTTGGTGCATTTTGTGCCTTTTAAAAATTTCCTACCAGTTTCTGAAGATCCTTTCCAGGTGTTTTGATAGTTCCTTGTGCAATGTTTCCCTCAGGAAGGAGCTTATTGCCCCTGCAACATAGCTTTTAACAGTTACACCAACAAGGTAAAGTAAAAAAGATAAATATTTCATTTTAGAAGGATATTTCAGAAAATTGGTTTAAAACTGCATTTTGACCATTTGTTTAATGGCCTTTTTTATTCTCCTGTAGTATTAGGATGGCCTCCAGTTCTTCAACTTCTAGTAAAATTGCTGATGTTTAAGCCAGTAGCTCACTTGGTTTGCAGCTCTAATTTATGCAACAATTCAAAAGTTCCAAATATATAGTTTGAGGATAAAAAACCCCATTGCATAATATGGCTTTCTTATCTTTGTGTTGTAGGTTGTGTTAAAGATCATTAAACATTACCAGGAAGAAGGACAGGGGAATGAAGTGGTCCAGGGAGTGCTGCTGGGTCTTGTGGTGGATGACAGGCTTGAAATCACAAATTGCTTCCCTTTCCCTCAGCATACAGAAGATGACGCAGACTTTGATGAAGGTAATGGCTACAGTTTTGTAAAACTTTAAGTAAAGAAAAATAAATCCATATGTGCAAATCCCGCAGTGACCAGAAGCTTGTATGTGGTCAGAGGGTGTTTTTATTTGACTTCAGGTGTCAATGGGTTACTTGCAATGCCGTCCTGCATATCCAACTGAAATCTTGTCTGTGTAAGGAAAGTTAAAGGGATAAATACTGTATTATATGGACACTCTTATTTTGGGGTAAGACTGTCCACACAGGAAGTTACGTAAGTTTCCAGTTTATAGTTCATATAGACTTTAAAGCTTTTTATGAAAATGGCTGTGCGTGTATATGTGTACGTATATATACATGTATGCAGTCAGGCATATAGATTGCTTCTCTGTGGATTTATTTGTTTGTGTTAAGTACTCCTTGAAAGCCTGGAGAGCAGAGCTTTTTGAGTTTAAGAGGCACTGGTTAACTTGAAATCTGGGTATATTTCTGCTTTTCCAAATGAGCTAGAAGTAGCATCAGTGGTCTCTGTCTGTCTTGGTGTTTCCTTGCTGGTCCTAGTAATGTTTTATTATTGCCGCTGTAAGTCAGTATAATTGGCTTGACACAGAATGGTATAAAATTTGTAAAGTAAAATCAAAAGGCTTACAATTCTAATCTTGGTTATATATTTCTCTGTGTGTGTTTATTTAATGATACTAGTAGAAACGCTTCTTTGTTATGGCTTAAAGAGAGACAATTTAACTTCAAGAGTAACCAAAGAGGCAGTATAATCAAAGTAGTTGTGGTTAGAAGCTTGATTCTATCAAATTTTGATAATTCAGTTTGAGCAAGATTACTTAATCTTTAAGTATAAACTGCTTTTTCTTGCTTATAATGAGATTAGATATTATTAAATTAATCTTTTATCTTATTACAAAAGAATCTTGGACCCTGACTTTAAAAGAGAGATGATTTTAAGAATTCTTTGCAACTTGGTAAGGTTTCTTAGCTATTTGTTGCTTCTGTTGTGGGGTTATACAATTTGCTATATAAAAAAAAAAAAAAAAAAAGGCAAACCACAAGGGGATCTTAATTGTCCTACATTAATATGGTGCTTGACTCAGGACTGTATTTTATTAAAGCCTAAAAGATGTTTTAAAGATTCCTTCTCTTCTGGAGCGCTCCAAAAGATTGGAGTAATCTAAATTTTTAATTGGAGCCCATGCTTCTTTTTTTTTTCCTGTAGAAAATGGCTGAATTATTTCCATGTAGCTGATAGGCACGCAAGGAGTGAAATAAACTTCATAGTTTCAGAGGTGGATTCATCTCACCATACGAGTACCATCCTGAAGCTGTAAGCCTGTGATCTGGTATGCAAGGTTTAACTGTTGCTGCTTGGGAGAAACTTCATCCAAGCAAGTGACTCTTGTTACCAGTCTCTCTTTTTCCCTTTTTAGCATGTAGGCAATAATCCTGGCATTAAGTAAGGTGCAAAAGGCAATGCTTGTGGAGCTTCCCTCACCTGGATGCCTTAGCTTGTCAACCTTCTGTTCCCATGCTGCAGGCACAGAAAGAAGAGAAAACTCTAGCCAGAGTGGGAAGTGAACCTATCACAGTGATGCTGATGCATGCCTCTAGTAGTGGTAGGGAATTTGTAGCCAGGTCAGGGGAGCTTGCCTGTGCTAAACCTTATAAGCCAACCTCAAGAGCCATTTTTATGGGTTTTCATCTTCCCTAGCCTCTACTGCATGGGTCACAGGTTCTCTCTGTATTCTTCTCAGTGAAACGCACAGTGCTCGTGTTCATTCTGCATTTCCTTTACTAAGGGCCTGTTCAGCCCTTTGACCTATGTGGTAGAGGTTAGGGAAGATGAAAACCCAAACAAAATGGCTCTTGAGGTTGCCAGCTTGTTAGGTACCTTTTTAGGCTCTATATAGAGTTGTCTTCTGTCTTGCTAATGTGAAAAACAGTAATGTTTTATAAAAACTCCTTGGTTGTTTTCCCTGGAGCCATGTTTCCTCTTGCAAGTGTCCTGCCGGATTTTCAAAAGATTCTTTTTTTTTCTTCTAGATACAGGTATTTCAGCAGAGAAACCTTTTCTTGCATTCCAGAACCTTAAAATTCAGGATGCTAAAAACCAAACCAAACAAAGCACCTCCCTCCCCCCAAGACCTCTGTATTACATCAGTATCATAACTGGCTTTATTTGCACAAATTCAGGCCCAGAGATATGGAAGGAGAATATAAGGGTCGTGGCACTTCAGTGCCTCCATCACCCAGAATGATACTCAGTGTTCTCTTCGGTCAGAATAATGTATTGTCTTTTCTTCGTCCTTAGTGTGGTGTTTTGTTCCCCCCCCCCCCCCCCTTGTGTAAGATTTGGGAATAGGAGCAATCCTATTGAGCTGCCAAGTTTCTGGGCTTGCAGAAAACATTTCTTAGCAGATTCTGGTCATACTTGATCTTATGCTAATGCAGGGACTGTTGCAGTGGCTGAGGGTCCACGCTGTCCCAGCTGCCTTTCTCCTGAGGGGAGGAAACAGGGAGAAACCATGGTGTGGTTATCTGTTGGCAAACTCCTAATCTGCTATGCGGAGAATTGATTGAATGCACCCAACAAATAATTTCTTCTGTATCGTTTTGCAGGAGCCCTAGGAACAGGTCACCTGAAAAATACTCATTTGCCACGTGGTCTTGAGGTGATCATTGTTAAGAGAATTGAGCTTATATACAGGAGGGTGATACTTGAGTACACAAACTGTTGGATAATTGGCAAGACACGTTTAAACTAAAGTTTTTCCTTTTTTAAACCGAGCAAATCTAATATAAAACACATTTTTGAGGGTGCTAAGAAAATATCTTTAATTTGAAGTTGAAATAAGTATGCATGACATTTAAGAATCAGTTTGATAAAGATATATTTCTAACTTTTTAGCAACAACCATTTCTTCAGATATACTGAGATATGCTTTTGTTAGGGTACCATTTTGCCTCTTACTGATAATGCCTGAAATAATATTAAGTTTTGACTATTTGCTGCAACAGAATTCCTTCAAAAATGAATTTTTTTATTACCCCCCCCCCCCCACGTACCCATACTTGTTCTCTTAGTGGGAGACAGTGCAGTTTGAATTGTACTATTTCTAGAAACTACAAAAAACAGGAGAGGTTTTTTTTTAGCTTCAAGTAATTCTTATTACAAATCTGGGAGGATTGTCTACCATTTATGAATCCACAGGTGTTTTTCATCTTAGAAAGTTTCTCCTGTGGTGTCATCGTCCTATGATTCTTTTTACAAAGTGTAATTTTTCGGTAAGATTTTCCTGTCAGGGAAGTCTTAAACACTTAGGTTGGCCTGCTGCAGCGCAAGATTTTTGGAGGGGGTGGGAGGGTTCAACCCAGCTCTCTGTGTTTGAAATCTGTAGGTGAAGTTTTGTTGATGATGTGTGAGCTAATGGAGGAAAATTGCAGAACAGGGGTGTGTTGTGTCTTCAGCAAAAGATGCCTCAACACAAATGTTTGATACTTTGGGGCTGCACTCTGGAGTTTGGTCAGGCATTTACTTTTGAGATAACTGTGTTTTGTTATTACTAGTGCACTTAAATTCTCATAGGTATTGAATTTATTTCTCAAAACACAGACCTTTAATTTTAAGAAGATACTTTCAGTTATATATATGTACAGCCCCTATTCCTGTGTGTCCTTCCTCCACCCCATGAAGTCAACTCTTGTTTAGGGAAAATCGGATTTCTGCTGTAAGGATTTTTGGCTTAGGCACTTCTGTGAAATGATGCAGTCAGTACGTCAGCTTGTCTTTGTGGGGGTAATTTTCTGAGAATTACTTTCACTTCAGGGCACTTCCAAGCTTTTGTCTGAGCATAGTTTTGCTTTCTTTCAGTTAAGGTTTACAAAAATGTGTAATACATGAGGTGTGTTTTCTTCCGAAGAAATAAATGTATTATTCTTGACTATAAATTGTGTCACTAAGCGACGTGTTAAGTTCAGTCCTTTGCACTTCATTGTTTTTATCTTCAGTGCTATTTGTTGATTAGTTCTTCTCCCTGTTTAAATATTCCTTTCATGGAAAGCAACAGTTAAAAACGTAGTATACATCTTGTAATTCATGATAAATCTTGAGACGTTATTTTGATAAGGTATTTTGAAACAGATTTTGTTTCAACCTGATAGATTTTAGTACTTAACTACAAAGCCAAGATAATAAATTAAGTGCTGTGGTAATTATGCTAATAGAAACTTCGAGACAGTTATATAATTATACATAAAAGTAAGTTCTAGAAGGTCACTTTTTTCCTTCTTTTATAACGATGCAGAGTTTTCATTAGGTTCCCTCTGAAAGGCTATAGATGAAAAGGAGATGCTGCCTTATCCTCTCCCCCACCCTCAACATGGTTTTCACTTTCTTACCTGAGAAGGTTAATTTTGGTTTTCAGGTTAGCAGTATCTAGATGATTAAAGGTTCTGATATCTATATTTTTCTGTGCTGTAGGTTGTATTTCGTTGTATCATCAGTCAGTAACAACTAGAAATAACATAATGCAATGTTTCCACAAAAACACTTACCATTTTGTTTGTGGCTTCCATTTAGCCTCCAATGAATGCAGTTGCATATGGAGAAACACGTCGTAGCTCATATAGTGCTTTTTCAGGGTTTTAATTGGCCAGGGGTAGCAGCGGTTCATACTGCTGAGCTTTACCTCCAGTGTTGGCAGTACAGTGACCTGCAATAAGTGATCCTTGCAGAAGCAGAGGGCTTCAGGTAGCTGAAAGGAACATGCTTGAAAAAGTTAATTTAAGATAAAGGAATGAACTGAATGTGTGCTTTTGAACTGTTGCCTACTGCAGTGAGAATGCAGCGAGTGTTTGCTGTGTTGAGGCCCCTCCTGTTTTATTGGAGGACTTGTTCTTGAGGTTGAATTTCTTGAAGTCTGTGGTCTGCTACACTGATTTGACATTATAGGGGTTTTAAGACCAAAGTCACACGAGTTCTTATGCTTTCCAGCATACTGTGTCTTGGTGCATAGGTGCGATGGTGTTTGGTGGACTGTTTTGGCTTTTTAAAAAGCATCTTAATAAAAATGCTACTGTCTTCTAGAGTTATATTTTTTTCTTTTATGAAGTTAATAGTGTAGCTCCACAAACAGCCTTGTGAGTACAACTGGAGAGGGAGCATGAAACTCTTAAGGTGTTTGAAACTCCTGTATGGTCAAACCAGAATCTCCCGGACTGTATGTATATACCTATAGGGACAAAAAGGACTCTGTGAAGGTTGATTTCTTTTGCTAGTATTGCTGTAGAAGTCTTGATGTCATTAAATCACATCCCCCTAGTTGTGTTGATTCATCTCCTTTCTCTAAAGGCTTTGGTCAAGGCTAAATTTTGTCATTTTTTCTTGTGAAAACAACTTCCAGTTATTCCCATTTTGAATCTGCTAGTATTATAACTCAGGTTTATCGTTGTAGGCATATCTCTTATTTCTCTTGTATTGTTGCAGGACAGAACTTGAGTGTGCTGTAACTGTGCTCTGAACAGGCAGACACGTAATTTTAGCTGACGAGGTTTTTTTCTGTTTGTGGGTTTTTTTTTAATTAGGTTTATTCTCTTCAGGTATAACAGTTGGCAAAAATAGAGAAGGTTGTGTATTGTCTTTTATTGTAAGAAAATTGAATGTTTATGAAATGCAGAAATGCAGTTACATGAAATTTAAGTTTTTATTTCATTAAGGACAGGAACAGATGTCCCAAAAGCTCCTAAATTACAGCCTTGGTTCTGGCTCCAGTTGTAGTCCGTTTATCTGAATTCCTCAACCGTGTTTTTTTGTAAGTTCCTATAGTAATTTAGGAAGAAATCTATACTATGTAAATGTTGACTTTTCAATTACTAAGTGCTGGCAAAAGCCCATCAAGTTTGTGCGTGCATTTATGAAGTTTCACTTTGTGCTCTATGCAAAAAGGATATTGAATTTTAAGTTGGATTTTTTTCTTTATCATTTGGCTGTAAAGAATTCATGAAATGGTCTGTAGACTTGGTAAGGATTAATTTCTATAAGGAATTCAGATGATTATGACAGAGAGTGGATGGTCAGTTGTTAAACATGCAAAACGGCCTCACCTAGTCCTCCCTGTTTTGTTTGGGTTTTTAGTGGGTTGCCAGAACTGATATTGGAATATACTGATTGACAGAGGGGTTGGTTATTAGGTGTGCTTAATTGCCACGTAATAAGATGTATCATATAGTCAAGGTTCTTTAAGAAAAGTGCTAATCACACCTGAGTTATTTTGTACTTTACCTGTCACTAGTGCGAGTTCTTGATTTGTTTCCTAAAAGGAAACTAATATTGATGCTATTTGCATAATTGTAACGGTTCAGTGGAGTAGCAGGCATGCAGCACGTTAAACGTTTTGCGTAGGTTTTTATGCTGTGCAGACTTACCTCTGCTGGAGGCTTTTGTCTTCACTGGGCAAAGAAGTTTTTCAGCTAAAAGGCTACTTTTCAGGGCACAGCCTGAAGTGCCGGGTACGAGCGGGCACGCAGAGTTGGTCTGCATCAGGCAAAGCAACGTACCCCGAAGTATGTTTCTGTCGTAAGCCCTAAGACAAAGTGCTTTCAGTGACCTAAAATAGAGGAGAGGAAAGCGCGGAGTGCGTGCGGGTGTCCTCACGTCGGCGCGGAAGCCGGTTCAGGTGGGGCGGTGGGCCTGGGCGCAGCCCCCGTTAGAGGGCACTCCGAGCCAGCGCACAGGCCGCGGCCTGCAGGCCGGAGAGGGATAAAAACTGTTTCCATCTGATAAGGCTCGTGTCCGTCTTTTATACAAATGAATTCCGAAAATACGTTACACAGTGCACGGGATTAAATATAGCTCTACTGACTCGATGGGTTGGTTGTTTTGGTTTTTTTTTTGTTTCTTTAAACCAGCCTAAATGTGCTGTGTGTTCTGTGGAACTACATGGGTTGGTAGAACTTGATTCAGAGGCTCTTGCATGTGTCTATGTATCCTAAAAGCAGAACAGGAGCTTTCTTTTTTTGCGGGTTCTCTTCTTCACTTCCCGATTCTACCGCATGTAACTAAGAAAGAGGAGATGGCACTTGTGACGGGTCTTCTTAGCCTATTTAAGTAGGTTTATACTGCTGGACTGTGTAGACTTAAAAACTGCATATAACCGATTCTTTTTCTGATAGTATTGCATGAAATGCCTGAAATGCTTTGTTTACTGCATTTCTGGATTTTCAAGTTGATTTTTTTACTATAGAAGCAGTGCTTTAAAGTGGTAGGTAAATCCTTTTGTTCAACATCTGATTTTGAATCAAAAAAGAGAAATAATTTTGCTTTTTAAAGCACCAGGCATATTAAAGTTTTATTTAAATCCAGTTCGATTAAGATTTTGCTGCAAAAGAAGTTAGTGTAATTTGCTTTTAAATGCAGAAATGCTGTACTTTTACGTTGGTGGTTTTGTTTTTTTCTGTAAGAAAATGTATTTCAAGGCATTTTTCCTTGAGTAATTTTAAACACAACAACCTTGTGGCTGCCGAGATTGTGAAAAATTCAGTCATAGTTTGTTTGTTTGAGTTTTTTTTTTTTTTTAATGATTCATGATAGCAATGGATATTAACATATCTAATAAACTTGCATGTTGAACTTCACTGAAAATTATGCTTAAGAATAATCACTTAGTAATCCTAAAAATGAAGTTAGAGAAGCATCTATTTTAAGTGATAGGTAGTTTGCTGTATGTAAGTATCTTTTAGCAGCATTAGAATGAGCTGGAAGACTGTATCCAGCTCAGTTTTGCATTCAACCATTTCACTATATGCAGGTTTTGAACTTGTAGCCAGGAGATTTTTTTTCTTCACAGTTTGTGCTCTATCTTAACGGTATTCTTTATTTATAATCATGTTTGATCATTTTGGTTTGCTATATGGATATTGCCTATAGTTTTGTAACACCTGCAGAAATTAATTAATTTTTATGTAATCAGCAATATGAAAGCCCAATTTCTTTTTTTTTTGTTTTCTGCAGTTTAGGTAAAATATTACAAGTGAGCTATTCTGAATTTGATTTTTCTTGCTAATATAATCAGCTCAACTCTGACTGAAGACATTAAAGTGCACAGAGGAGGATAACGAATTAAATAATAAAAGAATATTCAGATGTTTAATATCTGTTCTTTGATTTCAGGCATCAGTCTGTCAATTTTATGTGTATATTATAGTTTGTGATAGTGATTTGAAAAGATTGAGCCTTATGCTTACTGTTTATTAGGGGAGAGAAAATGGTTATTTACCCTGAGTACTCAAAAGTTTTTTAAAACTATTCTTTGAGTTACAAAGAATCTGAAGGTTATTTGGTTTTCACAGATTCATTTAATATACTATTTGTTCAGTTCTGGGAATATGCAAGAACTCTGAAATATGAAAATAGTTTATATTCCCCCACACTTGAAATCACACAGGTGCAAATGACCTTGTGTTTATATTTTATCATTAACTTGTAGAAATATTATGGTAAACAATATCTAATGTGCTAGTTCCTGTTAAAATCAGAGTCTCCCAAGTAATTCTTTTAGCTGCTCTACTACAGAGTAGTTTATGAAATGATATTGCTGTGAACATATGGCAAAGATGGAACTTGCTGTTTTTGTTTTGGTTTTGTTTTTTCTTTTTTTTCCCCAGATGTACTCTGTCATTTACTGAGCATTTGAATTTTGCTGTACTACAGTTCAGGAGAAAAGTCTAGATAGAACCATTAGTATTTTAAGTAAAGAGAGTTTTTTCAGGCAATTGCTAGAACATAATAGACATCCTGGTAGATCCTATATTCATCTTACCCAGCTGAGGTATGTGCCGCCTTGGGTACCTAAAGGTTAGAAAAGCAGAAGCTTTAGGCTACCTCTGTGTTTGGAGGAAGCTGGAGGAAGTAGAGCTTCATTCGGAAGGAAGCCCAGACCATGTCAAGATGGTGTTGTCAATTCTGGTAAAAACTTTCTACTTCTTCATCCTTGATTATGAGTCTTCAGTCTTAGACAACATGCTACAGGAGTGGACATTTCCATTGGGCTGTCTGGATCAATCACTCTGTGCTTTTTGTATGTTTTCTTTTGGTCTGTAGCATGTCCTTTCTTAAGAGACTGATTGCTTGTCGTCCCTCTGTTCCCCCGCAGCTTTGGACAGATACTTTGACTGTACACTCGTTTGTTCTTTTGGTAACACTTCTCCTAGTGTGACTGGACCTAGAGGAAGAGAGTGCTCTTCTAACACCTTCTTATTACCTCTTTCCATTCCCCCTCCTTTCCTTTTTTGCTAATGCAAGTATTTAGCCATTTCCTTCCCCGAAGAATGCTGCAATAAACTTGAGGGAGCTGAAGAAAAGCATGGCAAAATGAACAAATCCCACGTGCTAGTATTTTTTTCTGAGAGCCAAAATGAAGGAAATGCCTGTAATTCTATTGAACAACAACTCAAATCAGTACATCTGGGTAAAAAAAATAATAGAAACTGATTGAAATAAGTAGTAGTAGTAAATTAAGAAAAATATTTTTGTTTCTTGTTTCTCGCTCCATAATGTTTTATGGCTTTCTCAACTGCATAATCTGGATAAATTATGTAGCATTATTATCTTTTAGAAGAAAATGATACATATTCAAGGTATAGAATACTTTAAACCCAAGTTGCACCTTTTTTGTTTATAGCGTTTATATTTATTTTATTGATGGAAAAACATGCATTACTGGCCCAAGGTTCAGTACTGAATATTGAATTGAATACTTGAGGAACAGACTTAAATTCCATTTTGTTAACAGGACATCTGCTGCAGCAGTGGAGTTCAAGGGATAAGAAATTCATTCACAAAGGTTACTAAATTTAAAGGATTTTCTATAGAAATACTAGTCTTTGACTGAAAAGAGAAAAATCTTTAGTAGAGTTTAAGTTTAGATCTATATTTTAGGATTATTTATTTATGATTAATATATGTTGTTAAATCCAGTAGTGCAGTCATAAATATATGGAGAAACTGAGAAAGCTCAAAATGAGCAAATCTTGCATTTCACTGTAGACTGGTAAGCCAGTGTATAGAATCTTAACAGCAAAACATAAGGAAATAAAAACTTCTTTAAAGCTCTACTGAAGATGAGCAGGGTGTGCATAGCTGCACATATAATAGCGTTTAGTAGCTTAATTTTATGTAATTCCTTATTGACTGTGTCCACAAAATGTATTTATTGCAGATAAGGTTGTTCTCACCCATCTAACTTTGAGACATTTACTATATTTTGGTTTGTGGTGTGTTGATCGAGAAGTTGCTGTAGTATGCAGCTTGTCTTTTGTTTCAGTGTTTGAATACACAGTCTGATTTCTTTTATTGGATTACATGCTTCAGTTCAGCGTAAATTCATGCAGTAGAAAAATACACATTAAAATAGATTGTTTACTCTTCAGTAAAATACACGTTTTTGTAGGTTTAGTGTGATAAATCCTCGGTGCACATATTTGTAGCCAACATGTAGCATCGTGGAGTTTTAGTCAATAACAGAAATGGAAAGATTTCTTAACTTTTTTAGAAAACAAAACAGGCATGTTCTTTGTGCGATATATTTAGGTCATAACAGACATCTGCTAAGGATAATTTTTTAACACTTGCTAACAATCCTAATATAATATAGCCTATTCATCAGTCATATTGTTCCTGACTTGGCTAGTGTGGATTTTAGTGATTCCCGATGTGCATTCAGACTCTCTTAATTGCTAGTTTCTTGCTGTTCTATCTTATTGTTTTGTAGGACAATGCATAAGCGGGCACAGAATAATCAAAATGGTTTCCCTGGCCATATTAGGCACCTAACAGAGATATATTTGCTGTGCAATGTGTGCGTGTTTTTGCAAGTGGAAGTCTCCTTGAGACAAAATAAATCTTAACGGGGAAGTAATTCAACAAGACTTGAACGTGCTATTCAATATGTGTGCGAATATATATATATATAAAAAAAGGTATATTTATACGTGTGTGCGTGTATATTTTTATATATATAAAAACCTAATCCATGCAATATATCTTGGAGCTTTTATAGTGTGCATTTATGCGCGAGAAATTAGACGGGTAGGTTAGGGAGGCACTGCAGACGCTGAACATGAGGATATTAGAGTTCTCGATAAACTCTTAAATTGTGCCAGTTTTGTGCCTTTGGTTGAGAAAGAAAAGCTGGTTCAGAGATATTTGCAGTATAACTGAGATCTAATCTTTTATGTTCTCATGAACTCAGAATTTCACTTAGCTGTAAGGCATTTGACTTCTGAAGAGGTGCATGTAATGTTCCTCGAACATAATGCCCTCAAAAGATGGGCAACACTAGGCTTCATTGTTTGAGGGGAGAGAGGTTATGACGGGTTTTAGGTTTTGGTATTAGTGAAACAGGAAAACTGACCAACTGAAGTCTGGCAAAATAATTACTGAGAGGGTATTTGCAATTTGACTTCCACATGTAGATGGAAATCCCCCCCCCGCCCCCCCCCATCCAGTTTGTGCAACTGAACTGTCTGTTACAGTGAAAGCAAAAAAAAAAAGTAGAAATTGTAGCTTTTGCAGCAGGTTGGGGGAAGCTTTCTTTTTACCTTACCCTAGGTAATCTTGTTTAAACCAAAGTCTTATCCCTCTGATCAATTTGGGGAGGAAACAAAAGGACTTTATTTGCTAGATTTGTTGCTCTCATTGTTACTCAGTTGTCTTAGCCAAGCACAATAGCTGATCTTTGAAATACTGCATAGCTGCAAAACATGAAATTAGGTTTGTTTGGGTTTTTTCCTAATTCTTTAAGTGATTTTTTTTTTTTTTTTTTTTTTTTTTTTAGTTCTAACAAAACGTGTTTAGAAAAACTGTTCTGGGCTATTAAAGCAATACCAATGATCGAGTATAAATCAGCTTGTGGCTCTTAAGTCAGTTGTTGAGTACGGTTGAAAGACGGTAGTCTACAGAAATGTTGATTTCATTCAGAGTTTAAATCTGTAGCTGTATGGCTTAATTGAAGTATTTTATCAGACTTTATAGTTGTTCTCCACATTAAATTGTTGAAAATTTGATTCATCTATGCACTGTTGATTAAAACAGTTTGGCAAAAGCTTTATGTAAACTGCTTTACTTAAAGTATACTTTATGAAATGTATAGTTTAAGCACAGAGCTGCTGATTTTCTGTGGCTGCAGCCAGGGAGAAAGGAATGAGGGAAGATCATTTGAGAAGGGAATTGAAGACGCTGTTGTAAGGATGCAGTTTGGACACTGGGTGCCACTCCTGGTACACACTGAGGCTCAAAAGCCTTTCTTACGCAGTGGAGCAACAAGCACTCTTAAAAATGGAGGTCTTTGTTACTCAGGAAATTCTGAAGGTCTTCCTTCGTCCCCTGTACCTACTGGTTCTTGTAGTTGAAAAACATATTCCTCATTCCTACAAGGAATAACTAAAGCTACAAGGGCAGGATTTTTTGTTGTTTTATTTCTACTGAGGATGACTTTCTAGACTTGATGTGTTGCTCTCATTATGTAGCTCTCATCATATATAAGACAGACAAGGTCACAGCACCAAGTATTTAGGAACTAGACCAAACATGGAAATTCTTAGGAATAGGAAGAATAACTTCAAAACAAACAAAAAAAGGAATGACGTCTCCTTGCAAGTTTGATTTGGGTTTGTTTTCTGTTGCTTTTTTGTCTCTTGATCATGGGCTTGTTCAAGTAGTACAGTGTCAAAAATCACTGAGTGGTGTGTTACTGATGATGGAAGACTAGATGAAAAGACAGTTAAGGATCAGTTTGGGATTGATCAATTTACAGAAACTACAATTGGAGGCATATAGTGATGGTTTCCAATAGGCACCAAGTGCTGAAGATAAGAGGAATGCTGAGGAGACGGAGTGATGAGTGGGAGTGAGAAGTGTTTAGATGTAAATTGGAACAAGGTTAGTGCTCCTATCCTGAAAGCTGTGTAGCGCTTAAACTAGGAAGTGCAACGTGATTTATACTTTAATGTGCTCATGCCCGGAGGCGTTAGCTGGCTCTGGGTGTCCTAAACATTGTACAAACACATACTTGCTCAAAAATTTTAGAAACGGCACAGGAGTGTAGGTGTCCAGGTCTTAATGGCTTTCAGTGGAATATTGGCATCTCTACCTGGCTAATTTGGAAACTGAAATTTCAGTTATAAATGAAAGGCAAATGGGGGTTTGGAAGGCTAAATGCCATAGCATTTTGAAGATGTTAGACTTCTAAACCTGATTTCCATGCAAAAACTTTATCCACTCTTGTTTGAAAAGGAATTGAAATAGTGGGTCAGAAATTAAAATGTGCTTGGAGCGGGGGGGAAAGCAAGACACTACTCGAAATAATGAATGGCAGGGTAAGGGATGACAGAGTTCCTTGTAAAATTCGAATTTGATGCAGTGCTGTAGAATTAAAAACAAAAAATCCCTCCATCCTCAAATGTAGAAATTTGAGCTTATGGTTTTACTTTTTAAAGTTACATATGAAAATGGGTTCCTGTTACTCACAGTGCTACATTCTGTGGTGTTTGACTGAATCTTCCAAGCCACTTTTCTTATAATGATGTTTCAAGTGAAAAATTAATTGCTGTATTAGGACACATAAAGCACAAAGTTAAAATGAAGTATAAATGTCAATCTTTTTTTTTTTTTTTTGTCTGCTTACTGTCAGAGCTTATACTCCTTTTAAAGGTAAAGACTTTGAAAAGTAGCTAAAAATATTGACTGTGTTTTCAATTGAAACTTGCAGGTTAAGTCTCTTAAAGTTGCCATTAAATTTTTTGGACTTTCCAGGACAAACACATTGGCCCACAGAAAAGTATGGCAAAGATGAGTCATTTGGTGTCTCCTTTGTAATTAGCTAAGCTTTATGTAGATAGTGAATAATACGAAGCCACATTGGTTTTTGTGGTTTTGCCAACTGTGGCAAAAAGCCTGACTCCTAAAATAAGTACTTCTTAACTTTTTTTTTTTTTTAATTAGACCTTCTTATCAAGAGGCACCAGATACATAAGCAGACCCAGAAATTAAAGAATTGGCAACAAACCTTCTTTTGTTGTCACCTGGAAATCTATTAAATGGGCCACTTGAAATAATGAGTATGGCATACGATAAGCTAGAGCCACCTGGGTTTTATTAAACTACTTGATGCTTTGCTCACAACTTTATTTAAAGAGTTGTCTGTTTATAGGGTCAATGTTCCTTGTCATCACTGTGATTTAGATTTTAATCTCACATAATACAAAGAGGGGTTGCAAAAACCAAGACAATACTCAAATCAGAAATTGGTATGGGAGAGATGCTAGTTCAACTTGTCAACCTTGGAACAAAAGCACCTGTTAAACAACGCCTGGAATCTGGAAGTAGAGCAGTAGGTGATTTTCAGCAGCTGTGGGACATGTCTGCACCATGTCATGGAGAGAAAAGATAATAACTCATGCTTGCTGGGAGCAGAGGAGTTCACATGGAGTGGTGTGCTGCCACCTCGGGTGGAGGCATCAGGGTGGGCATGAATAAGGACATGTATATGTCAGCATGCTGCAGCCATGTCCCTTAGGAGCTAGTGTCACGAGTAAAGGTGACTCTAGGCCATGTGCACAGCTCTGCATTGCGCTGTGAAACAGCTGGGTTCTGGTCCAGCTTCAGGTTCCCAGCACTGCCCTCTGTATGATACAGACATGCTCCTTATGATTTTCCTTTGCTTTCTCTCCATTCATTTAAGTGGCCCTTTAGCATGAGAGAAGGAACACTTAAGTCCGTCCTCTGATCCTGCTCATTCTTGCTAATAAATTAATAAAATCTGATCCATCTTAACAACTTGAATATGGGAAATATCTATCTTTTCTTTCTCTTAATAAAATTTTGATGCAGTTTTGCAGACATGAAATAAAAGCATCACTATATACGAAAAGCCTAGGGTTGTAACTTTTTGAGGATTTGCTGATTGGCGGAGCTAGGAGAACTGCTTGTTTGATAGCATCTGTGTATTTGGTTTGGTTGTGGATGCTTAAGCATATTATCCAGCCTCTAACAATACTACTTTTCTTGCTGAGTTTATCTGCTACTGAAAATTCCCCCCCCCCCTTTTTTTTTTTAATATAACAGAGTAACTACTAGTGTTTAATAATAAGGTTGACAATAGTTCTTAATTGGGATTTTCTCTGTTTCTCTTGTGTGGTTTTGGGTTCTTCAGAGTAGACAGGGTGAAGGGACATTTGATTAAGTCTCCATTAAGAAAAGTTTCTGCAAAAGAAGAAGAAAACATTTTCTTCCAATGTCCAATGTGGCTGCAAGAAGAAGCGGCCTTTTATCAAGGGTGAATCATGAGGAGAAACACTGTAAGGGTAGTGGTATGCTACTGCAGGTTGAGGGGAAACCTGGCGAGGTCTTGAAGGACACGTTAGCCAAACACTTGCTACAAACAGTATATAATGGGAGGAAATGGCTATCAAATGACTTTTAGCTTTGTCCCTGTGATTTTGATATCCTATTTATCCTGAATTTGAGAGACTTTTAAATTACTAAAAATCTATGCATTTCAACATCTGTAATTTGATCACCTTGTTTGATAATATTTTCCATATACCCCCCTATACATGGAAGTCTTCATTTGTGCAGGGGTTGATGTGAAGGTGGTTTGATTTAACTGAAAATATTTAGGGTTATGAAATGGAAGACTGGAGTTTGTATGAAAACATCTCAAAAGCTGCAGTTCTAGTATCTCAGAATAGTATAAGAAGAAATACTGTTTTACTTTTCATTATTTGACATTTTCCTCAATTGTATGTGTTGCAGTTTTTTCCCCTTTTGACACTACACTGTAAAATGAGAACGGGTTGCTTGGGGAGGGTTATTGGGGTGGTGGGGGAAATAGGGCAAATACTCTCCACTTTTAAGTGTTTGATTTTAGTTTAGTTTTTTTTTCTTGTTTCCATGTTACATACAAAAGTTAAAGCTTCCTTATTTGTATTTTCCTGTAAAATCTAATTTTTCCTTGATATTTTGTAGCAATTTGAGTGTGAAATTTAATGTTTGTTAAATATATGCAAGCAACTGTTTCATTAATCCACATTTTCAGAACAAATAAAGTTTAACTGTTAAGCTAAATTTTTAATTAGTTTTACTGTTGACATTTTTTGCATGTAAAGAAATGCTACAATCTTAGTTAAAATAGCAGTAGGTGTGTATTTTCAGGCCATATGCATGCAGTGTATATATATATATAACCTTCTTGCTTATTTCACATCTTTCTTCAGAAGTTCCCATCATTGTGTCACTGTCCTTCAACTCACTTCAAAGCTTAAGCAGACCTCTTCAAACACGTGTCTGCAGGAGATGCTTGTCATATGGACTGACTTGTATGGACCCGAGTCCTGTAACTCCTCCTAATTGCGCTGCTGGGTTTAGCAAGGGCTCTGGCTGGTTTGTTGTTAGTGCTGCTGCGTGGTCCTGAGCGGGCAGGGGTCCTGGTCGCGTGGTTTGCGTGAGCAGTTATTCAGGGAGATCTATAGCTGAGCCCTCGCTTGTGCAGGCTTGAACTGGGAAGTGCCATATAAACGGGGATAGATCAGTGACTGGCTGTGGTTATCTGGACCTAGCCCACGTATTTAAGACTTCCAAGTATCTTTCACAATTAGTCTATTTCTATCTGGATCAGTTCTCAAATGTGGTACTCCACTTAATCTTAAAAAGGTACTGGCCAAATAAAGCAAATGGTAGTGGTCAATTTTTATTTTCAAGTGTCAAAGCATAATATTAATGTACACTCCCAATTCCCATTAACTCTTTTTTTTTTAAGTTGGCTAAAATACTGACACAACTTCCACTGTGCTCTAAGTCTTTCTGTCAGATGTGTGTGTGTTAAGTATGGAAACTATTTGATCAAATGATTTGTTTATTGTAAACTTGGATAAAAATAGTGGTAGTTACTTTTAACAGCACGCTTGTATAAGCCATTGTTAGGAAATGTGCTGCTAAATTCTGGGCTTTCAGCTCAGGCAGGCTTTTTTGGTTTTATTTCCTAGTAAAAGTCTTGCAGATCTTTGGCTCAGGTAAAGGCCCATCCCCATTTTTATTTTTTTTTTAAATTAAGGAAGCTGTTATGGGGAATAAAACAGTACAAATTCCACTCTCATGAAAGACCACTGTCATATCTTGACAAAACCAAGATCACCGTTCTGGTTTTATCAAGAAATGGCTAGAAGCGTTAAGAGAATTGTAGACATGGTTGAATAACTAAAACTTTCACTAAATTTATTTACAAATACTAAATGTATTTTGTCTATAAAACCATTCAAACTCTTAAAAGTTAACCTCCCATTTTTGTTATGTAGGAATAGAATTAGTATATCTTGACCTGAACAACAATTGATCAGGTGTTTTTGGACACTTCAGCAGTCTTAATTTAAAAAGTATTAAATATTTAGAAGTGCCATTGGTATTTTTCTTCCCAGAATACTTTTGTTCTCCAGTCAGGACTTCTGTAAATGTATATGTGTGCTTCTTTTTGTCTCTGTGTAGCAGAAAGGTGTGTAGCGCACTGAACATCTATAAAATGCTATTGCTGTTGGCTCTGTGAGAAGGGAAAAAATACTCAGAAGAGACTTGGAAGAAAATGGAAAGGACCTCGGTTTTAGGCCTGGGGAACTACAAAGCACTTCTGAGCTGCTGGAAGGAAAAAAAAAACCAACAAAAAACCCCCGCTTTGTTTATACTAGTAAATCATAACTAGAAGCTATAGTGAATGCAGAACTAAAGTGGATTTAGCCAGTGTTGTGTAACTTTGATCATCACTATGGTTTGTTTTGCATTTCCTTCATAGTGTCCCACCAGGCTGTCCTTGAATCGACGTTGTTGTCATCATGTCATCCACACGTGCAGACTCCGAAACTGCTGTTCTTCCGTGCTATCTGGAACCTTGCAAATGCTGTTTTTTTCTTTAACTTTCCAAAATGTTTTGCTTTTTCTTCTTTCTTTTTGTATGGAATATCGCTTTATGGTGAATTAATTTTTACTGTCACCTCTTTTCTAAAGTCTTTCCCATCCAGATTATGGCATTAGGGTGACTTGATTTACAACTATTTTTGTCTCTCTCCTTGATCTTTCTCTTTCCCTCCCCCAGCTTGTCCTTTTAACATAGAGCAGATCTGCCCTTGGTTGCACTGCTGCTCTTTTTCCCCTGTACTTCCTGCTTTGAAACCTTTTCTCTACTTGATCTTCTGACCTGCAGACCAGGCTGATAAAAGCATTATCTCTTTGCTACACTGTCGGTTTTGCTACCTCTGCTGGATCTGTATCACCGGTGAATCATGACTGTGAATTTTCCAGTGTTTATGTTACTGTCTGCTCTAACCTTAAGATTGTTTTATTAATTTAGAAGGAAGTCTTCATCTAATCCATTATTTAAATAACGTTATGATGAATGAAGTGTAAGCATTCTAACTGGTTATAGAATCAACGCACGTTTTGAAAAGTATGCAATTAAAAGTTAAACTAAAGATTGCCAGTGGTCCTTTTGCTCCTTCTATGCTACAACTTTTATGCAAGTTAGATGGTATCTGGCGACATATCTGATACATGCAGCCGACAGAAGTTTCATGAATCTCGTAGTACTGCAGCCAAAAACTCAGTGTCTGTGCAGCTCACAGGCTGTGTATTTGGGCAGTCTACCTGAAGCTGCAGATGTCTTGAACCAAATGCCTTGTTTTATGCAGGAAAGTGTAGGTAGCTGAACCACAAAAGTGCACTGTGTCTAAGATGTCTGCTGCGGGGAACCTGGCCAACGTATGTAGTAGAGAGTTTAAATGGTTGTAAAGCTGCCAACACTAGGTAGAAGGTGGGATAAGAGAATGATTTGTACCTAGAGTGTGAGATTAATACCCTGCACTTGCATAGCACCTTTCATTTGAGGATCTTGGCACACTTTATGATCAGTTAATTGCCTCATAACCTCTCTGTGAGGTAAACTATCACTAGTTTACAGTTAAAGAAACTGATGCATAGAAGAATTTAAGTCTTCTATAATCTTTGGGATGCCTGGGTAGTTGTGGGAGAAACCTGTGAAGCTTGTTTTGTGCTAATTTTGGAATGTCTAACATCAGAATGCTTAATTTCCCTGGACAAAAGGCAGTAACTGATTCTTGCTCTTTCTTGCTCCTCCAGCTCTTTGGTTGTGTGGGTTCCTTTCCGGTATCTTTTTATCCTGTGGTCCTTTGAACTGTGGTCTTACAGGTGGCAGTTGTAGGGAACTGTTGGAAAGGGAAATGAAGTGCTCTTTCAGCTGTGAGTTATAAACACTGCAACTTGTCTGTCTTTTTTAGATGCTGAAGAGCAGAGTTTTACCATGAAAAGAACTGAAGTCTTTCGACTTTTTTCCCCATTCTCCTCAACGTACAGCTGTCTTAAAGCTTCTGCCTATGTTCCCTATTGTTCTTGTCACTTAGAGAAATCATAAACCAGTAATCCTGTAGCACCCAAGTTACCATGCCCATTCACTAAATGTGTGTATTGGTGGTGACGATCTAGCAATGCTAGGTGAGCTAGACACTATTAACTGGTAATGCTCATGTTAAAGGCATGGCTTTGTCTCTGTTAGAACTTACGAGCATTAAATAAAATTACATCTCTGTTTTAGTGTATGAACGCAACTCTCTGGCCCAAAGAAAACTTTCACAGTTAGTTTATTCCTAATTGGCATTTTTTCATGTTAGGAATAAAATAATCAGAGCTATCTCTATAATTGTTTTAACCATGTCTGTATAAAATTCCTGCTCATCTATACCGGTTATGAAGACAGGAGTAAGTAGAAGTTAATAGGTGCTGGGAAAGGATACATTGGGTATTTGGTTGAAGAGGTGTTAGAACATGAAAATTAAATTTATCTTTTAGGGAAACAGTGCTACAGGCTGCATCCTTCATAGTAGTATGTGTAAAAAGCTATCTTTAGAAAGGCAACTGAGAGTAGTTAATTCTTAAGATAGAAATGTTCTTCAAAATTTTTTTGAATGATGACAGTTTTTATTCTGGTTTGAAGTGCACATGGGTAAAAATGGACACTGCGTACACACCCCACAACTTCTACTTTCCCTATTACATGTACCAGTTCTTGTTAGTAGTGACTTTCTTTTTTAAGACACTGGACAGCGAAAGGTGGTGAAAGCAAGCTGGTATTAGCCATGTGCTCAATAAGCAAACCACGTTTTTTGACCTCGGCTTTGGAGAGGAAAAAGAAAAAAGTAAACAGAACTTTCCCTTAAGATACTGCAGACTTGACAAGACTGATAATTGGTTTTAATCTTTCATTTCAGCTGCAGTTGCCTCTCAAGATAAAGTATTTTTTCTTCTGCTCCTTAATAGGCAATAATGCATTTCATGCTGCAAGGCAAAATCATAAGGTCAAGTATTCAAGATAGACAAAATTTTTGTTATTTAAGTTGTTTTTTACCCCAAACCTACTGTGTAGTTGTTCTACTTTCTGATCTGCATCTCATTTAGCAAAGCTATACAGTATTCCTTCCTTAAAATGGGAGCAACTAGAGCTGAACATAGTTTAACTAGGTTCTTAAAGACAGATCTTTTTAAAGAGGTGTACAAAGCTTGTCTTTGTTACAGGATACAAGTTTAGAAACTTTTTAGATGGCACAAGGATGACTGTTGTGATGGGAAAGGTAATGGATTGTTTCCAGGGGGAAAACTTACCAGCTTTGTTCAAAAAACCAAATTGAGTGGTTTTGAGCTAGATGCATATGCTGATGCTGTTTTTAAAAAAGGTGCTTTTACTCCTGTAATGTATTGTGTACATGTAATATTAACCAGCTCACTCTGACTTACCATCTTAACTCCAAGAAAATTAATTAGGGTCACTAATTTCAGAGATTCATACTGGTAGGCATTCAAACTTGCATGATAGGTAGCTGAGCAGAATTAATCCCTTGTCTTGATACTTACAAACCTTCTGACCATAGCTGTTTTATTCTAGTGTTTAATGGTACTTGTTCTGCATTTGGGGTGTAATTAAAGAGCAGGCATTATTGGAGTACCTGTTGCTGTAGCCTCAGTAAAGTTACGGTCATCTTGAAGAAAAACAAACACCTTTGGTTGTTTTTCTCTTCTGTGTAGTATAAAATGTGTGGTGTTGGGGGGGTTTTATTCATTTCTGTGCTGCCTCTGTGTGGGGTTTCTCTCCTGACTGGCTTGCATGCGTTTTTCATTGTAGAAATGGTACTGATGCATCGCCCATTTTCAGCGCTCAGTTAATTTGTCACACAGAAGATAACTGACTCTGCTGGCCATAAAATTTGTTTTATTGGCAATACATTTAAACACTTCTGATTAACTTTTATTGGGGTCATTTTATTAAATCTGATGCCTGCGAGAATCATGCTGAGGTAAAGATTGCTACTTCAGATGCCACAAACTTTATTAAATTGTTACCGGAGAGCATGGTTGTTCTTTGTTCCTAGCCTGGACATCAAGTTGATTTGGAATCTGACAAAAGAACATGTTGTTTCCTTCTTTTAAATTGGTAGCATGCTAAGTAGTAGGACCTTCCAAATGCTTTACAGAATTATTTTTAAAAGATGCAGAAACCCCCCAAAATATGAAGAGACTTCTTTTAAAAGCTTGGATGGCTCATTTGAAGGACAGATGTATTTGCTTTGCTTCTTCTACAGAAGAGTTCATAAAATAATAATCCCCAAGAAAATGTACCTCTTTGCAGGTAGTTTTATTGTCTTTACAGAAAATAATCCAGCTGACCTATTTGAAACACATATTTGCTGTTTCCTTTCACAGTGGGCTGGAAATTAAGTTTTTAGTATTTAATGATTCAGCCCTGGAGGAGATTTTTTTTTTTTTTTTTAACTGAACTGGCTACTTTTAGTGCAAGTTAATTAGATTTTATTCCCAAGAAGAGTAAGACAGTAGTAGTCTCACTGCAGCTCAATATTGATTTGCAAATTACATTTTATTAATTCATACTTTAAAATAAACACATTTTCATTATTTAAGAGACATTGCTGTTAGAAGTAGATGTTCTTATTTTTATTGATAATAAATAATTTTAATACAACGTAATGGAAATTATATGATTCTATATCATGAAGACTTTATGTGGTAATTAATTGATATCATAGCAGTCAAATAGTATTACAAGTCCATTCTGCTGAGGAATAGAGGCGTGCCAAACAGTTACATACTGGGACTTGAACAGGCCAAGTAGGTTATTAATTTTAAGTAGTAAATGGGCCACTAGGTAATGTTTACCTACAATTTATACTGGGAAAAAGAATGTCATTAATAGGCTTTTGGAGAAAATTTCAGATAGATTAGCCCTGGTCCCCAGCAATAAATAGAAAGGCCAAGAAGGATTGGCAAAGGATATCAGAGAGTAATGCTTAAGAGAAATGCAAAAGATGATGGCATACTACTTTTAAGTTTACAAGATGATAATTTACTACTCTTGTATTTGCTCAGTGAGAGTGGCGTAAGTAAACAGGCAAAACTTAAGCAGCAGGGACAATGGAAAGAAATATGGGCATTAAATTGGCTAAGAGAGATCACAGCAATAAGAAGTGGAGAGATAGAAGAGGAGAATTTATACATGAAGAAGTAACTGTGGTATGAGTTGTAATTTGGGGTTAGTGGGAGTGAAATGGTGATGGGAAGTGGAAGTTATAAGGCAAAGTACTGGTCTATCTTTTTTGAGCATAGTCTCTCTCTTCATGAAGATAAGGCTAAAATGGGTAAGTATTTCCTACATTGTAAAAATCGAAGGATTTGATTCAGTGCATAAAAACAGCATTTGAGAAATTTGGTGAACTGTGTGCTAAGTGATTATTTTACCTCCATGAGAGACCCTGAGGACCTGCAATTTTTTGACACTGAGGGAAATGTGTAATTCTTTAAAATAACTCTTGCTGCACCTAAGTAAAGAGAGAACTTTTGTATGGAAACCTAATACATGTGTTCCCTTAGTCATGCCAGAAATGCAGATACGGTGTTTCATGTAGGCTTTTTTGTGGCTCCCAGTAACACAATTGCTGAACATCTGACAGCAATGAAAGTATTTCACTGTAAGTTGTAATAATCTGTGCTTTGGATGAGAAGCGGGTAGTAATCTTTTACCTTGTGTCACTTAATCTGATTTTCAATTCTTCAGTTACATGAACACTACAAAATCAAAATGTGGGTGTATGTTCTAGAAGATTTGGTGATTTCTTTTTTAATAGTAATTTCTATTTTCAGTTTGTGTCTTCTGTTAAAAAAATTTTTTTAAATTGTTTTTTTCCCTCGGGCTTTCATGGACTAATCCTCTCCCTTCATATTAAACCATACCTTTCCTTTTCTAAAAATGAAGGAAATAACTGTGAAATGTCTAATTTCTTGAGCCTTAAGTAGCTCTTCAGGTGAAGAGCTAAAACATACCAGCCCCCTCCGTTTTCTTCAGAGGATCATGTTTTGTATGCTTTTTAAAAATTACTAAAAATACTTTTATCATTGTGTGCTCCATCATGGTAGACAGTATTTCAAGATAAACACATACAAGGTACAGATTACAAAAACTTAGTGTACTATATAGATGTTACGGAAGGTGATCTGTCTACATACTAGGAAAGATGTTTGCTCCTACTCAAGAAAACCAGATTATTTTCTTAAACAACAGAGCTGTTTATACAAAATACTGTCACTTCAGGATACATACGAAGTTAATGACTAGATGAATCTGAGGTGCCATGAGATGGTGGTACGAGTTTTTGGCACACCATACTCACTAGTATCCTGACGTTTCGGGCCAGTTTTTACTTCAAACATAATTTATCTGAAAACTGGGCATGTAAATAGTGCTCTCCCTCCTCCCTAACAGAAACATGCTTTTAAAAAACTTTGTCCGAGATTTAACTATGTCGTCGTAAAACCAACCGGAGAACAAGACCTGAACAGATACTAGAGTCACAGTATTTGAAGTTTGCTCTGTCTTCTGTTTTTTGTAGGAGTCTTTTTTTTTTTTTTCTTTTCTTTACAAGTAAGAAGAAAATAAATTGCAGTAAATTACTATAGCTGGATGACCTTCATGGAAGTTGAAAGAGAAAGAAAACCAGCTGACTCGCTAATAGATTGTATAATTTGTTACTGAAAAAAAGGATACTTCACAGCTATTAGAAGACAGTGGACAATATTATAACCAGCTAGAGGAAAATGGCTTGTAAGTTGTTCCAAAATAAATAAAGCTTGTGGTTCTTACTGTGATACTGAAGGGGAGGAAAAGTAAAATCTTTAGAAATATTTTAACGTGTTGTTTTTCTAAGTATAATTAATTAATGACTCCTAAGTTTTTTTCCACGTAATTTGTACAAGTCAGTTATGACCAATGGAGAGGAAAAAAAACCCCACACAAAAGAAACCCAAACAAAAAAACCCCAAAAAACCAAACCACAACCAACAATAAAAAAAACCCCAAACCAACAGATTTTCAGTTATTTTGTATAAAATTCCACAAAAGATGATGAATGAAGTCTGGTAACTGCACTGTTCCATGCAGTGGGCAGATAGAAGCAGGATTTTTAAGCATTTCTTTAGAATAAGACAGCTACCTACCCAGTTCTGAAAATTTTACTAGCCTCAGATAATTGAGGGAGAGGACCCTGACAAATTGAGTTGACCCTAATCTAGTCACACTCAGCGCTGTGGACAGAAGGAATCCTGCTGTTTTTCACACTCCTTTTTTGACTGCCTTAAATCATGTGAAGGTAACATGTAGGTTTTTCTGGTACTTCTAGTCCTTTGGGTGTCTTGGTAGCTATAGCTGCTGTGAAAGTGGTGGGCAATTGCTGACCAAGGGAGCAGTTCACAAAGGTGGAGGAAGGATGAGGTAGTATCTTGTGAATCCCTTGACAATATCTCAGAGGTCAAATTTATTCTATTGAGACAGGTCTCCCTAGGGCTCGCTTTTCATTTATGAGAGGGAAAAGCTCAAAGAGTAGCTAATTTGGTGACGGGAGATCTCAACTGATATTTCACTGCAGAATGAGAAGGTATCTGTATTCTGGCCAGTAATAAAGGCACATCACTGAAAGGAATTAAGCAACAAATGGTAAAAATATATTTAAAGCAGTGTATAACTAAGCTGTTAAATGTTGAAAGTATTTACTGAAGATGACAGTTTTTCATTCCAAGATTATAAGGCAGTACTATGTTACACACTCACAGAAGCATGCAACTGAAGAGAGGATAAGGTGAAGTATCTTGTATTTTGCTAGAGACAGGAATTACTTTTCAAGGTATAACAAACTTTTATTGTAACACCATTTGCTTTAAAATAAGGTACTACCTTTTAATCAAGTTTTTCCTGTGCTTTAGCTAATATGTTTTGATTTTTTGCAAAACCCCTCATGAGTTCTTTGTTTAAGCACATTTTAAACTGTAACTGTGCTTAATGTTCTGGTGAGATGGAGGGGACTGTATCTGTGAGTGGTTTACTTTTTTAATTATATACTGAAACAGTTTTTAAAAAATACTCTACTATTTGTGTCCTTATGGTACCTCAGCCTTCCTGGTATCCAGCTTAATGAACTGTCTCTGTTCAGACACAAGCATGTTCTCTCTCCTGTTTCTTACGTGCCTAAATCTGGGTGTCTCAGAGGATTTTGAGAGACATTCATAAACTGCTCACTAATTTTTCACGGAGTTCAGTCTTTTTCCCGTAAATTAAGTTTAAGTGACTCAGAAGTTGTAAATGGGTCCTTCAGTTCCTAAGTGTATAGGAAAATGTCCTCCTCCTTGCAACATCCATTTGGTGGTGTAGCAGTTAAAAACTATATTAGAAAGCTGGGCCCGAAGGGGTTGCTGTACATTTGCTTATTTGTATTAAGATATTTGTCAAACCAAAATGTGGTCACTTTGCATTTGTGCGATGCATCAACTGCCACGTGTCCCTGCTTGGAAGTGTTAGCAACTTGAGCATGAGTATTAAAATAGACCTGATAAATTAATAGACTTTTATCAAGCTTTCTTAAGCATCCCGATAGAAGAATGGTTTATCAAAGAATAACGAGAAGGATTTGCGGCCGGTTTTGGTCAACTCTTCTTAAGCAAAAGGGGCAGAGTTTGTGCTTTTCTTCGTAAGTTTAATTGAAATACTGTGAAAAGGTAATGGGGATGAGTATGGGGGTGTGGGAACAGCAAAAAGGGAATGAGCCTTTTTGTCAGTAAATGAGAATTTACATGCAAAAAATGGAAAGACAGACAAAAGCATTAAAAGTGGAGAGATAACTTACATTTGTTGTAACTATAATACCTCTTCCCTTTTGCTCCAGTCTTCTTTATACTGTATTGGAGTGTATTATAGCGGTTGTATGGGAGAACTACCTGTATCAGGTTTGTGAATTGATATGAAGAAATTATTAGCATACTGGTCAAAGTCAAAAGAAAGAAAATACAAGATTTATAATCAAGAAAAAACCAAGAGACTGGATCATTCAATTGTCCATTTGTTGTTCCTGTACATAGGAATGGCTGCATTTTAAGTTGTGATTGACTTCTCTTAAGGATGGATCTAGGACAGAACTTCAGAGGATCTCCACATGCGGACTATAAGCAGTATGTTTAGTGAGCTTTATGTATCAATAAAAGCAGATATATGCCAAGGTGTGAGTTTTTCATGTAAAGTAAAGCTTGCTTGGATTGACAAGAAAATGAGCAGTAGGGAATGTCAAACTAAGGAAGAAGGCGAAGTGGGAAGAAGAAAATATACTGGTTAGTTTTTATCAGCAGTCCTATTTAGAGAGAAAAGTGAAAGGTTTTGAGAAATGGGGAAGAGGTGATTCAGATTGTTGGTAAAAAGCCTGAGTTGGTGAAGTAGCATTCATTCAATAGGAAGATGCTCAAAAATGTCACTTCTCTAGAAAGGGCATGGAGGTGTTAGCAGGTGCTATGGGGAAACTCATACTGTGGTGATCTAATCTGAAGGATCACGCTCAGTTTGTGGACTTGGTCCTGCATTTGCTGCAAAATTAAACGTATGCTTCAATCCTTTTAATTGTTCTGCTATTTTACCAGTCTCCCAAGAATAGAAATCTATTCTCTGTCTCACAGGAAATGCAATTCACAGTTGGAGTTTGAATAAGATTCTTTATGATTCATCTTGTCTGTATAGAGTTCTGCAAAGGGGAAGACATTTTCTTTCATGGTTCCTCTCTTGACTTATTTCATGTAGTTGTTAATTGGTCATAGAGTGAAATATGATATGTACCATTATTTCCTCTGCATAATTTGATCCTACTCGACCTGCCGACAGCACCACAAAGCTATGTGTATGGGGGGAGTGGTTTGCATGCACTGCAGGATAAGGAGAAGAATGCAGAATGACTTAAAGCGAGATATGTCAACGTTTCCAAGCCCTGTAACTCTGTTTGGTGATACAACTTTTCAGAGACTATTTCCTAATAATTTAATTTTATTAAAAAATACTCAAATCAGTAATTCTAATTCAAAGCAGCCAGGAGACCTTTAGTATTAATGCAACCTTCTATTGCATGTTTCTCTGTTTCAGACTGGTTTGGGGCTTTCCTTTATCATTGTAGTACTTGCTGTATTCAGATGCACTACTCCCAAAATACCTATTTTAGTTGACAAAGCAAATGCCTATCCTTTACGTAGATTTTATACAGAAGACTTTTTTTCTTTTTTAAGAACAGATTTATTCTTTTGGAATTCTGATGCTCCTTTTAATCATTTGCTGCATAAATCGTGTATCCGTACATAGGGCACTCTGAGCATGGATTTGTCCTCCTTCACATTCTAAACTTCAGTGAATTAAAGTTTCCAGTTAATGTCACAGGGCTCTTGCATTGAGTTTTACAATCTTTTTTCAGTTTCTCATATGTGAAAAACAAAGTAAAGCTGTACATACGTATTACTTGATAAATTCTGGAAGTTGTGGATGACTAAATCATTTTAATGCTGTTTAAGTTTCTTTCTTGTGATTCTCCTAATTAGCTATAGCTCTTGTTAGGGCACACATTACTAGGAGCAGATAATTTCATTGCACTGCCATTTGTGGAGCAAATGATCGTTGTTACAGGGAGACCTCTGTAGGTACTGTTTAATTTAAATATGTTCTTACAGCAGTCTCTTGGCTGTTAAATTTTGTAATTCAAGCATCTGTCATTCAGAGCTCACTCCCTGGCAAAGCAAATCCTAGGTAGCAGAGGCATTTCTATTGTGGCCTGGAAGCAGCAGTGTATTGATTAAGTTGGATGGTTTCAAGAATGGTAAATTAACCGTAACATGTAATTTACCCCTTCTTTGTTATTTAGGACAGTTTTTTTGAATGATGTATAACGTAAAAAATTGATTGGGTGTTTCTAGTTGTGATACTGTTCATTCTAGGAGTAATTTGTTGTCTGCAGGTGAACTTTCATAATACGTGTAATCTAATCTAACAGCCAAGGGATGGGACCTGACTGTTCCTCTGTGCGCTTGGCTGCATGATCCTGCCTCCTCCCTTGCGTAGGGTCTAGTGATTGCATGGCCACAAAGTGAGGCAGATTAGTTTGCTGATCCACTGGAGAGTGAATCCATCAAGTTGATGCAGCTCACGTCGCTGGAGGAAGAGGAGGATTGAGTAGGGACCACCCATTTCAGCAGCAATTGGGGGTAAAGGATTGAGTGTAACATGAAACAGTATCATTATTGTTCCTGTATTATTTACTTTGTTGTCTGTTAACACAGTGGAGAGTTTATCTTATCATTAAATGATCAAGAGCTGTAAACATTGTTGGGGTGACTTGTTTTTCTGTTAGCTAAATAATCTAGCTAGCATGTCAGATAAAATAATTTTGGAATAATCCTGAGCAAAATATTATCTGTATCACAGCTGTAGACTTATCTGTCAAATCGTGTAGAAAAGCCAAGAAAATGTTGTGTCTCATTAAGGGAAGAACTAAATTTGGGCTCACAAACACAGGTTAGCTGAGTATTTATCTTTAAATGATACTTTGCTTGAGATTCCTCTGAACTGCTGCACATGGACAAGGTAGTGTAAACATAATGATTTATAGAACCTAGCATACAAGTTTTACGTGGCTATTGATGTCAGAGTAACGTTTTGGTCATTTGTACTGGTTTGGTTTTTTGGTGTTCCCCCTCCCCGTCCCCAGCTGATTTGAGTTATGAAAAGCTTTTGCATCACAGTTACCTTCAAAGTATTTCGAAGTCACATTGCAAGGTAGACTATATCCAACAGCTATTTGGAACAGAAGTTGAAGCTTGCTTGCTTTTTCTTAAAACCAAACAAATGTAAATGCCCCCTCTGCTTCTCAGTTTTCATTGTGTCAGAGGTGGTCTCTTTATCCATTCTTCTCCTGGAACCTTTCATCACTTTTCTGCAGGGTGTCAAGGAGCAGGACACAAGCCTAATATCAACACCTAATAATTTCGTATGGTCAGTATCACAGTTCTGTTTCTGCATGATAGATTCTTGGTATCATGCATGATTTATATCACGACAGTACTTGCATAACCGTGTTTTCCATGGCCAGTTCTTAATCTCTGTTTTCCTAGCTGACCACATTACATTCATCCGTTCCCTGTTTTTGTCTCATGTCTTGCATTAAGTACATGTAAAACTTTTTTAATTATTATAATAAAGGCTATTATGCAAAGGTAAGTGGGAGAAAAGGGCCCTGTACTGAGAGAGTTCTCTGCAACACAGTTCGTGTTAACGTGTGGTCTATTTGGTGGAAAAGTTTCAGTGTTCCTGTGATGGCATTAAACATTTTAATTGCTTTCAGTTCTACTGTGAAATTTTTATCCAAGAAAAATAAGTTTGGGTCTGGATATCACTTCTTCATCTTCTAAGTCTGACTAACCAAATGCCCACTAGGGTATTTAGTTTTCTGATTTTTTGTCCCAGGTTTGATGTTAGAATTGTTTAGTGACCAAGCTCTGTTTCCACTGTCAGTAATGTTCCTACCATTTATAACACTGTGTAAAATCCAGTCTCTCTTTCATCAGTACTAATGGAAGTGAATGATAGTATGAGGTGATGGAAACATTTTATTTCCTAAACACTTCTCAGTTTGCCGTTGATTTCGGTTACTCTGGAGGACTGATCTTTCACAGCTGTTGCAAAATGTAAGTGGTTTTTTTCCCTGCTGTGCAGATATCTGCCTTTTTCTAAACTCTGTGGCACAAAAGGGTCCTTTTAAAATGTCACAAATACAAAGCAATTTATGTTGGCATTAAATGTAAACATTTTGCTGTCATTGTTTATGGAAGAAATTGAAAGTTTAGGAGTGAATGGGTAAAAAAAGATAAATATTGAGCAACCTTCTTATAGAAACAGGAATGTGAGTTACACATAGTTTATTCCTTAGGAAATATCTTACATTCAGTTTTATCAGTTACTACTTGAAAATGCTTGGGGCTTCACTTTTACATAATTACAGTAACTATGCCTTTTACTGTCTACTCTTGTTTTTTACAAGTAAGTTCTGTCAAATGTGATGACCTATGGATGGATTAATTGTTGTAAGTTTGCTTGTGGTCTAAGACTACTGAAAACCACATATATATGTATATCTAGTTTTATCTACATATACATATGTGTGCATATAAATATGCCTAGATAAATGGTTGCTTATGCATAAAACTGCCTAAACCCCTCTATGATATAAAATAATAGGATAAGTTTTAAATGGGAACTTTACTTTTAGAAATTGTTTTTCACTGAGGGTTAGCACTGGACATTAATGCATTCATATGGAAGCACAATGTTGATTCAGATGGAAGAGGAAATATCAATTTAGATTGAGGAATGTGTTCCCTATAATCCTCCCTGTTCTCAGTTATTCTTATAGAGCTTTGCATAGAGCTTCTAGCTATGGTGCGGGAATACTAACTTCAGTAGCAGATGTGAGCCTGAAGCTTATTACATGTTTCACCAGATGTTTCATTTATCTTTAGGGCAACCTTCTGGTTTGTTTTTTATATCAAACACTGTGAGAAATAAAATTCAGAATGTATTTTAAACATGTTACGGGTATTTGGAGATAAAGGAACCCTTTTATAACCTGAAGAAGCATTATAATGTCTCATATTAAATATATTTTTCTTTTAAACTATATTTCAGCAAGGTACTTTATAATTTCATGTATTGATCCAATTTGATTTACTCTAAGCTTGCTTGGAAAGATAATGTAACCCTAAACTGAGCAGATTTTGTTTGTTTATGTAAACTCATTGTCTGCTTTTATAGATTTCTGTATTATAGTTCATGCAATTTAATACCTTAACATATTTGCTGTTAAAATTTGTTGACAGCTTAAAATAATCTTTTGGTTGAAGAAGCCTCAGCATTTTCAGTAATAATTGTGAATCTCAAGGAAAGATCCCTTAGAGAAGATGATTCAGTTGGTAGTTGTGGATGGAAAGTGATCTTTGGGATACTCCTGTGGCTTACTGTCTTTGTCTTTGCTCAGCAGCCATCGCCTCTGTGCAGGACAGGGCGTTAGAAATTCAGCTTCTGTGTTCCTACACCTGCTCATGTGCTTAAAACCATGTGCTATCCTTGTCACGTTGTGAGTTACAAGATTGTCCTAAAGCTGATGTGTCTTTGATGTCTGTTAATGAAAATTTTAGTGCTTGTGACTAGCAGGTTAAGAGTATAACAAAACCACATTTTGGAAAGTTTTACGAGTGAAAATTGTATGGGACAGCAAGTGAAATGTCTATAAAGTCTGTTTAGGGATTTTTTTTTTTTTTTTTTTTTTTTCTGTCAAGCACATTTAATAGTGTGGCTCATCAGGCACCATTTCTGCCTTCTGTCTGTTCTTTCATCACCATATCGGTTCCATGAAAAAGAAATGCCCTGTTTGGAAACTTACAAAAAAAAGAGTGAATTGTTAGTCAACTTCATCTAGAAGGTAAGTAGGAGCCAAGTAAACACTTAAATCTGACTCTGTTCTGTAGATCTGAATATTACACTTGAGTTCTGGAGAAAAGTTGTCAGACTTCGCAAAATCAAAGATCGAGTGCAATTCTTGCACTTGAAAAGCAGCATTGAAAAAACAACTTCTTTATGGCTCTTGTCCTTGAAAGGAGAAGTAAAGGAGATAGTAACTTTAAAAACATCGTTTGTGAACTCTTGTGTAACATGGAGCAGGTCTTAACAGAGATTATTCTGTGTAGATGCTCTTCCATTTGTGGCTCTCTCCTTTGTGGCTGTGCAAACGTCTCTCCCCTTTGGGACTTAATTACATAGACTCCTTGTAACAGCTACAGTTGCTTACATAGAAAAGTAATATCGGGAGAGTATTTAATGTATTTATAGCTATCATTTAAAATAACAGCTGGCTACCAGAGCCAGTATGATGTGATCAGCAATTGCTCTCCAAAACAGAATTTGGAAGTCTATTTTGAAAGCTAATTGGCATATCTTTAAGTCCAAGGTAGCATTTCTGTTCCTCCTCATGCTTCCAAAGTAATGCCTGAGAAAGGGGGCCTGGAGGATAGACTTTCATTGCCACATGGCCTTGTGGGGATAGAGCAGCAGAGGAGAACAGCCTGGGCTCCAGTTCTTTAAAAGACAACAGTGGAACGGGCAAAGCTTCAGTGGTGTCGGAGTGATCATGTGGCGAATTTAGCCAGTTGCCTAAAAGTCTCACTGAATGGTTGTCCATTGCAGAAATGGTGTCGTTTACCATGGACTGGGTTATGTTAAGTCCCTAGTGGAAGTCTGGATTTGTGAAATCATTGTGGATTCAGCTCTCCCACACTGAGGTTTTGGTAGTGCAATTGTCAGTTTGTCGAGGGTTTCTAAC
This sequence comes from Sagittarius serpentarius, assembly GCA_034782735.1. Taxonomy (NCBI): domain Eukaryota; kingdom Metazoa; phylum Chordata; class Aves; order Accipitriformes; family Sagittariidae; genus Sagittarius; species Sagittarius serpentarius. The sequence goes on along the minus strand of JAVKLA010000027.1, from coordinate 38,384,835 downwards.
TCACAGGGCTCTGGCGAGGCAATTTTTCATGTGGAATCTTCTCTTTCACCTGCTGAAGGAGTGGGACATGGTTTCCAAGACCCCTCAACTCTAAATGTAGAAACTCAAGAAAGATTATTTGTAGAAAAAGTGCCTTAGACTCTTAAGCTAAACAGTAATTATGCAGAAAAATATCTTTTTTTATTATGCTACCAACCAGCATAATCTAATTGGTGTTTTATGGCTAAGGACTCTCTGCACACACACCACAGGCTCTGTGTCTGTGTGAATACATTAATGCTTTCTGATAAGCAACGCTGTGGCTTACAGTCTTCCTACAGAAAAAAGGACTTCTTAGAGGTTTTTTTCAGTCCCCTTGAGTATATTCTTACAATAAAATATGGAGATGGTGTTGGAAACACAAATTGCAGTTTTTAAGTAGTTGTTTGGAGACTGAGAATAGTATAAACATCTATCTTCTGAGGCAGAGAAAATTGACAAAGTTTGCAGTAGTGCCTGCTGGCAGCTGATACTATGATTGTGACACATAAAAATAAAATAAATTGAGAAGTTTAATTATTTTTAGTAAACAGAAATTGAGCTTATTCTTACTGAATTATCATCTTTCCACCTAAACAAAGCCACTGTTCAGATCATTAAACTTTTATTATTATGAACTGTTTTCTGATATGAATATATATCTGGCACATGGAAGTTTCTAGTTTTCAGTGAAATACTTCAGAAAATAGCATTCTTTGTAATATCTTGCAGAGAAAGGATCTTCAACAGTTCATCTAGACTTTATTCTGGTTATATTATTATTCAAGATAATTTAATGACTTTGCTGTTGATGGCTGCAACAGTATTTCTCAATTTTCTTGATTTAAATGCAGTTTTAAACAGAGGATATCATGGTCAGTGTACTAAGGTGCTTTTTAATTTGTATCTCTTTCTGCCGTGTTTCCCCATCTGTTAACAAAATTAATTCTCTAGGCCTCTCTTTTCAAGTCCTCTTGACATTGCAGTTCAGTGTTATTCAGTCCTTGGCTTTGTTTCCTTTCTGTCCTTTGACAGTTCTGTATTTTCTTGTTTGCTTACCATATTGAACTGCAGTCACAAATCTAAGCACAGTTTGTGAAACAAAATGTTTTCAGACTGGCTTACCCATGTTAATTTTTTTGAAACCATTTCTGTTGCATTTTTGACATTCAGTGAGAGTGGCTAAAGTAAATATAGTCTGTGGCTGTTAACCAAAGATTTTGTACCTATTGTGACTAGTGTCTTGTTTGCATTTGAAAAAGTATTTAGGCTGAATCCTTTGAGAATTATATAGTACTCTGCATAATTGCTTTTAACATTTTCAATAACTAACAAAAAGATGAATACAGAATGAAAATAACTGCTTTTGAAACACAAAAATTCTCCTTTGATGAAATCTCACACTATAGTTGTTTCTAACAGCCTGTATTTTACTCAAACCAAACTTGGATTACTTGCCATAATTTTTTTAGTATGTAGCAGAACTTTTGGGATCTTGGCCCCTTTAAAAAAAAATAAAAATTGAACAATAGTATTTCATGTAACTTGAGTTAAGGTTTGGTGGTTTTTTTGGTTATTTTTCTTTACCATGTTCTACCTTATTAAGCCATCTTTTCCAGTTATACAGTCACTGAATGGCTGGGGCTTTGTACATTTGGGTTTTAATCATCTGAAAGGATGGAGCCTCCACAGCTTCTCTGGACAGCCTGATCTGAAGTGTGTCCATCCTCACAGCTTTAAAAAAAAACAAAAAAACAAACCAACCACCCCCCCCCCCCAAAAAAACCCAAACCAAAAAACTAACAGAGGTGTTTGTCTTATTTTTCAGTTGAACTTCCTGTGTCCATTACCTCTAATCCTATCATTGGGCACCACTGAGAAACGTCTACTTCTTCCTTCTTGATGTCCCTGCCCCTCTTTGCTGAAGTATTTATGCACATGGATGAGATCCCCCTGAGCCTTCTCTTCTCCAGGCTGAACAGCCCTACCTCTCTCAGCCTCTCCTCATATTGGCTGGTGCTCCCAGCCCCCAGTCATCTTCATGGCCTGTCCCTGAACTCTCTCCAGTGGGTCCATGTATCTCTTGTACTGGGGAGCCCAGCACCGGACACAGCACCTCAGATGTGTCCCACCAGTGCCCCTCGATCTACTGGTAATGCTCTGCCTAATGCAGCCCAGGAGGATGTTAGCCTTTGCTGCAAGAATGCATTGCTGGCTCATGGTCAACTTGGTGTCCACCAGGACCCCAGGGCCTTTTCTGCAGCGTTTCTTTCCAGCCAGTCAGCCCCAGTATGTGCTGGTGCCTGGTGTTATTCCTCTGCAGGGGCAGGACTTTGCATTTCCCTTTGCTGAACTTTGAGATTCCTGTCAGCCTGTTTCTCCAGCCTGTTGAAGTCCCTCTGGATGTCAGCACAAACCTACAGTGTATCAACCACTCTTCCCAGCTTTGTATCATTGCAGATTTGCTGGGGGTATGCTCTGTGCCATCATCCAGGTCACTAATGAAGATGACAAAAGAGTACTGAACCCAGTATTGACCCCTGGGGCACACCGCTAGTGACTGGCCTCTAGATGGACTTTGTGCTGCTGATCCTGCACGCCTCATCGTCAGTGTGTCTTATCTGAAGTCTGTTTGGGTAGTATTAATCTTGATGAACTTTTTTTCCTCCCAGCTATAATTTAGGTTTGTAAATATAATTTAGTTATGAAGGCATTTTGGCAGTCAGTGAAATATAGGTACCACCAAGTGATTCAGTGATTCATCTTTTCCTCAGACAGGGCTGTTCTGCTCTGGGGCTCTGTTCAGAGTAAATGGTGAATGGTGTCCCAGGGGTTTATAATCTTCAGAGAAGAAGCAGGAATGGAAAGAATTGACTTGTCCAGCCCTCATCAGGGAGTCCTTCAGCTGAGCGAGCAGTGGGACCGCAGCATCCTGCCTCCAGTTCCAGTGTACTACTGCACATTACATGGTGCTTTTTCTCTTGCTTGTTAGAGAACTGATTGCAGTGGGTCTGTCCCCATGCTTCCCAAGTTCTTTCCCATGTACAAAACCTACATTAAGTTTATAACTTCCTCCTTGCCACAGAGCACTTTTTCTGCCTGTTTAAACAGGGTGCGAGTTTAGTTCTTGGCTACTTTAGAAGAACAAGCCACATTTAGATATAAAAGTTGCAAGTGCTATGTTGCTGAAATACTAGCTGTGGCTTGCAGAATCTTGCCATATGATATTACAAGCCCTAGAAAGGGGAGAAATTCACCCTAACTCTGTCTTGTGTAGCTTGATCTAAAAGCCACGAGCTTTATTTTCTAAATTTAATATTGTTAAACTGTTGAGGGTTTTAGTTTTATTTGTTATCTTTTGCATTTGACATTTTCAAAAGTCGTGTAGACGTAGTGCTTAGAGACGTGGTTTAGTGGGGGACTTGCCAATGCTAGGTTAACGACTGGACTAGATGATCTTACAGGTCTTTACCAATCTAGGCAATTCTATGATTCTATGATAATGCATGATCTCAAGTTGTTAGATGCCAGAAGCTGCTTGTGAGAAGGCATGGCTGACTTTCACCTCAAATACCTAACCACTCCTGCTTTTATTGTTCCACTTGCTGTGCTATGGAAAAGACTTTTTGAAGCTGGTCTGAATTCATTGTTTCTTTGAGGACACATTGAAGAAGTTGTACTAACAACAGGCATTGCTAGTGTTAACCTGAGCTTTAAAAACTCGACTGAGTAATACCAATGGTAATGCCATTCAGCGGATACCGTGCAGTGTTACAGCTCCTAACTGTGGCACTAATGCACAACGAGGCAGGAGATTTCTGTTTTGAGTTACCTTGGTCTGAGTTCCCTATCTTGTCCGGTTATTATCTGGGTAGTGGTGTCAAATCATAAGCTGGATTTTTTCTTTTTTTTTTTTTTTTTTTTTTTTTTTTTTTTTTTTTTTTTTTTTTTTTTTTTTTTTTTTTTT
>JAVKLA010000027.1:38274791-38380750 GCA_034782735.1 Sagittarius serpentarius | reverse complement strand
GCTGCCTTCCCCACGGTGCCGGCGGGGCTCACCTCGAGTGCCCCGCCGCCGGCCCGGTCACCGGCCCGTCCTGTGATGTCGGGCAGCCACCGCTGCCTTCCCTGCCACTTTGATGTGGGTGCCAGGGCACCGAGGCGGCCCGCACCCGCCTCCCCGCCGGCTCCCTTCCCCCGGGCAGAGCCCCCGGGCCCCGCACGTCCCCCCTGCCCCCCGCACGCCGGGGCCCGGCAGATTTCCCTGCCTCCGCCTCAGCTGTTGCCTCCAGGCTTCATCTTCCCTAGCCGTGCCCGGGCACGACCCTGGCGGCCCCCGGGCCGTGCCTGCCCCAGCTAGACGCTCCCACGGCCCCCGGCCTCCCCTCCCTGCCCCGTGCTCCCCGTGCTCTCTTCCCCCGCGGACTGGGGGTGCCGCCGCCGCTGCCCCCGTTTGATGTCGAGGTGCGGCTTGCCGCAGCCGCCGCCGCCGCCCTGCCCGCTCCGGGTCTCTGCTGCCGGCGGATCTGCCTGCGGGCGCGGGGTGCTGCGGGCAGGGGCCTTTGCATGCCCACATCCTGCTCGGCGAGGTCTTGGGCGGTGAGGTGACTGCTGAAAGGTCGGGGTTATGATAAAAGCAGAGAGGGCTAACGCGTTGGACGCTATCAAGGCGCTCGGTAGGTCTTCAAAGTCAGAGATGGAGCCTGTCATTTTCTGGCCGTGTGGTCCTCGGGGTAGGATGCTGGTCGTCATGTCTGTCAAGTCACGTCGAGAGCGACGGTGGCTGACACATGCGATTCAATTTCCCCAAGCCTTTTATCGCAACAATTACCAGAGGGAAACCAATTGTTACCGGGTTACTCCATTCCGCATCTTATCCGTCTCCAGATCGTCAGCCCCAGGTATGTGAACTTGCATAAAAGCCTAGAGAATGAACCGGCCAGAGCTTCAAAGTCAACTTTCACATCTGCATTTTGGAATAGGAAATGCGAAAATCCTAATTCCCTCTTCAAAATCTCAGGGCCAGTATTACTCAGATGCAGAAACATTCATCTTGCCCCTAGATCACAGGGAGTTGTATCTCACTCATCAGCTCCTCACTGTCTCACAGCCTCAGCTTTCCCAGCCCCAGCCTCCCGGACACGGTTGCCCGAGGCACATCCCTGGGCCCGGGCCGCCGCTCCCGCCCCAGTTGCCAGGGGCTGATGCTTCGGTCGCCCACCCGCCCGCAGTGCTGCCACGCCGCCTGCCTCGCCACGGCTCCCCTCCTCGCACCCGCGGGACAGTTCCCCGCCTCCAAACCGCGGGCTTCCCTTGCCAAGAGAATGGGCCAAGAGAGCTGAAGCGATCGCGGACACGCGGGGAGGGACGTGGGGTCTGGAGCCCACCCGTGGCCCCCGCAGCCCGGGACCGCACCTCCGCCGTTCCCAGCACCCGGTGCCAGGCCCGGGGCAAACGCATGTGACACCGCAACGTGGTTCCTGTCGTCCCAGCCTGTTTTCCCCACGTTCGGTTGGGCTTCCCCGCTGCACCCTTCCCCTCGCGTCCCGGTCCGTAGCCTTTTCTCTCACTTTCCCAGGGGACCGTCACCCTGGCTTCTTGCGGCTGCCTGCCGCGGAAGCCGGAGGCCAGCGAAGACGAGAGGTTTGGGGCGGGGGGCGGCCTCCGAAGGCTGCCTCGGAGCTTGGTCCAGCGCCTGCCGTGCCCAGGCCTGTGTGCCTGAGCAGGGCGCGGGCTACCGCCCCGTGGAGCCCTTCCCCCTGCCCCCCCCCCCGGGGCTGGCACCGCGGGCCGTGCTCCAGCTGAAAGCGACCCAGGAGCCAGCCCCCCCGCAGGGCAGCCCACCCCTCTCCCGGGGGCGCCTGGCCGGATCCCCTGGGCTTTCATCGACAGAGCTGCTGAAATGGCACCTCACGCACTGCCCCTGCGAGCTGTCCTGGGCGGGGAGGGCGGGGGGGGCGCAGAGGGAGAAAGAGCCTTTCCCCAGCTTAGGCCACTAACGAAGCGCGAAGGTGATGCCGTGTGATCAAAGCATTGACACGGAGCAAGGAAAACAGCGGACATGCCAAAGGATCCCGCGTCGGCAAGAAGGAGCAGGAAAGGTGAATAGGACGCCTCTTGCTCTCTGGAGAAAACCGGGCGGACCAGCTGTGATTTGAGCCACCTCAAGAGCGGGGCGAGAGCTAAGCTGCCCCTTCCCGGCAGCGTCAAGCTTGTCCAGCCAGATTCGGCAGGATATGGCCAAGTAAGAGCAGAGCAGGAGGGACCTGTCTCTGGCGTTAGACAGGCACCACCCAGCCGGTGCCAGCTGGTGCCAGCACCCAGCCAGGCGCTGAAGCCGGCTCGCTTTTCAGAGCGGAGCCCCGGGGCGGAGGCGCGTCCGCACCCGCGGGCCGGGGGAGCGGCCGGTCCCCGACGGGGCGGAGGCGGCTCCCCGCCCTCTGGGGAAGGGACAAGCCCCTCCTTGGAGGCACCAGGAGCTGCTGGCAGCTCCGACTTCCTCATCTTAGCCGTGACAGATTGGGAGCTGATGCCCGGGTTCCTTTATGCTGTGTGACTGCCAGGGACATTTGACTTCCTGTTCTCGGGCTCCTTGAAATTCTCATTTGCTAACTCACACCCTGCTCCCTTCACACCAGGGCTGGTTTATTGTTTTATAACCCTCCGTAAACTTCCAGTCCTCAAAGATCTCATTGTGTCAGGCTTCACACTTTCTCCCTTTCCGAAGCCCGGTGCCCTCGCTGTTTCCAGCAGTTTGGTCGCTTGCAAAGGTCCGTCGGGTGCCTGGCGAGCCCGCACCCCTGGCACAGCTCGCCCGAGCAACAGCTCAGGAGGTGAACGAGTCAAAACCATTTTCCAGGGGCTCCTGACCAAAATGCCATGAATATCCCGGGAAGGGAGGGAGGGACCCCCTTCTCCCCGCGGTACCTCTGTTTTTTTTTCCTGACGATGAGCTTCCCTGTCCCCTGAGAGATGCAAAGAAAGGTTTGAACGGGTACCCACGGCAAAACGCACCCGGCTCCCTTCTCGAGAGCGATTTGGGAGCGCCAGGCTCCCCTCTTAGCAGCTTTCCCTGCAACACGCTCCTCAAAAAGGCCGGCGTAACGCCGCGGAGCTGACCTTCCGCCCATCCCCGCTATTGCGACCCGGTCCCGTTTTACAGGACAGATTCAGCGAACCCTTATTTAGCGAATAAAAGTTTAAAGCTGAAGGTTATTTATGGTTCCGCAGAGATAGGTCCTGAGTGGCTATTTAGAAGCACGTGATTCCAATAAACTTTGTTTTATGGCTTGAGAGTTGACAAGCCAAAATATAATTCCCACCATAAATTAGTTTAAGAGCATACAAGTGCAGATGCTTTCGTTCCTGGAAGCAGTAATCGGGAAAGGGTTAGCAGGGAACCGTCTGCGGGAATGCGGCCGTGCAGGCACCTCTGCTCCCGGGTCCCCCCGGCCGGGGGGGGAGCGCGCAGTAAGTCCGCTTCCAGCCTCCCCACCGCCACCCCCGCGCTCGGGCTCTCTTTGTGCCCCTACAAACTCCGTGGGAGCGGGGTACCAAGCGCTGCTCCGCCCGGCGATGCGGAGCAGCCTTGCTGGGGAAAACGGACAGGTAGAGCTCAGGTGGGTAGGGCAGCGCCGGGATGAGCGGGCTGCTCCCCCTCTGAGATTTCTGAATTTAGTGGGACGTCTTAGTTGAAGCTAGTCCTTTTTATCAAAAAAAAAAAAAAAAAAAAAAAAAGGAAAGGAACGGTAAGGGAATGTTTAGTGCGGAAATGCTGATGTTATTCCACTGTCCTCGCAAGCTCTGAATGCTATCCAGAGAGGGCAGAACTAAAAAAATATTTTTCTAACAAAAACAGTCTTGGGAAGCTCTGCCTAGTGACCTATTGATACCGAGGCAATTGCTCTGCGTGTAATACAACAAGTCTCCAAGATATCGTAGGAAGGCAACAGAGGAGGCGAAAAATCGCTTACAGAAAAGAAACCCCCAATATTGTTTACTTTGAAATATACGATGCGTTTCAGGAGCATCAGACTGAGCGTGTGTTTTTGTTTTCCTTAATGTGCTCTTCACATGTATTTATTAGACAATTTGAAGGAAAGTTCAAGTCAAATCTATCTTTCTATAACGCAAACAAAGACGCATGTCTCGTGGTTACTGTTAGGTTAATTAGGTGATCTTAAAGGGGACCTATCTTAGAGCAATCCGAGATTTATTCTTATAAAACTGTAGATCTGTCTGTGCTCAGCACGGGTACGACGCTGCATGGCATATTGTGACATTTTACGGGTGATCGTTTAGCAAAGGTGGTCTGAATATTTCATTTGTAAGTGACTGGTTTGCCACAGAACACAAAAAAAAGGCCTTTGTTATTCTTTTTTTTTCCATCAGTGAAAGAGGGAGGTCTGACTTTTCATCCCTTTAGAAATTATCCGGTATAAAATCTAGACTATGAATATTAAAAGTGAAAGATCACACCCCAGGCACAGGGAAAGCATGTGTTCATAGAAAAACTGCCTGAACGCAACGTGGTCCTCGCTCGGAAGGGGCTTCCACCCCACCACTCCGCTGCTCGCAGGATTTACCACCAGCTCCTCTCTGCCTTCATCTATCAAACGCGGTCTGTAACTGTTCTCCAGAAATATCACCCGTATGTGGAATACAAGAGTAACAAACGTTTTTATTGCAACAGGTTCGGCAGCATGGAAGGACATCCACGGTAAGTAACCTCTTATTTCTTGTAGAGTTTGCGATGCTTGAAAATCCTGTTTTCTTCCCTTCAGACTGGAAGAATTAAAACTGATGTATGCCTGCTGAATATTGCTACCGGGAAAAAAAAAAAAAAAAAAAGCAAAAAGACCATGTCAGCATGTGAAGGCTCTCGTGGGCTCGGTTTGTGGTACCGTGTCATGATCCTGGCTAGCGTCACAAGCAGAGGTGCAGTCTCCTGAGGGTTCATTCCAGGGCTGTACAGGTGTCCTGCTGCTCTTAAGCACTCTGAAGCAATTGGCAGCCTCCCCGTTTTAACTCGGCGGGTCTGTACAGCGCCTCCCCGCGCAGATCCCGGGCGGGCGGGCGGGCGGGCGGGCGGACGGACGGACGGATCACGTTGTGTCCCTGCGCCACATAACCTTGGCTACTCCCCCTCTTTTCTCCGGGCGGGATTCAAGGCAGAGCTGTGGCTGCGGTCTAGCGCTAACCTCGTTCGGCCCGGCCCGGGGAAGGGGTGAAGGAGGCGGCGGGCTGCCCGTCAGGGGCGAGCCAGCCGGGTCAGCCCGCCCCGCAGCCCGGCGGTGCCGGCCGGTAGCGCGGACCCTGCGCTGCGAGGTCTCTCCGGGGCGAGGGAGATTCCAACGCGGATTTAAACGCTGTGGGGGCACGGAAGCGAAAGGGTGTCTGAGCTTAGGAGGGCAGCCTTTGACTGGAGGGGTCTTCTCGCCTCCCCGGTGGCCCCGCGTGAGCTGCGCTGGGGGGACCGAGGGGAGGGCAGCAGTTCAGGGGGCAGCAGGGAATGCTGTTGAACCTTCCGAGCTGCAGCGAGGAGCTAAGCGCGTTAGTCCTGGTGCTTCGGACTGAGACCGGCTTGTCTCTCAAAGGGGGAAAAGAAAGCCTGCGAGGTTTGGAGACCCATTAGGTGTACATTGCCCTCCCCGCTTCTGCGAGCCCCGCTCTGACCGGGAGCATGCACAGGAGCGGAGCTGTGTTTGCGTGCGTTTCTCCCTGCTTCCTCTCCCTGCTTGCTGACAAATAATCTCTTTCACTGCTTGCGCCAGGCTTCTCTTTCTCTTGTTGCCTTACGTCGCGATATTGGTTTTCGAGCCCTTTAAATACGAACTAAGGAATCGCCTCCAGCGTTGCAGTTTTAATTGTGTTCCATAGGTAACTTTCCTCCCCCCGCAGCTCAGCCCTGCGCTATGTATATGCCCTTGGCATTTTATTCCAGGGCCGGCCCTAAATGTATGGATTACTTGTTTTCTGCCAACGTACATTTAGCATACTGATTATGAACCAGAACACAAAAAGCCTGATAGATCAAAAGCGTTTTGTATGGGCAGTTGAACAGGAGGTGAATATATAACGCTTTTGTTCATCAATAACTCTTTGGCTTTGACCTGTCTGAGCAAGTCGTGCAATAAGGTGAAACGCAGGTCACAGCGTCTAACAAATATGAAAATGTGTAGTATTAAGCAGAGCAGGGAGCTGCTGCTTCCCCAACCCCATCTCTTCTCCCCGGGCAGCCTTCGGCGGGCTTGTCCGCTCCCGGGGACTGCCCCAAACGCAAGCTCGGTTTGGGTGGGTGGGTGTGTGTGTGTGTGGGGGTGGGGTGTTACCCTGCCAGTTCAGCCGGGTGGTTAATACCCCTCTCCCGTAGGGGGGGAGCTATCCCCCCTCCCCTCAGAGAAAGGAGGAGATAGCGGGGCGAGCCGCTTCAAATAGTTGGGTGGAGATTTAAATAATCCAGGCGGGGGAAAAAGAGATTAGGGACACAAAGTCGTTTCGAGTTGCACTTGCTGTGAAGAAGACACCACCGCAGTGCTAAGAAAGCAGATGTTTAAAAATAGCATCCCCCAGACCAGGCAGCTGGAAGTTGGAGGCAGGCAAACAAACCGGTACACATCGCTCGGATAAACGCAACACCCCCAAATCTGCCCTCCGCAGTGGTTGGATGTATCACACCCGCACCATTATTTGTCCTTATGGTGCCTGTTTTAAATAGTGGAAGGAGAAGAGGTTGACCGCAGGACAGCAGTGAGGAGCTGGGTCAGACACAATTCATGAACTTTTGTACTCCTGTGTGCCGCTGTCGACAAAGTAAAAGTAATGAAACTTTGTGATATGTTTGTAAATGATTTCGGCTGACCTCTCGCCCTGCCCTTCACCATAAACGCTACGGCGGGGAGAACCTGGGAGGGTGCGAAGCTGCGGCTCGCAGGCAGTTCGCGGGGATAATAGCTAGACCGGCATAATGGGATGAAGGTAAATTTGGAAACTCTCTTCTTCCAGAGAGCGACTAACCCCAGCCTTTAAACTCCTCTTTTTCACCAATCGCTGTTTCTGTTGTCGGCTGTTTTACTTCTGTTTCGATTTTTTTTTTTTTTTTTTTTTTTGTGGGGGGAGGTAGAGATGAACCTTGTAATACTGCAAACAAACACATGCTGTCGGGCTTCTGTGTCTTGTTTGCTCCTGAGAAGTTGCCTTTCCGTTGCTTATTGTTGAACTTACTTTACAACACCCTTTTTCCTTGTATATAAAAGTATGGCCATGTGCATTAACATTTACCATTGTACCCACCTTCATTCTTGGTTAAATGCATATTTAAATATGGGGAGGTTGTGTATATTCTCTCCCCCCACCTCCTTCCCTGCCCCCGCCCCCAATACATGTGTGTGTGTATGTACATATACATACACATGTAAGTGAAAACAAGGAAGCAGTAAGTGATGATAAGAAATCTGATTTCCTTGGGAAGAAAACGGGATTTGTAATAGCTAACTATCCAGGTTGTCCAAGACAAAGCTGGAAGTCTGATCTAGAAATAGTTTGGGGATTTGGAGAATGTTAATGCATCAGCACAGTTGGGCTGGATCTGTCTTGGCCAGCTGAAATCTTTCCTAGTTGTACCGGATTTTACGTTCTTCGCATCCGTGTGGAAAGCTTCTGAAGGCTAAACAGAGTACGTCAGTAGATTCTTCTGTGTTAAAACAAGGACTGACATTCTTCCTCCTTCCCCAAGTGTGGCATGCTAAATTGTACTTTTCTTCCCCAAATTAAGGAGTGAGCATTCTAGCAGAAAGGTAGTGGGAACTGAAAAAAAAAAATGACTTACATGGTTCTTGTGTCAAAATGGTACACTTGCTGCCAGTGAGTCTTTCAAAACTCTGCCTGCTGGCTTTCTGTGGCACCTGTGTTGTAAGTAGCTGACCCTGTGTTAAAGCATCATATTGGAGTTATTTAAAAATCTGTACTGTTATGCCAGAAACTGTACGCTTTTAAAACGTTAAGTACCTTAATACTAATTACATATTGCACATGCTGCTTAATGAATAGCTGTTGTGGCAGCAGCCATGTAAGGAAACAGTACAAGGATGTAGTAGTGATGTTCTTGAACATCTCTGTTGGAATTGGCATAAAACCAAGGTTTCACCTAATGAAGCATAAGGTACTTCCTCAGTTGATTAGATCCAAAATTCTTAACACATTGTTTTTGTTCTGTGATTGTGCTGTGTGTGCTTAGCTGTATGGGATGAAATATGTTTGAAAATTTGGATGCCATCAGTTCTGGATGACAATTTTTTCGTCAATGTCATGTGTCTCATCACTATAAGCTCTTGCTGCCTGTTAGCATCCACGGCCACTAAATAACTTTTGCATCTCTAATACCCTGCTAATGCTATTGCCTGTCACGTTGACATTTACATAATTTTATTTGGCTTCAGGAATAAAAGGAGGCTGGTTTTCACATGCAGGAAGGGACTGGCTCTATCAGAATTTAACCTACTGTTTCTTGGTGCAGCCAGCAGCTTCCAAAATGATAGTGCCATGGCAATTGGCAGGGAGGACTTAAAAAGGAATAGGTTTTCATGAGATGGGAAAATGTCTTGTCATCTAATTGCAATAATTTAGGAGTCTTTCTGGCAAATTCTTTCAAAAGGTTTGAACCACTCGTCCTACTCTTCCTCCAAAATTGAATATTTTTCTTCAAGCTTCCTAGAAACTGTTAATCAGGGTGTTTCTACTCTTGAGCCCACCTACAATTAGTCCCTTCATATTGTTTCACAAACTCTAAACTATACTAAGAGAGAATTGAGAACAGCTCTTGGTAACCAACGTGCTACAATAAAATACTAGTGTAACATGTATCCCTTATGAATATTTTAATACATAAAAAAAAAAAACAACAAAACAGTTATTTCAGATATGCAGCTCTGGCTCTCATTAGGCATCAGCTAAGTATGGCTCCACAGCCTCCACGTGTGCAGTACAAGCTTTTCACTTCATCTGTAGAAATGTTTAGATGGAGGGATTGTTTAGTTATCCTTTCAGAAACCTGCATGTTAAGAATTTTTTTGTGTTAGCGCTAGGACAGTAAAAGTTGATTTTCCCCTCTCTTTTAAAGAGCTGCCCAGCGATAATAAGTGATGTTGAATGTGTCTTGTCTCCTGTGTAGTAGTTGGATCTGTAGCTGGAGAACTAAACCAGCAGGGAACCCGTCACTCTCAGATCTCTGTCTGCAAGCTAAAGGGTAAAGATTTTTATTGTGGCAGGGATTGCAAGCAGAGAACTTGATTAATTTTATCTGAAAGTCAGTGCTTGGCAAAGTGACTCACTCTGGATCTTGTAGTGGAGAGATGTTTTCTCATCTATCTACTCGGTAGGACTTTGCCTGGATTCTGATTTACTCGTACCTTGTGTGAATTAAAGTTATGTTGCTCATGGCTGGAGGACTTGGCTGACGGTGATGAGGGGTGCACGTAGATGGTAGTACAGCAGAGATCTAAATGAAGATACCCTTGGCTGGAGCTTTCATACAGTTTAATTACTGCTCTCCAAGTTAGTTGGGCGTCTGTGTTTGTGTAGTGGGCAGTTAAGTGGCTACCTGCTCAATGGGATGTGTTACGGAGAGCTGTCAGTTGGTGTTTTAGGACTGTTGTAAGAGGTACACTGAAATGTCTTTGTGACATTGTGTTCCTTTAGGTATTACACAAAGCTCCTAGTTACTGCTTTAAATGAGGGGTGAGAGTTAAGTGCTCTTCTTGCTGAGAAGAAAGAAGTGAGACACTGGAACAGGTTGCCCAGAGGGGTTGTGGATGCCCCATCCCTGGAGGTGTTCAAGGCCAGGTTGGATGAGGCCCTGGGCAGCCTGATCTAGTGAGTGGCCCACGGCAGGGGGGTTGGACTAGATGATCTTTAAGGTCCCTTCCAACCTAAGCCATTCTATGATTCTAAGTGAATAAGGCATTTTACTGCTGTTTGATCAGTGAGTAACAGCACCTGGGCTAGATAAAACCGGTAGACTTTGTAAAACTAATGTGGATTTTGGGGGTTGTGTGGGGTCCTCCTTTCTTCCTTAGAGGAGCAGCGGATGTTAACTGCTTCAAGCCTTCCTGGCACACAGGGAGATCTTGCTCTGCACAATTAGGTCCCTGATGGAAGAAGCTGTAAGCCTGAGGCTGAAGACATGCTCGTCTTTTTTTTTTCCAAGTGCGCTTAACACATTTGAAAGCTACATGCTTGTGTGATTTTGATTCAAAAGACGTGTTTATGGGGGTAGCTACCATGTTGTTCTTATGTTTTGCCAAAAATTAGAACTTTTCTTGACTGATTCCCCCTGCCAAATGTTTAACAGTGTTGTCCCTACATGATGGGATGATGGAGGTCACAGAAAACAAATAGCTTGTGTAACTTTCAACTGAAGAAACAGTCTGTAGCAATGATTTTTCTTTTAATGAATCCCGATTTACTCTAAGGACAATTCAGGAAAATTGTTGTATGGGGGCTGTGTCTGCTTCAGCATTCAGACCACATTTTGTGAGCTTGAAACTTAAGAACAGTGTGAGAGATTCTTGAAAACAGACATGGATATTTAATGACAAGGCATCAGAAAACCACTTGCTTCATTGTATCTGGTAAGACAAGATGGGTGTTTTGGCTTTAAGCTGCTGAAGATGTCCCCCCTCTTCCCCCTGCCCTTTGAATTTTTGCAATGCAAACACTAAGAGTGGTACAAGATACCCAAACTTTGAAGCTTTATAAAAAAGAAAACTCTTTTTCTGCTTTTCAAGGGGAGGTAGGGGATTTAAAAGCTCTAGGTCCCCTTATGTGAAGTTACTGTTTTTCTTCTCTTACTGAAAAGTTATTAACAAAATGAGACGGACTTTCTTGTGATGCGTACTGTATGACATTACTGATTTTCAAAGTGCAGTGATTGCTAACTTGTTTCCATTTCAGCGTCTGTCTCCATTCTGCTTTCAAATTGTTGAATATGAAAATCTGTGTTAAATTAAAAAAGTAAAAATGACCATGTAATTCATTAATCTTTAAACATTTCCAAGTTTTTCCAGATAATTTAATAACCTCTCTGAGCATTTATGTAATATAAAATTTCATAAAAATAGAATAATCTGATTGACATTTATGTAGGAAAGGAATTAGATTTTCGCCACACATTTTTGTGTTATTATGTGCTTAATCGCTTTGTAACTTGTAGCACTAAGGTAGATACGTTGATACAATTTTGTGAAGAAACAGCTTTTACCTGTTAATGTAGCCTCACTAGAATAAACAAGCAAAAATTAATGGCCATTAAAGACACTTAAGGAGATTTTACTAAGGTTTCTAGAATTTATATTGTTTCTTTAAAGGAGGTGCCTAGTCAGATATGAGGTTACTCTAACATACAGTTGGGTTTTGACCATGCCGACTCCTTTTCATGCCTTTAATCCTACTTTGCATTTTAGCGGCTAGAATGATACTCATTGGACAAAAATTGTATAAGTAAAGGCTTCAGGGTGCTGAGTTCATGGGACTGCATTCCTAATAGAAAACATTTGATGCTTTCATTAGGTATTTCATGTTTATTAGGAAATGAGATAGTATCTCATCCTTTTACAAGGGAAGCAAGAATTAAGTTGCCCAGATGGCATTTTTAGTAGTATAATTTACTGCTGTTATGACAATGTAGGATGACTGAAATTTTTTTCTTGATAAAGGTTTTAATCTTGTATCAAATCCATCTTCAGTCAACATAAAAATAGTAGTGTAGTAAGCCAAATGGATTCTTAGATACGGATAATGTTTACCTACTGTATAGGAGAAAATTGAGGATTGTGGTGAGTGTTTGTAAGATACTGTGAAGGTGGAGCTTTCTATATAAATGCCAAGAAAAATTCTCCAAATATATGGCAGAAAACCTTCAAAATATGCTGCATTTTCTTCTGGCAGTTGCTTCTTAAAAATCATCATCAACAAAATAGTGAAATTATATTGCTTGATTTCAACTTTAATTTCAAGATGCTAGTTTAAAATGGATTTCTGAATTAAAAAATGCTTGTAGAAGACTCAAGTGTGTTAATATTTCTGGATGATAGTATTATAATATTTTTATCCTTTGGAATAATGTTGCATACCTTACAAGACAATTTTGCACGTTATCTTGACAATCCTGCCCATCTTCTTTAGACTATTCTTTTGGCTGGGGTGTGTTTATTTAAAAACAGTACAAGTTTCCGTTGTCTTCAGTTGTGTAGAGAATTGTGTGGCCAGTGAGATTTATTTAATTTTTCCAAAGGCTTATCTGAGTGTTTGCTCATGTGTTAGTAAAATGATATCATAGCTTGATTGGTTTGATTGCCTCCTAATTCAGCGGTTATGTGCTTAGACCAGAGCCCCGAGCTTGCTGTCAGAAAACACTGGGTGAGTGCCAGCACATGTGCAGGAAGTGGTGTGCTTCCATTTGCTGCTTTCCCGTTATCCCGTCACGCACATCCCCATGCTCCCCATTCCCTTGTTTTACTCCTTTTCTCTGAAAACTTGTCCTCATCCTCCTTTATTCCCACCAGTGACAGAGCTACCCTTTCCTACCTTGCCGTGCTTTGGTAAGAGGCATGTCCTTGCGCTGGCCCATGCCTTGGAGCCACGTCTGTAAAGCAACAAGGTAGTGATGGGCAGTTAATGCCTGTATTGGTGTGGTGTCCCACACTCCAGGCCAGTTACCTTTGCCCATACTGCCAAGCCTCTAGTCATCAATTCTGGTGGAGACCATGCATGGGCAGCTGCTGTCTAAACTGTAATAACAGTCTGGGGATACATACTTACATCTTGGGTAAGTATCTCCAGACAGAAGCATTCCAAACGTGTTGATTTATTTTTGTTACGTTCCTATTACTTTTCGCTGTTCACCTACTGATTGTGATACCTCCTCTGGGTGTCCAGTACTTTTGCTGTAGAGCACCATTAATATCACACAGTGCTGTAGTAGAACTAACATTGAATTGTGATCAGGGTTAAAAATGAATGAGTTCACTGAGCATACACAATGAATAGTTACTTTATAGTTTTCCTTCTTCTGTTTCTTGCCTTCTTTCTCATAAAATGAAGAACTTCTTGCTTTAGAAAGCTTTAAGGCACTAGCAGAGCCTCAGTTGCTGTAATGAGCATCTACTCACGGAAGACGGTTGGGCTCGCTCTTGCTCGAGCGGTAGCATCGGTGGCGTAGATGGAGATGATTGCTACAGATTTGCTTTCAATTTATCCCATAGTCTTTAAAGAAAATGCAGATTTGTAAAGCGTGCTTTTCAGAGAGTGTGCAGTTCTTCCACCACAGTTGCTAACTTATTAAAATATAACAATTCCTTAAGAAAAATTTAATCCACTTTGAACAGATATGTTCTGCCCTTTTTTTCATCGTTGAATTTAGCAATTAAAATGGAGTTGAATTAAGTCTTTTGACTCACTTTTGTTTTTGTGGTCTTATGATTGACTATGACTCTTGGACTTTTGCCTATTTTCAGGTGATTTTTTTTCCCATCCAGCTACTCGCAGGCCCTGGTCTGCTTAGCTTCCAAGTTTAAAGGAGATCAGGTGCTTTCAGCCCAGTATAGCAAAAGTGCATAAAATACAGTACTGTTTTGTAACCCTGACTTGATATTTCGGAGGAGGAAATGAATATTATTGAGGAAGGTAATATTTACTTTTAATTTTTTTCTCCGTGAATAGGAGAATTGTTGAGTTACTGTGCTTGTGCATTTGTCTTAGGAGAAGTGTGTGTGTGGGGAGGTTGGATATAGATAAAAATCTGCAAATACATGCATGCATATGTGTTGCACACTTAAGCTTAAAAAATATATTTCAGCAGTATCCAAAGACTTTTTTAGATAAAACACCGCCTTTGCTGGAATTAACTGAATTCTTGTTTCTCTTTGCCCATCCTTTTTATTTGTATTTTTTAACCAGCATAAGTTGGTTGTGGTACTAATTATATTTGTATCTTCTCAATTGGAATTGTTATCAATAGTTGCAGTCATTGTGATTCATAGTTTTCTAGACAAATAATTGAGATTGTGTGTGTGGAGGGAAACGAATTAATCTGTCGTCTCCATAATTCTCTATGCTTAATTAAATTAAATAAATCATTTTTCCTTCTTTTCAAATGCATACGCTAGTTCCTTGAACTAGCATCTGCTAACTTGTTTTAGTCATTGAAGATACTGTCTGAAGCATACATGTGGTTTGGCAAAGCTTAATATGTATAGAAAAAACAGAATTTTTTGTGCTGCTAAAAAGTACCATGTAGTGTATAGCACTTGTTCAGTACTCATGCTACCATGTGGTAGCACTTCAAAAGAGACAAATTATTGCCTTAAAAATACTATCCACATTAGTAGTGGTGCTATAAAAGGAATTTTTTTTTTTAGCTGTTTTTCAATATAGTTTGACCAGAATAACTGAAATTTGCCATGTTCATGTTGCCAGTTAAATTCAGAGGAGTGTTAGCGCAGAGGCTGGGTGCTGTTTCTTCTGATGGACTTTTGTGTCCCTTAGAAGGTATGCCCAGCCTTCAGTAAATTTTAGTTAGTGACAACCCTAAGTTTTAGTTCATCTGTCTTCTGGATGCCCAAGATTCTGTGAGGAAACAATATTCATCCTCAGATACTCCAGAGAGCCTTCTTGAGGAGGCTTTGTGGGTGAGGGAGTGGTAAAGTTCTACCTTGTTTAAGGACAAATTTGTGAAACGTGAGTCAAGACAAACACTTAATTGTGAAATCCAGACTGAAGGCTATGCAGATGTTCGTGGTTTGTAGCATCGCGTTGGTTGTTACCTCCCTTGGTCCAGCGTACGCTGCAGTGAGCTGGGTGAGCACCAACGTAAAACCGGCCTACGGTACGTGATACCGGGTACGAAGTTGTTCTGCTTTGGAGGGGCTAGGCTTTTTAGGAGACGTGTTGGTTGCTGCTCTTAAGACCGTATTTCTTAAGCCGTATCAACTTAAAATATGTTTTGGGAATTGAGGCCTTGAGCTTCTGAGGTGCCATCAAACGAATTGCCTCCAGGCCATCTTTGATCAGGGTTTCACATGTCATAATATTTACCAGCAGTCTGAATATGGCCAGGCTGAAATGCATCTCATCTGATGGTAACGATAGCTATTTAAGGACTACATTTCGGCAGCACGTACATTGATATGTGACTTCTTGAGAGCTGGATTTTAATGAATTGTTTATGAAAAAAACAAAAATAGTACAGTTTTAGTGATAAACTTGCATCATGTATCAGGTTGCTGCAAGAGCACTTGTTTTGGAAGCGTTTTAGAAATAAGCTGTTGTTTCAAGAAGGATGTGAATTTGCCAGTTGTTTGTAAACTCTGGTGTGTTAGAATTTTTGCATTTTAAAATCATTACATGGACCTTTTTTCTTTTTTCAGTGTCAGTTGATTTGTCCTATTCTTAAATTAGGTTTTCAAATAGTGAAGTTATTGACTGAGGATATTTTAAGGTTATTTAGAGAACATGTCTGAGTTGCCCCAGTGTTGACCAAGTCATCACATTAGTGTTCAGTTCTGGGCCTTGTCTCTGATTTGTAATATAACTTTGGGTATGTTATTTTCTTATTGGTAGGGTAGGGGATATACCTCATATATGTTAAAATCCAGATAAAGTTTCTAATGTTGCCAGTACTTTTTAGAAAAGGAAAAAGTGTTTAAATTATTCTAGTATTTTCTTTAATCTTTTACAAGTTTGTTAAATTTTAGCTTAATTCAGGGGGAAAAATACCCACCAAACTACTGTAATAGGGTTTACTGTTTTCAGTCAAGGGATTTTGTTAGTACAAATTCACACAAGTCAGCCGTATTCAAGCAAAGCACCCATACTGTTTAGTTTTGTGCTTTTTCTGCTTTAGACAAATTACAGTAATACTTTCTAGTTTTATTAATTTGTGCCCCCACTTGTTTGCAAACGAACAGAAAAATTGCCCCTTTCAGAGGAAGGAGTGTGGTTTTTTTTAATAATAACAAAAAAGGGAGTCTTCTATTCAAAAGAAGTCCACCCCAGAGAGGTGCTCAGGAGATGCGTGATGGCCCAGGAGACAGAGGCTGTGCGTTGTTGATGCAAGAAGCACACTGAGAAGTGCAAGCATGATTGTTAGCTTTCCTCATCATAAGGACACTCCTTAACAAATAATTTGCTTAAAAATGTAGGTACACGGTTTAAATGCGAGGATTGGGGGCAAGCACTCTGATCTGGACGTTCCCCTGCTCTTTTCCTTGCTCACCTCAGTTCTGGGCACCCTCAGACTTAGTGGCACTTTTTAGTGGCACCTTTGCAGTGTGGCTTGGGAAGGACTGTGACTTGAAACAGTGAACTTCTCGGAAGAAGTCCATGACCACCCGAAGTCCTAGCAGACTGAGAACTGCGTAGAAGAAGAGAGCTCTTGCCTAGTCTGTGCTAAACTTCTAGGTAGGAAGATGATGTTTTGTAGATTGGGCAAAGGATGTAAAGAAACAGTGGTAACGCTATCAACAAAAGCAACTTGGGGGCTGTTATCCATTTGTGCAAGTTGGCAGCTTGTTGGAGCTATCTAGCTACTAATATATGTTATAAAATATATATGTTTGGTTAAAAGAGTTTCCATTTCTCCCTGGTGGGGACTGCATCATGTTTTAATTTCTGCAGTTGTTTTCCCAAGGCAGTGATGTTAGCTATTGATGCTTTATTGGTTCTTTGAGATTTTTCTGCTATTGCCTTCATTATCATCTAACTGCTAACAGTCATGAGAGGAGGAATTGCTGACTTGAAATCTGGATGGTTTTCAGTGAGTCCTTTTTCTTCTAGACAGTATCGCTTATACTTCAGTGACATATTGCTAGTTATACTGTGTTTAACAAAAGAAGTTGTCCTGGAACTTGGGTTACCAGTTGCCTCTCAGATGAATGCTTTTAAGACCATGATATACCTTTATTCAGGTTTGTAAAAGATCTGAATGTTTTCTTAGGGTATCCCCTCTCTTTAACATTACACCTTTTAAGGGAGAAATTATCTGAATGGGTCAACCACATGATTTCATAGGAATCTATATACAGGTATCTCCCATCATTGCATGACCACCTCTACTTTGACAGTGTCCTCAATTACAAGAGAATTGCCACTGCAAGGAGCAGTCTAGCTCAGCTATCTAAAAATCCAGTTAACTTCATTCTCAAAAAATGTTTTATCTCTTTCAGCTGCTTTTGAAAATCCCTTTCTAGTTTTTCCTTTTCATGACTTCATTTGGCTAGAAAGTATCTAACCATAAATTCACGTCTTAGCATGTTGTAGTACATCATGTCAAAAGCAAGTCTTACTTGCTTTCCACACAGATACATGCTTGAAAAGCTTGTTTTAAAAAAAATAGTTTATTCTAGCTAGATTTAATAAATGGATCATATGTTTTTTCAATTCAAAATCGTGGTCACAGCAGGAGTCTTTTGGTTTGTTCCGGGGGAGGTCTGAGTTCTTTATGTTTTAATTATAAAATTTAGAAAGTTAACGTCTTCCCCCCCAAAAAAATCCCGAACAAAACCTTTAAGTTTATGGACTGAGCTTCTTTGACAAGCTAGATTTGGCTTTGCTTTTGTGAGAAATATTAAGATGCTATCTGCTAAAGCATTGGGGCTGCTGTGTAAGGAGTGTGCTTGAAATTGGCCAGTATTTCTGGCATTGTGCAATGGAAGTGGGATTAAAATTTATTTTGATCTGGCAAGGGGGAAGATTTTCAAACTTATTTTGAAATAGTCGTTTGATCAGTTCTACTTAGCTGTCTGTCCTGGAGCATGTAGTGGCATCTTTAGATTTGCCTTGGTTTATAGACAGCCAAATGGTGCAGTCCTTTCCTTTGCTTGCCATGTATTATGGGATTTCAGACTGTACCCTGGATGGTTTTTGCTGTATTAGTGCTGTAAGGATGATAAATTGCAAAAATATTTGTGCAATCTTGAAAAATGTCTCCTCATATCTTTAAAGAATATGGTTGGATTTTTTTTCTCTTGAAGGGATATGAAGTGGGGTCTGAAAACATAGCACGTTCTGTTCTCTAACTAATGATGTTGCTTTCTTTTATAATGAGTATCATATTTTCATCTGCACAAGGAGAAGCCTTGAAAAAAATTAACAAAAATAAATGCATAGGAGGATGTTTTTTATCTTTGTAAATTTTGCAGCTGCAGACAAAACTGAAGTATTGTGTTGTGTTCTTGCTTTTGATTTCCTATCAATTGTCTGTGAGTGTTGGTTCATCTGATAATCACACTGAAATCTGTTTCCTTAAATTGAACCAGCAGGCACAGTGTCTGTTTAAAAGGTCTGATAAGTGATAAGGTGTGTTGATCTGCTCAATGGGATTACGTTAAACATTCCTGAATGCAGTTCTGTTCCATCTGCTTCAATGAGGCGTTTAGTAGAAACAGGATTTATTCGTTGGTACAATGAAACATTACAGCTGTTGGTGTAAAAAAAAATCAAAAAACTGGCACAAAATATTCTCTACTGTCTAAGGTAACTTACTATATATAAATATGTGTGTATAGTAAGTATAATATATGCATACATAGCATTTTTATATATATATTTCTAAAAAGAAGAAACAATGTTGAAAATTTGAAGATAAATGCAATTAAGTAGGGACAGCTATAGCTGGTCCCCCAAACGCTAATACTGAATATGTAGTTTTATGTTGTGAAAAAGGCATAAATAGGTTATCTTCTTCTTTGATTCCAGAAGTTACCTAATTCCTGACAGTATTTTAACTTAAA
The DNA here is from genome assembly GCA_034782735.1 of Sagittarius serpentarius. Classification (NCBI taxonomy): domain Eukaryota; kingdom Metazoa; phylum Chordata; class Aves; order Accipitriformes; family Sagittariidae; genus Sagittarius; species Sagittarius serpentarius. Next base: position 38,361,993 of record JAVKLA010000027.1, on the reverse strand, counting down.
TCACACTATTTCTTGTTACTAAATGGTAAAATGTTATTGCTTAATGAAACCCAGTATCATATATAATATACACTGTGAATGACATATAACAGTTTGTTGATCACTTCAGCAATTAATTGCAGCTGGAAGAAGTCCACTTACTCAGGCTGGTCTTACTCTCATTCTCTGAGGAAGCTCTGCATTTTAATGAAGACAGTCCAGCAGTGAATAAACAAACTTTGACACAGTTGCAAAAATGAAAATAAAATACACTTTACTCATTTAATACCAAGCTCTCCCTTTAAACAGTATAGATTGTGTAAGTTTACTTTTTAAACGTACTTTTTATTTAATCTAGTTCAATACCAGATGGAAATGATGCGAAGCCTTCGCCACGTAAACATTGATCATCTTCACGTTGGCTGGTACCAGTCCACATACTATGGCTCTTTTGTCACTCGCGCCCTCCTGGACTCCCAGTTCAGTTACCAGCATGCAATTGAGGAGTCTGTAGTTCTCATTTACGGTTAGTATGAGGTTTCCTTTATTATTCTTTTCCCCTCTTAATATTATTACTACTATTTTTGTATTCTGTCTTTTGCCTGTAAGAGTAGCCTGGCAGGCCTTTTCGAGTAAATACCAACCCTGTGTCTACAGCAGCCTCAGCAGCAGCTAAGTCTAGACAGGGTTTCCTTCTTTCTGTTTATTTTTCTTGCTATCAGAGCCCTGATGTGTACGTTTTGGAATGCTGGAGTAGCTGCTTCATTTTTATTCCTTCATCTCCCCTCCCTCGTCGAAGGGGCTGGTGGAACCCGACCAGATGTCTAACAAACCCCGCTTGCTAGCGTGTCTGGCTCTGTACGTGACTGACCAATCATCGCACGAATTGCCAAGTTTTTTTTATACCTCTGACAGAAGCATACAAAACCTGGACTGTTTCTTAGCACAAAGATTTTTTTCTTTTCTGCCTATTTAATGGTGTTTCCTCAAGCTCTCCAGACCAGATGTTCTGTGCTGTATCAGAACCGTAGGCAATTTAACAGCTTTATAGCCTCCCCCTCCCCAAACACTCACAGTTTGCCATATCTGGCAGACTTGCATATAGTTTCCAGCTGAGAAGTAAATGTAACGTCCTGAGTATCTGTCAGAAAAAATACTAATGAATACGATCAATCTTATGAGCTGCCCCAAAATTGTTTCAGTATGTTAACAATTGGATTACAGTAAAGAACAAGTTGTTAAAGTATACTTATATTGGCTGGAAACATTGCATCATCAGACCTTGATGAATTTTCCACTTGTTTCAGTCTATTTTGGTTTTCGTTTTATCACCGATTGCTAAAAGTTTTACTGTGTTAAGTTTCAGACAACATGAATGTTAACACAGCTTTTATTCCCATGTTGGCATGCTTCAGCCGTTATCATGCTGCAAGTGTTAAGCTTCTTTGTCCTAGGAATGTAACAGTTTGTTTAGAAATTTCCCCCTAAATTCAGTAGAGTATGTCAAGGCAAAACTAATCTTTTTATATACCTGTTACATTGTTATGCATGAAGCAGCAGGGCAACTTGATACGAATTAGCTTATTGCTACTCTAAAATTACAAGGTTTTTTATATAAAGTGTAGTTTGATAAATATTTTAATTTACTGCATAATGACTGGAGGGAAAAATCTTTATTTAAATGAGGTAGCTCTTACCTAAGTTCTGTGGATAGTTCATATGAAAGAAAAGAAAACGTGAATTAGACCTTTAAGGGGAAATAATGTTGTGAGTAGAACAGGTCTAGATCCCCCTATGTTCTCCAAGTTGTTTATTAATTAGCTTCACTGTATATAGTTGGATGTAATTTACATTTCAGTACAATAGGTTTACTTCCTCTATAGTGTCTTTTCTGTGTTGGCTGTCTTAATTTTTTTGTTATAGGACTACTTAGTTATTTTCTTCCTGTTTATGTCATTTGGATATTAAAAAAAGGACAATCTGGGCTTAGTAATAATACGCTTCCTCCATTTTTAACTATAGATCCCATTAAGACTGCCCAGGGGTCTTTGTCACTAAAGGCATATAGGCTGACTCCCAAACTGATGGAAGTTTGCAAAGAAAAAGACTTCTCTCCAGAAGCGTAAGTAAATTAAAATAATGTTTTCTCGTAGTTTTTCCTGGATTATTTGGGAGGCAGAAGGGTACATGGGGTGATGAAATACTGTATTTTAAAATCTCATGTAATAGTGTGTGCTGGGGAAACAGGTTATATATAAGTAGCGATAGATGTGCACTGATACAGTGGGCTGAGAAGGCATGAAAGTTTGTCCTTGGGCATCTGAACAAAGGCTGAAGTGGTGGAAATTGAACTGATTTTGGAGATGGTCAGTGGGCTGGCTGTAAGGACGATGGTGAAGATGGCTGTAAGGACCATGGTGAACATTGCTGTATCTGGGAACAGAGTCAAAAATACAAAAAAAGAAATGGAGAAGGGGAAATAGCTGGTCTGTCATCAAGCTGTTTTTTTCCAGAAGGAAAATTGAACAGGTATTCTGGAATAGCAGTTCTTCTGTATTTATTCCAAATTAACTCCCCTATGTGGACACAGTCTTCTGGAGTAAAGTAGGTTAATTACTCTGTTTCAAAAGATTAGCCGCTTGTAATAGATGTAGGCCTTAGCTGTCATCTTTTTCCTCAAACAGCTTCGTGTTCAATGGCAAAAGCACAAGCACTTCTTAAACTTTCTTCGTTGAGGAAAAACTGAATCATTTCATTGCTTGGTGTCTAAACATAACATATCCATGATGAACAAACAAATCTGTGCTTAGTCAAGAAAGAAAAAAAAAAAGGCGGGGGGGAGGGGGGCAAAAAGCAAAAGTTTTTATTCCAAAATCTGGTATGCATACAAAGAAGTTAAGGATATATTTCCTTAGAAACTTATAGATCATGCCTTTATTTCCAGATTTTATGAAGGGTATTACTATCCACTTTATTATAAAGCAATAACAATAGTTTTTATATGTATATTGTAAAAAAAGTACTCTGGAAATTTATATTTTTATATCAACCATGGAATTTAATTATTCCGAAACACATACTATTTTGTCAGTCTCATTTTTGGTCAGTAAAAATTTTAAACAATTTCCCCAATAGCTGAATAATTTTCATTGCAGTAGCTGTGATTTTAAAAGTATTTCAGTGTCATGTGGTAACTAACTGTTCACTTCTATTTAACAAATCCTGATGGCAGGGAAATCAGTAAAATATTTTGGAAGGGGCAGAGTTAATCCTGTCAGTACAGTCTTTTGCTGGAAGCTTTTTCATGTAAGTGATATATTAACAGGCAAAGCGGCTGCTTGACTTCTGAGAGTTACTCCTAGAGCAGCTTTTCCTAGTCTTTGTAAATGCGAGGTTTTGCCATGCAAATGCTCTCTTACCAAAACTTGACTCTTGTTTGATTGTGGAACTATGAAAATCAAGAGTTTTTACAAAATTGCCAATTGTTGTTGGAGCAACAATTCAACAAAAAGAACAAGGGAGTTACTGGTTATATTAATAAATATTTTTAAACTTTTTTTTTACAGCTTGAAAAAAGCAAATATTGCTTATGAAAACATGTTTGAAGAAGTGCCCATTGTAATTAAGAATTCATACCTGATCAATGTGATGTTGTGGGAACTGGAAAAGAAATCCGCAGTAGCCGATAGACATGAATTGCTCAGTCTGGCTAGCAGGTAAGTACTTGTTACAATAATGGATGTATTTTTATTCGCTTTCCCAAACCACAGTTTAACACCTTGGGTGAAATCCCAGTCTCATTACAGTCCATGAAAGCTTTGCCTTGACTTTTAATGGGGTTAAGACTTTACCCTTCGTGTTCTTTTGCTGAAGGAAAAACTGCATGGTAGAACTATAGCATTAGATTCAAGGACTAAACTCAGTCTGTAATCTGCATATACCTGTTCTGCTTGAAGTATATCATCTTTTCAGTAGTGTATATTTCTTCAAGAAAATACTGGCATTCAGAATAGATCTGGAAATAAAAAATGGTTTTGTTAAATATTTCTTAAGTAATTTAATAAATTATTTTAATAAAAAATAAATTGCATTTGTTCTACTTTGCTTGCAGAATGCATTTTAAAATAAAATATTATTTCTGTATCTGAGAAACTGGTGAAAATGCTCAGACTGATTGTCATGACAGCCAGCATACATGATGTCAGAAATTGAATTTCTAGAATAATCTTCTCATGACTTTATCTAAGAATAACTTTTTGTTCTTGTAGCACTTTGCCCTGAAAATACATCTGCGATAACAAAGTAGACATGACCTTTAGCAATATGATCAGAAATTCAGTGGTGCTCAAATCTTACACAACACAGTCCAGTTAACTGGATTATTATTGGGCTGACCAAAATAACCAGATGTACAAAATGATGCAGTATCTTCTTGTGTGTAGAAACTGGGATGTATTCACTAATAGGCTTTTGGGGTCTAACACTTTCTTTTTACGTCAAGGTATTGTCTGCCAAAATTCTGATCCCCTCCGACTCTGACAATCGAGTTAGCTGAATACTAGTGGCTTCTTTTCTTTTCCCATTTTTTGCTTCCCTCCCATCCCCTGCCCCATGATGTTGTTAATGGATCCGTATTGCTAGTGGTCCATATGTTGCCTGAGTTAGCAGAAATTTTCCACTCTATTTTCTTTACTCAAGCTTATATGGATGTATTGAAGGATCTGATAGCTTTTAGAGAAATTGGTCAAGAGAGAACAGGTATAGGGTTGAACTCTGCCAGGGAATTTACAAAGGTCACAAGAGATACTTAGTCAATAATTTTGTCCAGTAAAGTTGTGATTTTTGCACCTTGGAATTAACAAAGTGAAGAATTTTTGCCGAGATGTTCAGTCTGCTTAACTTTGCAGGCTTTCTGTCAGGCTCTTTCCTTGGTCAAAGATCACAAAGCTTTTACCATCTGAGGAGAGGGTGGGCACTGGATGTAGGACATGGCAGTGATTCCTCATGAGCTCTACAACTTACTGGGAAAAGGAAGACCATGCTGAGGATACAGTAAGTTTCCAGGTGACCTGACAGCGTTGTCCTTGGTTGTTTCTATGGGTTTGCTCCTGTAAAAAGGGTTGGGATTGCCCAGCGCCCTGGATCCTAGCATAGGCTGCTGCTAGTCACGCAACACCATTCTGGAAATGGAAATTAATTTGCAGAGATCACAAACCACAGTTGAAGTTTTTCATCAGCTTTACATCCTACGTAGTAACTGTTCCGTACCACTACCCTGGCTCAAGATAAAAGATAAGAACTGTACAAATTAATTTCCTTTCTGGAATGACAGTGTTAATAGCCTGGTGCAAGGCAGGCCTTTGTGTCGGTCCTCATATCGGTAAATGGGATGAGAAGTGAAGAAGAAAAACATGAGTCCAAAAGAAAGAGGAAACTTCATCATTTGTGTTTGGAATCCTTCACAACAGGAAAAAAAAAAGGGGGTAACTTTTTTCTTAGTGAATCAAAGTTTCTTTTCAGTGGATGTTTTCTTGGAGCAGTGCATTGCTGCTCTTGATGATGACACAGGTGTAACTGGATTCTTGATAAACATGGTTAAAAGTGCCTTTTCAATTAAGTTGTGTTTCTTTGAACTTACCCTGTTACTGTCCTCTATACTGGCAGCAATTTCTTGAGCTTATTGAAGTTTAGAATTTCCCACTAATGGAGAATTAATTTAACAGATTTATCAGTCTTCAGAGGTATTTCTGAATTACGTCTCCTGAACTGACTTTTCTGGCAGCATTTTTCTGGCTCACCTGGTCTCTTTGAGGAACTTAAGGTGCTTACTTTAGTTTGAAGGAGACAAAGTTTTGGAAATTACCCCAATGGGTTTATTTGGAGGTTTTTGTATGTGTCTTTTAATTTAATTTGATAGCTGCTTTTAGTTATCAGCCAGGTTACATTCAGTGATATCTTACATTGGTATAACTCAGCAGCTGGCAAATTAAAGCATTTAAATGCTTGTTTATTCAAGGTAAGGTGACTTATACTGCCTGCTGAAATATTTAACTAGTTTTTACTTGAATTCAAATACGAAGATTTCTCTGTCAAAGAATATATGGCCTGAAGTAGGGGAGTTCAAACCCTCACTATTCTGGAGTTTTATTTTTACTTTGCATTTCCTTATTTTTGTTTTTGAATAGTTGTGGCTAAAACATTTAAGATACCAACTTTTAATTTTGGTGCATATCCTCCTCACTTAACTTTGCTGTTCTAGGATTAGTTGGCAGTAACTTTAAGGCTACTTTTTTAGGGGGGAGGGGAAGGGGAGAGATTGGGGCTTTTGGGGGTTTTTTTGGTCCTTTGGGAGCATCCTTGAACCTTTTTTAATCTCCTGAAGCAACGGTTTTGGCAATGAAATTATTTACCCATAGTTTTCTCCTCTGGAGAGTTTGTTTCATCAAGATTCTCACATGTTCAGCCACCCACCTTGTCTGAGTTTGAAGCTGTACCTATTTGAGGTACTTTGTCTGCACCTTAATATCTTTCTCCTTTTGAAGTACGTTTGTGATAATTGTATAGAGTAGTTTACTTTTTGGGGCATAAAATTGTGTTTCTCTTGTGAAATCTGAATTGACTGTGGAATATTCTAGGGAAAGAAGTTGAAGGCAGAATAGCACAAGGCTAGCAAGTAATAGCAAGTAAAGGCCTTTTGCTCAAACTGTTATCCTCCTGCTACCCTTAAGGACCAAAACGTCTTGAAGACCTTGGAGTTCTGCCAGTCTTTTGATAGAGACTCAAGAATTAAAATCCTGTCAGATAATGTTCCAGATCTTCAGAGAAATAATTACAACCAACTTTCCCATTCTCATCCATCTCTTCCCTATTCTATTGATGATCTAGTTTAAATTAAAAAAAGCTTTTTTGTGGTCTAGCTTCATAATAGCGTTGTTCTATAATATCTCAATTTGTCTCAAGCAATTTTTCTAATAGTGTGCGTCAGTACAAGCAAACATGTGCTGAACATTTACTGCAGTTACATCTCCTTGGCAGATACATTTTTCAAACATCAGATGCGGTATTTTTGCAGAAGTGACATAAGGAGGGTTACTTTGGCTTTTGAAAACAACGTTAACCTTTATACATTGTACTGCTTATTCAGAAATCTCAGTGTGCTTAACGGATTATTAAGATAATTATGAAAATCTCTAATTTGCAGATGGGGGAAGCTGACACAGAGAGGGTAAATGTGTTGCCCAAAGGCACACATCAAAGTCAGAGTAGAAAAGGGAATGGAGCTCAAGACTCCTGACTTGCATCTCATTCAAACAAAATCCTCTTAAAAAGAGCACAGGTTGAACTGAGGCTGAAATGCTGAGATGTAAACAAGTTCTGCTAAGCAGTGGGAACGTTCCTTAGAAATATTTTATCAAAAAGGTGTGCTTTGCCCAGCAGTGTCTCTCTAATCCGCTCAAAGCTGCTCCTACCAGGAGAAGAAATGCTGCATAGGGTGGCACCTTTCCTGAAAAAATGACTCTGAGAGGGGCCTCAGTAGAGCTGATGGAAAGTGGAAAAAACGAGCAGCAGATACAGCATTTTCCTACGCTTCCTCTTGCTGCTCCCTGTTCTCATCTTCCGTAGCCAAGGTGCAAGCAAAATAAAATGAAATAAATGAGGATGTCCATTTATGGGGATCGTAGGCAAGTTTAGAGGACCATCTTTTTTGGACATCTCCAGTTTCAGAATTGTTATACCCCAAAATTAGATGCCTGGGTGCAGCACAGTGATTCAGATCGTGGAGGCTGGGTGCCTCTGCTCCCTCCCAGGCCAGGGCAGGTAGGTGGGCTTCTACAAAAGTGCAAGCTGAGGCCCACGAGCTGTGTGTAGAGACACTTAAAACTAGTGAGCAGGACACAGGAAGCCGAGAACTGTGTGAATTGCCGCCTGTCTTTCAAGCTTTGGTGTCTGACTTGAGGCTGCTTTTTGGGTGTTTCAGACCTTTAGGGAGTGTGTGTCTGGAGTCCTTTCCTGATTAAAGATGCTGAAGTAAATGTGGGTTTCATGTGTAGTTCCCCGTTATGCATCCTACAGAAGTGGAGCCAGTTTGAGGTTCCAGCCCCAGCTGCTTGCATCATTCCTCCCCACCACCCCCATTTCATCTCTACACCCCTCCCACCCTCAAAGATTTTGATTCCCTCATCTGTTTCAGAATATGGCTGTACAAATTGCTTTGTGGAATAGTCTGGTGGAAAAAAAGTCAGGCTCCCACTCTTCTCTTCCAGCCCTTCCCTCAGCCTCCCTTAAAAACAAAAACAAAAAAAAACCAACCCACCCCAACAGAGGGTGTTTTTGCATTTACAGTAGACTATTTCACTGAAAGAGTTTGAAGTGTGCCCATACAAACAGCTGAAACCGTACAGCTGAGAGTGCTGTAATCCCTGGGCAAAGAGGGAGGGAGAGGCAGGAAGATGCTGATGCTAGAACCTCTTAAACTGGCTTTGCTGGCAACAGCAAACTGCACCTTTACTCTCCGTAAAGGGAGGCTCTGGTGGTACGAGCATTCCCTCGGGAAGAGGGAGGCTTGCATTCAGGTCTCTTAGCCAGATCCATATCCTGACAGGATGCCCTCATGTAGTGGGTGATCTGTGACTACAGTTAATGTGTAGTTGTTGCTTTCTCCTTCTGTGGATGCTAGACCATAACACTGCCAAATGCAAGGCTCACCAGTGGGAAGAACAAGACAGAAGGGACCATGACTGTTATCTACAGATTAGGCTACTCTGTTTACGGGTTTCTACTTCTCACCCTCAGAATTATTTGACCTTTGTATTTGGTAATTGTTAAACAAGGAATCGGAAGTAATCCATGTGTCAAGGATTTGATTTTGTATCTGCTGTTTTGGGTGAAGTATTATACCCCATCAGATATAAGGCTGTTACAGCAAAAATACACAGCATGAGGAACTGCTTTGCAGGCTATACTTTGTAGTCTGGGTTGGGTTTTTGGGTGTGTTTTTTTTGTTTGTTTTGTTTTTTTTGTTTTTTGGTTTTTTTTGTCTTTTCATTTTTTCTAAACAGACTTTGACAGTTTCCCTTTGAAAGTTTGTATGTGTTTGTCCTTTTTTGGCATTTTTTATTATGTCATCCAAGCTATACAGATAAGTCTCAAATGATAAATTTCTGGAAGTTTTACAGGTCACTCACTACAGGTGAGTGATCCTAATAACAATTCTGGTGAAGGAGTGCTCTCACATTAGATTATTTCTTTATTAGATGTGTAAGAATCAACATGACATGTTTTTTAACTGTACTAACTGCAGGAGAAGCTCCATTTTATTATCTGTATATCTCCTCAAAAAAGAACACAGTCCCCATGTGTGGACTTTCTCATGCTTAATATGATAGCAGTTCTGCAGCTGACATTTTTCTCCCACGAAGATTCACTGACACCTAAGGTGTGGTGGTCTCCTGGTGCTATCTTAAGGTGGAGCTATGTCTTTAGTTCAATTCGAGTGTGCTCAGATCATCACCACTGGGTAATCTCAGACCTGACTTGTTTCAGACGAAACTAAACTGAAAATAGGCTTTAGGAGGATACCTACTGTGCTTGAGCCAGTAATCGGCTTTGAGATCACTGGACCATGTCAGAACTAGTGATAAGAAACCCCCTGCAACACATGTAGTGTGGACACTAGTTTCTCAGCACCAGCTGTTCTGCTTTATAGATCTGTTCCTGTTGATCTACACTACTTGCTGATCTAAATGTAAACTCGATTTAATTGACTCTTTCACTGAATCAGTTGACTGAAGTGCATCCATTGAAAATGTAGTTTCTTTGTAACCGATGCCCTCAGAACAACAAGTTAAAAGTGCTGGGCTCCATGTTGTCTACATTTGACTATCAGAGAGCCTTGTAGGAAAGTGAGTCTTGATGGGGATGTAAGCAGCATTTACTAGCGCATGCCGCCTTTTTTTAAAATTTTTAAATTTTTTTTTTTTTAATTAGTTGAATTGACATGTAGGGGACATTTAGGTACCTAGCAATGTGGTCTTTGAGATCTGCTGTAGGGAAGTGCACAAGGTAAGGAGGTGCCTAAAAGAGCCTTTGGGGTAGGTAACTGTATGATGAGTCTTATGGGCTGGAGCAATGCGATTTAACTTCCTAAATCTCAACAGAACAAACTTCAGCTGAATAAAACTTGCTTACACATTGTATATACACATTTTTACAAATTACTTCCTATTGCTCTTTCTGTTTTTTTTTTTTTTGTTTGGTTTTTTTTTTGTTTAAGAGATGGAGCAAAAAATGGTATCAACCACATGAGAACTGAGGAAAAAGCTGTTCCTATATTTGCAGCATACTTATCACTTCATGTCTCAGTTCACATCTGTTTAAGTTATCTGTTTTTAGCTTTTTGTTTCCCTGGCAATGAGAGCAAACACTATGTTACTGCAACTTCTAACAATAACTCTCTGTTTCTGTATTCTGCTGTACTAAGCTGGTCCCAAAGAGATTCACATAAAATCGTTCTTTGTAACCAGCTATATTTCATATGGACACTATCTGTAAAATAATTATGTATTCCTGATGTCCAAATACCCTACAAGGTTATTAGTGTGTACCTACATAGGCATTTCTGATAATATCCAGTCTGACACTAACTCTGTATAATATAAACTCTATAAAAAACTGAAAATATGCACACCCCTAGCCATGGCAAAATTCCATCATGTGCTTGAAATGTTCAACCAAAAAAAACCCCAAGAAGTTTAAAAATAATTATTATAGTGGCGCCTTTCTTGCTGCTGTGTAGCTGAAGTCCTCCTCACCATCTGCCGCTGTATGCAACTGAGATTTAAAACTCTGGCTTGTAAATAAATTGTGGTCTGAAGTTACTGATACAGCCTTTTGTTCAGTGAGCAGGCAGCTCAGCTAGTGAAATAGCTGTCCTAGTACTCAGAGGTAAGGGTGTCTTCAGCTGCGTTCTCGGCAGGTATCCTCTAGTGCCTCAGTGCATTACCAGCTTCTGTCTCCAGCTATGAGTTCTATGGATTTGGGGAATAATTTACACTTAAAAAGAGATGTACGTAGTATTACCCTTTTCACTTTGTGCTTTTCTCTTCCCGTTGGAGTTTCCCCAGTCCATAGGCTGTAGGATGGTGGGAATGCATTGTAAAAGGCCGAAAGAATCTCAGATAACGTGGAGAAGCAGTGACTGAAGGATATGATTCTGACATAGAAGTGCACCGAACTTTTTATTTGAAAGAAACTCTCATGAATAGTAGTGGATTTTGGTTGAGGACAAGAATGGTGGCGTTTAGCTTTTTGAGTCATTGGTCTTCAGCCAAGTAGGACTGGGTAAGGCTTAGATCAGAGCCAACAAACTAGCTTCTAATCAAAGAGCAGTAACTGTCCTTTTATTGCACTACCGTATAAACACAGTTTAGGATGAATACTGTCTCCATGGGCACCAACCTAAAAACTTCCAAAACTTTAACTTGGAAGCTATACCTTAAGTTGAACATTCCTGCAAAATACTGAATCCATTGCTAAAAATGGTTACAGTAAGAGTTGTTTAACAGACTGCATTTGTCTGGCCAAGGCAGTAGATTGCATAACTCGAACTGGACGCGCCCAGCCTAGCTGCTTCCATGTTGCCTGTGGTATGGAATGTAGAGCTAGCTGGACTGGACGCAACACTCCCTCTCAACAGCTAAGATCAAGTGATGTCTGCTGAACTTCCAGGCATGGTTTGATACTAGTTAATGAGATGAAGTTCTGAAGAATATTTAACTATCCCTCTGCAGGGATAGTTAAATATTCATGAAAAAGCTAGCAGTAACTTGAAACCAAACTCTTTCAACACATCTCCTGGAACATTGTTTGGGGTTGCATGTCACAAAAGCATCAGACTTTTTCTTTTACATGTTTGACCTGCATCTGTAATAGCAGTAAATTGACGGAAGGCATTGTTTCTTCGTAACTATGAGGTTCCTTGCAAAGACCAAAACACTTAAATAGGGTATTTGCAATGTGGCAAAGATGCTAGAGGAGGAGACGGCCATGTGAAGTATCATCAAATAAAAATATGAACAGAGATAAGCAGGAACTTAAAAATTTGCAAACTGTGCCGTTAGTGCAGAAATGCATTTCAAGTGACTTGAAATTAATTTTATTTTATTTTTTTTTTAAATAACTTCAGTCTTTCATGAATGTTTCTTGTATTTCAGTAATCACCTAGGGAAGAGTCTGCAGCTGCTGATGGACAGAGTGGATGAAATGAGCCAAGACATTGTTAAATACAATACCTACCTGAGGAATGTAAGCAAACAGCAGCAGCAGAAACACCAGGTTAGTAACATGGAAAACCTAAATGAGAGGACTTTTTTCCCCACAAAATACGGTTTGGGTGGTGTTATCCAAGACAGATGAATTTGGATCTAAGCAAGATAAAATTCTTACAGAAACATATCCATTAAGTAAATTTATAAAATGTGATAGTCAGTGGGGAATTATCAAATGGATTCACTTCTGCTGACATGTAGTGTCATTTCTTTGCTATTTAATGTGTTTGTTAGTGATTTATGGTAAACCAAAATCATTGATAAATATGGTGTGGACACAGGGGTTAGAGGTTTAGTAAACAAAATGAAAGAGCTGAAACTACAAGTGAATTTTTCAAAAAACCCCTGAGTTTTAATACCATCACATGTAGTCATGCATCTAGAAATAAAGAAACATGGTCCATATGTAAAAGACAGCAAACTGTTCTCTGATAGGAAATGACATTTTAGTCGTGTTTTGTATGAGTAGACAGTGATACAGATTAGGTGATGCTGACTTTTAATTCCTGATGCCAAAGGGCCTCTTTAAAGTCCAAAATAGTCTGATAAGAGAATAGTGAGTATGGAGACAGGCTCTAGGTGGCCCTGCTTGAGCAGAGGGGTTGGACAAGGTGACCTCCAGAGGTCCATTCCAACCTCAGCCATTCTGTGATTTGGAGATGGTATTGCTTTACCAAATGCAGCAACAGCAAATAAAGCAATACTGTGTCTAATTATAGAAGAATGCTGTAAATTGGAAAAAAGCACTATGAGTGATTTAAAAGCCTGGTAAGCAGATCTTAGTGAACACAATTCACTTCACGTGATAAATTAAGTTAACGAGCGACTTGCCTACTCAAGAAGTACCTGCATGAAAAATAAATTTGAACTCTCTAATCTAGCAGACAAGATTCAGTATCGGCCAACTGAAAATGGGCCAGGCCACTTTAAAGATAAAATATTGCAGGTATTGCCACACAAAGTAGCTAATTATAAAAAAGAGCACCTGTGGTTCATGTGAAATGCTTCATCACTGACTATTTTAAAATCAAAATTGGCTTTTTTCACTGAAATGTAGCTTGAACAGGGAGTACTTGAGGGAAGCAGCACATGATCAGTGGTCTCTCCTGGCTTTGTAATTCCCAAGGACATAGAAGCTTCATGCGTGTTATCTTCATAAAATTTATTTTCCTTTGCTGCCTAATTTGAATAGAAAGATGGCATCCACTTCAAAGGTTTTTTTGTTAATAACAAGGGGATCTATTTATTTTGAAAAGCAGAGCAAAATAGGTTCCATGGTGTCTCACTTCATTTCTTTACTAACTATAGCTGCTTTAGTAGTGGCTTATTGCAGCATAGTTAGTGGTCTTAACTTCATTTTTAAAATGGAGCAATTGTGATTAAGAGCAAGCCGTTTCAATAGAGAATAATAGGCAGACTGCTGAGAAGTGAATGGGGTAATGCAAAGAAAGAAGAAACTACATGCAATTCACATACAAATATGGGCATTTAAGATTTTATTTTTAACATTGTCCAAAAACATGTATTTGTCACTCCTACTGGAAAAAAAATTACTTAATTTGAGTATGCCACCAAGTATGAACTGTTTTCAGACTCTTATGCACAGATACATTTAAGTAAGTGAGAGAAAACACCCTGTACTCTTTGGCCTGATTATTTTAAAGATTTTGTTTTTGTTGAATATGAGGGCTTCCATAGACAAACCTTACAACTAATTCCTGGCTGTGACATACAGTACAAAATCTCGCGTACATGTTTTTGAATGTGTGTACTTCTGCAAGAACAAATGTTTATCCAATATCTGAAGAAATGGTCTGCCTTAATTTTTATAAAGTTTGAGTAATCTACGTGGCAAAGGGAAGCACTGAAAAGAAATCTGGTTTTGTTTTTTTTTTTTTTTTAAATAGAATAATTTCTACAAACTGTTACTCTAGTATATCCTCTGGTAACACACACAGAAATGGCATCAAAGTGGCAGAATATCTGAAGAACTGGAATGGAGAAATGAACCATTATGCTTTGTTTCAGCCACCACTTTGCTCTCAGTTTAGAGTTAATATTTTTTGGCTTAAAATACCTTGTTTAATCAAGTTCTCTTCCCCTTTCACATTAATATTGTTTTGACCTTTAACTTGCATATAATTGAGTATTTCTGGTTTGTACAACTATTTGTGGTAATGGTGGCTTATACCTACATATTCCAACCCTGTTTTCCTTTTTTGCTTGGGGAGATGGAAGCCTTTATCTACCATGCTGTATTCTTTCTGTCAGATACAGTATTTATGAAAAAAATTTAAAAATTAATGTCACCACCTCAGTACCACATAATTTTCCAGTGCCTCACTTATTTAAGGTGCCAACTTGGGGAGGGGGGAAACGCTTGCTACCACTGAATTGATATAAATTGTGAATTGCATTTGCATTATTTGAAAGAAACTGAATTGCACTGAATAAGTATAAATTTTACAACGTACTTGCTGGTTAGGTAAAGAGTGTCTGAAAAGAAAAACTTTTTGCTGCTTTGGAAATCCTGTTGCATTCGGTTTCTGTTGCTTTATTTGCAGTACCAGCAGAGACGCCAGCAAGAAAATATACAGCGTCAAAGCCGAGGAGAAGCCCCTCTTCCTGAGGAGGACATCAATAAACTTTTTAAACCACCACAGCCACCTCCAAGAATGGAGTCACTCCTTATTGCAGGTAACGTTCTAGCAGCCTCTTCAACTCATCTTTTCATATATGAAAGTTAGCTTGGGAAAAAGTGCAGTTGTTACCTTAGAAAGCATCTTAGTTTTTCATTACCTTTGCTCATTACGGTGTGATATTTTGGCATTGGTAGTATTCCAAATACTGTCCTTTATTTGGGCAAAGGCAGTGGTTTCAACCTGTGATCTACAGCCTTAGTGTCTGAAATATTAAAAAATAAAGGTAGCGAAGAAAAAAAACCTTATTGCTAGTAGGCTGTCTGTGCCTGTGTTAGAAAGTAAGCTTCCACAAGCAGAATAATTTTAAACCACCTAGGTAAGTAACAGAGGCATGTTATGCATGCAGATACGAACATACGTAATTTTCTGAAAGCAAGCCACTGTGTTTAAGCAGAATGGCTGCATAAAGCTTTAAACTTGATGTATGGAGACTTTCTCCCTTTATTTCTTGTTTTGCCATGATACCTAGCTCCTGCTTGACCATCTGTGCCTCCTGGGTTGATGGGAAAGGGCAGGAGCAGCAGCCAGAGCCTCTTCCTGGCTCCATTCTGAGAGGGTGAAATGGGATTTTAAAGGAGAGCTGGAGAAATGGCCCACAGAGCAGGCTTTCTGCACAAATGGGTGTAGTGACTAGTGCAGACAATAGGCTGCTCCTTGCACTCATACCCCAGCTCCTCCCTCAACTCCAGAAGTCAGGGGGCTGTACAGGCAAGAGGCAGGAATATGCTGTTTGGGCTGGAACTGCTGAGTCAGAGCAGTTGTTTGCAGTCCTAAGTTACTGGTAACATCCCTAGGTGTTGAACTGGCTGTTGCAGCAGGTGAGAAGATTTTACTTTTAATTTCACACGGAGTTGGGATAATTTCTTTGATTTCTGTGGCCAAAGTTTTAGGGAAACTATCCCCATCTTCCTGCACCCCAAGGTGAATGAAAATGTAAATGGAAACAAAGCGTAGGTATAGGTCCCACCCCCTCTATTTCTTCAGCTTACTGGTACTTTGCAGTACATATCCACAGTTCGGTACAGAAGTCAGTGCCTGTGCTGTGCCTCCTGGAAGGGTAAAAATATCTGGGACCTCACAGTGGCAACAGAGAGCAGAAAACCTAGATGCCCTGCTAAGTAATCTAAATTTGGAAAATGTCATGAGAAGCAAATTGTTTAACTACAGCAGGCTTTATGGATCAGTTAGCTACCACCTTTGTTTTGTACTGAGAGAAAATTAAACCAAAATCTGGTAATTTATTGTACAGAAAAGAGTGCTTTGACATGGGAAAGAAAAAAAAAAGTGAATTTGAACTACCACTCTTAAATTTTGGAGTGACCAAGAGATTGTTATTCTAATATTAATACTGTTTCATACTGCTAATAAGTGCTGCTTTTAGAAGAAATAATGTTCTTGATTTATTATTCTTTCCAGAGTCTTTAAAAAAACCCTATTGTTTTGATAGTTTTTACCAGTTAGTGAATCCTAGCAGCTTTAAAGCATTTAAAGACTCAGCTTTAGCATAGCTTAAAAATGCAGTGGAAGCGTTGTATGTGTGTACACGTGTTTTATGAAAGTGATGGCTTAGCATGAATCATCTCTTGTAAGAGGAGGAATTGAAAACTATTATACCTAAAGGAAAAAACAGTTTACAGCCAAAGCACTCCCTTTGTTCTTTTACCATAGTCAGGGGAAGAACTGAAAGCATCCACTTCAACTTAGATGAAGCAAAGTTTGTGGATAAAGAACGAAACTTAGCTCTTTTGTCTCTGAGGCATTTAAAAACTTTTCAAATAGAGCATTAAATTGAGAGTTTATAGGCCTTCTAAACAGTCTTAATTTTGATTAAACTGGCTTCATGTTTTGCTATTTCTAGCTAACAAGGGAAATAACTTGTAGCAGTACGTGTATAAAAATGTTTTGATGGGCATGTTTGATTTTTAAAGCACTGACAACTCTTCATACCCTGATGATTTTTGAAATAGCTAATAGAGGGAAATATTAGGTGGAAAAAAAGGCTAGCAAAATGTCAAACAGGAGTACCACAATTTTCCATCTGCTACTGAAGAATATTTGTTACAGATATTTTAATAGGGACAGCAGATGCATAAGAACAGAGCTCAAATTAATCTTGTATTTTTAGACCAAGTAAATTGAACAATTAATTTGATAAAGCTTCCAGTACAGCAGCAAGAATTGTTTATTCTTTTTATTGTCATATGTGTTTTCAGAAATTGTATGTAATAGAATTGTAGGAAAATTAAGGGGGTTTTGAGCATACCAGTTGACCTATTATGCTAATTTAGTTTCTTCTTTTTCCCAAACCTATTTGGGAATACTGAAAAAATTCCAAAGTATAGAGTAGTTGAGCTGGTTTGGTTGCTTCTTTCTAAATACTGAATGATTTATACACATTTGGCTTTTTAAAAATGATGTTCTAAGATGTCTTCCTGAATTTCAGAACTGACAAGGGTTTACTCTTCTTTCCTTTTGACAGGTCAAATTAATACCTATTGCCAGAATATTAAGGAGTTCAATGCACAGAACCTGGGCAAGCTTTTCATGGCTCAAGCTCTCCAGGATTACAACAATTGAAGAAACTTTGCTGTAGCCCTCAAGAAGAAAAGTTATTTACAGTTTTATACTGTTCATGATCCTCTTGAAAATTTAGCATATTGGGAAAAGAGTCTTGTAAAACAGAGTCACCTTGGTTTGTGTAGATTTCTCCTGTAAGAAAAATAAAAGCAAATTTTAACGATATTTTAGTATTTCCTTATTTGTTGGCCGGATTGGACTGGAATTTTCTGTGGTCACTCAGGTTTTCTAGATGTTTGGCAGTTATTTGTGTTTAGTCATAGCAAATAATACAGGTTTTATTTAACTTGGAATCTGAAACAAAACCAAATTATTAAAAATGTTCAGTATAGCTGACTTCATAGAAGAAATCTAAGATTTCCCAGTTTTGGTTGAGAACTTACAACCGTAATGTGCAAGTCACTTGGAGCAGTTGCTCATTTTTATTTTAATCTGTTTGGACAGACTGGTGCAATGGACCTTCCATATCACAAATAGTTCATAGGCTTCACATTCGGAACATAGAGAATGAGCATTAACGTGGAGACTGATCTGCACGATAGCATGCTAAGCTGTGTTCCCATTTCCTTTGAAATCCAGTGATGCTTCTGAAATCTTCATGACAGAAACCGTAGAAGTAGCTAACCTGGAGCAGCTGCTGTGGTGTAAATGGACCCCATAACCTGCTCTGGATTAACTTTGCCTTCTGGATGTGCCTTTATTCCTGAACTCGGGCTACTTATCTTTTTAACAAGAATGTGAATTTAAAGGTTTAACACGTGGCAACTCACACATGGTACTGTCATTGATTTTTTTTTTTTTTTTTTTAATTCCGCTTGAGTTCTTTCTTGCCTGTCATTGTGCGGTGAGTTCTGAGAGTCTAAAATGGCTGAAGGAGTGTGGTTTGGTCTTTTAAAATAAATAACAACCTCTAAATATGGACCTAGCATGGAATATTTCAGCCTCTAAGGTGGATGTTTTGGAAAGTCGGAAGTGTGTGAAAACTGGGGGTTAGACTAAGAACTTACTCTTTTCCAGTCTAAACTATAGTGAGTGCAGTATTTATGTAAATATGGATCCAAATTTTGTTCGGCCCTCACATATCTGGCAAATTGCCTGTCTGATCTTTTGCCTTGGAAACTCTGGGCACCTTTGTGATAGCTTTCATACAGTGAACTTCTCCCAAATCGAAGATTAGTTAAGTATCCAGCTACAGTGCCACATGATTGAGTTTCATTTCCTATACAAATAGTATTCAAACCCGTGTTAATTTTCTAGTTTTCTGAAGGACCAAAATAACCACCAGGGAGCAGAACTAGGAGCAGATAATTAGACTGAGACATTTGAGATAGAAAAAACGAGCTCCTGGATAACTGGGAAGAGAAGACTGACTCTGTAGTGACTGTGCATATAAGGAAGCAGCAGTAACATTATACATACTTAAAGGGGGCATTAGCAAAATAAACACTTGGAATAGGTTAAAAACAAGCTGTGTGTTTTGAATTAGTTCTTCAAGATTGAGAATGTATATGCGAGAAAGAGGCCAGTAATATTCTACTGTGCTGGAGTTTAACAAGGTCGGTGAATTTTATGTGGCTAGATCAGATGTGCTAAATGTCAAAGTCCATGAAGAAATACGGAAGACAACAGCAGAGACTTGCGGCTTCTAAGGGTATGGATTTGAGTCAGACAGGGGAATGAGGTACAAAAGTAGGTGGAGATGATTTGACTGTTCTGAATCACGCTTTGGTCTTCTGTCATGGTGGAAATAATTAGAGGAAGCTTCTCTGAGTGAGGGAGGTGGAGTCAGTTGAAGCAATTCATCTATAAATGAGAATCAACAGCTGTGGAGATCAGGAATTAAAAGGGATGGGGCTGTGTCTCTGTGCTGGGTTCGGTGTGAGCTTTCCCTGCTATCTCTGTATTCCTGGAACTTTGCTTTTACATATTCTCTTCCTAATGTGAGTGAGCTGGCAGCTCATTCACCGTAAGACATGTCCTTTCCATTTTTAATTATCAGAGCACTACCTATTTCTTTCTCCTTCCTTGGCTGTGAAAAGCTTTTCTGTGTACTAATAAAAATGTAGTGATATGAGAGTCTTTAAAAATCACCTCTAAAGAAGTCAGAACTTCTTTTCAGTCAGCGAGCCTGTCGTCATTGCAGAGGCAAGCAAGGCCTCTGCCCCGTGGTTCCATCTCCATTATGTGTCCACAGGGAACGCGTATGCACACAGGAGACACAATGTGCATGTAACGGAAAACCTTCCCTGCAGTCATTAGTTATACACGTAGTCCACATCTAGCCATCGTCTCTCCTGTCACGCCTCTAACCGTGCAGGTCTGTGTTGAGATAACTGTTCTGTAATTGTTTTTTATTTGTGCAGAACTATAGTCCGTATAAGAGAGAATGTTACTTTGGAATCCAGCTCTAATTAGGATGAGTCTTACAGGCAAGTCTTCTAAGCTAGGTGTTCTGCAAGTCTTTCAATATTGAGGTTTGAAAGGAGAAAAAAGACGATTATTTTAGTTTTGATGCTGAAGAAAAACAGTATTTCTTCTAGTTGGTCGATACTTGGGATCTTCACCAGTATAGCTCCAATTTTGCTGTCACATTTACTGCCTTTGCTCCACTGCTACTTGTAAAATGCTCTAGTTGTACTGATAATTTGAGCCTCTGTGGGACGTGAAGTGCCATCTCCCTTAATTGTAGCACGAGCCTGGTCATGCTGCCATGGCTGCCTGCTTAGGGGAGGGTGTGGTCCTCTGCCTCAGCTGCCTTTTCACGTGTAGACAAAACGTAAGGGCTTTGCTGGTGCGAGGTAGGGTTGGTGCAACTTGGTGTTGCATAGTTAGAAAGTCCGTGCTCCTACAGTTGGAGGCAATGCTCTCCCTGAGGAGTCACAGTAATGGGTGGTGCATGCCCATTCCACAACACGAACTGGAATAGGTTTGTCGCTGAGCCTTTCTAACAATCTGAAATGTGTCTGGTTATACTGACAGCCCTGAGGTTATCTTCAGGACAGGCAATAGGAAAGGATGCTACGCTTTGGACCATCTGCTTGGTTAACTAAGAAAATACGTGTAATTCCTCAGATATGGTTAACTGCCACAGTTGTTACCAGAGACTAATCCTTTATATTAATATTTAAGGAAAATTAAACCAAACGGAAGAGGGCTTTTCTGTAATCCAAACATACTTGAGGTCCCCTTATCATGACATCAAGATACGTACCAGTATTCCCTTCTCCTTCTGGTGTTTTCAAAGTTGGACCAAGCTCTATCTGAGCTGTAAGCATTCTGCCGCTGACTGCCCACGTGGAGGAAACCTGGGGTGCTTTCCCCAGTTGTTCTACATTAGGTTATTATGTCCTTTTTCTTCCCGGCTCCACGTGATATTCCCCCAAATACTGAAATGTTTTAGAGGCTGAATTTCTACTCCTCTGCATCCTGTCAAAGTTTGGACTTTGTGCAGAGCTGAACAGCGTGAGTGCAAGGTACTGCCAGGTATGAATGGGTAGCGTTTGTGCAGATGTCAACAACTGCACAGAGTACAGAGTAGAGAAGGTCTGGGTGAGGTTGCAGATGTCCTTTTTGGTGTAAGAACTGGCAGTGGCAACCAATAACACTGGTAAAGAGCAGCAGACATCTTTGTGTTTATGCTCTTTAAGCTTTGCAAATTGCTAAGCACAGATTCGTTCATTTAATCTTCTGGTTGGTCAGTATTGCCTGGTTTTTTGCCTTCTTATGAGTCTGTGATATGACAAATCACTGTTGACAATCTGAGACATCTTTAAGAGGCAAGCGCTATTTAATGGTTCTCACTTGATAGTCAAAGGACTTCTGGTGCTCTGTTAAGTCATCGTTAGGAGCTGGTGATGCAAATAATATCACCAGCCAAAATATGTGCAATGTGTGCTGTAAGAGGAATTGAACTGCTCTCTGTAGAACTGCTTCTCATCCCGTTTGCTAGCCCTGGGGTGAGAGATATGTCCCTCATGATTTTCCCTGCCTGTGCATTCTCTTCCCCTAGATTTTATGCTTCCTTTTGGTTTTCTTAAGATTTTGCCCACAGCTTGTTGATTTTTAAGCAAAAAGAGCATACTGCTCTAAACCCAATGCCTTCTGTCATTATGTGCTTTATTTCCCATGAAATTCTTCTGGAAAGCTTTATCTGCAGTTGGAAGGATGCTTTACATTTTGTGATCTGAACATCAAATTGATGGTGGAAGTTTCAGTTGCTCAGGTGTCGGGTATGGTCCCGAGTTTAACTTTCTCATGCCCCTGGCCTTCAGCTGCAGGGGATGGAATGCACGGGCACTGCTCGGGAGACGGCGGTGCTGCTCCGTGGGACTCGCCCAGAGGGAGCGAGTCAGAAGCTTTTCATGCCGACTTTACGACTGGAAGGAGGTTTATACAAAGTTGGGCCTGTGTTCTGGTTTTTTGATCTGTTAATTGACAGAACAGATTGCTGTTGACACAACTCATCATATGCTGAGTGGTAGCGAATTGCACAAAGCTGTAGAGAATGTCTTTAAAAACAACAGCTTTGGCAAAAGGCTCCTTAGTAAGAGAAAAGTTAATGTCTTATTTCAATTAAAGCAAACATTTATATGTGAGGAAAAATGGCCAGATCCATTTTACAATGATATTAAAAGGCATTAGGGTGTCAGTAAAATAAACAAGGAAGGGTAGCAATGTATTTATCCAGCAGAAACACAGCTAAAGACTTCAAAAGCTTTATAAGATTAAAAGAATGTGTGCAATAAGGATTTCCATTCCGATTTAAATGATCGTTTTATTAATAAATCTCTCACCATTGCTGAGAGTGGTGTTCCTTAAATATCGTACGACGCATCAAGCTTTTGATCTTTTCTTCTTCTGGATTTGAGCAATACAAATTTATATGCAAAAATGTGTCCTGTTTTTGTCATTCAGTGTATGATTTCATCTCTTGTATCTCAGTAAAACTGACAAGAGTCATATCCAACAGGTTAGACAGTTGAAAGCTGATTGAAAGAGTCGGGGGTCTCATCCCATGTGCAGTGTTTGCTTGCTTGCTGTCCTGGTTTCAGCTGGGGTAGAGTTAATTGTCTCCCCCGGTAGCTGGTACAGCGCTGTGTTTTGGGTTTAGGATGGGAAGAACGTTGATAACACCCTGATGTTTTCAGTTGTTGCTCAGTCGTGTTTAGATCAAGTCAAGGACTTTTCAGCTTCTCCTGCCCAGCCAGCAAGAAGGCTGGAGGGGCACAGGAAAGGTGGGAGGGGACACAGCCAGGACAGCTGACCCAAACTGGCCACAGGGGTATTCCATAACATGGGACGTCATGCCCAGTATATAAACTGGGGGAGTTGGCCTGGGGGGGATTGCTGCTCGGGAACTAACTGGGCATCACTCAGCGAGTGGTGAGCAACTGCATTGTGCATCGCTTGTTTTGTGTATTCCAGCCCTTTTATTATCATTGTCACTTTATTGTTATTATTATTATTATTTTCTTGCTTTCTGTCCTATTAAACTGTCTTTATCTCAACCCACGGGTTTTACTTTTTTTCCCCGATTCTCTCCCTGATCCCACTGGGTGGGTGGGGGGGAGGTGAGCGAGTGGCTGCGTGGTGCTGAGTTGCTGGCTGGAGTTAAACCATGACACTTGCGTATCCTGATGTTTGAAAACAAATGCAAGGATTTAAAGTAGGTTTTGTCTGTCACAGAATTGGTTATTTTTTTTTTTGTTCCCAAATCTTTCACTTGGCTTCTTTAACATTAGCAACTTTAATTATTAGCCTCCAGGTTGCATCTAAGGCAGGAAAACATATAACTGGAATGCACCAGTTGCAACAGACTTACCTGTTTCGAGGTGTGGTAATAAATGTGCCTGAAAGTGAAGTCTAACTAATAATGACCAATTTATATATCTTAGGAGAAGTAGTAAGCAATATGATGATTAAAGCTAGTCTGTCTTACAAGCAGATTGTAACACTGCTTTGGACCAGTGTGTGACTTCCACACAGATGATTCCCTACCCCCCCCCCCCGGCCCCAGCAAAATGCGTGGTGATATTAATTGCTATAACATTTAACATAACACAGTAGTCAGGCAAATCCATTGTTACTAGCTATGAAAAAAACTAGTTTCCAAAATGATTAGCAATTACGAGCTTCAATGATGTTAACAACTTGTTTACATGGACTACAAGGTCATACTCAATTTGTTTTTAACATGACTCCTGAAGCCATGTTCTAAGACTGTCTAGGTTTCTAGTACAATTAGGGGGAAAAAAAAAAAACCCAAACCCTTTCAGTTTATAGAAGAGCACTTTCTACAGTTATATATGTGAGCACAAGCAGTCATGGACTTGGATTCTTGGGGCTTTTTGATCATCTTAGTTCAACCACAAATAGCTGTTCACAATGACTCCTACGCACAACTGCCACGTTGTTATCTTCAGCTCCCTCCAGGAGTTCCTTGCTCTCGCTCTTCCGCGTGTGTGCTGGTCCAGGGCTCTGCCTCGGCCGCCGGGCTCCCGGCCGAGGCCACGCGAGCGGCTGGCCGTCGCTGCCTGCTCCCAGCCCCTCCGGGGCTGCCTGTCGTGCAGGTCTGCCCTGGGACCTCGGCCGCTCAGCCCACCGATCTGTCATCTCGTTGCACTTGGCCGGTGAGTTTAGAAGTTAGCAGAGCGGAGTTAAGAGACTGCGTAACTGCGTAAGCTCTGTTTCTTTAGAAAAGCTCAGCGTAACCCTTCGTTTCTGCTGATGTCAACAGCTGGGCGTAGCACAGGGGGTGCGTGCGTGAAGAGGAAGCTGTGCAGATTTGGGTTCGCGTGGACCATCAGCATCCGTCCTGGGGCGGGTAACATAGATTGCAGTTGAACAAGCTACTTGGAAATGCGAAACTCTCCCATTCACTAACTGATTTCCGTAAGACTGCCATGAATATTTAGTGAATCCCCACTCTCAAAGGAAAAATTTCTACTTGGGAAGGATACCCAGACATTTAAATATTATGTATCTGTAGAAGGGAAATAAGGTGACTTATGAGAAGAGGCTTCTGAATTGAGCACTAAACCAGTTACGAGGTCGTGAACTGACTGGATTGTGGCTGTCTGCAAATTACACATGCTGGCATAAAAGTCAAATCCTATAGGATTTGTTGGTATGAATATATCTTAAGAATTTTCATTAGATCACAATGTTATTAGAAGAGACTCCTTTTGGATATTTATGGTATTTTCCTGCTCTTGAAATAAATGACTGAAGTGGTACAAATAGGGCATCTGAAATTTCTCATCCCCTTCGTAGGCGGCGGCTGCTGCTTCCTCTCCTGGGACAACCGAAGCTTTGCTTTTCTCCTACAAAACGTGGGAGGGCTTTTCTCACTGAAGGAGGCGAAAGGGGACCTGGGCGATGGGCCGAGCAGTCCCAAAGGAGGAAACCACCACGCCTGGAGAGAAGCTTGTCCCTGTCTTGTGGCCCACTAGCCACAAACTCTCCTTGCCACCGCCTCTGCCTGCCACCCCAGCAGCAGCTGTGAACTTGCCACTCCTGTCGCTAGGGCGTAGGTAGTGACGTTGGTAGACATAGGTGAATAATTGCTTTATGTAAAGAGCAGCTGCTCTCGAGATGAAACATAGGAGCTGCTTCATCATTCACAGCTGCCTGCCAATGTAGATATGAGCCTAGCGGGAATCCTGTGTCTAAACCTGGACACGGTAGATCTGGGTGAATGCCCTGAGCAGGTCCTTGAATCCCAGCGCTTCACTCTTCCAGTGTGAAAAGCAGTGAGTCTGTCTCTCTCGTATTTGCAGAGTGTAAGCTCCTTAAGACAGATGCCACGACTGTCATACGCGTTTGAAGTGCTTCATGTGCTCAATCCAGCCCATGCTCAGCAGGTCCTTGATATCATTTGGAGAATCTAAATATAATTGCCTGATTATTACATCTTATGGAGAAAATAGTACATGATTAGGCCATTAAAAGGTTGTGTGCTGAGTAACTGTATGAAGATTGCACTGACAATTCAGGTTTTTCTTGTCTCTTGAGAGCTCAGATTTCCAAAGTTTAGTAAAGCATATTTTATTGTATGAATCTGTGTAGACTGCCATGCCAACTGTATTTTGAGGCTGTATTGGAAGCACAGTTACCCTCTCTCAGAGCTAAGTGAGTGGAAAACAGCAGCACAACGCAATTACCTGCTATATGTACCGGACAGCAGAGAGGTGTTAATGGGCTGCTTTGCCGCTTGCCAGACAGCGAAGCTGTGTTGAGGCCAAAATGTGTAGAAGTGATGAACCCTCCTAGCTTTGTAACCCTACCAGCCATACAAGGTTGTTCTGCCTGACCTCTTCTTAGCACCTGCTTTTAATTTCCTATGTTTCTTAATTCTGTAATTAGCTCATCACTTTATATGTTTTCAGCATACTCTGTGCTCTTTTTCAGCCTTCATCCATGGTCATTCTTTGAATTTTCAGCAGGGTGATGATCAAAGCTCTCATTTTACTTTATGGAAGCACCAGAGCTTTTGATTTGAAACTGTAGTTTTTCTCCTTTTTTTTCTTTTTTTTTTTTTTTTTTTTCTTCTTTTCTGTAACCTCAGTCTTGGAAATAACTGAATCCCTTGAGCAAAAGCTTCCCAAAAAAGATCCTATTAGTCAGACAGCTAACATCAGGAATGTTTAGCCTGAATTGTTCAAAGTTATCCCGAAGCGGAGTATTACAATGGAAAATGTTAAGTAGCCTCCGCATAAATGCGGCTACTTGTGCTGCCATTAATAACCTTGGCCTTGTAGAGAATGTTCTTGTGCTAGCTAAATTAGATTAACCAGTATATTTTCTCCATCTTTAATGTCTATCAGATTTAAGACTTCTGGTCTTAAGACTGCTGCCACTAAAGCTGATGTTAAAACTTGGATTCTGTGTGAACATGAACTTTTCAGGAATGATGTCAGAATTTTGTACTGTTGAAATCTGTGAGTATTACGAATACAAGAATATAGACATCACAATGCAAAACTAAATTGAATAGCTTTCAGACCAGACTTAAGTGTGAACAAGAGTGGGTATGGCATTTCAGTCAGTTTTAATGTTAGCTTGTAAAAATCTTTAAGTATATTAAGAACATAGGAGTCCCCATGGCTTCTGGTAAAATTACATTTTTAATATTGTAGAAAAAAAATTGTGTGATGAAGGGTTCAATTCAATTTTTCTGAATGCTTCATATATCTGAAGAATTAAAGCTCTCAGGAGAGCATAATATCTAAAGTCATATTGGTATTTAATGTTTTATCACTGTAGTTCTGCTTGCAGCCTCTGCACCTTATTCCATCACCCTCAGATATGCTGTGGCGTTATTCAGATTTAAATAGCTCTTACCACTCTCTGGCAAGAAAGCCATTCCAAGAATATTTTCTGCATTGCTTGCTAAAAAACCTGGTAATATCAGCTGCTGCCCTTATCCACTGGTGATTGCTGCCTGGTGCCACTACTAAGTAGCAGGTAAACAAGCAGCACCCCAGGGTCTCAGCTGGCGTATTGTCAGTCTGGCATAGGCATACGTGCTCTGCTCCTAAGTACGGGTGAGACATTTACAGATTTAAAATACTGAGCTATTTTGTCCTGTATTGTGTATGTGCTAGGCAACACTTTTGTCCCCATGACCGTCTAGAATATCTTCAATGCCGTTTCGTGTTGGTTTTGAGTTCCCAGAGGTTGTGGGTTTGCTTTTTTTTTTCCCAGAGCTAAATACTGCTGTGCCAGCGCATGGTCCAGACTAGAGCTGGCTCTGGGAGAAAGTACTTCAGTGGGATGAACCTTCGCCCAAGGTAACCCACCGCGCTGGACTGCTGTGATATCCCG
Source organism: Sagittarius serpentarius (assembly GCA_034782735.1). NCBI lineage: Eukaryota > Metazoa > Chordata > Aves > Accipitriformes > Sagittariidae > Sagittarius > Sagittarius serpentarius. The sequence goes on along the minus strand of JAVKLA010000027.1, from coordinate 38,334,584 downwards.
ACTTGCTGGAGCGTTTTTGCGCTGCTCTGCCACGCATAGTGTAGACTGCCTTCAGCCTGAGATCCCTGCAGGGAAAATAGGCTGCATCTGTGAGCTGAGCCACTCCGCTCAGCCTGTGCTTCCTTCCCCACAACCAGGGAGTGTACCTGGAGTGCCAGGGAGCAGGGAGGGAGGTGGGAGGTTTCGGTACGTCTGGGGTGGGAGGTCTGTGCTCCCTGGTCCCCAATTTGAAAGCGAGAGGTGACGGTGGGAGGTGTCAGGAGTGGGATGCAAACCCGTGCCTCCCCTCCTGACGGAGGAGGACTTCCCGGCAGCGGAGAGCTGATGTCCCATAAAATGTGCAGGGATAGGAGTAATATCTGACCCCCAAAAATACAGTCTATTCACCATCTTATACCCACCATACAGAGAATTCACAGCGAGTGCTCATACTTGACCATCTTGCTAAGGGATCAGATCAGCTATAAATGAGCATCTCTCTTTTGGATCACTCTGCTGGGCTAAACGGGAGAACCTCTCTGAAGCTTGTCTGTGGCTGATTTTAATAGCAGCAGTTTCATCTTGGTGTGTGGGGCTTTAATTGTGCATGTCCCATTAGCGCTAATGGAGTTACGTACCTGAAGTCCTGCGCATGGAGAGGAGGCTATAAATCTAGGGTTACAACCTCATTAAAGTTGTTTATTTCATGTGTAATAGTCCTTTTGCCACCAGGATACCTTATTTCATTACTTTATTTGTCCACTTGAATGAAGCCTCCTCATCTCAAGATCATAACTGCCTCTTCTGTGCCGTGCCCTGAGATGACCAGTCGTACTTTTCTCCATCTCTATTGCTCAGCATGGCAAAAAAAGGCAGGACCCAACTCCGGAGAGTTATGGGGACCCTGAGACAGAGAATTTTTTTGTTTTCTTTTTATTCTTTTAGGCCTCGCAGATTTCTGTATTGTTTGCATTATGAATGCTGGAAGGTGCTGCTAGGCTATGCCATTTCTCAGCACAGTTTACCATTGCCTTTGGATATCCGGCTGTACTCGGCGCTTCCCTGTGGGCAGTGAGTGGGTGCAGGGGTGCGGCGGGCGCAGGGTGCGGCGGGCGCAGGGTGCGGCGGCAGCAGCCGGGCTCATGCTGGAGAAGGTGCACGTGCGCATCGAGGAATGAGCTGCTGTGGCACGTGGGGTCTGGGGAAAAGGCTCTTAAATAAAAGCAGGGGAAAAAGAGAAGGTGGGAAAGCCAGGAGAGCACCGGGGCTCGCAGAACTGAAGAGAGCTCACTTTTCTGAAGAACAGGTGCCATTGACTGACGGGATAAAAAGATGGGTTTCCCCAAGTGTTGAAAGCAGGCTCAGGTGAGGCCATTTGCAAAAAAGGGTGGTTTGTGAAGGAATGGAGCATACTGATGGCAAGCAGCCTATGAGGGCCACTGGGCAAAGAAGATGTCTGCTCCGGTCCCACGGAAGAAGAAACTTCTGACAAGTAGGTACCTCATCTCTTGTATCCATCTTAGGAAGATGGATGCCTTTGTCCTCTGCTGCCTTGTGTTCTTTTCAGCCCTGAATTGTCTTTGTTTCTGAAGCGTGATAAATACAGGAATAACAGGGCCTTTTCTAATCCATCACAAATAGCAGATGACCAAAAAAAAAAAAAAAAGTTAAATTCTAATGGCCTTTGTTTTGAACTTCTTATTTTTTCAGCAAGAGTTGTTTTGTTCATACTGGTCACGAAAAGCTTTGCCATCTCCAGGCCAAGACTTCCTAGAGCAGTTAAGCCGAGTGCCCATCACAGGCTGTCTTAAAAAGACTGGTTTGCCAAAGACATGAAGTGAAGTCTGGGGCCTCTAAAAGGGATATAACAAGCTTAATGGTTATTTGAGAATATTGGTCTTTTCTGGCATGGAAGGGTTGAAAAGCCTGCTTTAGGCCCGTGTTTCTCGATTTGGATTTTCATGAGTGTTGTGCTTTTGGCAGGGCGACGCTGAGCTGACAGGGAGCACGGTGGGGAGGCGAGCACCTATGCTTCGGTCAGCCCGGTGCATTGGAGAGCCGCGGAGACGGGGGTGCAGGGGCCAGCTCGGAAACAGGTTGTGTTTCAGAAACACAGGTAGGAAGGTGGTCATTAAGAAGATAAGCAACGGGTGGATCATTTAGGAAAGTCTTGGCGGGGAGAGGAAAGGGGAGGAATTAGGAAGGCACAGAGCTATTTACCTGCCCTAGCAAATTAGCTGACTTGAAGAAATGCCCATGTGTGAGGAAGACATTAGAGAGATGCAAATGTAGATTTTCATATTATTGAGTGGGAAGACTGCTGCATGGAGGAAGCTGAAACTAGGTAGAAAAATCACGAATGTGAACAGACTGGAGGCAATGATGAGCAGTCTGCTGCAAGCAGTTGGACAATGTTGGTGAGCCGGGAAGAGAAAGTAGAGATTTGAGTAGAGACAATGCTAAATGGAAATGAAATTGGCGGAACAGGAAACTTATTCTCAGGTATTAGTTATTCTCAGGTATTAGTTCACAGATGACACTTTCTTCTGGAGAACTGGAGTGTGTTCTTGCCAGTTATGTCTGCAAAACCGGAGCCCAACCCCTTTGCCAAGGCCTCTGTGCTCATTGCATCCCCCAGCACCATCCTGCGGTGTCCAGTGATTGCCTTTCTGTTTGTGTGTGAGTCTCTTTCGGAACAATCTTTAGTAGCATTGCAGAGCTTCTGCTTCACTTTTGTGTTCAGTTTTCAATATGCAGCTCACTGAGTTAATTTGCAAGGGTAGTTATCATGGTTTGAAACACCTCGTTTGGAGATGGATCCAGGTGAGACAGCAGCAGGTACTGAACTCCATGTTGTACATCAAAATAATACCCAAAATGGAACTTCACCTTGTTCTTTCCATTTCCATTTTATTTTCTTACTCATTTAAGTGAAAAATTAAGATACAGGTTGCCCTCAAGTACCTGTTTCACCTGAGGTTGCATGGTACCCTGGGCAAGTAGACCCACAGAAGCCACCTTAAAGGTTGTTTCAAATTCATTTAAACACTCGGTTATTTGAGATAGCTCTGAGTTTTCAGGTGTACTGAATGTTTTTTGTCTGCTCCACTGTGATAAAGGAATGCCTGCCGCTGCCACGCTTTCAAGCTACGGCATTGCAAATGCAGCCAGTATCCAGGCACAGCCCTCCCTCTCCCCATCCGTAACTGCAACCATCATGTCTCAGCCACCCCCCCAGTGCCCCACTGGCAAGGCAAGCAGCTAAGCAGGCCTTGCAGTCGTTCAATTTGTGCAAGCCTAGGGAGAGAGTGAGGACCCTTCAGCTGAAGACTCTTCAGTGAAACTGCTGGCTCTACCCCTTTTGACAATCATGGACATTTATCTATTAAAAGGAACAAATTCAGATGCTGTCAGTTTGTACCAACTTTTTGTTCTTCCACGCTGATCTGGTTTGTTGTTCCAGAGCTGTGTGGGTTTTTGTTGTTTTTAAGGGATTTTTATTTTTGACCAAATCAGCACGAAGTAGTAGTGGCAGTAAAAATCAGGCCATTTTATTTTAACATCTGGCTTTCAGTTGTGTTTGACATTGGCAGGGAATAAATAAAGGCATTCTGTTGTTTCCCTGTGAAACAAGTTTGGGGTTTTTTTGTTGTTTTTTTTTTTCCTCTGGGCATTTAGGTGTGTACTGTGCTCTGCAGAAAGTGCATCCCATAGCTCCTCCTGAAACTTTCATAACTGTGGGCCGGGTAGGACAGCTCTTGAGCAATTGACTTGGCAGGGGAAGCGCTGCCGGGAGCCACCACCCAGGGAGCACCCCACCACCTACTCCTAGACCAGATCCAACAGTACTGCTACAGCTGAGATCCTGGCTGCCATGCCACCCGGGTTGCTCGTTGCCGGCCTGGGCAAGCCCTTTGATGAGGCCACACAAGCTGGCTTTCATCTAGAGGCTACCACCTGCAAAAGGCTCTTGTGGGTCACTTGCCCATGGCGCGATTCATCTCAGCTGACTTCTGCTTCCTGCGTTGGACCTGATCGTCTGGGCACCTCCCAGTGAAGTGCGCGATGGTCAGGGGACCAGATGTCGGCACGTACTTTCAAATGAGATGTTTGTGCCCTGAGCTCTGCTGATTACAGAGGAGGTGCAGGATTACCTGCTCGGGTGCAGACAGACCTTCAGTCAAATGAATATAGCCTCTGGTACCTCCAGCAAGATTACATTAGGGTTGTGGGTCCCACCTGGTTTGTCCTGGCTCGCCCATATTTTCTGTATGCCCTTTATGCATAGATGAGATCCATCTCTTCATCCTGGGCACGTGCTACTCTGAACTTCCACCTGGAAATGGGAACAGAGCAAGTCTGCGTGCGAGGAGTGTCCTCGCCGGCCTGTGGCACCCTCAGCTGCGTCTACCAGCAGGTGCTTGGCGTTGCGCACTCCTGCGCGCTCTGAAAACCGAGTCCCCACTGATAATCAAGCTTCAAAATACGGTACGTGCCCATCCTAGGGAGAGAATTGTGTTGGTTACATGACGTGTATCATGTTGCCGGCTTTGTCGATATTTTTGTATAGCTACAAATATTTTCTCTCAAGTTTTATTAAGTGAGACCCACATACTTCTTCCAGCTGTGACCGTGCGGTCTGTTCCTACATAGCTGTTCACCCCGCCCTTGCTCAGCAACACTTCACAGTCATGCTGTGGTGCAGATGAAGAATTTGGGTTTGAAACTGGCAATCTGATTCCCATTAAAGCTGTATGGAAATTTGCCACACACCTGCCTAGGAAGCTGGAATAAATAATTCAGTGCTGCACAGTGATACCTAACGGCAAGCAGATAACTTGAATAACCTTGTACTGTGTTAAGCTCATCAGTGCTCTGTCCTTTCATGACAAGAGAAGGAAAATAAACCCCAAGACAGACGTGGAGAGGTTAAAAAGGGCTGTGGACTTTCTCTTTCCTGGAATGAGCTTTCAGCCCTTCCGAAAGGAAGGGACTGACATCTGGTACAGCTGAGGAATGCAGTGAGGAGAGCAAACTGTGAGACCCAGTAACACTTGCTGGGGATAGTCGGCAGCAACAAGAACGCGGCCGAGTTAATCGCTACGTGTTAATAACCATACAAGGCAAAAAAAAAAGCATGTGAATCTTTGTGTCTGACTCCCATTTTCAGAAATACCTTTGGACTTCAGGAGCAAGTGTCATAAGTAGAACTTAGACTCTTTGTTGCAAGGAAGGCCACCTTCATTACGTGCATCTATTAACCATTAACTGTGGGAGCAACTCTTCTACAAGCTTGACTGATTTGCCCTCACTTGGATGCAGAAAGTTATTTTGAAAGCTAGGCATGCAGGAGCCATGGGCAGAAACTTCTAGGTTTAGGTCCTGTGCTGCTTAGGAAGTCAGTTGGTCATATTGATTTCCTAGTGCTTTCTCACTTTTTCTGCTATCCACATGCTTATGGACACCTGGTGATTGATATCTGGAGATAGAGCAAGTGTCATCAGATCTAACTGCTGTTGTTTCATTTTATATTTCTAGCTCTAAAAGGCTAGGCATCTCGCATGAGAGATGAAGCCATCATGTTTTTCTTTTGGAGTTCACAAATTAATCTATGAGAACATAATCTTAACAAATACCGGTTTATGTTTTAAAAACCTTGATTTGCATAAAATAATATTTTTTTTTGTCTGCAACATCTTTTAATTACCATTGTTTCTTATTCTTGAAAGTGAAATAATCCCTGCCTCCAGGCTGTTGGTGATCTCTAAGTTACGTTGGAGCCAATATATCTAATTCAGCAAGAATGATGCACTAACTCCAATACACAGCGCAGCCTGTTAAGAAAGATAATCTAATCTTGCTAAATATATGAACAGATTAAGAATGTAGTAACTTTAACAACTGAAGTTTGTGATTCTGGGCTCGTGGGCTTCAATGACAGTTCTCTCCCTCCTGCCCTGTCGCCAAGCCTGAACTGCACCCAACGCACAGCAGATTGCTTCTGTTCATCATCACCGAAGGCTAAAACTGTATCAGCTGCCTAGAGACACCTGTTAACCCTCTGCAACCCTTTTACCTACAAATTTGCCATTACAGGCCTGATCTTGAAGGGGCGGGGGAGGGAAATAAATCTTGGCTGGTATCAGGTATGCCAGCCCCAGCTGAAGAGGTGCCTCATGGCAGACCTGTTTGTTTGCCCCACCACGGCGGCGGTGGGCTCCAGCAGAATAAACTGTAGCTACGAACATAGCCGTGCCTTTGAAGCGAGCAGGAGAGTAGCTGTAGGTGCAGATAGGGAGAAGAATTGCTGCAGAGGAAGGTGTCGTTCTCACAGCGTCGCTTTCCGGCACTGTAATCTCTCTGGGCCGACGTAAATATTATCAGCAAATTAAACAGAAGTGGTTTCTACTATTATGTAGTTATTGTAATTATTTCCAAGTTGTATGGCAAAGAGATTTTTCCGGTGTGTCTGTGCTTGGAGGGAAACTCTAGGTAGGTCTGTGTGCTCAATTTCAGCATTTAATCTTGGGACAAGTAGGTTAACAAGTAGTCTCTCAATGACATTACAGTATATTGTGTTTACGATGTCAAACTAAGGCCATTCTGATTTTTTGACTTCTATAAAACACCCCATATACTGTACTAGGAAATAGTCACTTTTTTACGTATGATGTGCCAGGTTGGTATAGTGAGACAGTTTTGGTACATTTCCAAAGAAACTAGACTTCTGGGATTTTTTATTTCATTCCGCCCAGTGCAATCTGATCTACTGCTGGTCCCATGTGAAGCCAGTTTATGTACCTTTGGCCACACAACCCCACATGATTACTAGCTGACTTTCTTGGCTCTTAGAAAAATTGTCAGGCAATTTTTTGATGTTAGCTCCAAACAAGGAGAAACAGGGAGCTTGCTGGTCCTGGTTCTGCACAGAAATGGTGGGGAAAAAGAACATATCTTTTCTTTAAATATAGGGTAATTAAAAAAAAAATAATCCCCAAACTACATTTTTCTTCTGTCTGAGCAATTAAGATTCTGGTTTCTTTATTGGGGAGAAACAACATTCTCATACCCCTAATTGGAGACTGGAACAGATCTTGAAACAGAAAAATCTGCTTTACTAATAAAATCTATCAATCAGCTAAACATGCATACCCAATAACTCCGAGCAGGTCACGCGAACTGCTCACTGGAAAACTGTGGGGTCTGTAGTACTTGAAAACATTTTTTTATATGTTATTATTTCTCAGTCTTTGTTTTCATTTGTTGATGTCAGGATGCCAAATTTATAAATAATGAGGTCCTTTCACCTCTTATTTAACTGCTGGACCAGCTGCATACCTCTGGTTGCAGCTGCGATTTAACTCCATGGCACTGGAGACCCTTCAGGGTCAGGCATTTCTTGTCCTGCTCCTGGGCAGGGGACCATGGGTGGGTTGATCCTGCAGAAGGCAGATGAAGGAGCATTGCCGCTGGAGCAGTAACACTGCCCGCTGGACATCTCGGCACAGCGGGGTCCAGTCCTGCCCCCCACTAATGTTACCATCCAGGGGATTTGGGAGCAGGGTAGGGAAGAGTTTTGAGGAAATTTGACTCGAGATGCAGATTTTGCAGCTTGGACCTACTTCTGCTGCCAGCCAGGGAAAATCCTGCTGGTAGTTTGTGTGTGATAGAGGGACAGTGGGGAGGAGGTGGCACATTCCTGATTGCAGTGGGAGAAGGCACAGGCTTTGGAAGCCAAAGTCACAGCTCTGGCCTGTTTCACAGAAGCTAAATGAGTATTTCTCAATCTTTTAAAATCAAAGAACCTACAAGCCTTTTTGATCTGAGCACCAGCAGCCAGGGAGCGAACGGTGCCTGTGGGCAGCAGCTGACATAAGCGCCTGCCAACTGCGTGGGATGGTGTGTGTGTGTGTTTTGGTTTAGTTTCTTAATTATTTTTCTGCAGTCAGTTCACGGACCACCTTCTGGTGCCTTATGGATTGTGGGTTGCCCGTGGGCCCCATGGAGCAGTGCTGAGCTGGATGACTGTTACTCACAAACCTAGGCTGCACCGGAGGCATTATGGATGAAGGATTTATGTGCTGTTACATATATTCCTTGAAATAATCACCTCTGTCTCAAGTACTTTGATACTGATAAGTGACTGAGGTAGAATCTGTGTTCCTATCTAGTCCTACATGCCTTGTTTTGCAATTATCCACCTTCACTGGTTTCCTTGTAGAGGCTTAAATTTAGCAATTATTTCTTTGCAATGATCTGTATTAATTCAGACATTGCATCCAAGGGTTTAATCTGATGTGTGCATTTCAGGTGAAACATTAGAAACCTTCCAGCCTCTGTAATAACTTTTCTGTCTTAAATGAAGGAATTTTTTAATTTAACACTAAAAAAATACACTTAAATAATATGGGCCATCTTCAAAGTGGCTGCAGACAGGAAATTGGAAGGTGGATACTCTCTTTTTAGCCCATCTCAACATAAAAATAGTTTCACAGGAGCTGGACTTTAAGGCCAGCTCAGTGTGGTCTTGGCTTGCTGAGCTTGCTGCTTCACAGGGAATGTGAGGTCCTTCTTGGGGATGGATGGAACTCTGGCAGGAGACCGGCAAGCACGCCTGCGTGACTTCGCCCTGGGGAGAGCTGTGTGCCGCTGCTGCTGCCCTGTACCCGCCTTAGCTGGGGTCCTTCTGGGGGGCGTTCTTTTCTGTGAAGTCAAATTAGTGAGAGCCCGTGGACATTGGGGTCAGTAGGTGTTAGCTGGTGGTCACCAGCTTAAACTGAAAATCCCATCTTCCTCTGAGGAGGAGTCGGCAGATGCACTGGGGGTCTGCCAGGAGAATGCACGGCTGGGGCAGAGAGGGGGAAGCGCCCGATTTACATCACTGCATTAACCGCTGTTAATTCCTGTGACTGTGGCCTTGGGCAAACGCTAAGGAAAAGCTGCTCTCGCCTCAAAAAAGGCATTGCGTACTGGTGTTTAATGCACAGCTCGTGGCTTCAGGCTGAGACCCGGTGGTCCTGTAGAAGTGGTGGCTTCCCGCTCTCCACGTTCACCTGCATGTGGGGCACTTCTCGGAACAACAGAGGGTAAAGGTAGCCCAGGAAAGGCAGGTGATGATAAGATAATGATAAAGAAAAGGTAAACCAATTACTATGTGTGAAAAGGGTAATTAGCGAGCAGGTTACTGCTTAGCAGCTGGGCTTTCAATCTGTTTGGTCAGGCCAGTTTTTTCAGGAGTGGCTGATAGTCTGTACTACTTGATCTCTCAGGTACCTATGTCTCATTCTGTGGGTAACTGGCTGAAGTGACAAATCTGGCTACACTGCAGCAGAGCTTAACCCCACTTGTGAACAGCCACTATAAAAACATTTGGGGCATGTGCTGTATTTTAAACGTTGATGTTGTGGCCATTTTCTTGCTGTTTCAAAACACTGGAAGAGACAAGGCAAAAGGATTATATAGTTCTCCAGCTCTCTTTTGCTTGTTCCTAATCTTAAAGAGTTTTTTTTTCAGTCACAAATAGCATTCTTTTCATTTTCTGTTAATTTTGTCTGCCGCTTTGGATGTCAGATCTGGTTTATGTACTCGGCATACGCACACATTCCTTAAAATAGAGGAATCCTGCTATTTTGCCTCAGGCGCTTTGAAGCCCATTTCTGGTTATAGCAACAGCAAATCTACTTGAAGAGCAATACCATTCTGCCCTGCCAAGTACATGACTCGCAGCGGAGCTGGTGCAGGCAGCATTGGACCTCTGTGCTCTCCTCATTCCCTGCCTGTCCTGTAGCTAAGGAAAACTAAATCTTCCCTCACAGCTGAGCAATTAGGATTTTTTTGGCCAAAGGAGGGGATGGGGAGGGGAAACCTCCTCACCTGCCCTGTAGGAAGCTGACTGTCCTGCAGCCAACTGGAAAAATGATGGTGCAGCAATTTTCTTGCGTGGGTCTTGATGCTGGTTATTTTCTTTAAGCATCATTTCCCATGAGTGCTGAAGAATCTCAGGTTTCATTTTGTACTAGAAGAAGGTAATTTTCTAAGTAATGCTATAAGTTTCTTGAAGAAAAGCTTGAAAGAAAAACTTCAAGGCTCAAAACCCAAAAGGTGAACAAGAAGAAACCCACAGGGTATTGCTATTAAGACAAACAAACAAGCCGACCAACTAACCAACCCAACAACTAAAGACCGTCTAGCCCCGTTTCTGATCGGGGCTGGCAGTGCTGTGCGCATCTGTCTGTCACACTGATGTTGTCAATACTCCTCCTCCTCCTCCCCCTTGTCTTCTAATTTTGTGAGTAATATTTTCTATAACTGCTTCTTCTTGGATGTGTTTGATGTTGGTAAAGGGAGAGATCAGCAGAAATGCCATCATCTTGGTCCGCTCTGGGCTTGGTTGTGCTTTTCCGTGCGTGTTTCTTGCTTGCCGGCCATGCAGCATGCCTCCCTGATTGCCTCTGTTCTGGGTCAGCGGGTGTCAGCCGCTTGGGAGGGCTCCAGGTCCTCGTAAGGCTGATCTGCTTGGTCAGGACGCTTTTACAAATATGCCTTACATCGATCTAATTGTCCTCTGCCCTGACAGAGCTGACAGCCTTCAGACCTCCCAGGATGTCCCCTTCCCTGCTTTGTGGCTTTCCCTCCATCATTTTCCATACCACATCTATCTCTTTCACTGATAGAAGAGCTCAAGACTGAGCTGGAAATGGAGATACTGTGGCTTTATTAAGAAGATCTGGTATTGTTATTGACTTTCCCCATGGTTCCTATACTAATGGCCATTGCAGGTTATGTTTTATTTCAGTCTGACATTTGACAATTCATTTAAGACTAATGGATGCTTAATTTCAGACTTTGCCTGAAACTATCCACAGGGCTTGAGGTAGGAGTTGCCAAAACCAGTAGCCCCATGGAGGGGAGGTTGCTGCAGCTCCACGTCCCTCGGCCCAGCCAGAAGTGAATCCGAGCACGTGTTCCCAGTAGGCATATAAGTGCACACACATACCTGTGTGCACAGCCTAAAAGGAACACTGAGTAAAGCAGATAGAAATACACAAACGCAGATAGCACAAATGACCTCATCCTGTCACCTTGCCTGGCTCAGCAGGATTGAGGTCCATTAGTAGGAATATATAGATGTACATACATACAAGGTGGACCCCTTCAGCAGCTGGGCTCAGACTGGATCCCAGTTGCCCCAGTTGCTGGCACCTGCACATGTGAGGTCCCAAGGCCACAGCCCCACTCCAGTTGCTGCACTCAGACCCCACTGCGCACACATGCACGCAGAAGAGAGAGCCCCACACCCATAAAAGAATTAGAAATCGAGTTGTTTAAGAAGATAGGACAGGCTGCTGCATGGCCAGACAAACATATTGACCAGACAACTTTTTATGTGCAGCTGGCTCCTTTGGTGCCCTTTTCCCTCTATTTTTCCACATCTTTTCCTCCCCAAACCACATCAGTCCCTCCCTTTCCCAGCCTTTGGTTCCTCCCCTAAGCATCCTTTAATAAGTCTCGCACAATCCCAACATGCTTTTCCACTGCGTCCCGTAATGAGCCGTAATAAACCCCCAGTCTGTGTGGTGCCCCAGAAAGTTGCCCCATGGACTCGTGGTGCTGGGTCTTACCCAACCCGTGGGTCTGATGCTCTCCTGGGACAGCCCTGAGTGGGCCTGGTGAGGGTTTGGTGTCTCTGACTGGGGCTTCCCTGGTGCCTCTGTGCTCTTCTGTGTGGGTGGGGGATGAGCCTTTCATTATATAACTTAACAGGTTATTTCTGGAACAAGAAATTTTCCAGAAATGCTAGGGATTACCCCTAGGTCAGCCACGACTTAGGCATGTTCAGAAATGCCTGAGTGACTTAGCAGCCTCGTGTCCTTCCTTGATATTTAGGAACATAAAACTCATTAAAAAATGGTTGCTGTTCATGGTCCCAGGTTCTTCCGAACAGGGGGCTGGGGCTTTTCTCTGCAATATTTACTCCTGTTTTGACTAGTATTGCACAAGCCATAGATTTTGTACTATGAAAACTGCTCCCAACATAACAATTTATGGTGAAACTGCAGCACATATTTTAGAGAAATAGAGACTTTGAGTCAGGACTGGATAAATAATGGAAAATGCATCACACCATTTAGCAACTTGTTCCAATAGCAACTTTGTTCTAACAGACAGTGATTCTTCAAAATCCACTGTCTAAAACTTAATTGAAATGGGTTGTGCTGATTGACAGAGTTGTAGTCAACAACATTCAATGTGGAAATAAGAGGATATTTTCTTCCTTGTGCGCTTGTTAGATTAAAGAGCTCTCAAGGATCAGAAGACGTGTCTCTGTCTAAGGAACAGAGGCATCTGTGAATGGTAGGGGTGTAATTTCCTACCCACCTCCAATTACACTCTCTTGTGATCCATCTGTCTGGGAAGCTATCAGGTACTGTGTTTTATAATTACTGCTTGTTAAAAATATCATCTTTGTTGGAAGTTTAAAAAAGGAAATCTCAAAAGACCCTCAAAAAATGAAAGCAGAGCTACTTTTAGAAAAAAACTTTAATGAGATTAAAAATGGGAACACTTTACACAAGGATTTGACTTGGAAAAAAAACCCCAAACCCCATGTAGAGCATTTCAATGATAAAAGAAATGTATGTGCTTATGAAAATGTTTTCTGTCAAGAAAGCACATTAAAATTTTTAGATAAAGTTGTCTCAGTATAATTGTAGGATTGCATGGAGAGGTGTCCTTTGCCTGTTCAGGTGCAAAACTGAACTCCAAGTCTGACTTTGAAGGTAACAGCTGTGCTCAACTCCCTTCATCTGGGAGCAAAGTGGTACATCTAATTGACAGGAAAGATAGACGTATTTGCTAATGGGATCTAGGTCTCCTTAAATAAGTGTCTGATTTCCCCATAGAGCTGAATTTAGGCAGAAAGAGCAGGTGCCTCAACCACCCCAGTTTTCCCTTTGGTTAGGTAAGAGGGGACACCCCCTTCCAACCTACATACCCGGATTTCCTTCCCACAGAACGAAAAGCTTATGGCTGAATTATGTGGCTGGACCTAGTATCTGGAAGCTCTTCCTAGGCCTCTGTTATGGATATAGCCAGGACTCACTCTCTGGAGGTCTCCGAAGGCACTTCATTTCCATGATGAATATATAAGTAATTAGGAGAACTATTGCATTAAGCATTAGAGGAGCCTTAATTAAGTGGATTTGGTCCCACCTGGACCAATCACCTCTGCTACTATGAACTGTTTAAACAAGAAAGAGCATTATCAGGTAGCAGGGGCTGAAAACTCATGTATAATCCTAGTGATTGCGATGGCACAATACAGCATATATGCTGATTTAACAACAGCATTTGGTCTCTATTTATTGATGAAGTTACAGCATTTTGATACATATCCCATTCCTTATCCTTGTTCTGATACCACCATTTTCTTCTATGGAGAACTAGATGCCCCCAGCCCAGCTGAACCATGTGTTTGAGAAAACCGATTCAGTTGATACTGTCTACTCTTCCCAGCTTATTCCTAGTTGCTTCCCACTTTCCTTTCTTGGCTCCTGGTCACCCTTATCCGGAATCAGTCATCTAGAGTTGCAGAATTACAACATTTGCTTGTGTGCCCTCTGTTACAGGAGCTGACCCATCTATACCAACAACAGCCTAAGAGGCCACCTAAATCTAGCTGGACTTGCCCCTTCCTGCGGTTGTACGTGTCAAGGATGCTCCTTGGGGCAAGCAAGGTCACTCCTCATGTCCAGGCATATACAGACAGACTGGAAGATGCTGGGCTTGCCTACACTGCAGCGATACAGGCTCTTGGATTTATGCAACCAAAACTGGGAGACAAGAAAGTGAAATGACTAACTGTGGTTCATGACCACGGACTGATTGTTATTTTGGATCTAAGGCCATAAGCCCCGATGTTGTGTATCTTCAGCATGGCACCTTCAATGAAGCCGTACCAATTTCTGTGGGCTGGCAATGTAGCTTAGTAACTGTGTGGCTATTCCTTCTTCTGCAGATGGTCAGTGTGGGATGGAGAAAGTGGGGCAAATTTTCAGACCAGAGTTCAAAGTGACTAGTCAGCATTAGAAAGAATAACCCTAAGCCTGCATAAGCAGGGAATGAGTTAAAAACCGGAATTCCACTTTGGACGTGGAGGGCAATCATGACTTTTACTACATCCCTCTGCCCAGCGAGTATAGTAACAAACTGGGTGGATGAGGATCTCTCTCTGTTTGTAGAGACTGAAAATTATGGTATTTGCACAGCAATAAACTGCTGTGGGAATAAAAACAGCTCTCAGATGTTTACTGCTGGCAAACAGGGGGATCCTGAAAAAAAGGATCACGTAAGGATTTATGTTTTGTGGTGGAGACACTGACAGTAAAATATATTTTTAAAAAAGTCAGTATTCTTACCTGATACCATGGGCAGGCTCTGCTTCTTCAGGTTTCACCCTGCTGGACGGTATTTCACGCTCTCTGCAAAAGCAGTACACTTTCTTTGCAGAATGAGAGCGTGACAACTTCTCTCTCATCCTCTGCCCTGGAGGCTTGTTAAAAGGAGGAAGTGCATCTGGAAAGCGACTGGCTAAATTACCAAGGAGCCAAAGAATTGGGAGTGTATGGGGTTTAAAGTACAGTTTGTGGGTTACTTAGCTAATATCTCAAATCGCTCATCCCATGGAGTTATGATGGGCTAACCAGAAGGCTACTCTACTTTTAGTCACAATTCAGGTCTTGCCCCTGGGGATCCCTGTGCACTGAATGGACTGGTTTTCCTTAGGAAACTCTATAATTAAAATACTCTTTAAGCTCTCCTGTATGTACCTTGAGTCCCTGGGGAACCTCCAGAGGCAAGCGCCCCGCTGTAAAACTCCTGGGATTTCCTCCACTGGGCCACGCGCACGTATTCCTTCCAGAGCCATATGTGGTTTTTCCGGTAAAAGTGGTCTGACCCAGGGCTGAAAGGGGGATGGGATGAAGGGGGACGGGCACACTGCCCCGCAGGGATGCTGGGCACAGCATGGCCCATAGCTGCCAAGTCTTTCTGGCGGTCAGGGTGCCCGAGGAGGGGGCTGTAAGACCTCCCTGTGGCAGTGGCTGGAAGTGGAGGGGGAATTTCTGCATCCAGAAGGGAGCCAGCTTTGCATAAGGAAATAATCTCGTACGACAGTGTGATGAATTTGTGCGCATGTATATCCCCACTCGCTGCTGGAGGCAGTCCAAGCTACGTGTCTGTGTGCCATAGGCCCTCTGCAGCTCAGAGCAAACAGAGGATCCCTTTCAGCCTACAGTGCGGGGAACCGTCCTCCTGGCGCAAGGCATCCCTGGGTCATGGGTCCTTTCCCAAGCTGGGCATTTTGGCTTAACAATGCTCAGGAAAGAGACTTTGATTTTTTTTGCTGTTTTATACTAGTGAAAGCTCTGGAGAAGGAATGGTTGGTTTTGTGCTGTTATGCTTAATTAATTTAATTTGGTAATGGCAGAGCTTTATTGGTGAATGTCCTCTTTTTCTGGTGTAACCCAGAGAACCTGCCCACGCTGCTCTCCCCCAGCAAGACCCCTCCTACACAGGTAAGACCTGATGCGAAGGAGTGCTCAGGATCTGGCTGGTGCCCTCCGCTCTTGCATGGAAGGGTATGGCAGAAAACATCCATCTGCTTCAGCCCAGGAATGCAACGCAATGAGAAACAGGTCGTGGCCCATGTGGGTGACTGTGCTGGCAGCCATTCGCAGCAGGGGTGAAGCCATCTGCCCCGAGGGAGCAGTGGGAGGAGAGCAGCTCTCTGCCAGCGGAGCCGGCACGGGGCGGTGGGGTGGACTGAGCGATCTCTGTTCCCCACACCGCGGCCACCCCAGCCTCCCTCTTTCCCAGTAGTTACGTCAGAGCCTGTGCACTTTGCCAGTAGGTTTGATATGACTGACTAAAAGCACCATTTTCCTGGTAAAACAAACACAGACTCCTTTTTAAAAACACCTTTTGATACTTTATGAGTGGGGCTGGTATATGTAACCTATCAAGCCCAACATATGGCTTATTATGACATTTAGCTGATTAAAATAGTCTAGACATAAACTTGAGATTTCAGAAATGTTTAAGCTAAGTCCGAAATACATTTTAATGTACAGTAGATGTATACTGCAATTTGGGCCACCTGTGTCCCTGTAGGAATTATGGAGCAGGAAGTACTTTTGACTCAAGAAGTGTGTCTGAAAATTGAGGCTGTAAATTAACAACAGCTTGTCTATTAGATTATTTCACCCATAAAGGAGTCTGTATATTTCTAAATGCCTCATGATTTTCAGTACCTTGCTGTTGTTACTTTTATTAAAGAAGGAGGTTGGCAACAGTCTGGGCTTCTAGGTCGAGGCACATTTTTAGAAAATCATGGAATAAATAGCAGCAGCCAGCCAGACGGTGGTGAAGCATACCTGTGGCCACAAGAGGAGGAAACCCCAGGCTGGCCTGTTAGTGGGCATGGTGGTGCCAGTGTCCCCTGGCATCCAGGAGATTCAGCCCGTCTCGCTGCAGACGACGGGTCTCCTGCTCGTTGGCCATTTCAAAGCTGAAGGCAGGGTGCTGTGTGCACACCGCCGTTAGCCGTCCATGCAAAAGGCCACATAATTTACCTCTTTGTCAGCTTCCCGGTTGCGCTGCATAACTTCATGTCATCATCTTACTTGCCTGCCTTTCTTCTTTATTTTTCCTCCCTTCCAAGAGTTTGGTCTATTTACGGTTGTTCAGCTGTCTCTGGAAAGGCCAGAATGGGAAACCAAGGGGGGAAAAAAAAAAAAAAGAATCCTGCCACAGGATCTGTCCCAAGCTTCCCTGGAGCAGCTCTCAAAGGCGGGAGCAATGAATCCTGAAGGCTGTGGAGAGGGGGCCGTCTCTGCAGACTCCTAACCAGGGGCATGAGAGTAAGGCTGAATAGGGATAAGGGCATCGGCGGCAGGGGGACAGGGCTGGGGCAGAGGGAGAGATATCTACAGGGAAATTTCCATAAGGAGGAAGTTATTGGACAGAATATGCATCCTAGCCCCTATAAATCGCTGTATAATTCCCATGCTGCTGAGCAGTTCTGCCACATAAGTTAGGCTTAATGACTTGCACAGAGCGTGAGAGTGGCCTGCATGGGGGTGATTATTTTGGCAAAGAGCTGTGTTATGTTCAGTCTGGCTGTTATGTAGAGGGCTAGATACATTACCCCTCTGTGGTTCATCCTCAGGAGAGGTCTGTACCCCCTGCACGGACACCCCCCTCCCACTGAACGGAACAACACTTTGGCTGAGGTACAGGATCCTGTTACACAGACAAATGTTTGGCCCACAAGAAAAATGAAACCATGGGTGACAACTCATGGAAACTCTTGGTTTAGTTGGAGAGCAGAGAGCTGTGGTTTGATAGCTAGTACTCCCATGGTCTTGCAACGCCTCATCCGCAAGCTGGGTTGGTAGGCAACAGGCAGATGAAGGGAGTGGAGGATGTGTCCTTGCTCTGGATCTGGGCTAAGATGCTTGTGTCATTTGTCCAGCCAATGCTACCTGGTGGTGGGAGGGTCTTGTTCTGCCCGCAGCGAGGTCTCCCTGTCGCATTAGAGCTAGTGGTAAGTGTTCAGCTGTCTGCAGCATGGATGCCCTGTCTAGCAACCCTTCCGATATGCAGGAGCACGCCGAGTGCAGAGCCTGGGTTATCTGAGGGTCTCCAGACGGAAACCTACTGCAAGCCGAGTCAAGGAAAACACACATGCACAAACCCGAAAAGTCCTCTGAATCTCCCCTCCTCTTCCCCGGTTTCTCCCTTTCGCAATCCCCTTGCCTTGTTGGCTTGGCGTTGCCCCCATCCGTGATCTTCCAGGCTTGGTCCATCTGGCACTTTGGTTGCTAAATCACTGGTGGGCAGGCTTGCCAGGACGCCTGGCTCTGTCCGCCCGCCCGAAGGCCTCTCGCTTGCATTTTAATCCACGAATGAAAGCGAGCCAGGCAGAGGGGAATATTCTGGCTTTGCCGCAGGATGATTGGTGTGACTGTGTCAAGTGCATAACATAGTTTCTTCTTTGCACGTGCAGACTTGGGTCAAACAGGCTGGTGCGGGCTGCAGCCAGAGCCTGCTTGCACCGTGGCCCCAGTGGGGAGCCGGCAGCGAGCAGGGGCCGCTGGGTGGGTGAAGGACTCCCGTGCCAGTGGGTGAAGCTGGGGAGTGGGGCCATGGCAGTGCTGGGGGAGAGGGAGCAGTTGTCGCTCTGGATCAGCTTCTCCCATCCCAGAAAGCAGCATATTAAAGCAATTAAGAAAAGCTCTGCTCAACGCGGGGATTTTGAGGGGAAATATGAATGTAAGGATACAGCATTCCTCGATCAGAGGGGAGAAATAGCAGAGGGTAAATTAAACACAGCTGGAATGAGCATAAGAAATAGATTAATTCCACGAGAAATTTTTTTCTTTCCGTTCTTTACAAATTATAGGAGCTAGGAAAACTAGCACTTCTTAATGCCACTTGGTATGCAACCCTTTAATCCTCCAGCCTCTCAGTCAGCATGCACTGAATTCAAGTGCAAGCCATTCACCCCACAAACCTTTAACTGGGGACACCTCTGCTCTCCCCCATGCACCCTACACATATCCTTCTCACCTCCCCTTGTGCTGCTGTGAGAACAAATACTGTGGACAGGGGAACACTGGAAAATATATCAGGAAATGATATTTGCTGGTGTGTTGTGATACTGGTCCAGAGCAATGAACAGTGCTTATTGGCAACAGTGACATCAGGGTTGCCTCCCAATATGCTTGTTGGAGTGGGAATAATCCCTCTGTTCTGAGGCTGCATAGCACCTGACACAATGGTGTCGTGGCCCATGGCACAACAAGGTCTTGGCCCATGGCTCAGGTGTTTAGTTTAATGCAATATATATGGCAAATAATAGTGCGTTCGTGGACTGAGGCTTGTGAGCTGCTGCTGCTGTGGCAAGTGCTCAGCTCCTTTGGGTTCTGGGCACCTTACAGCAAGGTTGAGCAGGACCTGTGAAATCCTGATCTTTGCCTGAGTGCTCCTGAGTTATGGGGAAGAAAGAAATCAGAGGAAACAGGAAAAACATAGTTGTGTTGGTGCCAGCATTGCTGTACATCACTCTCATTCCTGTTGGATCCTAAGTAAAGTGGCTGGAGAAACCCAGCTGACCATTGCTTCAGGACAGGAATCAGCTTCACGTTAGTGCCTGTAGGGCCTGGAGCATACACTGAGCGGGTAGCTGAGTCCAGGGATCTGAGTCCAGAGATATCAGGGGGGACAGCCAGTGCCTGGAGCTGCCCAAAGCTGCAGGAGTATGAAGCATGCTCCCCTGCCCTCTGCACATGGGCTCAGGCTGCTGCAGAGCCCCGCAGCCCGGGGCGCTCCCCACACCACAATACACCAGCCCCCCGGCTCAGCCGGCCACCAGCCCCCATCCTACCCCTCCATCTCTTTGTCTTCTAGGGATTTGCCTCTCCCGAGAAAGTCTGTCCTTGGGTTTGGGGCTGGGCTATCAGATACCACCCCAACACCAAAGGGCTTGGAAGGGCTCAGCCCCACAACTCTGCCTGTGGCACCGTCCCAGGGATGGCTGGGCTGCAGCAGCTTTTGCTTAAAAAAGACGGAAGATAAAAGAGTCAGGAAGAGGATACTGCTGGGTGCTTATTGTGGGCACTGCAAAAGCAGGAAAGGGTTTGACAGAACAGATGAAGCCTGTTTCCATAATGTACAAATTGGTACATTAACCAGAGCTGGACAAGAAATGCAAGTTATGGCTGGCACTCGGCTCTTACCTCATATAGCTGCTGGGTAAAAGCATAAAGGATAGCCTTGACTTTGAATCTCTTGGCTTCTCTTAACTTGTATTGCAGCCATAATATTAAGTAAATACATGTTTTCTTCTGGGAAGATATCTTCCTTTTTTCTTTGGCAATGACAGTTTTTGTTGTTTTTTATTTAATAAAATAACATATGGTCATAAATTGCGTATCATTTACCTCAACTACATGGATGACTGTTGGAACTTGTCCAGTCTTCAGTTAAAGACATATTTAAGCAGGTTTAAAATACAGTATGTATTTAAAGTGAAGTGAATAATGCTTGAGGCATTTTGAAAATGTTTAAGAAAAGTCTGTTCACAGTATATTTTGGTATCTTCCCCCCACCCCACAGTTAAGTATAATGTCTCCAGTGATGCACTCAGGCTATCATAAATGTTAAACTCAGTGGGTATGTACAGAGTCCCATGCAAGAGCACAGTATGGACAAAATACCCTCTGGGAGGTCTGGGAGCCACGTCTGCGTTTCCCAGCGCTCCTGGGCACCTCCTCGTCTCTGCTGGGTTTCTGGAGCAGTATCCTTTGAGCTGTGCCGGGGCACCCAGGCACCTTCTTGCTCTCCACGCTGCGCTCTTCATACACGTCTCTTCCCCTCCCCGTCCTCTGCCCTGGCCTTCCCCTTGCTCTCCTCCTTTCCCTCCAGGGCCACTGGCTTGAGAGGGCCAGAGTCATTACACCATTCCCAAGCCAGCTGGCAAGCTGTTTTATATAGAAGATATTTCCTAGCAGAAGGGTTCTAATGCCTTAAAGCGTTTTGAGGTGTGGGGGGTTTTTTTGTATCAGCTGAGCTGTATAAAGAAGGCTTAAAGAAGGAGAAGAAATGAGACTACCCTTCTGAAGTGAATGGATATAAATGTAATACAATGCAGTACGCATCGCATAGATGCAACTGCTGAATTTTGGCAAGTTAGTCTCTGTCTCTTCCACTTCCCTGAAGACGCTGATTTTGTTGCTTCCTGCTCAGTACAGCGGGTGCCCCAGAAACCTTCCAGAGCAATCAGAGGAAGATTTTGCAAGACCGGTGGGAAGTTGAAGGGATGTTCAAAGCACGCATTATGGACTTCAAACAAAGCTGTGCAGATAATTTAGGCTGCAGGACTGTAATTAGATAGAGGAAAATGTATGCTGTGATAAACCCAGCTGCTGTTCTCATAGCATGTGATTGATATAGCAGGCACAAGGCCAGGACCAGAAAAGGTCAAAGCTGTGGTTAAAAAGCCGCCTTCTAAAATGTATCAGATCTGATGTGCTTCTTCAGGACGATGAAATGCTGGTTCAGATTCTTCTCTCACCTCATTTGAGGAGGCCGGGGAAAAATCTGCTCCAAACAGGTTGCTTGTTCCCCTTGCAAAACCTAGTCAGAGACTTCCCAAGACCATGGCTGACTACAAGCTGTGCAAAATATGGGTAAGCAGAAGAGGTCCTGACGAGATGATCCATTTGCACCAGTATAAATTCTGCATGTTTTATCCACAGGAACCTTCTGTGGTGGCTAGTATCATTGCACGGATCTTGATCAATGGCACTTCTAAAGCTTGGATCTTGCAACTCTGTCATGACTTTTGTGATATAACAAGGAAACCTCCAAAAAGATACCCCATGTCCAATAATTAAGACATTGTATAATCTACATTCTTGTCAAGAACAGGCAAAAACTCCCATCTCTGGCAGGTTTTTGGTGTAAAATAAATGTGAGAGTCACAATGAGATCACTCAGAGACATTCAATTTGAAGATGTTATTTCTCCGGTCAAACTTACAATCGCTGCCAGGTTGCAGGAAAATAGATTAAAAAGAAAAGCTTGACATTTAGCATCAGAACTGAAAATGAAGCAGTCATGCTCTTGTCTTATCTCCGACATAGTCTTGCCTTGGCAAACTTGACATGTCATCTAGTGTGCTGATGTCTTAGTTTTGCCATACGTGAAATGATCGTATCTATCCTGTTTCCTGAAGGGGCATGGGGGATGCATGTTTAGCAGCTGATAAATGTAAAATTTGTATTTGGAAAAAACACACATTTAATTGTATAAAACTTCAATGATAAATCAGTGAATTAAAAAAATCTGATTGCCAGGAAGGCAGGGGCTGAATGAGACCTGCAGGCCTGTAGGTCAGCAGTGAAATGTGATGGTAGGACTTTATTTCTGTTTTTAAACTTTTTTTTTCTCTCTTCTCTCATACTCTCATTTTTTTAAAAAAGCTAAATTATATCTTAGGGTTTTGAAATAGCATCAAAAGCATAGCTGGAATGCTTATAAATAGCTGTATCTTTTCTTGAAGGTGCGGTGGCCAAGTTTATTTCAGGTTTTGAGGTAGGGCAGCACTATAGGCCACGGGCTGCGGACGCTGCACGGGCCCGGCTCCCTGGCAAGGCCTGTATTTACCCTTCTCGCTCGCTCACGTACCCAGACCCTCCTCCTCCACAGCCGTCCCCCTTGCTGTTTCGCCCCACTGTTAGCCTGTGCTACCCGCCCTGGGGGATGCCGATGTATGTGCTGGCTTGTCCTGGTGCGTCCCGCCTTTGCAGTCCACATTGGTCTCCCCAAACCCTCCCCTCCTTCCTTGCCTCACTTGACGCTCCTGTCGGGCCCTCCCTTTCCCCTGGCTTTAGACACACGAGCAGAGCACGACTCCCTCCCGCATGTCTCCTTAGGAAAGACCAAATAATGTGTCCCCTCCCTCTGTGGGGGTCTGAAGGCCCCATGTCCCCAAGCACTGCCCCCGGTGAGGCAGCCGCCTCCGTGGCTGGTACACCGTCTCTGTGCCACACGCGAGCTCGCGGTGAGCTGCGAGCAGAGCGGAAACGTTGTGTCAGACAGCAGGGCAAAGCCTCTCCTTTGAAGAAGAGCACTGGACAGCCATGGGCGTTGATCTGCAGAAGGGCCTCGGACCCTCCCCACAGCCTGGGGGAAGGCAGTTCCCCAGGGACGGAGCAGGAAGAGCCGCGGGATGGCAACTCCTGGCACGGCGGCACAGGGGACGGGCTGCTGAGAGTAAAACCCAGCGTTTCTTGGCTCAGAGTACACGGAATGAACTGTAACCACCAGCCTATAAATGACAACATCCAAACAAAAAAACACAAATAAAACCAAATGCAAAAAGAAAAAAAAAATATACAGGATGGTGCTGCTTTGACTCTGAGCCCTGTCGTCTTCTAGGACTGATGAAGAGACTGGGTGGTTCTTCAGATTCCTGTGGTCTGAACACACACCCTAGTCATCACTGAGATGAGCTCGGAAAAAAACAGTAATGAAAGAGGGCTCTGATTTATTTCCTGATAAAATAACCTTTGCTCTCAAAGGCTAACATTTCAGCTCCAGCTTGCAGAGAATGATCTTTTATTTCCATCCATCAAAGCCTACATCGTACTGGATATCCAGAGAGTATTCTTCACACACAGCTGTGTGTTGGCCAGTGAAGGAAAATTACTACCTATAAATTTTTTTTTCTCTGAGGGAGGAGAAAAAGGAGGGGGGGGTAAAGTCTGCATTAAAGACTGGAATAATTACTATCCATTGCAACCCTGTGACTACAGTATAAGGAAAATTGCTTAAAAGTACTGTGCGAGCTAGTTTTTCTTTGCAGTGTAAATAATCTCTGAGGTTTTTTGAAGCATTTGATCTGAACCATCATCCAAATAATTCCTGTTTATTTTCAGCCAGGTAGACAACTTGAATGAGTATTCAGGGACTTTCTGCTCTGCCACTGTGTTAGACCTATACCAGTACATCATGGTTTTGTTCATTTGTCCTGGTTTTGGCTGGGACAGAGTTAATTTTCTTCCTAGTAGCCGGTACAGCACTGTATTTTGGATTTGGTATGAAAGTGATGTTGATAACACACGGATGTTTTAGTTGTTGCTAAGTAGTGCTTATCCTAAGTCAAGGATTTTTCAGTTTCCCATGCTCTCCAAGTGAGGAGGGGCACAAGAAGCTGGGAGGGAGTATAGCCACGACAGCTGACCCGAACTAACCAAAGGGGTATTCCATACCGTAAGATGTCACGCTCCGTATATAAACTGGGGGGAGTTGGCTGGGAGGGGTGGATCGCTGCTTGGGGACTGTCTGGGTATCAGTCAGCAGGTAGTGAGCAACTGCGTTGTGCATCACTTGTCTTTCTTGGATTTTATCTCTGTCTCTTTTTGTTATCTTCCTTTTAATTAAAATTTTTATTTTATTTTTATTTTATTTTATTTTATTTCAATTATTAAACTGTTCTTATCTGCAGGGGTGGAAGAGTGAGCGAGCAGCTGCATGTTGCTCAGTTGCCGGCTGGGTTTAAACCACAGCGCCATTACAGGTGTCATTTTGACATGAGGTAAGAGCCTGCAATCTTGACTGAGACCGACAAGAGTAAAAGTTAAGATTTTCAGTTCACATGAACAATTTCACACCACAATGTGCTGCAAATGGCTACAGGGAACAGTCAGTGTAAGTGAGTTAAAAGCAAGGCAAGTATTTATTTGCAATCAAAACATTACCTGAGCTTGATACATGAAGAGCCAGAGGCACCTGCTCTGTAGAGGAACTGGTTGAAATAAGGTGTTGTTTTCCATAAGAGAGAGACTGATTCAGCTCATTTTTCTGAAAGTATAACTTTCTTATGTCAGTGGGCTCTGCTTGGGTAGAACAGAGTAGAGGGTCTTGCAGTGTTCATACAATCACCAGAACTAGCGGCGCTGAGCAGCAAGCCCTGACGCACGAGGCATTGTGGTTCACACGGCCGAATGCCTCGCTGCTCCCTACGTGTGAGAGAACTGGCTGGGAGTGCCGGCTCAGATGTTAGCCCAGAGTAACGCCAGGGTTTTCCCTGGGTTGTGATAGCGGATTTGTGGAGGGTTTGGAGCCCTCTGAGAAGGCACGTCTCACAGATCTCCATTTTGTGAGCCCTTTTGTGAGTCTTTGGTGGGTTGGCAGAGCCTTGATGGTGTTTACAAAGCTCTGTGAACAGGTGATGTTGCAGGAAGAAGCTTGTGTGGGTGTAGAAAGCATCAAGGGACTGTTTTTCTGTGAAGGTGGACAGAGGAAGTCCATGGATGCGTGTACTGTATGCCATCCAGTGTGTGGGAACAAATGTTTCTATATACAGAGATCAGCATACAGAAGTAAAAGGCAGGAGGACTGCAGAGGCCGTAACCTAAAGTCTCTCAAAGTCAGCAGGGCCTTCCTTTTTTGCTAGAACCTGAGCTCTGCTTTTTCCTGGGAGGGCTCATGCTATCATAATCTCACAGAGGAGGTGAAAGGATGGGATGAGGGGGAAAGAAAAGACTTTTGTGCAGATGCGTGGAGGGATGCTGCTGTAGTTCATCAGTAGGGACTGACCCACACCACGGCAGAAAGCACAAACTTATTTCCTTTGAGCTAAAAAGAGTAGCACTTCATAGCGGGCATTATAGAGATGCTTCCCACGGGGACCAGCTACTACAAAGGGAGGTGAGCAGGGTTACCTTGCAAAGGGGGCAATAGGACTAAAGGTCAGCCTCCCGTGTGGGTGCCTCCCACAACAGTCAGTGGGAGTTTTAAGGGCCAAATATCCTCACTGCAGTGAGTTAAGGCTTTGATAAGGCAAGTTAATGTTGGTTTTATTATGAGACAATATAATTACAGGCCATCCAGCCATTAGCATATCTACCTTGGCTATAGGGAAACATTCATGACCCAAAACAGGAGCTGGAAAAAAGTTGCAGAATAGCAGTAAAGAGCCGTAATTCCCTCATTTTCAAGTTCTGGTGTTAAGGGCCTACAGGATTATTCGCCCATTCTCAGCTAACCAGTCCTCCCAGCTCTAGCTGTAAGCAGTTTTCACGTAGCCTGACTTTCCCTCTAAGTGTACCCTTCATCCACAAGGACCCCATAAAAAGTATTAGGCAAAGATTAAACATTATAAGCATATAACCAGCTCATAAAATGCGTTTTAAATGCTAAGCATGAAAGGGTGAACTTGCCTAAGGGGACTGCTCAGAGCTCCATTGGCTCAGGGAAACTTGTTCCTCGAGAGACATATTTATCACTATAGTTTATTTGTATTACAAGAGGCACCAGTGGAGATTGGGGACTTCACTGTGTGAAGTGCAGCTCAGACATCCAGTAGGAATCAATGCCCCCTGAATATTTTATAACAAAACTGGTAGGAGAGGCCTAGGCTAGTAGTAAGGGAAGGTTTTCTATTCCCACTTCATGTCTGGGAAACTGAGGATCGGCAGGATGAAGGGCTTTGCCCAGTGCATGGTGGTGGTCATGTAAAAGCAAAGGACCTCAGCCCAAACCTGCAGCAAGTCCCACTGGAGATCATTAGCAGGACCAGCCCGCAGCCTGCCCTTGCAGGTGATCAGTACAAGGCCTGAGCGCTCCGCACCGTTCCCACCTCATGCCTTCCTATGGCAGACCGCTTTTATGATCAAGATCAAATGGGGACAAGATAGAATAAAGCTCCTGGAATATATTCTCCCATCACAAGTGCAGCCAATGACCTACCCATTAACTGGAGAAGCAAAAATGCTGTGTAGTTTATGTGACTTACATAGCCAGAAAAGAAGAGGCCACAAAGAGGCTACAGGAGGAAGATGCATTTTTGCATGGATGATTTGAGATCAAGGATGGTGGGAAAAAAATCCAAAATGGAGATAGACATATGTTTATAGTCCTTAATAATTGACTTGATTTTTCAGGCCTGCCAAACATGTGAGCATTTTCCCAGAATAATTTATTTTACTCCCCACTCCTCAACAAATAGCCTTTATGTCTGTAGCGATTGCAACCAAAGAAGCATTGAAAATTGCATGTGTCAAAAGAAGAGTTAAATTTTGCATTAAATTCCAAGCCTTTCCTTTCCTCTAGGCTACCTAACATTTCCTATCATCATCTAACCAGAGTTTGTTTTCATGTGACATTTTCTTTTTCTGTTGATGTATTAGTCTGGTAGGCTGAGTTTTCTCAGAGGGTGGACTTCTGTGCAAGTTTCATTAAAAATATTTCACAATACCTTTCCAAAATGTGATCTGTGCTTTTGTGCTGATTGAAAATGGTACGCCAGCTTGTTAAAGCATATTCTTTTATATTTCATCAAAACAGATACATTTTAAATGGAAATCTCAACTATTATGTTTTTCTGTGGAGATTAAAGTGAGGTTTTTCAAACTGCCAATACAATTGCTTTGAGCCTGATTCTTTTGTCAGATGTACCTCAGTAAATAAGGAGAAATTCTTCTGAAATCAGTGGAATTATTCCACTAAAAAACTTCAACGCATGATCTGGTGAGAGCCCTTGTTTTTATTATGTATCTGCCAGGCTGTCTGAGTTGTCCCAGAGCTGCCCGTTAGTAGCGTATATTTAACTAGAACATTAACGAAGGGAAAAGTAAAGTATTTGCAGTTAATGTATTTCTTTAAAACGTCACAATAGGAAACAACATGTTTCACATTACCACTTACCTCCTCTAAGGCAAGAGTTGTTCCAATGGGTAGACTGTGTGAGAAATTATGTTAACATACCGCCACGGAGCCTCATGTATCTCTAAGCAATCTGAAATTCTTTAAATCTGCAAATCAAAATGCTGCTGTGTATTATAACAAGCTGTGCTGTCCCACACCATCTCCTCTCAAGTCACAGAAAGAGATGAATAATTCACAAGGGTATTTTCTAATTTCTAAAATAAATACTTCAGTGCTGTTCATTTTAATAGATATTGCAGAAGGTGACTGTTGTTTCGGAATCTGAGTGTCCTTATCATTGCCTCAGAGTAAATACTTTGCACTTTTTGACTCTGCAATTTTTGTTGTTTGGTTTTGGTTTCTGAAGCTGTCCAGAATCTTGAGATTGGTTATGCTTGTCTGCTGCCGTGTCGCCCCGAGCACTCATCTTCTTCTTTCCGTTAGATAAAGGAGACTCGGGCCTGCTCAATACACGTATGGGAAATCGCCAAAACCACATGCAGTAGGAAACGGTGTCATATATGCAGGTCCTGACTCCCCTCTCCCTGATTTAGCCTGGAACCAGAGGCCTCTTCAAATGCTAGAGAAAATTTTCACTGCTGGACTTTTCTCAGGAGCTGGATTGCTTGTTCCAGCTTCTTGATTAACTCATAATTATGGTGATTATGCTTTGCTCATCCAAAATTCTCCTATATAAGAGCTTAATTTAAAAACAGTTGGCTTTCCTCTCTTTTACCAACACGCAAGTATTAGAACAACTCGCAGGTGCACACTATTGCTAAACCAAACTTAGAGGAGGTGGGAAGTTTAAAGATGATGCAAAGTCTCCTTTGTCCATTTCTCCTGGGTTATGCAAACAGCAGAGAACAAAGGCTTCAGGCTCATTATCTTTGTCCTGATCTCTTTGCTGAGTAGATCTGGTTGGAAAACAGAATTTCTTTTCAAGGGAAATTTGACTCTTCCAGATTTGTTTTTGTTGTCAATGAGAAAGTTAGTTCTCCATTTTCTCACAGACCATTCATTAAGGGGAAAAAAAAAAAAAGAATAATTAGGAAATGTCACATTTATTTTATATTCATTATGGGAAATGTATTTTGTTTTGGTAATATGGAAATATTTTGTTTTGGTATGTTGAAGAAGTTTAGTTTTTCAGAAAAAAACAAGGAGACTTCCTTCTTTCTTTCTGATTTCTTTGGAGATTAGCTTATTTGTCCAAATGAAATTTTTTGATTAAAACAAAGCCCAATTTTGCAAAGAAAACTGTTCTGTGGAAATGTTTATTAATCTCAACTTGCTTTTGCTGTTGCTGACTGTCACTCAAAATGTAACATGGCTCCAGTTCTCATCCAGTAAGTAAAGCAATCTCTATACCCCTACCTGAGTGTATGTATATGTGTTGCACATGTACAGACATGTATGCACAGGACTAACTTCTGCCTTCAGCTACGTATGTAAACCCCAGTGGAGATTTCCATCAGCGTTGTGCGTATATGAATGAAAGCAGAATTTGGCTCAGGATTTGTAATCAATATATAAGGCTTACTGAGTGATTTGAGATGCTTGGAGAAAGCTGTTACATAAATGTTAGTCATTATTATTTGTAATAATTACCTACAGCTGTAACTATGGCAAACCTCCATATAAAAACAGCTAGCCCCTGACATATGGCTTCTGTGCTTCAGCTCCAGATTCCACCAAAGTGCACAATAAACTCTTTATTTAAAAGCATGTGCCTGAAGGGAACATGTAAACTCTCGCACACGATAGCAGCCATAACGACGAGGAGAGAATTATGCCATCCTTATTAGCAGCAGCAGTCTGACTCTCACAGAAAGGAATGGGTGTTGGATTGGACCCTATCGTGAATAACATGCTCCTGAGATGCATTACAGCCATGGGCAATGTAGGCAGCAAATTAAATTCAGGTTGTAACTGGGTCAGGGCTGAAGAACATTTTGTAACCATATTTTTTCCAATGGGGCTGCAGATTAGCTGGATACTTATTTTGGGGATGTCTTCATTCTTTTCAGTTTTACTTTTAAACTAAATAAATAATAATTACAAAAAACTAAAGCAAAGCAACAACACCCCCCCCCGCCCAAACATCCTCCCGAGACAAATAAAACCTTCCAAGTGTCCGCTTACCTTTTCTAGCTTCTCGCATTTCTGACATGGCCACTACAGCCATTTAAAAGATGAAACACAGAAACTGTTGAGCAGCGCACAATGCTGCTACTCAATAGTCTCAGGAGGAAGTGAGGAATATGGCATCTGACTGAAACTGCTTGGGAATTTAGGCAAACAGCTTGTAATTGCCAAATTGATTTTGGCCAGGAGACCAGGGCTAACACCCACAATAAGTATAAAGTGCCATGGGATCTTTAATGACCCCACTGCTTTGGACACAATTTTACATTTATTTAATGCACATTTTATGTTTGTGAATAATATACTCCATAAAATATATACAGTCAGGAAATGCCAAACATTGCCAGTTTCCCAAAGGCAATTTCAGAGCTTGCAGAGAGCACTCTCAGGCCTCGATTCATGATCGTGTTAAACTTTGTTTATATGAGGTAATCCAATATTTTATTCATTAAAATGCACCATGCACCTAAGAGGAATTAAACAAATGCTTTACTATGCACTGAAATTGTTCTTCCCCCTTCAGTGAGGATTAAGCAGGAATAGTTCGTGGACCCCTGGACTCCACGTGGTCAAGGAGGATGCGGATGTTCGCTCTGCTGGCTTTGCAGCAGCCCTCCGGATCTGCTGCCAGGTCCTTGCTGGCAAAGGCAGGGCAGAGAAGCCTGGAGAGGACAGAGGGCAAATTATGTAATGAGCTGCCCAGGACTCTGCAAGCCCTTGGGGATCGTCTTCACCGTTGGGGAGAAGCTTTTATCCAAAGACAGCGGGTGGAGATCCTGCCTTGCCTTAAGATGCTCTGAGGCTGGCGATACCTGAAGGTAAAGAGAGATGGTGGGTGCCATACCGAGGAGGAGAGACACATAACAGTCACCCAGCAAAATGTAGTATTAGCTAATTAGTAACAAAATGGGGGAAATATCTGCATCTCTGAATTCAGAGTGGCATCTTCTGCAGGCTCCTTGACTCAGGGTTTAATTGCCACTGAGTAGCTATGATGAGAATTCAGGTTTTTCTCTGTCTTTAGGCCAGCTATAACAGCCCTTTGTGTTATACTGATGGCAATTTTGCTTGGGTGCAAGCAGACCAAGATTTTCAAAAATAGGTCACTAAACTTAGGTTCCAAGGAGTTTATATGTAGACACTTAACTCAGTGATCTGATTAAAAAAAAAGCAATCTGAATGCCCAAGGTCTCCCAAAGTTGTCAGATCTGTAGCCAGGCAAACACAGAGAGCTATAATCAGGTCTGCGCAATTACGTACGTATTTGTAATTTTAAAGATTATGCTTCTATTCTGGTAATGACTTGGGTTTTAAACAGCCTTTTGTATTTACTTTTTTTTTTTTTAAGGAAAATGGTGGTGATGGTTTCCTGAAATCTAGATCAGGTGTCTTTGGGAAAGACCACAGTCTAGTTCACCTATAGGATCCTGATCTCTACTCTGTTCAGCACAATATGCAGCATCTGGAGTCACTGTCAGAAGTGGATCTTCCTCTGCCTCTAAAGATCCAACCTCCTATCAGTGCCGAGAGCTGCTCAGACAGTCTGCACTCAGCAGATGGATCAGATACGACTGCAAACACCACACATCTCAGAATAAAGTTTCATTCTTCCATATCATTTTTCATGCATGAATTCTAGTGCTTCTAGAAAAATATTAGCCGTGAGAAAAGCTGTGCAATGTTTTTGGGACACAAACAAGCATTTTCCTGAGAGTCACCCCAGCATAGGTAACTTGAGATTTATCTCCTAAAAATATTTCTGAAGATTGACAAATGAAAATATAATCTTGTGGCTTGAATTAATGTAAGGAAGGAAGGAAGGGTCTCTTTTTTTCCCCTCTGGGGGGTACCGAGTTGAGGTTTTTCTTGTCAGCCCCCATTGCTGGCACAGAGCAACTCTGAACTTCGAACACCATTTGTAGTTTTCAAGAATCACAGACTTCCAATACCGAAGGTGCACTTCTGACGTGGACGTGCCATTTGGAAGACATCTGTCCTGCAGAGCCTCGACATTTGTCCTGCAGATCCTCAACATCTGACCTTTTACCGAAGACTTTGTTGTCTGATAACAACTGCATCCAAACTGACCTGATATGCGCAAACGCACGTGTGTGTGTGCACGCGCGTGTGTCATCCGTTTAGGCTTGTGCTTTGCTGTTGCTCTTTGCAGCCACTCTCTCCTGCCCACCAAGCGCTGCGGGCTGCTGGAGGGAAGGGAGCATTGCCAGTGCCTCCGTGGCCAGCCGCTGGAGCAGCTGTCTGACGGAGGCTCACTCCTCACGTTCGCTTTCTAAAGAGACCTTCTTGTGCTGGACTCAGTCACTGCTTGGGACTCTGTGGCATGCAGCACAGAGGAGGTCAGGGTAGGTAATCTTAATAATTTATTTGGCCTGAAAATCTGTTACTCTCCTCTGTTTCGTTAGTCACAGCCCCAGGAGCATTAAGACGGGGTGTTGCCATGATGATGGCTGGTGTCAGGAGACTCATACCAGGAAATGAAGGCCAAGACTGTCAATTTCCAAATTTGATATTAAGCAAAAGGGTGTTTCTGTAAAAATGATCAAAGCAGGGACTGATCTGGCGTGGACCAAACAGGCTGCGAGCACCCCTCACACGGTGGTTATGCTTGAAAGAGATCATTCCCCTTTTTTAAATGTCAGGTCTCCAATATATCATTCAGCAGGAGATCCTCCTAATTAGTTTAGACTTTTCTCTCATGGGTCACACCCTTTATCACTTCCCACTCCATATGACTTGACTTATGGAACACTTGGCTTCAGACGCAGTCTGAGTCCTGCTCTTTGCATGCTATTTGCACACAAATTACTTACATCCCGGTATTAGTCATTCTTCTGTTTCAGTGATACATTTTTTGTATGTTGTGAGTCTCAGGCAGGAGTATCGTTTGGCTATGTGAAATCACTCCCAGTGTGGGAATAAGTCTTAGCTCTTGATTAAAAAGTAACACTTCAATGCATGTAAAAGAGCATGGCTCAATTCAGCTCGACCTGAGCTGGTTTTGTTCCTCTGTGCAGCCTAGGTCTCAGTCTAGGCACGTTTGTTCTTTGAAGCATTGGAAATAGAGGATGAAAAGGCACATTTGGTGTTTCTCGTGTCATCTGCTGCATAAAAGTGTCTTGGGCCAGGGGATAATACCTGTGTCTCTCCAAGCCAAAGGGAATGCCTTCACCACTAGACTCAAGCACCAGTTTTCCAAAACAGAGCAATGTCAGCAGTGGGGTTGGAAGACCCCCTATGCCAACCAGCCCTTAGTCTGCTGGGTGGGGTGTCTGCTGCAGAGGTGATAAGGTGTGAGTTGGAAGATTTTTGGTTAGAGGGCTGGACGTGAACCCAGGTAAGTGGACAAGACAGCTACTGAAAAAAAAAAAGATACTACGTCTCTCCTTTTCCTCCTTCTACTTTGTTTTCATGTAGTGCCAAGAGATACAGCACTCTATATCAAGCTCAGATATATGGTCAGAGCATTGACATTAAAGGGGCCATGAGAAGGGACACAGCCCAGGTGATGACAATATTAAGATCCTAGCTGGGGTTAGGAAAAAAAGACACAAACACATACAGAGATCCTGACAAAGCAGAAGGTCTTCTGAGCAAATACAAGATTTTTGATAGCCAGGGAGCTCTATTGGCAATGAAATTATTTACATCCAGGACAGGGGGTATCATGTCAGTGGAAGTAAATGCCTGACGTATCAGGAGCCGAGGGACAGCAGAGACGAGGCTCGTTGTGTCAAGCCCTACGCTTCAGCCCCAGCATCTGGGCCTCTGCTCTTCTGGAGTCCTGTGGTACAGGGCTCATCCCAGCCCCTGCGTGTGGGGAAAGGCTTGGGAATGTGAACAGAAAGTACCACACTTGCAGCGCCGTAAATCAACAGGCACATAAAAGGAATTAAAAGTGCGGGGCTTTTCACATTGTGATTTAGGGGAGCCCTCACTGAAGATTTTTAAGCACTCAGGCTGACAGTACTAGTAACACCATGTAACAGAGACTGGAAATGGGCCTTACGAAATCGCTACTTTGAGATAGCTGTTCACCAGAAACAGCTGGAGATAATTCTTCATCTTTCTCTGGAAACAGCTATTTCAGTTTAGGATCAGTGAGTGGAGGGGAAGGTGGCTCCACAAGTCCTCTGACGTTCTTGTTTTTCACGCCTGACTGCAGAGCAGCAGTAGGTTCTCTGCCGGCATCCAGGTGAAATTACAAGGAGGTAACTGCGTCCAAAGGCTTGGTGGATGTCTGGGCTGTCTGCAATGCCAAGACTTGCCCGAGGCTCAGAGGTTTCGTCTCTGGGAAAAATTAGGAGGTCTTGACAAATAATTGTAACATGCTGTTATAGAGAATCACAGGAAGGAATGACAAAATCCCCAAATGATTGGGTATTCTGTTCCTTTGTAACATTTTGCTTTTATTAATGAAAATTGTGCGCACATATGTTATTCAGTGGCCAGTTTGCTGCATCCTATGTTTGAGTCTCTCGTAACATACATGAGAATTGATACATTCTTCTGCTTTCACCTATTCTGTCTTCACCTGCAAAAGCTTTCAGGAAATGAAGAGAGACACTGAGCTATAGATAATCTGCATAAGATCATGCAATTTTTTCTTATGTTTCAACTGATGAGGGTCCCTATCATATGAGTTTACCTTCTGTTTTGGCTTCAAATGAATCCCATGATGAAGAGCAAAACTCACAGAAAGAACGAAGTTTTCCACCCCAGATGGTAAATTGGTCCAGTTTCACTCGAAACTTGGCTTCTTTGCAAATGTTGTTGCACTTGGCCTTGTAGATTATAATGACATTTCAAACTAAGATTGTTTCACTATGTAAATTAAGTATTGGGCATATTCCATTCCTGGATGGAGTAGGACTTTCCAAGCAATTACTTCTCTTATCTCCAGGGGCTACTGTGATATTTGGAGCTTAATACATGGAGATTGTCTCTCTTGGGCTCTCACTCTTCTCACTGCTGGCACTGAGGTAACATGGAAGGGAAGGATTGAAAACAGCCTGTCCCTAACACCACGTGGAGCAACGCCGAGCCTCTTGGACAGGAATGGGGACACTGGATGAAGGGGCTGGTGCAAGAGCTGGGTTGGAAAGTGATAGGGTGGAGAAAGGAAGGTGGAGATCCAAAGTTTTGGGGAGTGAGGGTGGGAGGGGCAACTGGAATGTGGGTGGAGGTGTGACAACTCCTGAGATGAATGAGAGGGAAGGTGGGGTAAGAACAGTGCAGGGCGAGAAGTGATCTGAACGCAGAGGAGGTTTGTGGGAGTAGCAAAGCATGCTGCCCTTGCATCCCAGCCCAGCTCTGCCCCGGGAGACATAAACTGGGAAATGACTAGCAAAGGTGTGTTGAATCCTTGCCGTGGTGGCAGGCCTGTGCATGGGGTGACAACGCACTGCCACCAGGCACTGAAGCGGCCAGGTCTGTGTAGGAGCTCTCAGGCTTCTCTGCTTGCACCCTTCATGGTACTGCCTTTGGTTACAGCATCTCGGCCTGGGACACCCACCGAAGGGCTGCGCTGGTTAGGGGCATTACGGTCCTATACAGGTCAAAGAGCGCTGGGCTTTGCAAGCTGACTGTAGTTTTCATATGTAATAATTCATACACAATAGTTACATAGTAGCCTGGAGGAAACCTTGATCCGGGCCACACTTTTGTTTGCTGACAGGAATTTCATCCCTGGCTTCGGTGCCAGAGATGATAGTAATTTTTTCTTGACTTTTGCATCAGCAGTTCTGTGTTTTGGGGTAGGAAATTAGGTCTTGTTCTTCTTGGACATTGAGGAGCCAGAAGATGCCAAGATATTTCTAAGCCCCAGAAGTAGAGGCTATAGAAATGAATCAGAAGCCAAGCCAAAAGCTTCTCTTTTGGACAACTGCAGCTGCTGCTTTCCTCGAGCCCGAGCAGACACTTCTGGATAGGCCGTCCTGAGCACTTTCTGTTTCATCTGGCATATGGGGTCGAGATTTCGTACCAGAGTTGCACTGATTTTGTCCAAAGTTTTATTTTTTCTTTTGCCAAGATTAAGATCCACTCAGAGGTTCTTATCCAGCCAGCTCTCCTGCAGGTGCCAGGACATGACTGGATGCTTTAAAGGCTTACTCTTTCTTATAAATGACAGGCCAGCCAAGCTCCATCGCTGCTCCAGAGAGGTCCAGAGGAACTCACAGCATCTTAGGGAAAAAGGGCTGGAAGGGATGTGAGGTGACTCCGTGCATCACCTGTGTTGTCCATAAGGGGTAATGTTTTCAGAAGCACTGAAGTCCCATTTTCAGTCACCAGTTCCCTTTGTTACGTTGGAAGCGGAGTCTTGGGCAGGCCAACTGTCTTGAACAAACGTGTTCATCAGGTGTTGAGACTACTGACATCTCTGGTTTCAGGGGATTTTTTTTTTTTGCAGCCACGTACAGCACTCAAAATACCTTTCTTTAAAATCAGAAATACACATTGTATCCTCTTTATTTAGCTATAAGTCAGTTCTGTTAGGATAAGAAAAATCTACCTCAAAGTTCCTGTAAAGTATCTCCAATAAAATGGTGAGTTATGTCATTAAAATAATAGGATCATGGTTCTTACTTTCTCTTGTTTGTAGTTCAATTCATGGCTGTGTTCCACCAAAACATGCTTTGAGACTCAGTCGTTAGCTGCCTACTTGCTATTTGAAATTATATTCATCCTGCTTCTTACAAATGTAGAATGTTTTTAAGTGCAAGGAATACATAATGCAATGGAAAATTTCACATCCTATCTGACTAATACCAAAACCATTTTGATTTGAAAGGTCACAGAAAAACAGTGTGGTGCAATGCACCTCTCAGAGTTCCTTCAACGTTTGCCTGTGGTTTAACTTCCAGCCTCTCTATTGTGTTACTTTCTAAGCACCGTTTCCCCAGCGCCTCTGGAAGACACTCCCTCCGCAGCCTTACCCCTCTTCCTCCCGGCAGCCCTGCTTCCTTGACAGCCTTCAACTCGCTTGGGTTGAGGTGACAACATAATGGAGCTGCTGACGGTCAGGTTTCAGAAAACAATCAAGCACGTTATGAGAAACAATCACTAAAACACAAGCACTTAGAGGAGCCAGAGATAAAAGAGTCTCATTTTCTTGGCAGCCCACGTAGATGTTCTGCAATGACTGATGATATGAGTGTTATCTTGACACCATACTCTCCCATGTTGAAACTGTTTATGGGAAACAAACATCATGTGAAAAACAGATTGCCAGACACTAAGTAAATCACTCTGATGAGGAACGAGTCAAGTACTGCCAGTTTTACCCACACTGTCATTGTTATGATGTAACACATTCCTCATGACTGATATTGTATCCAAATTAGGGCACAAAACCTTCTCTTGATCAGTTAACCGAAATTCCCTGCCTTGTAACAACCACTGCACACACACACGCACATGCTTGCTCACACACACGCACACACACAAAACCTGAGTTAGTACAAAATGACACCCTGTGTTAGTGGAGGATTAAGAAGGTGGGCAGTAATGACACAAACTTCAAATTTTATCCCCTGCCCTCTTTAATAAGCTGTTGCAATTTTCTGACTTCTGCTAGTAATGATTAATAAACATTTGGTGTGCTAAACATATGGAAAAATCATCCCATCTGGACCATTTAAAACTAGGACGTAGACTTTATCTTTGTTTATTTCATCCTTAGCTAAAAGGCTTATTATGAATTGCAATAATCCAAGAAGCCAACCATGGAAGACAGACAAGCTCTTTAGATAAAACCAAAAAGGCAAGTTTTCTAACCGAGGACCAGATGTATTTTTGGGTATTGCCCTTGTACATATTTAGCTGAGCTTTTCAAGTGGTGAAGATTTGCATGTTTGTTTTGCAATACTAATGAATATGTTTTAGATTTACATTTTAGAAAATGGAAACTTTTATCTTCTTGGGGCTTTGTAAGTTAATGATTTCCAGAAGATAGTTTGGTATCCTCTTTTAACCCTTCACCATTGAAAACATATCACTTTCTGAGGCACAAGGATCTAGGGCAGGCCTGCTGAACTAAACCCGGGAGATATATGTGACTCTTTCTATTGTTTATTTCTGGAATTACATAAAATGTGGGTTTTTAATTTTCAATCTAGTGAAAACATATGTAAACGGCAAATTATTTTAAAACTAACTTAATGTGAATCGTAGGGTAGGCATTACCGTACACATGATCCTTTAATCAGATAAAGAAGGAAAATACTTTTGGAAAAATATAGTTTTGAGACACAGTATCTTCCACGAGTGAGTTGTTAGTTTCCTCCAAGATAAAGACTGTTTAGTGTAGTAAGGAAAATGTGCTGTATAACAACATTTTTGCTTCTAGTAGAGAGAGCAAAGTTGCAGTTTCATAACAAAGTTCTTCACCCTTTGATTTTCTTTAGAGAGGTTATGAGAGAAAATAATTAATGAATAAAACATAATTTTTCAAAGGCTTACCCTTGCTGGCAATTTTTATTTGACAAGAGCCCTATCAGAAATGAAAAATTCTTCCTTAGGGAACAACAGAGCATTTTAATACCAGAGATAACTAGAGCTTTGAACTTTGGGTGGTTGACAAATAGTCTGAAACAGCCTTTCTTCCAAATTTTTCCAATTGTTCATGC
Organism: Sagittarius serpentarius; assembly: GCA_034782735.1. Classification (NCBI taxonomy): domain Eukaryota; kingdom Metazoa; phylum Chordata; class Aves; order Accipitriformes; family Sagittariidae; genus Sagittarius; species Sagittarius serpentarius. Next base: position 38,296,536 of record JAVKLA010000027.1, on the reverse strand, counting down.
AAAATATGATAGGAAAGTAAGTATGATCTTGAAAGAAGATGCTGCTTCTTGTGCTCACGTTACGAAATGTTGTAAACCTCTACCTGTCTAGGATGCCAAAGTAAAGGTGTAGTGCCCCAGAGACATCCTGGCCTGGAAGGTTGTGCTGTCTACACTACAGAAAAGCTGAAGTCATGTTCAGTGAAAACACTTGCTGGTATAAACAGCTTGGTTCCCAGGTACCTGTTGTACAGACTTAGCAGGGCATTCACACACGTGCAAATGTATGATGTATGTCTGTCAATGTGTATATATGCACGGATGACTATTAGGCCCTCAGCCGCACATGTATTTTTGGGGAGAGTCTCCTAGAATCCAGCTAAGATCCCAGCCATGGTATGGAGGTCATTCAGTAAAGTAAAATGTTTGTCACATCTGCTTGTTTTTAAAGAAAACAACAAAGTCAAAGCCCTCACTCCCGTGTGCTCTTGGCACAGCAAGGGATGGCATAACACTGTGCACATGTGGCCAGTGGTGACATCTCAGCACAGTGTCTCCCAGACAGGAACATCCAGCTCCTCTGAGCTATTTAACCCCTGCCTCAGAATTGGCATGGCAACATGTCAGCTACTGATGGGCAGGTCCTGGGTTTCTGGGGCATTTTTAAGAGCTGCAGAGCGTACAGGTAAGTTAATGTGATCTCTCAGATTTGCTTTTCATACCCATGTCACGTTAACAGTAGACTGCAGATCTCAGCTGGGTAAACCAGTGTTGCTACGCAGGCAGCTCCTGGGCAGAGCTAAGGACCTGATAGTGTATGTGCAGGCAGGAGGTGGGACAGGGCTCTCTCCAGGGCCATGCAGCTCCGGCAGGGGTAGATCAGGGTAGGCAGGGGTCTTACAGCCATCGGCTGACGAAGCTGGCTCACACTAGACAACCACAGGGCCCAGAAGCCACGTTGGGGATCCTTTTCAAACCATGTTGCTATAACTCCGTCCTTTCTCACCAGCATGGGCACTGGAGACCTGGCTGGGCACAGTAGTGGGAGGCACACAGCTGCCAGCGGTGTGTTCATGGGCTCCAACCAGGTGTCCTTCTTGAAAAAGGTAGTGCTGTGGAGAGAAATGTCCTGTGGGCAGAACTGACCCCAAGGCCACTGGCAGGACCATGCTGACTAATCCCCGTACATTGAATTATAGGCAGTTTAAGATGCTGAGTGGCCCAGCTCAGATTTTATTTCAGGTACAATGTTGCGGAAAAGGTGCCCCTTACCTTGGAGCAGTGGTGTATTTTTAACAGAGACCTTTGGTGACACTGGTCCTCCCTCACTGTAGCAACTCTAATGACAGCATGGGCATAATTTTTTTCTCTAGGTGAAACCGAGATCAAAGCAAATTCAATAATGCCTGTTTATGTTGCTACTGTTTTTCCTTTTTCATTGTCTGTAACATTAATACCTCAATTTCCATCAACATGTGCATCGGTATGAGTACTGCTGGAGAACCGACAACCGTGCTCTACTGAAGCAGTGCTAATACTGTATTCTAACACTGCAGATTTATATTTGCATTAAATTGAGAGTGGTTTATGCACCAAGAGGCAGAGAGTCGTTCATTGTGTGCTTTGCAGGGAACAGGAGCCCTGGCCAGACTAGAAAAGTGGTCATGATGTGGTTAACATGAACTAAGCGAGCTCAACCTAAATTCATCCCATTTCTTGGTGTGGATGTAGGATGTATTGTCTTGGCCTGAATTAGACCATGTTAATTAAATATAACCTAAACATTGCTTTTCCTCTAGGCTGGACAAAGCTGATGCATTGCCTACAGACCTTTCACTGTCCGACCTTCAGTACATACAGGATGTGGCACTCTATTTATTTCATCTTACTCCATTTTTCCACTGAACTCCTGATTCTTCCAGTGTATCTGTGATGGATAGAGAACGAAGCAGGCCTATGTCACGTATGAAGCAGGAAGAAGTGGGATAGTCTTGTGGTTAAGGTAATTGGCTGTGATCTAAGAGAAGTAGTTTTATCTCTGTTTCTGTCATAAAGTTCCTGTGGGAGGCTGCATAGAAGTCTCCCCCCAAATTTTTGAAAGTAGCTGCTAATATTTTCTTCATTATTTTCCAGGAATTCCACGTAGCACATTGAAGTCTGATTTTCACAAAGCCATCTGAAGTCAATAAAACCTGCAGATGTGGGGCCGCTCTGAGAATTCGAGGTCTTGGGTGGTTGGCACTGTACATTGAGTACCAGAGGTGAAGAAAGAAGGTCTTAAAAGGTCTAAGTTTAGGTTCCCTCAGATTTATTGCAGACCTTCTGTTTTGTCTTGCTCAAGGCAGCTATAGCCCTGTTCAGACAACCCTGAAGCAGGTTTCTTTTCCTCGACTGCATGGAGACTAGAATCTGGCAGAGCTGGAGGGGAGAGATCTGAACATCACTTCTCTTTTGACTTGAGATGCTAATGTAATTGCAATGCAAAGGCAAACACCAGTGGTAACTATCTGCATGTAGACCTCCACTTTCTAACCTCATTTCCCTTCTGCACAATAATACAGTTATAAAGACAACTTTCTTACTTCACATGGATGTGGTGGCTACATCTACAACAGTAAATTCAACAGGTCTGGCACTGTTCTCTGATGCCCGCTGGCACAAGCGGCTTTTGTCCATGCCCTTGACTTCTCTTAGTCTCCAAAACCGGAAGGCCGTATGCAAACTGCCAACTGAGAGTGGCTCCTGAGCTCTGATCTCTCTGAACTGTGCCTGGGAATGGCTTGGGAAAATGCTGCTTGTCCCAGCCTGTATCCATGCCAAGGACCATTCCAGCAAAGCAACAGCAGCAATGGCAGAGCTGGGGTATCCGGGAGTGCCTCCTGGCATTGTTTACTTTCCCACTATAGATGAAGCCTCTAGCTACCAAAGGGAACCAATGAAAGAACAGTACGTCCTCAAGCCTCTGCATGAGAGGAGAGGTGTATTTCTAACATAGGCTAGAAATTACATTTCATTCTTCGTTCAGCTCCAGGTGTGAGGACCACATGTGTGGCAGGAGGAAGAGGGACTGAAATGAGTAAATCTTTGACAACTCTGACTCTAGGTGGTAAGTAACTTTTCTCACTAGCCAGCATCAAATAGAGTCACCTCAAGACACCTAAGAAAACCTGAGCAGGTATCCAGCTTTCCAACAGTCCCTTCTTTTAGCTGACTTAGTAAAGCAACTCTTACATGCAAGCAGAAGCGCAGACAGCCTTAATCCTCACACCTACACATGCTTGGCCCTGCAGCCTAATTACTGCAGCTAGACCTGAGCTTGCTATACCCATGCTCTGAGTTGATAGATGTAACCCGTCTTGGGAAGCCATATGTTCTGCCTGCCCCACGAGTCATGCTTTAAGTTAAAATGTATGTCAAGTCCTGCTTACTGCCAGAACCCAGGCAGCCTGTGCATCTGCCTTGTGTGTAATGCATTAAGCCCCGTGGAGGGGCAGGAAACATCAGCAGGAGTGCCATGCTGAACTGACGGGGCTGTGCAGCGTCTAGATGGAGCTGGCAAGTGTCCTGCCAGCCCAAAGGCCAGGCAGGGGAACTCGAGTGTGACAGCTTCTGCCATATACACAAGCCATAATATCAGTTTAGCTTAATGGTGTAGCAACCTTGCAGTCAGGGTTATGCCTTCACATAATTCTGGCTGTTTTCTTGCTGTTTTGTTTGTTTAGGTTTTTAAAACATATTTTCTCAGGAGCAATCAGGAAGCACAGCACAGTCTGCTTTGTTGGGATTCTCCAATCCAGACCTTAACAAGCATCACTGGATGGGTTTGAGTGATTGAAAGGCACTTCGTGGCCTTAGCCAAAAAATCACTACAGTCATCTTGAAACTTTGAGTAATAAAAGCTTGACACACTTCTGTAGACATAATAGCCAATTTTGTCCCAGGTTACATCGACTCAGCCTGGCTGAAGATCCCGAAAGAGTGATTGTACTGATGGAACTTAGGGTTTACTCTTTGGCCACAGTAAGCCTACTCCTCAAATAGGAGTTTTCCATTGACTTCAATGAAAGTTGGATCTTATTAATATTTTTTTCCATAGAATTAAAAAAAGCAATCAAAGTCTTGCAGTCTCCTCTTGGCCCATTTTCAGGCAAAGCTTTCACAGTAAATCAACCGAGAGGTTTACCAGAGAAAGAACCATTGGAATTGTCCCATCCCCCTGATATTTGTAGTGGCCATTTCTCATAGTATTTTCAATACTGATAATTTACTGCACCAAATTATAGTTCATTATGCACTTTCAAACCCTGGTTCTTCAGATTGTGTGAGTGGAAATTTGGCATAAAAACTGCAAGCCCAGATTTTATTTTAGTTTTTTTAAGAAAAGAGATATTACTGATTTATAGGGCAGAAACCCCTACACATTTTATATAGAGTTCCACGTACCTTTTCTTTCACAGACTCTGGACCAAAGCAGGTTTATTTTTAAATACGGAAACTGATTTTTGTTAGTCTTCTTGCAAGTTCCAGAGTTACCAGTTCATACGAGGCTTGGTAATTCTGACATCCCTTCCAAGGGTGTTTCCTGTAACTTGGGGCTTTTCTGAGAGGTGCTGAGTGCAGTCAGCTTTGATTTGTTAGTACATTGGGACCTGATGTTGTTCTGGATAAAAAGTAAAGAGAAAAAGGCATGGGGAGAGCTCTGTTTCTCAGCAAATGACAAACCTCTTTTTCACCCCACTCCAGCAGCAGCTGTTTCAGGTGTACGGCTGCATTTGCTGTTGTGACATAATAATTTTGCAAGGAGAATGGCTTCATTGGGCCAAAATTGGTCCCTGGATTGGAGAGGAGGAAATCTGATCTTTCGTAACTTTGGCTGGAGATGGATACCTATAGAGCAGGTCAGACTTTTATAAGCTTTGTAAGAGCAGTGGCAGGGTTTGGGGTCCCTCAGATGACATGTCTGGAGTGCACACAAGTTTGGAGCACTCTTTCTGACCCATTTGGGTGAATGAAGGATTACTCCCTTATATGCTTCATAGGAAAAAGAATCTGACTTTGACTCCAACTCATTAACAAAGAAGGCTGAGGCCAGGAACATTGCTTGCCTTTCTCAAATCTCACTCTGGGAAAGACAAAGCTAATTTTTGCTCTGGCTTAAAAGGTCTTTACAATGGCCTGAGAAAATTTCCTTTTATTTTGATGCTGTACCTTGCAATAGCCGTTAGTTCTCCTGTACGAAACTCCATTAAAAAAAAAAAAAGGGATTCTTGTGGATACAACTCCCATGAGAATATTGGGTAGTTAGGATAATACACAGTCAACTGGGGTTATTTCGCATCTAAGGAGATAGAACAATATGGAGCTATTCTCACTTTTTCTGGAACTTTTCTCACTGAGAGAACTTTAGAAAAATCCATCTAATTTATAGGACTCCTTGGGCCTGGGGACCACACATCAAGCTGCAGTATTTAACATATCATAGCAGCAGCACAATACCATATAAAAATAACACAATAAATGATTAATAGACTAACTCTCTCAAACTCATTCCCTCCAATTATTTCTTTACAATTAAAACAAGTTGGTAGGGTACTTTCAAAAGAATAAGCGATTGCTCTCTGAAGCTATCCACTGCTGGTATTTGTTTAAGTTTGTAAGAGCAGGAGCTCGTTTGGCTCTCTGCTCAGCACTGTGTTGTGCCATATGGACACCCCTCCTGGTTTCCAGACATACCTTCCCCACTGCCGGCTCCCACTGCCCCAGATGCAGGAAGCACGGCTTGAGCGTGCTGTACTCTGGCAATACCCTCCCAGTAGATGGCTGCTGGTCATTTCTAGCAATAGAAATGGGACAGCTTTGGGGCAGAGCGTGGTCCAAGCTAGTCTGCATCTGATTCTAGGATTGAGCTAATACAGAAAATGCTGGGAAGCTCTTTCCTCTCAGCTTAAAGAAATCTGGAGAGATGCACCCGGGCAGCCCAAGGGTTCAAGACAGTGAGATGTAAGAACTTGGATAATGCAAATACATTTCTGTTTCACTGTTTTGTCAAAAAATGTGTCATTGCCATTAGCACTGAGCTGTCAGGATACATATGTGACAATGCTGTGGATCTTCACCATGGGCAAATTAACTGAAGAAGGACTATGATACATACACATATCCCAGGGACTTTCATGGCAACAGTAGATGCAATACGCTCTGGGATATAGCATATTGCTTTATGGGAGGTACTCTTGCATGAGGGGTTTGTGGGTGCTTAGGGACAACTGTGCCACTGTGCAATTTTCTCTGCCTGTCTGCCTCTTTAGTGTGCAGAACTGGATGTGACTGAGACACCCCCAGTTGCTTCTGGGCTCATGGAAATATCATGGAACAGCTCAGAGTACATCTGAACTCCCAGGTCCAGGCGCAGCTGCACCCTCTGGTCACACCCTGGTGGCATGCCTGTTGCAATGGGGTCTTGCAAGGCAGCATCCCTCTATCAGAGGGAAACCCATGTGTCTGAGAAAGAAAGGAAATGTGCTGTGCCCCAGCAGGTCTGTTGGTCTGGGTAACTAGGATTGCAACACAAGGCTGCAGAAACTTCTGCCCTGCCACGGAGACACATCTATTATGATACACGGATGAAAAACCTTGGAATGATGAAAGCAGCTTCTCTGGAAACATACAGCACTGCCACTGCCACAAACATGGGACCAGATGTGTTAGCCCAGAAGCTGGTGTTGCTTTGCTGTGGAAATTCTGACTCCATTGACTGTTGCTACTTTGCGGAAACCAGCTGAGATCAGGAAATCCCACAACAGTCCCAGGACGTTGCTTCTTGGGCAGAGTTGGGGCTCTGAAAAACACGGAGGAAATATTGGAGAAGCTTGAGGTGAGGGAGTTCCCAGAGTATGTGTAGGCATGAGCAACTGACAGGACACATGCTCCACTTTTCCACCTCGAAATATTCCTGAGTGTGTCAGTGGTGCACTACAGGCACTGACAGACCACAGGCAATGGCTGACAAGTGATAATGTGATTCATGAAGGAAGGTACGCAGAGGCGCACACTTGATGCAGACTTTTGAGAAGGTGTTAGCAGGGATTTTGCACTGCGTGTGTAGGAAAGGACTCCACTCTCAAATAAATAATTTTGTGACATTGCTGAATGAGGGAGATCCAATGTTATGAGGGAAAGAAAAATACAGGTTTTTTGTCTTCCTTTTCCCCATTGCTCTCCACACACTGGTCTTGACTGCAGTCATGGCTTTGTCCCTTCTGCTTGAGACTATCCCAGCAAATGTGTCTGTGTTGCCATTTTTTTTTACCCCAGAAGGGTGCTCTCTCCTCTTCAGAACCTAGAGGCTTCCTTGGGGTGGTCACAGTCCGGAGGGACTTCTCATGATGAGGATGCATGACTGCGATGGATTTACTTATCTCATTCTATTAAATCTCCCCACTGTAACTCTGATAGAAATACCTGGTCCTGACCGGGACCTGTTTCACCTTGCTTCACTCTTCTGAAGTCCATACCTCCTCCTGTTTCCTAATGGGGATCTCTACACCTGCAGGTCCAGGGGGAGTGGGATTCACCCAGTCCCTAAATGCTGAGGGTGTAAAAATGGCACTTTTTCCTGACTCCAGGCAGGAACAAGGGTTTAGTGCATTGTCTCTTTGTGCTAAGCTAAATGTACCTGCTCACATACAGAGCCTGTCAGGACAAGAAATTTTTCCAACACAAAATGTGATTTTAAAAAGGTGCAGGGGAAGTGGAGACAGTGATCAATTTAATCTCAGTGAGCAGACTTTGAAATTGTGGCTACAGCAGCCAGCACACAGCACCGAGGGGACAGATATTTGCTGAGCAACTATTGTAGCTAAAAGGGAGCAGAAGCAGCTCACAGTGCCTTAATACTGGTGACCCCAGATCCATACAGACTTTGATAGTTTGTCCTCCTACAACTCACTTATGTGTGGACAGCACAAGCGTATAAAAACGTTTGTGTCTGTAGCAGTAGGATTTGCCCAGTCCCAAATCCCGGAGGATGTAAAGACTGGCATTTCTTGCTAACTCCAGGCAGGAACAAGGGGGGCTTAGTGCATATTTCTTTTTTTTGTAAGCTAGAAGTGTGTCCTCACTTACAGAGCCTGGAAGAAAAATGAAACCTGCTGATGTGAGCTTGCCCTCGCTGCTGCTCTGTGCAGACTGGAGCTCCCTGGTGCCTATCCTTCGAGCTGAAGAAAAAGCAGGTGATGGTGGTAGGAGGTTGCCAAGCCTGAAGTAACACACCTAGCCTCTCAGCAGGGCTTACCAGTGCTGGCTGGTTCCATACTACCACGGTCACACAGCTTTCTTGGCTCCAAACACCAGCAGAGCAAGCTTGCGTCTGCCCGCAGTGCACTCTGTCAACAAGACTTTCTAGTGCACTTCAAACTTCAGATAAAATCTTGAAGGTGTTGGATGTTTTCCTAGGATGTGCTGAACATCCTCTGCTCCCGTTCACCTTGGTGGGAACTGAGAAGCATCTCAGCACCACTCATTCCCCTTGTTGCATCATGGAGGTTCAGGACGTCAGTGTGTAATATTTCTGTACGCAGTGAATAACACATTATTCATTTGCGCAATGAGGTGTGGATGGGTTTGATTTCCTGGCCAGAATCAGCTCTGTTTCTGAGCTGGCTCATGCAGCCTGTGTCAGTGCGGCAGAGAGATGTACCAGTGTGGATGCCTGTTGGTTCCCTGGGCTTAAGGGTGAGGCTGCAGGACTGTGGCCTCACCACTGCCACAAAACTTACCTGTAGAGAAAGATAATTCCTGTCTGCAGAAATAGTCCCCCTTGTCTCCCTGTTATGATGCTGAATACACACGTTTATTTTAATACAAAGTGAGAATTAAGTATGAGAGTAGTCTAATATCTCTTTAGATTAATGCTGAATACCACAAATGTTGCTGACTGTTCACTAGTAAGGTTACATGGGAACTCTTACTTTCCTGTCAATGTTAATAAAGTGTGAGAGGTTTTGTTACTTAGCTTGTGATAAGGAAATCATTCCTCCCTGTTAGTTATGCAGCATGCATAGACCAACTTAATGAGCTTTCATTGTCATTTGCTACAAAGACAAGGAATTGAAAACTAAGAACATATGGGCACCTACACACAAACACACACCCAGACCCCACACACCCAGACCCACACAAACACAAATATATACATGCAAACAACCCACAGCCAACTGAACAGACAAAAGTAATTCTGTCTGTTATTCCATAACTGTTATATCTTAGCCTTCTTTTTCAACAGGGGAACAAAATGTAACTTAACTATTTTTCAAAGTTTAAAAAGCCTCAAGCAATGATGGCACTTGTTACAAGTTATACCAAACAGTCATTATCCTAGAGCCCACAGCTCTAGCTATTTTTCAATAAATACGCAGGAAAAGGCTCTACTATCTATATTAGTCTCACATACCACAACAGGTGCTGGGGCATGAATGGGAAATCGGTGTGGCCTGGGAAACTGAGACCCAGGAGCCTGCCTCTCCTCCCTGTGACACCTGATCATGTGCTTGATCTCAGGTGAGTTACTTCACCGCTCCTCCTTTTCCCCTTTCAGCCGCCTCCTTTATTTATGTTCAACAGTGGAAGGGTGAATGCAGTAAATTTTTGCTGCTGACTTTTATAGACATACCAGTTAGACTGCGGATCCCAGTTCTCAAGGGTGATGTTTATCCAGTAAACATCAGTTTCTCCAGGCCTGAATGATGCCAGAGAATAGGGCTGGTTTTCACAATGCAACACAGCTGCAACTCCAGCCTCCAGGAAAGGCCTGTCATAGACCCTTGATGGAGATGCTTTAGGCAAGTTAGGAGCCTTTGCCTCCATCCTCAGAGGAGATTCAACCTACCCGAGATCTGACTTGTCCACTGGAAGTGCCTTTTTCAGGCGATACAGCTCTCTAAAGGAATGTGATAAGGTGCTGCTTGCGAACATCACATCCAACTGGCCTGTCCCAGACACCAGAAATTGACCTAGATTTCCTAAACTGATGAAGAGTTCCCTCTTACATGGAGTGACAGAATGCTTTAAAGTCTTCACTCTGCTAAATCAGAACCGTTCATAAAGCAGAAACCGGAGCCTGCACCAAGATTTTCGATAGCTGAGGAACAGAAAACATTTGCTTTTATGCCACCTCACTGGAAAATGTCATCGTTTACAGTGATGCTACAGTATTTTGCAATGAAGTGACATAAATCGACTACTAATTTTACTGTGGATGAAGCAGTTATTTTAAATAATTTGTGGTCAGGGTTGCTTGCCACTGCACTTTTATTCAAACTCATTTGAAGTAATGCTTTCTTAACCTCACTAAATAAAACTGGGAAAACCAGAAAGCAATTGATCTTCATTAGGGTCCCATGTATATGCGTCAGGCAAATCATTATCATTAGCAAATCCATCAGGCATATCTAACCTTGGTCCAGCATTTAGACCTGATAAGATCATTAACTGTTTCATTTACATTGTTACTGAAGTTCCCTGAACCACCTTTTTTTTGGGCCATCCTTTTGTTGATGAATCTTATATATTACTAGTTGAAGACTGAAGGCAAGACTGTGCTCATGCCACTTGGATTCCTGAAAAGTCATATGCCAATGCTTATTGAAGGATGACGCAGATTTCTCTATTTTTCTTTTAGACAATAGCACCTTTTGGGGAAGAATTCATAATCTTTGTGAACTAATCAGAGAAAAAGTGCTAAGCAAGTCTGAACACACGCATAAAACTGATAGATAGGAACAAAGAGGATCAAGAGAAAAATGTCTGTAGTTCTTGAATGGAACAGAAGAATTGGTATTTGCTAAAGAAAGCAAGTCTATCCTCCAAATTCACTCAGTGGAAGGAAAAAATACAGTATCTAGTAACAGACCAGCCTGGCTAAGTCAGTAACTCTGTAGCAACTGTAAAACTGAAAAAGAAATATGCAGAAAGAGAAATCCAGGTCAAGAAACTAAGGATGAGTACAAAAGAATAGCATAAGCATGTAGACAAAATGAGAAAGGCCAATGTATAAAATAAGATAAAGAGGTATAAGAGGTAACATGAAAACACTATATAACTTCCTTGGCAGTAAGAGGAGGACCAGAGGAAGCGTTGGCCAGCTAATAAATGGGACAGGAAAGCTAATAACAAAACATGCCAAGAAGGCCAAAGTGTTTAATGCCTTTTACTGCCTCGGTCTTCATTAAAAAGCCTGACTGTAATCAGATGGTTGACACAGTTAACACCAGCCACAAAAGGGTAACAACTCAGGCAAGAATAGGGAAAGAGATGTTTAGAAACTGCTTAGATAAATTAGATTTTCTCAGATCAGTCAGGCCTGTAATTCACCCTAGGTTACTTAGGGAACTGGCTGAACAATCCTGAAGGCCACGGTAATTATCTTTGAGAATTTGGATGATGCTGGGCTAGAAAAAGGCTGACAGAGTGCATATTAAAAAAAGAAAAAAAGAGGACACAGAGTCCCAGTTGACCTTACTTTCATTTCCCAGAAAGATCCTTGGACAAGGGATCAAATGATGTGCAAGAGAGCAGAGCAATAAGCAGTTATCAATGTGATTTGTCAAGACCAGATCATATCAAACCAGCCTGTTTGTTTGTTTCTTTTTCCTATGACAGGATAACAAGTCATGTGGATAGGCAAGAATTTAGTAAGGTTTTTGAAACCACCTCAAATGGCATTTTCACAAGCACCCCGGGAATTGTGGTCTGAATCATAGGCCTCTAACTTTCCTGGGCTCAATGAACAACAATACTGAAAAACATGTTGCATTTCTTTCCATGTCAGCTTTGCTTTGAAGGTCTTATGAGCACTTTGCTATGCAAAAGTAATGGCTTTGGGACCACCGATTCTTGACAAGGCTGCTCCAAAATACCCACAGTATTTCTTGGCAAATGACATCCAAGGACCCACTGCCAGTAGTTCAGTATTGCACTGAAAGGATTTATCAGGTAAGGCTCTGTGAGGGACTGTCCTGGGATCCAGATCCACTGTTATCATTACAGTGACTTAACTGATGGACAAGAGAGCACATATTTTAAATCTGCACGTGTCTCTAAGCACTGACAAATTGCAAGTGTCTTGGAGAACAGACCTGAGAAATTGGAAAAATGCTCTGGAAGAAACAGGGTAACACCGAATATAAACTGGCATGTAGATAGGGCTAAATGCTTCCCTGAATACTTGATGGGAAATGAGAGGAGAGGTAGCAAAGATCTGGGAATTGTAGTGGATCATGAGTTCAGCATGAGTCAGTAATGGCATCCTGTTGTGAAAGAAGCAAATATTATTCTGGGATATATAAACAACAGAGTTGTACAAAAGACACATGAAGTAATCCTTCCATTGGTAAAGTCCAGTAGGGAGCTGATTCCAGTTTTGGGTACCACACTTCAAGAAAGATTGCAGAAAGTCCAGGGGAGAGAAATGAGCCTGGTCAGAAGTCTAGAAAACATGCTCTGCAGGGGCAGGTGTCAAGAAACACATCTGCTTAATCTGTGCCGAGAAGGCTGGTGAGAACTGTGCCTGCCAGGCTTCAAATAAATAAAATGCTGCTTCAATGAGATGGTAATAAACCTTTCTGTCTCTATTCATTGTGGATAATACAGTAAGTTATAAGCTTAACAAAGATTTAAGTCAGCTTTTAGGAAAGTCTTTTCTCTGGAATAGATTCTTTCTGAAGGAGTAGCATCCCTCTGATGGGGACCATTAAGACCAGATTGGTGAAATACCTGCCAGGAATGCTGCAGGTAGAGCTGGTCTTGCCTTGGACAGATTGATGGATTATCCCCATTTTCTTTGTTTCTATCAGAATGAGTTGCTTTTTTAAAAAATTCTGAGTTCAGATTGGTACGTATTTACCATAAACAATCTCTGTACTTGTCGTGAATATGAACTATGAAGATGCAGTGTGTGATATTAAACCTGTTGATGCATAAATCAATGTTTAAGTCAAGCACATGGCTAGTCTAAGTGTATGCACTTCTTTTGGTAAACTCCCACTTTCTTTCATTCAAAAAGCCATTACTGGCCAATGATGGTCACGGACACGGAGAGTGCCCCTGCGCCTCTCTGTCCTGAGCCTCAGAGTCCTCCTCATCCAGAGGAACGGGAGAGGAAACTGGTGTCAGCATTGGCAGGGGACGTCCTAATCACCTCCATCGTCCTTGCCTCATAAGCTGGCATCATGGTAGGGCTGGGAAGATGGAGAAGACCACCCCTGCCCTTTCTTGCCACGCTGCAGAGGTAGCAGGCAACCTTTCAAGAGCCTGTGTGAACACGAATGGGCCGGTAACTAATGCTAGCCACCTAACTGTGGGTGCCCAGGTCAGGCAGCACATGTCCCTACACACCACAGAGTGAGTCCTGCTCTGCCCTTCCTCAGTCCCGCTCTCCTCTAAGGCCACCAGACCTGGTCCCACCAGCCATGGCTGGTGTCAGGTTTTGAGGTTGCAGAGGTGTAGGGTCAGCACACTTCAGTGATCCAGCCAAATGGTAACCCACAGAAACTGGATTAACCTCGTCCAGAGAGATGGGTAACCTCTCCCAGTACCTGTGTGGGCATTAAGTCCAGTGGGAAGAAGAGGGCAGAAACCTGAGGCCAGATGGAGACAAATGCCCTGGATTGCTTCTTTCAGTGGCAGTCTACAGTTAGATAAGGCTTAAGTGATGTGTAACAGCAAGTGCCCTCATTTTGGCCTGAAAAGACAGACTTTGGTCTTGTACATGGCTAAAAAATGTGAGCCAGGAGCCATAACAGCCAGCTCAGTAGGCAGAGTTGTCTTGTTTTGCTCTTTATTCCAGTGGATGATGCCAATACTTCATTGTTTATTTGGACTGTTTTTATCTTATCCAATGTGTTTTGCTCTGGGCAAAGATACAGGCATTAAGTCAACAAAAGGACCTAGGTGTTGCAACACCGAGTGTTGGAGCTCTTAACTGTTAGGCGCTGTGCCATGTAGTGGAATCCTGAGCCCCATATGAAATACCCGGGCTCCCTAAACAAAGCATGGGGTTTAACACAATGATTTATCTCTAAGCATCACATGGGAATGTGTCTCTGCCATTTAGCCATTTATTATTTCCCAGCCAGGAAAGTTAGCGAGGAGGAAACAGCGTCTCATGTGACTTGGGAGAACCTTACACCCCCTGCATAACAAGCAGCAATGGGGGAAGGGCCGGAGGGAAGATGAGCAGTTTGGAAACAGCCTAAAGGCAGAAATTTGACACAGAAACTCTTTGGCACAAATTCCTCAAGAACAGTTAGGCTGATGGAGGAGAAGAGGGGATCCTAAATGATTTGTGAGCAGAAGGCAGGGTGCTAAGCTATTTACATAATTTATTCATAACAGTTTGTTCAGCCAGCTCTACCAAGGACGTGGATACTGGATGCTTTAAATGCTCCCCATGGGAGGAGTGAATCTGACTGTTTGAGCCGAGCCAAAGGCTACCGACGTCTCCAGGGGCCTTTCTGTCTCCCTCGGTGAGTTTTGGATCAAGCCCTGGGGCTGGTGCTGCTTGGTCCGGCACCCCGATTTTGTACCTGTGCAGAGGGGAAGCTGAGCACTCCCACGTCCAACCCACTGCTGGACTTCTGTCAGTTTCTTTTATTTCTGTATTCACCCTCCATATTGTAGGTTAGTACCCCAAGCTCTCAGGCAGTGCACACTCTGGGAATATACCATCAGCAGCTATCAGCTACGACATACTCTCGCGTGCCTTTGACTGCCTGAGCCTATTCAGAGCAGTACTGTTCTGCAGGCGCGCCGAAAAGATAAAACTGCCCCCCACAGCAAGCGAATCCCACACTGTGCTGGGAACAGGAGGGTCCCTCACTGCCCTGCCGCTCCCTCCTGCTTTCTCTTTTTTGCTATGCGAAGTCGCATGGAAATGAATTAGATGCTTGTAGTGGGCTTTTCAATGGGACTTCACATAATAAAACAGAAACTCAGTAATATTACCTGTCAGTGGGTCTCTGGGAAGCAGAAAGGTCCCTGCCAAGTCCTGCTGGATCTTGAGCAATCTGTGCGCGGCGTCGGCATGGCAACCCACGGATACAAATTCCATGCATCATTTGTCTGGGGACTAGCCTCTCTCCAACCTTCAGCCTGGCGCTCGACACTGGCCAAGTGTCTAGTTAATCTGAGTCATTGATTTGCTGGAAGGGACTATAGGGTTAAACTGGGATAACCTAAATAGGCTGATAAAAGGCTATTCAGCAGGAGATGCAAGTGCCCCGCATCTTCCAGGTTTTAGCCCACATGCTCTCGAGTCCTGAGTTGAACTTAGTCTAAAAGAATAAAGGGTAGGCACTGGAAATTCCCCAAAAGCTTGGAAAGACACCCAGTATGATCTTAGTCTCTGCAAGAGCTGGAAAGATTTATTTTAGAAAGAAGTTCAGATGGTTAAATATTATTTAGAAGTGTGGTTTCACTTTGTATGTACAGTGTTTTTTTCTTAGTTCTTTTCCTGTTCTCTATTCTCCTCTGTTTCTTCAGTGTAATTAGCCTGTTGTTTTCAAAAGGCTGCTGATTGTGTCTCTTATATATGTGTGAATTGAACTCATTATGCACTGACTTAGCTCCCTGAGCTCTGTGTGTGTGTTATGTATGCTGCCTGTGTGGTGCAATCTCTGACCTGCGCCAGAAGGAGCTTTGCAGGCTGAGATATTTGCATGTGGCAGTGGGCTGAGGAAGAGGATAACTCAGCAGGCTCTTGGCTCAGCACCTTCAAGCCTAGGAGCCCCAGCTGATGGATCTGGAGTCACAGCTCCCCGTCCTAGAGCATCAGAGTCTTCATCCCCAGGCCAGTCCCACAACAGAAGCTGATGTAATCAGAAGGGTCTGTCAAGGATATGTTTTGGGTTGTGTCAGAGGTCCAAGCGCTCAGCAGATGTACTCCAGTGTCTCTTGCAAGATCATCTAAAAGATGAGTCCTTGCAGAGGCCTGATGTTTCTAGGTTCTGCTCTGCACCAAAGCCTTACCATATAAGCACTGGAAAAAACCAGATTTTCTGGTGCCAGCACGGCATAATTATCCTGGAATAATGGTCCCTGAGAACCAGTATCAGGGCTTTTAGGCTCTAAGTCCTGCTTTTGTGGATGCTTTGTGGGAACAAGCTAGAACTAGGCTTTTGAGGGCTTTTACAACTGCACGAGTCTTTGGAAAGCCTGGCACAGTTGATTGCCTCAGAGCCATAGGTCTTATAGTTGTGGGTTCCTAGAGCTGGCATTGCTTGTCTGATGGAGCTCTGCCTTTTGGACATGCTGGCTCCCAGCTGCCCTCAAGTCCGCCTTTGATCTTCTGAAACTTTGAGATCATTTGGGTTCAGAAAATCACTATTTTTGGCAAAACTCTGCCACTTCTGACTAGCAGTACTTCAGAGCACTACACATTTACTGGGGGAGAGTGTTCAAGGCAGGAGAGTGTTCAAGGGAAATAAAAGCTTCCCATTTGGCTTCTTAGTATACTTTGAGCTAAGTTCTGGGGGAGCTGCCTTGTCAAAGCGCAATGTCCTTGTCCTTCCCAGTCCACACTGTGTGTGGCCTGCTACACCTTCACAGCTCCCATTAAATATGACAAGTGTTGTCGAGTCACATCTCCTCAGGATTAAGCTTTTCATTCACAGGAGTGTAGAAAAGATGCCATTCCTTTATGTCTCTCTCATATCGCTAAGTTCTTGAAGTGCAAAAGACTAGCAAGTATGGATATGTATTGTAAAATACTCTCAAAAAGCTCCATAATTTTCCTTCTGTGAAGCAATCACCGGTGCAGTAATGTACAGAAACTGAAGAAGTTTAAATCCAGATTATGGTCAGGAGCAAGGAGGAAAGAAAAGAAAATTGCATCCCTTTTGTCTTCTACATACAGTCACTCACAGGAAATCTGTTTACTTGGTCTCTGCTTAGGGTAATGTGAATTTCGTCCTTAAAGAATGAGTATTCATTCATTTGGTGAAGAAAGTAAAAGTCAATGTTAATAAGATCGCTCCCCCCATGCAGGGAGGTGCTGTAGCTGAAATGAATGTTATCAAACATAAGTACCTTCTGTGGATGCCAGGCTCGTATTCTGTGTTGGCATGACAACTTTCAAACTGATACTTGTTTTAGCAACTAAGCAATCAGCCAAAGTGACAATTTCATCTTGAAGACAGCTTGACAATCCAGCAACTTCTATTGCCATGTTACTACTAAAATGCACAGTATGAATCAGCAGAGTCACTTTATATTTTCATAAGTGATAGTGATAAAGTATATCGCTATGTAAATACAGGGTATAAATTCTTCTCAGTCCTGCAGTACCAAGAGGAGGAGAGTGATGGACAGCCACAAAGGGAAAATGATCGTATCGTAACAGTGCCTGTTTTACTTTTATGGAGCTCATTCATAATGCCTACAGAAATTAACAGCATGGCAGGGAAAGAGGGATGTGGACAGTAACTGTTACTGTGTTGCCATATAAACCTTCAGTCCAATAATTAAATAATCAGTTTATATAAATCTGGATCACGCCTTTTAGAAGGGAAGGCCTTCTTGCTGGACAAGAATGCAGTAGGATCTCTGGGCTCAGGACTGAACTGTGCTTGACTTGCAACTGAAAGCCATTTTTGGAAGCAAATGCTTTTTCTGTGAGAAGGAAAAAGTAATCAAAAGGTTTAGGTTTACAATGACATTTCTGCTGGTAAATTGCACCTTTAACCTCAGATTCTCAGTGTTTGAGAAGTTGCTCAGAAGAAGCTGAGCCTATAAGAACTTGTGAGGTAGGTGAGATCAGACCTATCTATCAGGAGGAGGAGACTCACTCCTGCTCTGCCTGATGTCTTTCATACGCTTACCGAAATGCCAGGGTCTCCCTCCTGGGTTGTGACTAGTGCAGGTGCAGAGGGTTGGCCTGATCTGCTGACCAGCTTCTTCGGTGGGACGTGCTAGAAAAGAGGAGAAGAAACATGACATCGCAATCACAACCAGGGTAAAACTCCCAGAGTCCTTGCCGAGAAGGCATCATCTTCCAGCACAGCCAAAGGCATGGCCACTCCCCCGACGCATGAGTGCATGCATGTGAGGGCATGCCCATGACCGCATATACAGAAGTGTTTCCATCACATGATCTGTTGTTCATTCCCAGTCTCATGGTCCAACATGAATCATCCAGAAGGCTAAGAGGCTTGGGAGGTGGTATGCTCAAGCCTCTGGGGAGGTCTGATCCAGCCAAAAGAGCATCAGTCTGGGACTTGGAATGGCTACACACATTTTCCTTTCTTGGCCATGGTCATCTGGAGGGTGATTCAGCTGTCTGAGTATAATGCCCTTTGAAAGACTCCAGGGTATCCAAACTATGCATGTGAAGCTGTCATGGCTGAGTCTCACAGCAGACCCGTAGCCTTCTTTCTGGATCAGCAACTGGAGGTCCAGTGTATACATTAGAGTATCTCAAATGCTGGAATTTGACACCTATACATATTAACTGAATCGCATCCCTAACTTAATAAATTCCTAATTTGTTCAGGAACATAAGTATTGCTCTCCACAGTAACAAGAAGACTGGAAATCTCAGTGGTTTAGGAACTGTGGAGTCCTTTCAATATCTTCATAGCATTAGACATTGGTGAGCGGGAGGGTGTAGGGCATACCAGTACTGGTAATAGCCTTACAAATGTAGCTGTTCCACTTCTGATAGTACAGCTAGTTTAGCTATTTCTGCAGGGCCCTGCCTCGTCCTGCCAGTGCTTGGGAAGACTTGGCATGTGGGGGCACTGGCACTGTCTGCTCTTGTTAGGGAAAGCACAGAGCACAGGTCTTTGAGCTGCTTCAGGCCAGCTGGTTTGAGGTCCAGGTGCTAACTAATGAAGCCTGCAGGAGGTTAGGAGGGCTTCAGCTCATGCCCAGCACCTAGACAGAATGCTTTGACTATGACTGGACTGATTCATTAGTCAACCTCCTGAGTTGTGCCATGTACGCTTACCATTTGGGATGTCTTCTCACTCCAGGGTGTCTTGTCTGGGCTTCCCAAAGTTCACACACCTGCAGACTTTTAAGGACCAGGCACCTAATTCCAGCTGGGTTGACAATAAGACTTAGATATAGAAGTCAATTAGGTCATGCAAAAAGAATATGGCAAACAATGTTTAACGTATGTTGAACAGTCTGTGGCCTACACAGTCGTAGGGAAGTCTTAAAACCACTGCTGTTCTCCTGCCACTGTGCTGCCTTAGTGACTGTAGTGAAAATGTTACAGCATAACCTAATGCCCAGGGTAATGTCCAATGGCTCTGGAGAGCCTGTTCGCTGGATATTAAGCCTGTAGAGAAACTGCCCTTGTTACCTGTCCTAGCCAGTTTAATATCATCACAAATCATACCACTTCATTCATTTTGCTGTGTGGAACTTCCCAGTCTGTCTGTGCTTTTGTGGGCCAATGCAAATGAGGTATAAAAGTAGTTCTGTTCTTCAGAGGTATGAAGCAAGGATATGAAAGGCCATGAGATACTGAGAAACTGGAGTAATGAAGGCTGAAACTGAAACATTGGCTGAATGCATGCCTTATGTTCAAAAGCTCGCATCAGGACTTGAGATAATTTTCAGAAATGATAATGTTAAATTCTTCCTAATGGGATTTACATTATACAGGGCGGTGCTATTATACTTGCCTTTCAAACAGGAAACAAAAGGATATAGTTTACAAATAGGGGCTTCCGAAGGCAATTCTCTAGTATGAGGAAAACCATGGAAATCTGGCCAGCAGCAGAGGTCTCACAGAACCGAGCATGCTACGGCTCCTGTCCTCAAACAGTGTTGACGATGTTCTGCATAAACTCAGAAACCCTCATGAGGTGCACATCATCTCCCAGCGTGACTGGAGGACTTGAAATCGGGAGCATTTCCTAAGGAAGAAAATAGAGAGTCAAATAAACATAAATCTCAGGTCTGAAATGATTCAGATTATAACCTGTGGAAGCTCGAAGGCTGGGACTATTATCAAAGGAAAGAACAAGGGATGAGAGATGGGATCTCTGTTGTGATGCAGCAAGCAAATACCTGCTCTATCTTGTTAGAAATGACGTTCAGAAACTTAGCTAATAATAGCCAAGCCTTGATATCGGAGAAATCAATCCCCACAGACTGAGCTATCACTAGATCTGATTTGTGTACAAGACGCTTAGAACTGCAAGCACAAATTATGTGAGCCAAATGAAATGTAAAATGTGACAAACTGTCGGATCCCTCTTTTCCTCTTATCACACCCTGTAGAAGTATGGCACCAGTAAGGTACTATTTCAATCACCGAAGTACTGTCCCGTGTACACTTACAAGGATACTCAACCAGTGCAAAATAACTTTAGTCAGAGAGCTAATGGTTGTCATAATATGACATTATGTTATTTAACACAGATGATGACAACCATTTTTGCTGAACTATCTGGCTTATACCTACATGTGAGTAATCAGTTGTGGAAATATCAGAGAGGATAGAGGAATGTGGTAAGGAAGAAAAAGTTAAGTATCAATCACATTCAAAAGTTTGAGCCAAAACAAGTGAACAAACAAACTATCCAAAAAACCCACAAGTGAGCTATGTTCTCTCTGAATATGTGCTGAGACAAGAATATGTCTGATAATGCTATTCAAGTGGTATCTTCTGTAGAGAGACTCGAACTGCTCTTCAGAGAACGATAAGGAGAGTTGGGGGAAATACAAGAAGGCAAGGACCAGCTCCTTCTCAAACCCTCAAGGGGACAACTGGCAAACTTTTAGGGGTCTAATTCAAAAATGGTGAGTCTGAAAAGCCTGTTGCTTGGCACTGAGGCACTGAAGCACCGGGATTGCCTTGATTTTGACTTTATAGCTCCCCAGATGGCAAGAAATGCTCTAATCTTGACAGAGCTGAGCAGCTTGGCACTGCACTCGCATTAATCGTGCTCATTGCAATCATTAAACAGTCACTGGATAAAACAGAGACAGAGATTGCAGAGTGGTGACTGCGACGCTCTGGCCCCTTGGTCTCCACTAACACCGCGTATTGGCATTCAGCTTGCTGTTACCTCTCCTCACATGCTCCTAAACTTCTACCTTTCAGTTTTGACCCCCATATAGCCCCTGTGCTAGTGCATACTGCAAGGAGAGAAGGGCTTAAATCCCTCCAGCAGGCAAGAAACTGAAATTGCGTGTCTGAGCTCTTAGGAACATGTCTGGCTACTGCGTAAAGCTCTGCCTCTGCTTCTTGCACGGTTCAAAGAGACAGTGTGTTAGCTGCCCGTGTCTAGCATGATGGCCTGGTATCTGCTGGTGGGCAAGGATCTGAGGCCAAGGAGTCTTTGCTCCTTACAGAGGTTTATCTCAGTTGCAGATGCACATCTCAATGAGAGGGAAAAGTGACATTTCAGACAGCACCCTGCATTGGGTTTGCGTGGCAAGGTTTTGGTAGCAGGGGGACTACAGGCGTGACTTCTGTGAGAAGCTGCTAGAAGCTTCCCCCATGTCCAACACAGCCACTGCCAGCCGACTCTAAGACAGACCCACCGCTGGCCAAGGCCGAGCCCATCAGTGATGGTGGTAGCGCCTCTGGGATAACAGGTTTAAGAAGGGGAAAAAAAGTTGCTGGGGGTCAGAAACTGCAGCCGGAGAGAGGAGTGAGAACATGTGAGAGGAACATATCCGCAGACCCCCAGGTCAGTGAAGAAGGAGGGGCAGGAGGTGCTCCAGGCGCCGGAGCAGAGATTCCCCTGCGGCC
>JAVKLA010000027.1:38236907-38274633 GCA_034782735.1 Sagittarius serpentarius | reverse complement strand
GCCCCTGCAGCCCAGGGAGGCCCACGCTGGAGCAGATCTCCACCCGCAGCCCGGGGAGGGCCCCACGCCGGAGCAGGGGGATGCCCGAAGGAGGCTGTGACAAACTGACCGCAACCCCCACTCCCTATCCCCCTGAGCTGCTGCGGGGGTGGGGGAGGAGGTAGAGAAAATCGGGAGTAAAGTTAAGCCCAGGAAGAAGGGAGGGGTCGGGGGGAAAGGTGTTTTAAGACTTAGTTTTTATGTCCTCATTGTCCTGCTCTGATTTTGATTGGTAATAAATTAAACTAATTTCCCTGAGTTGAGTCTGTTTTGCCCGTGATGGTAATTGGTGAGTGATCTCTCCCTGTCCTTATCTCGACCCACGAGCCTTTCATTGTATTTTCTCTCCCCTGTCCAGCTGAGGAGGGGAGTGACAGAGAGGCTTTGGTGGGCACCTGGCGTCCAGCCAGGGTCAACCCACCAGACACCTCCTGAATTCCTCTTGGCTAGGTGGGCATCCACCCGTTGGACTGGATGCACATATATCCCTGTGCTCCTGGACTTAAAGGACTCCTATTCCCGAAAGTGGCCGGGGCTGGCCAGGTACGTGTAGCTGCAAGCTCTCTCCAGCCAGCGAGCTGGTGAGGCCGGAGGTGGCTCAGCGTGGGGAACCACGGGATGGGAGCTGCTGGGTGAGCAGAGACCTCAGGCCTGACAGGCTGCTTTTACGTTGCTGATGAGTCACATCCGTAAGATACCAGCGGAGCTGGAGCCGGGGTAGACCTGTGCAGAGAACAATGGGAAAAATAGAGGGAGTGTTTGGGAGAGACCCTTTCATGAGCTGTGTTTTGTGTACAGCACTCTGGTTTTTCCAGTGTGTATCTATCTATATCTCTACTTATATCTCTCTCTATAACCAGAATGCAATTCTGCAGTAAAGTGCACCTGAAAAGATAATAGTTTTAATTGCCTGCCCACTGTGCTTATTCAGCTCTTCCACAGTCAGACAGTCTTAGTTCTGAGGTTAACAACAGATCAACGTGTACAAATGAAGAAACATTCATAAAAACCTAAAATAAAAAAAAATAGACTGTAAACATAGTCTCTCAGATACTGAACCCCTTCAAAGATACTACTACGTTACCTGGTACGTTGTGAGGTCCTTTTAAATTATTAATATCACCTTTCCTTTCTGGTTCCTTTCGGGATAATCAGCAAGTCCAGTCTCTCCTTCCCCTGAACCCTGGTGGAGCCTTTCTGTTAGGACTGCACTCCTGAGTCATCCTCTCCGCTTCCTCCAGCACCTGCTTTGCTACAAGACAGAGCCAGGTCTTCTTATGGTCGTTCCAGCTCATGTCTGGCTGGCTGTCTCCAGATACTCTGCCCCTGTTAATATCAGGATAGTCCAGGTTCTCAGTTGCTTTCGCCTTTCACACAGCCTTAGCTCGCTCCTATTCTTTCTAGCCAGGCAACAGTAGGGGTGATCCTTCACGTCATCCTAAACATGCTGCATTCAGAAAGCTACTGAGGTTATTAAGAATGAAACTCCTGGGAGCCCAGACAGCAGGCACAGGCTGTGAGCTTCCTGGTACATTTTCGCATTTATTTCTTTGTTTGTTTTTTTCTTAAATAAATAAAAAAACTCCAACAAACCAAACCAACACACACACCTTTTTTGATGTCGGGCAATAGGGAAACTCTTCTGAGCTTTTTCAAAACTTGAAAACAATCTGACCTCAGTCTCCTACTACAGATATGTCTAGACTAGAGTTTGCTCTCCTGTTGTAACTTGCATTTATTAGTTGTTTGCCAATTAGCTAGTAGAGTTGGTGAAGACATTTGCAATTGTAAAGCTAATCTAAACATTCCAAGAAGATGTGTTGCAGAGTCAGACATTTGTGGTTTACCTTCAGTTGTGCACTGAGGTAACACAAATGTTTGCCTCATGGAATGAGCACTCATGGACTGTTTAGACTTTCCTTTATAAGCATGTTAACCAACTTGAGGTAATTGGCAATCAATTAAGTTGGGCCACACATCCAAACCCATGTAATATCCTCTTATTCTAATTTCAAACTGAATTAAAAAAAAAAAAGGTTAGTATAAGCTCAGCTAAGCGGTCACAGTGCTGAAGAATGGGAGATACAAGGAACACCTCACCCAGAAAAAAGTGTTTGAGGAGCCCGTGGCAGAGGGAGAACAGCCTACTGGATGGCATCCCAGAGTGAAAGTGGGAAGCTGGCTATTTGCAGGAAAACTAAGAGGAGGAATAGGATGCAAGCCTTCCCACAGTGGATAACAAATGCCTACTATAACATAGTGGTTTGAAGAAGTAGATTAAAAAATGGTATAACCCTTTCATAGAAAGAAAGTAGCTGGCCCTAGCAGTCTGTTTCATTTAATGGAAAAAATCAGAACTGGAACTAAAGTCTTAAGGTAAAGGGGCCCAAAAAAATCAGCTATTATTTTTTCTACAGAGAGGGTGGTGAACCATAGGGTTGGCCATTGGACTGGACATCAGGCGTAGTTGTGATGGTAGCGCATGATCAACATGTTTTGGGATGGTGCAGCTTGATTACAAAATGAGACCTACTTTACCTCATTGACATCAAGCAAATATTTCAGAGTAAAACTAACAGCCTAACATAGCTGGTACTGATAGTATTGAAATAAAATGGATCATAATGTACATACTGCTCCAATAAATGTTTATATTACAACAAATTGAGCATCCTCAGCCATTTGTTTTCATTCTATAGAGAACAATTAGAGGATAAGATGCTAAGAAGGATATACGAGGCAATAAATGGTTTTCACGGATGCTTAAGCACCAAAGGGAAGTGAAAATGTTTGATGACTACAGCCATCGTTTATGGAATGAAACAGTCCCTTCCTCCACTGTAGGCACTGTCATTATTATATAACAAGCCACAGGATGATTTATAAGATTAAAAAAAGAGGAAGAAAAGTAGGGTTTTTTACCTGATGAGATTTTGAAAGTCCCATGCCAAAGTCAGCTCAAAGGCAAAACTCAATTTTGTGCCTCAAGAATACAAATTCTGTGAGACCAGCTGAGTGGTGTGGGAGGTAAAGCATCCAGTGGGTACCTGAGGAGCTGAGAAAGGCCAGTGGGACTAGGGGTGATGTTAAATTATGAAAGTCAAATTAGGATAATCTCTGACCTCCCTGCACCCAAGCTGATGTGGTCCAGTTTGCAGAGGGAAAGACTGTAACCTGTCCCCTGGGGTCTTGTGCCCCACAGCAACCGGGTGGTGGCTCCAACCCAGTTGTGGCCAAAGAGGAAACCCGGAGTGCAGGTGTCTTCTTTCTGTTTGCACCCTTTGACCCCCGTTTGCCCACTGCCCCGTGAGCTACAACTTTTCCCTTTTCTTTTCCCTCTGACAGCAGCTGGAGGAAAGAAAAAGAGTTTTGCTGTCTTGAGAAAGTGAGGAACGTCACCAGCTGGGAGAAAGAGAGGAAGAGAGAAGCGGCCAGCCTCTCTGCTCCCTCCCTCTGAGGCAGGGAGACCACGCAGGTAGCGCCGAGGGGTGGTTTGGCAGAGGAGCACAGCCACTGGGCAAGTGGTGGCCCTAGGCAGCTGGCTCCTTTGCCATGCCTGCATCGCCCTATATCCCTGCTTTCTCAGAAATAATTACCCAAAGAGAGAGCTAAAATCAATTAGCTGATCAAGGGAGTGACCTGTGTGGAAACTCAGTGATGTATCTGAACTTAGACTATGTCAACAAAAGCTTCAGTCATAGCGCAAGTTGAGCCAAGAGTGAGGTACGTTTTCCCATAACTTCATGCATAGCCAATTCCTTAAAATTGAACAGCCATGTTCAGCCCACTTTAGGGCGTAGTCTTTTCCACCCTGACTACGTATTTCTATGGTAACTACTCTTGCGAGACATGTCTGTGTATATATGTGTGTACGTAAATAAATAGTAGATAAGGTACTAGAAAATGGTGCTAAAACGGCGTCAGTTCCTCCGTCGTGTTACAGGCTTCTCCCATTGCGTGCTGCCAGCGCTGCTCTCCATACAGGTCTGTAGAGTCTGCATTTAGCAAAGACTCAGAACAAAGAGGTGTTTTTTTTTTTTTAACTTGAAACCTTTGTTGTGGTTTACCAGCAGCAGAGCGTTGCTGCACCGAGCTGGCAGGGAGCAGTCCGCCCTCCGTTGCGATGCCGACAGGGAAAACTGGAGCTTCTCCGCTGCCTAATGCACAAACCAGGCAGCGGTTGCAGTTTTGGACTGAGAAAGCGAGTCAGTCAACGTGGTCACCCTGTGTAATGCAGTAAGGAAGAACCGCTTCCTAATTTGACAGCTTTTGGAGCTGGTATGTGAAGTAAGGCAGCTTTTCTGTCTCTAATAATAATTAAAAAATCACCAGGAGAAAAAAGACATTTTCTCCTATATTTCCATATCACTTGGCCCCATGAATACCCCTTCTCACTGGATGAGGTGGGAGCTGAGCGGTGGAGCCAGGACATGTTTGACTGTATGGAATTCTTTTTTCATTTCTTGGATAACTTTTTAAACTTTCTTTGCTTTTCTTGCTTCATATTTTCCAAAGCGTAATGGTCTGAGAAGTAACAGGCTCTGTCATGTCTTTAAGATGCTAGAAACTTTCCGCTTGCCTCAGAAGTCTGTATGTTAAGGAACGGGCCTTAGACAACAAGATCCAAAAAGCACCGACTTGTATAACGTCGAGGGCAGGCAGAATTTGGCACTTTAGGGGCTTACACCTTACTGTGAGCGCAGTCCCAGCCACAGCAGCCCACCTAACCTATTCACCTTTCTGAGAAACTGGAGACACCTTAAGTTGCAGCAGAAAACTTCTTTAGCTCCCTTAACTTCTGTTGCAGCTTTTGCCCTGAGGTCCCTTCCTCTTGGCTGAGCTACACACTCAGGTAACTGCTTTTCTGCCTGGGGCCGTTCATAATTCACAAAGTAGGTGCTCCTCCGCCTCACTCCCCCGAGGGGCATCCTACGAGATGTGCTCCCAGACAGCGCTGAATTCAGGAAAAAGGCTTTGCAGTTTTGGCCACTTTAATAAAAACACCGCAACCCCCCAGATAAAAGAGTAGAAGAAGATCTCTGTTCCGGGTATGGTAACGGTCAGAAAACAGAGAGGATATGGAAGACATGAGTTTAACTTTTTCTTCTGTTTCGTGCAGTACTTCTCCAGAACTAAGAGCACAGGCAGTGTTAGAGACTTAAGAGTCTCCCCTTTTCCATTGATTAACCTTGCAATTATGCAGCAGGATCAGACTCCCTTCTTCTTACCTTCTCCTGGCCCCATGTCTGAAACGCAAAAGTTTCTGAGCGGGCGGCAGAAACACAAAGTTTATGGGTGGACCCCAGCTGCAGCAGGAGCCCCCTCTCCAGCTCCCCCCTAATGTGGCTGCTCCGGGGGCCGGCACGTTGGGGTGCCAGCCAGGCTGGCCGCCAGCTGGGCAGCAAACCCAGCGCCACGGTCCCACTGTCACGGGACCGTCACGCAGCAGGTGGATCCCGGCACTGCAAGGTATGGGAGCGAGGCCGCGGCAGCCGGGGCTGAGCTTTTGGCAGAGGTGGCCCTAGGATGGCACCTGCAGTCAAGGGGCACCCGGGCTCTGACTCCCCGTCGCTTTCAGGCAGCTCAGCTCAGCTCAGCCAAGGCGACGCTGCCTCTGGGCGTACACAGTAGCAGAGCTTCGAGATTTAAAGCAAATCTTCAGCGCCTGCAGCCTCTCAGGTGCCGAAACAAGTTAGGTGAAGTTTTTTTTGGCTCGCTGTCCTCTACGTAGGCATCTAAATTCTGCACAAGTTGCACTTTAGGTGCCTTGCTGTTTTCTTTGGATTTTGCCCTCAGCTGTGAGCAGGAGCACAGGTTTGCTCTGGCACGTGCTGTAGTAGGACAATGTCACCCACTGACTACATCCCGCTCCCTGTTGCCTCCTCTTCCCTCCCAGCTCTTAAACCTCGTGACAGCAATTACAAAACTCTACCTATCATTCTGTTACTGCTTGCTTGCAACCAAGCCTGTGAACTCAGCTTCCCAGTGGTTTGATCCAGTTTAAATCCACAACTGCCAAAATCATTCTCTCACTGGTAGAAACTCCACTTTCTCCTCAGCCTCTCCACCCTTCCCACATATATACGTACGAGGTTCATTCCTCAGCCTGGATTATTTGTTCACTTTAAGAATAAGCCCAGTAAAATAGTCACTCTTCTCTTTGAGGTGCCACCATCTACCCCAGACTGCTGCAGAGCCGGGGAGCAGCCAGGATAGAGAACCAGAGGGATCTCCTTCCTTCAGGATTTGGGTCTGGCATGACACAGGCTACAACACCTGGGCTTGTATGATAACAGTCTGTGCTTGTTTAATGATGGCTTCCCCCTACAGTTGAGGATCTCTGCAAGCTTTATTTTGCCCTAATTAATTTTCACTCCTCTCTGCTTTCATGGTTGACCTTTTCCATCAAGCCTTACAGAACAGATGAACTGTCTGTGAAACTGAGGTTGTGCAGCCATTATCCCCTATAGCTGTGCTCCTTTCCTCTTCCCCGGGGAAGTAAACCCATTGAAGCAAGCTGTTTAAGATATTTGCAAGGGAAACTGTAAAGTGTTTGGCCTTGTTTTTCAGTTTAAATATTTTGGCACACAGCATAGGCCAATTAAAGCCCCATTTTCATGGATATTTTATAGGCAGTCCTTGTATAGATGCACATACAACATAAGCCACTGCTTGTTTTAGATACAAGTGCTACACCATAATAATCACGTATCGTCGCTCGTCAAAAATAATTCTAAACGGTCTCAGATTTTGTTTGCTGGGAGAAACATTACTTACCAAGGAAAGAGTGCATGGAGGGCTCTGCTGTTTGGGAAACAGCAAATTGAGGCATTTAATTCAAGGAGAAGTTATTTTTATTTTGTTGTTTCTGCACAAGTCCTACAACTTATGCAATAAATTGGAAATAATACAAGATCAAGAGGATTTTTAATGGATTTAAAATGAAGACAATTATTATGGTATCAGTTGCCATTGACACATAACTGCAGTAAAATGATACAGCAGTGGCTCACCCCTGGAAATTATATTTGGCGTGGGAACCTTCAGCAGGGGTGCCGAGGAGTCAGAGAAATTGTGAAAGAAATGACTACAGAAAATGGCAGAACTGTCACAGAGGGGTACAGAAAGCACTGGAGAATCTGCTCCTCACTGTCCCCACCTCCAAGTGTGCTGTTTTCTTACAAAACCTTTTTATCCCTCAGTGTACTTCTCTGGGGACTAGCTTGTAAAATTTGGTAGAGCCAAACCATGGTAGTCTTTGAGTGGTTGTTTTGCAGTTTTTACTGCCCTTGTGCCTTGCTGGTAAATACAGTAATTGCTTGTTACGATTTCTGTTTGTTCTTTCTGAATATAATGACATGTTTTTGCAGATAGCTACAGATTTATATATAGTCAAAATGACTTAATTAAGAAAAGTAACTTCCTCTGCCCCAAATATCTCAGTACTGAATGATTTATTCATGGAAGTAGGCAAAATAAAATCACATTAGTAGACAGTTCACCATACCTGAGAGATTCAAAATTATGTATACATATTTTTTCATCCTGAAGAATGACTGGAGATGTGAAATTATATACAGGAATGACTCCATCATCATTAGGAGGAAACCAGCCTCATTTAACAGTGGGCAGGAGGGGATGAACATCTTATTCAGCCAAAAGAAGATGGTAGATAAATTACATCTCCCTGAATTTGATCAGGACAAGGAGCATGTTTCATCTTGTGAAAGGCTGTGTAATATCTTTAATAACCACAGGAATTAAGACTTTACTCATATATTTCATACAGAGCTTCACCTGCATCAGGGAAGGAGCATTCAAAACCAGCCCACGGGGAAGAGGAATATCCTGATTAACGTCGCTGCTGCATTTCCCTCCGAGGCTGTGGCTGTTTGAGCAGCACCAAGACGCGAAACCAACAAAGACCTCAGTGTCTCCCAGCAAACCCTGCATCATTATAGTAAAATTACTCCTTGCAAGAGAAATAAGGTATTCCAATAAAAGTCCTGTTTTGTCAGGGCTGCTGCTGGCACAGTAGCGCCAGACAGGGATCCCGGCTCTTCACACCCATAACCAGCGTCGTCGCAGCGCCGGCAGGAGGCTGCAGTGCGGCTCTGGCCTCAGAGGCCGAACGAGACCAAGAATAGCACTGGGTGGTTCGTTGTGTGGAATACTGGAAAAAAAATTGTATTTAAATCCAGTGTTTTCCAAAAGTAGCTAAAACCAGGAGGTTATAAATTATTAACCTGTAAGGCAGAAGGTTTAGGAGACTGCCACTTGTGTGTCCTGGAATAGTTTCTGCTACCTTTTTGGGATGGAGCAAAACCTTTCATTTAGTTATTGCTTTCCAGCTGAATTTGCAGCAGCTGCAGTTTATCTAATCCTTGTAGCACATTTTCCCTCTAGGAAAAAAAAAAACCAACCCAAACAAAAAAGCTAGCCTATTTTTTTCCTCATTATTTAACTTTTTGTTGTGTTACCAAGATTTTCATTACTTTTAGGTTGAATCCATTAACTCCCTACCTGCCATGTCCTACCACTCTTTTGCAAGACCCTTTCCCATCAGGGAAGAGGAAGGGAGGAGAAAGATGTAATCTGTGGTTAGAAACAGCCAAGACTAAGCAGCAAAGGCTGCTTAATACTATTGTTAGTGCTTCTTTTTTCCCCTCTGAAGTCAATTATGTCCATTATGTTAAAAAGACCAACAAACATTTGATGGAGAAATGTTCTCTATCAGCTATAATTTACCTGTTAATGCCCAACATAAATTTCTTTTGCTTTAAAAATGTAAATCTTTTAGTTCCATAGTTGATTTGTGTGCTACTGGTTTACGACGACCGCATACAGACGCAGAAAAAAGGCATATACTGATGATAGGGAAAGCCAGGATGAAATTATGAAAACAAACCAATTTGTATACGCTTAACCTTAAGCTCCTATTTGCAATGTGGGCAACTTGGGGATGAGAAACTGCAGGACCCTGACAGGGTGGGGTTGTTACAGCTCCATACCTGCCATGCTGTCTCTAGAAATGTGTACGTGTGTGTGTGTGTGTGTATATTTATGAATAGGCAGGAAGGAAGGAAAGTGTGTGTGTAAGCTTTATGACAAGTAGCATATGATTTACTTTTATTTGTGTATATTGTGGATTGGAATGGTCAGATTGGATCCAATAGATAATATCAATGACTTTTGGAACTGCACAGATGAAATTGTGACAGCTTCAGGGATACAAAAAAGGAGAATTTTATTGCATTAAATATGGAATGAAGTAATGCAATCAGTCAAATATTCTTTCTGTTTTGCAATTTAATGTTACTTTCTATCTGCTTATATTTGCCTTTGCTCTCTAAGATTTTAGTTGCTCATTTTTAAATTCAGGATGAACCAGACTGTTGATGGTCCAAGCTATTTTCTGAAGTATGAGAAGAGAAAGTATAACATGTAAGAAATATGGCTATACAGCATATTTGAGGAAAAGCAGATCGAGGTCCAATTATTGGTACACATAGGTATATCTGTCTTTATCAGCACATCCTGTTTGGGCTATCTTCCCACAAACAGCTTAGGCGTTAGTCTCACAGAAGCAGTGTATCATTCCCTTCCTCTGTTTATTTTTGGCAACTACAAATACCATAGAGGATGTTTGTTTTTGTAACACCGTAATGATGAAATAGATTTACTAGCTGCAGTCACAAGAATGCTAAGCAGATACTCATTTGTTTAATCTCTGCAGCTTTGTTGTAAAAATTCTTAACTGTCTTGAACAAATTGTTAGGAAAAATTTGGACATTTGGGTTTATAGTTATGGGATGCTTTTATAGCACCCAAAAAGCTGTGGGAGATAGCGTGGGTACTCACAGCTACAGAACAACAAG
This sequence comes from Sagittarius serpentarius, assembly GCA_034782735.1. Lineage (NCBI taxonomy): Eukaryota > Metazoa > Chordata > Aves > Accipitriformes > Sagittariidae > Sagittarius > Sagittarius serpentarius. The sequence continues at coordinate 38,264,716 of JAVKLA010000027.1, read as the reverse complement.
TAGAGAAAAAGTTACTAGTGCTACAGGCTTCCTGGCACAAACAAAGTACTTAACAGCGGCGTGCCCTCTGGGCTAGTAGGACAGGGTGGCTTCACGCTTTGGGAGGTATTTCCCATCTGGGTCTCCTTCAATGGAAAGTGCATATGTTAGGTAAGGTAGCTATATGCCAGGAGAAAGAAATCACTGAGCAGTTTTTACTTTCCAGCGCCTAAGATGGAACCATAACCCCAGATCTGGGGTTCAGCTATGTGATGCCTTTCTTCTGTCAGAATGGTTTTTTTGGCATTACCTTCCTTAATGGAAAGATACACCTTTGATGTGGCAAAGACAGAGAAAAGCCACAGTCCCAGATCACCACGGATAACCATTATTTCTTTAACTATGAGCCCAGACTCACCCTATCTAACTTTAGGCACTTAATGAAAAGCGCTTGCAAGTCTGTACAGAAAGTGAATATCGTTCTGCAGAGAGACCTACAGCAACAGGGTTTCTCACTTGAGCTCCTCGAGTACAGCTCTTGAAGTGGAGGGGGTTGAAAGCGGGTCGGTGTTGGAAGGCAGCCCTAAGTAGCAAGTCAGACCTGCAGCACTTCTGAGAGATCTGCTTTATTCCTGCCTCCCTGAGCTGAGCAGGCTCATCCTGCAAGGAAATCAACCCAAAGCTGAAGATGCAAAGAAATACAAGAAAAGAACAGCATGCTACTCCATCTGCTTTTCTTGCAGTGCTACCACACTTTTTTTCCCTCTCTGCTTGGTGTCTAACAAGCCCAAGAGCTACTAGATACTGCTCAGACTCAGATAAGCTGTTTTGATCTGTCACCTTCTGCTTGTCTGCAGCTCAAGTGCTGAGTTTTCTCTCCTGATTTGCCTGTGGTTAATTAGGTCAACTGGCTTCTGCTTCTATGAACTAATTGTCAACATTGTCCACCTTCTTTTCCTCCAAAGGAACAAAACCAAGCTGAAGAAGACAACTCTAGAAACAAAGGGCGGCATAAGAAATAGGACTTATCTGCCATTTTTTGCTTCATCTCTTCTGTTTTTATCCCAGTCTCAATATTGCATGTGGTATTTCTTCCAGCATATTAGAGGAGCCTGTTGTACACGTGATACCTATGGATTTACACCGCTTTGAATATGTAATTTTTCTGTTTGTATCTGCTCCTTCGCTGAGCATTTTCATTGCTGTGTTTTGTTTTCTTTGACTTTGCCACTAGATGCGGTACAGATGAGGGAGAAGCAGGCAAACATCTCCAGCTACTAAAGCCATTTTCCAGGTTATTAACTCTGACCTGAAGGGCACTTGTTGCAGTTACCTGTTTGAAGGTAATATGCTATCTGTAGAAAGTATTTAAACTTTATAGTTTCTTTCTGCTTTTCCCTTGAATACTCTTTTAGAACTGATTAGGACTTTGCTAACAAAATAGGTTCTTCTTACCTTTATACATAAAAAAAATCACCTTACCAACACACTAACATTTTGCAGAAATGCAGGGTTTCTGACAAAATTGTCTTTGCTTCAGACTGGTGACTTGGATCTACCCTGCAAGTGCTCTAATCATGTTGCTATTGCCTGTCCCCAGATGTCTGTCTCTTCCTTTTGTAGGTGAATAGTGTCAGAGAGCCTTGGCTTTGTCCCACCGGGGAACTGGAAAATATTCTGCAGCCTAAGCTTGAAGAGGAAATTCTTCTCTTCCTCCAAATTTATGTTCACAAAATAACTGACAGTGGGAACTGAGGAGTACATACTTCAGACCAACACAGTGGAGAAGATTTTCAAGAACTTTTCTAAATTACACCTGCAAATCCACAGAAACGCTGTTATTTAGTTAGGTAGGAATGGCAGAGCCTTAACTGAAAAGAAAGACTCCACTGCTTTAAGTACGAGGCAGAGAAGTAATAAAAGATGGCTTCTGTTTTAAGGGCTTGTGGTGTACATGGCGTTTGAGAGATGATGTGCAGTTAGAGGCAAGTGGGAATAAAACGGAAACAGTACCACTCAGCATTTGATATACAGTAGATTTGAAAAGAGGAAGGGATAATTTTTATCATCAAATTTGCGATATAGTATAATGCAGGCCCTATTTTCCCCTCAGGTCATTTATACAAGTATATTTAATTGGTGCTGGATAGCATTTGGCATAGACAAGTCTTTGTTTATTTTGGGGAAAGTAGGCTTTTCAAAAGAGTCTTCAAAAGAGTCATCTCAGAAGTAAGAGAAGTTAGGTTTTTTGAATTGTGATGGTGGTGGTGTTCTTTTTTTTAAACCAGCTTGTGAATTCCACATTTGAATAATTTAGGGTTTAATTGTTATTTGTTGTATTGTTTATAATGTTAACATCAGTCAGCAGATATTATATGTGCTATTGCCTGTGATCTCTGAGTGACAAGGTTGAAAGATCAGGTCGACATTAGCAAATGAAGCCGTCTTGCAATCATGTAAACACATGTTAACATCTTTCAATGGACAAGTCAGATAAATATCATCTGCTGTGTCAGTGACTCAAGATTATTTTCTTCAGACAATGAACAGCAGTTGCCCAGCAAAATTTTTATGTTGCTCCAGTATCGTAATCTATTACCATTTTACTAGTGTTTACTTTCAATACACAGTTTGCTGGCACTGAAATAGTTTAAAACAGGATTTTAAACACAAGTATAGATTATATCTACTCTAACAACTTTATCTCCACAATAAATATATACAAATTTCAGAATTCATCACTCTCTAATTTTCAGCTGGTGCTTAAAGTAATTACACATTCTGTGGTGATAACACATTCAAGGTTTGTTGGTTTTTTATGATACCACAAGCTGGCGAGACACCTAGATCAGGCGTGTTAATGCTAATTGGCAGATAAAGCATAAATCTGAGGGAGTCTGGATTCCTGCCTTTTTGCCAGTTTTCTGTTGATTGGAAACTGAATTCTTTTTATCCTAGCTTTTGCTATTCAGAAATGCCAGGCAATTCACTGCTGTCTTTCCTCTGTGCATTTTAATCCATCAGTTCTGTTATTCCTTTAATGCCTTGTTGTTTGTTTTTAATCCAGTAGACTAAATCGGTTTTCTTTTTAACTGCCTTTTAAAATCAATCATACAGGACTTCCTAATGTGAAAAACAATTGGTTCTGATGACATAGCTATAAAACTGATGAAGTTTTTGTTTCTTGCTTATTTATAGAGGTGTATGGCCTCGTGATAATAGCAGTGATAAACTTCATTTGAAATACAATAGTTTACCTGCTTGTCAGGTGAATATACTTGATTATTGCCTCTATAGTTCTTATATCAAATAGTTTAAGTTTTCTGGAAATTCATCTCCCTTCAAGGGTGTGAATCCTTTTCCAAGACCTGATCCTTAAATACCTTGTGGTCTCAGTATACTCACCCTATATTCTTTATTATCTTTATTTTTATTCTGCAAGTAAATACAATCTTAAACCAGATGAAGGACTCCAGAACCTGCTCTGAGACATGCATGGCATGGATCTTCTTGAAAATAGTTCAGTAACTTATCACAAAAGGAAAAAGTTGGAAGTTTCTTTTTGAAGCCAGGCTTCTTGTGAACTTAGCCTTGATCTTCATAAAAAATACCTGTCTGTAACTGAAGGACTATGTGATCCCACTAGATGCAGGTGAATGTGTAAAGGCAAGGTCATGAAGTAATAGCAGATGATCATAGAAGACAAAATGACACAAAGGTTATGGAAAATTGTGAGCAATCAAGACAGCGTGCTTTCAAAAGTTGCTGCCTGCAGATGGAAGAAGAGATCCATTGGTGGCTATTGAAAATAATGGTATAGATCCTCAGGAAGCCCCTGTGGGATACTTCTCAGAAACCAAGAGAATACACTGGGGAAAACCACTCTGTATTTGCTTTATTTCTTGTATATTCCCATGAAACATCCACTGGTGGCTACAGTTGGACAGAGGGAAGTGAGTGAGGTGGACTTCTGAGCTGGCCAGTGTGGCTGCTCCTACGCTTATGAGCGCCTGTCAGTGGAGGGGCAGTAGCTGACCTTGTACACCTTCCCTTGCCATTAAAATGAAAAAAAAAAAAAAGAAAAGAAAAAAAGATGCTGATGAGAATAATTCACCTTCAAAAGATGGAGCAGCTTCCAGCTGCTATAGCTGCTGTCAGCTGAACGTCACCAGCTTGCGATTGAACAAACTGATGCTCAGCATAGCACATAAAAACGATTATGCTCCTTTCAAAGCAGCAGCAGCCTTGAGTATCTTTGTTCTTCTTTTCTGAGACAGTATCTCATAATGGTAGAGTTGGCATGAAATAGTTGCCCTTGGCTACTGAAAGTTTGCCTCAGATAATACACAATGTAATAAAAAAGGAAAAAGAAAAAAGAGGTTCAAAGTTGCTAACAGACGTAGTGCGTGCCATTTGCGTAGTATGCAGACTTGAAGAAGGTTGTCAAAAGATGCTTTATTTTAACCCCTATGTTTTTATTGTTGATTCATTATGTATTATTTTCAGTGAGTTTTAAGACTCTCTGTGTTCCATAGGTGTTAACATCAGACAGATTATTTAAGTCTTAGTTTGCAGAGCTGTGGCAGCCAGCAGACAAATGCCCTATCCATTGTTCAGGGGAAGTCAAACCTTCGGGAAGTGCGAAAGCACCTGCCAGAATTGCAGGCTTTGGGTGGTAGCAAGGGAGCCTCCTTATTACAGTGCAGTCCAAGCTCTACAGCCGGCTATGGTTGTCTTTGACACTGAAGTCCTCCATGTGTTTGTACTGTAGAGCTATTGCTGTTCAGTGGATTGAACACTATGTATCATTTATAGATAAATGTACCTACCTCCTATGTCTAGCCAAACCAAATTCCTTAAGTGTCTTCTTCCAGTAGAGCATCATGGTCTCGGTTATACTTTCTGTGGTCTCCCAGGGGCTCCTCTGAGCAGAGAACTGTGGCTTGCAGCATTTTGCCATCTGTAGTATAACTCAAATGTCCTTTCTTTTGGTCTGTGACCTTATATACAAGACAAAGACCATAGCATTGTGCTATGTAATTGTGTTGGTTGCAGATAAGCCTGGATTTCGTGTAAGGGAACCCTTAGTTGTGTGAGTCTCAGCTCAGTGCAGACAAAACTATGTTGTAAGGAATGTAAATGGAATTTTTGGAAAGTCTCATTTTGTCAGGATTTTGGACGTACCAGTGATACTTGCATACCAGTACTTGCAAGAAATGAACTTACCTCCCAGTTGAATTTTGTTCTTTTATTCCTCCAGAAGACGGAAGAGCATTTAGTTACAAATAAGCAGGTGTCTTAATTCAGTTTGCTTTTGGCATCTGTTTGCTTAATATAAGATTTTAACAAGAACATACCTCCCCTAATAATTATTATACAATTGATAGATACAGGTTCAACTGAATGCTTTTGTTGATACAGTATTTTATTATCTTTTCTTTACCAACCAGCCCCATGCTGTCAAGTTTAGTTTAACTGCATTGGATGGACACGTTTCTAAATAATGCCTAGTGTTCTGTTCTCTAGGCAGTGTAATATTTAAGCCACATGTAGAGTTGGGTTAACTTACTGGAAAGAAGTAGGAAATGGTTAACTTACCATTACCTACAATGTGTGGAAACCATCAAGTTTAAATGATCATAATAAAAACCCAAGGATTTTGTGTTTCTTGTGGAGCTGGGCCATATATTGAGCCAGTTAATAGCAAGATCTGTTCATGCAGTGACATAAGATCATTGAATTGCAGAGCTCAAAAGGCCTACAAGAGTCTAATCCTTCCCTTCAACTCAGGCAGACCCAAATAGGCTTCACTGGATGGATGTCTTGAACAAGAGTGTACAACATTGCACTGTACTATGCTTTTACATTTCTTTTTGCAAGCTGTGCTCCTACAAGGCAATTCAACTCTTATTGTCAAACATCGTATATTAGGTTTTCTGGGACCGATTTTCCTTCAGATACTGAGGCAAAACATCCTTGTTCTTGAAGACATGGTCAATATTCCTTCCTGCATTTCAGTCTGCATATTACTCCAGGGAAACATCCCTGAAAGGTGGGAATAAGTCCTGCCTATTGGAGTGGAGTAAAACAAGCATGGCTGGCCGCACTGACAGAGAAGCAGCAAAATCCATTAACAACAGGTGGACATACAGCAGTGACAGGTCCCACACCGAGAGCGATAGAGCCGTCAATGGGAAATAGTGTCTGCGGCTTACTGTAACTAAGCATGGAGACTCCTCTCTTCAGGTAAACCACAGATACCAGTTACGTTATGTGAGAGCTGGGTATTGCCTAAACACATTCAGAAATGGTTAGGAATATTAACAGACACCTATCTTTTATGTAAAACCCTTCCTCAGAAGACTCCAATGCACTTTGTAGTGGTGGCTAATGCTATTATCAGGTTGTGCATTAGGAATCCTTTGCATGTGAGGAGTTTCAGGCAGTATGGATATAAATTAAATCAGTGGAGATTGGACTTTTAGCTAGGTCCAGAAAACAGCAGGACAAGTTTACTGTAAGTATCAACACTTAGAACAGTAATATTTGGGAAATGCAATCTGTGAACCTAATTCCTTGAAGTGATGACTATGCTGTGCACCTTTTGCTAGTCAGGATTTGTCCATATTTGTAACTGAAGCAAGATTCTAACAAGGGGAAGAAGCTAATATTACTGGTGCTCAACAGAAATCGGAAACTGATGTTACAGTGTTGATCGAAGAATTGTACTGGCAAATAAATGGACATTGTCCCTTGGATGATTATTTTCTCTCTGCTCTGGTAGACAGCTCCACTTGCTCTAACTTCTTATTCAAATAAATGAGTTCTCAGGTACTCGAAATGGACCTGTTTTTTCTGGAAGCTGCTGTTTAGTGGTGATCCATCTATAACAAAGAATCCCCCTAAAATAGAAGTATATCAATGCGTTGATTTTATCTGCTTTCAGTACACGCTACTGTACTGCATTTATTCTACTACCACAAGAGCGTTAGGCATAGTAAGATTCTTTAGGGTTGAACTTATATACCAGCACTGTTTATCAGGAAGAGGAAACGTGTATTGTCTTTTGCACACTAAAAGCAAGCATTTGTGCCTATTTATTTTCAGAAGCAAGAACAAGATTATCAGGAATAGCAGGTCAGGTATAAGGATTAATTAGAGCGTAATAGGATGTGACAAACTCAGTAAGAGACCTTATGGGAGAGGAAAGTAATATTTATTTTAAAACAAACTGATTTAACTCCCAAGCATGTATTCTCTCATGTTTCAATCAGAGAGACTCCTAAGCACCAAGACATGTCTGTCCAACCAGGCTTGTCAGGATCACTCTTGAGGGACATGGACGGTAAAGAACACCAGCCACTGAGTCTTCTTTACCTTCTGATTGGCAACAACAAACTTTTTTGGATAGGTCTTCTACACTCTTCAGGAGTCAGCAGTTATTATAGGGTGACCTTTTACCCCAAATCTGGCTTACTTCATCCTCCATATATCTTAATCACAGCTGCTATTGTTTTTGTTCCCTAGTTTTGGGTACCTTTATGGCTGCCTGGCTTCTTCTTGGGACAGCCGGAAGAGGAATGGCACAGACGAAGGGCTGTAACCTTGCATCCTCCCTCTTGCTATGGCTGCGCAGGTCTCCTGTTGGTAACTCGTTTGTGCTGTGGCTTTTTACTTCACTTGAAGGCAGGATGGGTGTTTTTCAAAGAGGATCGAGACGAGAATTAAAGGTGGCTTCTGAAAACATGCCAGATTTTGAAGGGCTTACTGTATTTCGTATTTCAGGGCAGGTCTAACTTGCATCTGGAGCTATGGGTTTTGGGTTTGGTTTTTTTTTTTGCTAAACACTCCTGTTTGTTTGCTTTCCCCTGCTTAAATTTGACCCTTGACCTCTTTCTTATTGTCAATTAAATCTTTGCTTATTGTCAGTATCACAGATTACAACTGTACAAGATTATATATAGGATATAAGATACCTGTGTATCAGATCATAATTGTACAAGCTCTCCCACCCACCTAGGCAAGACTATCACCTCAGTGCCTAAGAAACCTGAGGCAGTGACAGTGGAGCCGTCATCTAGACAAGTTGCTGTTATAATAACATGGCAATCCCAGCCTAGGCCTGAGAATCACAAATTTATATTGATTATTTAAGTAGTGAATAAAATTTCACCAGTTTTTTTTACAGCAGTGCCTAGTAGGTTTCCTATTTAGAGGAGGAGGAAAGGGCTGAATTCACAGCCTTACTGGCTCCAGTACTGTTCGAAACTGAAGGCACAGCCTCCAGGTTCGTACACGCAGATAATACGGACAATATAACACCTAAGATGCTGCAATTTCATTTGACGCTACATTCAATGTAGCATGAAAATTGTCACAGTGATAAATGCTGTGTACAGTATACCTGCACACTAGTGTGAACCCTAGTGAAATAAATTCCCCCGTTTTGTTCTGTTTCATCGAATCATTCCTGATGAGTGGTCCCTCTACGATCAGTGCCGTTGATGGAAGTGGTGCTGGGAAGTGTTGCTTCTGAAACCCATCCAAATTAGAGAAAAAGTGCAGAACCTGGGTCTGCGTCTTCTGCCTCAACTTGTGTTCAGAGGGTTTGCAGGGTTTTTTCTCTACCTTTATTTAGCATACTAGGTACAGAAGAAATACTGAAACTATGGTCCGGAGAGTCATAGAAAATGGTCCTTCATGGTCTAGCAAGCCATATTAAAGACTAAATGTTGCGAGTTTATCAGTTCCATGAAGTTGCACTGCTTATTAGTGGAAAAAGTTTGTGTTGACAGTGGCTCAGTCACCTCAAAGTATGTGAGTCTCTTAAATGGTGAAAACCCCTTAGCCCTGCAATGGCATCTGGCAAATGGGGAGGGAGGGCAGGTACGCAGGACACATGGATGAAAGTGAGACAACAAACGATGAATGAGGTCTCCTCAGGACTAATCTTCCTGGAGGCCTCCCAAAGTCTGAAGGCTCTGACCATCACAGGTTACATCTGAAACAAGTTCTGTCAGATCATTGCGTTAGTTTACCTCATACGTTATTTTCCTTTTTCTTGGCTTTGATGTGCAGCCCTTGGCTATGATGCTAATTTTACCTGCAAAGAAAGAAAAGGAAATAGTCCACCTGACACCAAATGAGGTATATCTCCAACTGTAAAGTCAAGTAAATCAATGCCAAGGCTCAGAAGCAGTTTCTGTCTTGAGCTAAGTATTTTGTTTTACATTATGCACAGAGTTCTGCTACAGGACTACGTTTGTTGTGTTCCTCTGCCACTAACTGAAAAGGAAAAGCAGTGTTTTGTAACCATGACATACCCTCTTATCTTCCCCAAGTGATGAGCTCATCCAGATTACTCCAAGGGGATACTTATATTTTATCAGTGGCGCCTTGTTGCACAATTTCCAGTTTCTTTCTTGAAGATACAATAAAAGATTTATGTCCAAAGGACTATGATGTGGTTTCAATCTAAGAGCAAAACAATTCCTTCTAAAAAAATACCATATCCCCAAATGATTTCATAATTGCAAACAGTGTTGATGAGCTCTGTGGCTTAAATGAGTTTATAACATATTTGCTGTGTTTTCTAGTGAATATTTTTTGATGTGCTTAGTAAGGAAAATAATTAAAATCCTCCTGCCATTTCAAATTGACAAAAAATAAATGTGATCCATTAGCTGATGTGTACTGTAATAAGTAATTTTTTCTCATTAATTCCAATTTTTTTTCAAAGATTTCTCTCTCTCTCTCGTGTGTGTGTGTGTGTGTTAAATAGTTTCAGGTCTGAAAGTCAACCATGTTTTTCATTATCAGACATCAGAAAGGCTTTCTTCTCTTTGTGTTTTCATGCCACTTAAGGATAAGTAAGTCTCAGAATACTGCATGTTTTTGATGTATGGGTAAAATTCACATCTTCTGTTCTCAGTGAAGAAAGCTTATCTGCACTGCAGATCTCAATTGCATATTCTGTTCTCATCCCCTGTGCAGGGCTCCCGTTGTTATCACCACAATTTCCACTTGCAAAATATTCACGATTCCTGCAGTGTGGACAGGAGAATTGGCCTGTATCAGTAATGTCCAAATGCAGAGAGATATTTTATAATATGTCTAGGATGAAGAGAATTTCTGAATCCAAGCTACTATCAAAGAAACATGAGATATCAATTTAAAACACTGGAGAGACGATTTTAGGCAACACTGTCTAGTTGGTTACAATTACTTTCTCAAATTAAGTTATGGTGGTGGTCTTACTACTTTGGTTATTCTATTTCTTTTTACACTACTAGAATTTGATGTCAGAAATGTGTTATAATTTAGCCAGTCTGTGATAATGTCTGTTGATTTTACTTGAAAGACTTCCGAGTGCTTCTTGGGAATAATTTACTGTGTATCACCTCTGGTTAGAGTTATGCTACTCCCTTATTCTTACGGCTACATACAGTAGAACAGAATGTCTTTTTCTTTAGAAACCTTAGCTGTCTTGGGTCAAATCTGTGTTCCTCTTTATTCAGGATATCTGTCATCTAAGAGTGGGTATTCTGAGGACTAAATTAAGGTGAAGCTTGTAAGTTGATGTTCTCAGTATTGCCTTGAAGCAGGGAATTCTACAGCCTAGTAAGAAAGGGCATTTCAGCTGCAAAGGTTATGTCGTGATGTTAATATTCTCAGGATTAGTTTCGACCTTTTTATCGCCATTACACACAGGAGACACTAATCATTCTGGATCTGGATCAGGGTCTAAATTTTGCAAAAGTTACTGAACCTTCACATTTTCTATTTTTCATCAAGGCCTTCCCCAGGTCCCCTTTATTAGCCCTTTGTTTAGTTTGTGCCTATATTAAGCCCTAGCTTTTAAGCTAGAGCATCACCATTAACTGCTGACAGAACGGGTAAAAATGAAGGGAGGGTTTAAGCTTCAGACTGGAGGAACTTAGCAAATAAGGCATGGACCCGCTGTCCCTTTTAGTGATTCACTGTGAGATGTTAGTACAGCACGTTGTGAAACCCAGGCTTGGCAAGGTCCTGTCATTTGGGGGAATGACTTCTCTGGGGCACAGCAGTTGCAGGTAAGATGGCTCAAGCTGGTTGTGTGATATCTTTACACGGTAACATCTCCCTGGTGCTTCAGATCTGGAGGGTGCTCTATGACTTACACAAGGACCAAGGAAAGCTATGGTCCACGGTAGGGCAGGGAGAGAATAGTGAATCAGACTAGAAGCTTCAGAAGAAAACCTCAAAGCTTTTCAGCTTCTTGTTATAACTCCCAGAATACTGCATGCCTTTGCATTCAGATTCCTCATTCATGTAACCAGGATTGCAATGGGAATGGAAACAACAGAACATGAATCCACGGAAACAAAGGCATTTGTATTATTCTGTGTGGCCCTCAGAAGCTGCAGTTTGGATATAATTATGACTCAAATGAAAGGACATTAACAAAGCAAATGAAATACTTTGTCTCCGATCTGTTCCAAAGAAAGCTTTTATGACTGCAAAGTTCATAGATAGCTTTGGCCGTTGGCTTTCAGAACACTTTATTTAAAACACAGGTTATTTACCCTTATGAACTGATCTATCTTTGCTGGCATCTGAAAAATTAGATTAAAGATGTCTATTATACAGACAGCCTGTCAAAATTAAGTAGATCAAAAATGAATTAACAACAGTGTTGTTAAGGATAAAGCTGTGCTACAGGGAGACTTAGGACAATGTTGTGCCATGAGGACTTGCATTATGGATTCACTTTGCTCTTTCAAGGATTTTTGAGGGGTTTATGGCAGAGGCACTTACAGTCAAGTCTTCTAAAGTAACCTCTGTGTTTACACACAGGTCTTTGATTCATCCTACCTAGTCTTAGGTACTTAACTGAACTACCTAAGGAAGGAATGTAATTGCCTTCGTATCCCGCGATAATCCATAGAGAGACACAGGTACCTGAAGAAAGTGATTCAGAGCTGAGAGGTTACCACATGGCCAAGAAACTAGTTCTAGGTTAAATGGCCTTAAGAAGAGAATACATTTTCCTGACATCTTTTTCACAGCTCATGTAGCTTAATTGGCATTAAGGTAAATGCAGAGTAGCACATTCAGTTTTGAGGCTCCCCCCTTTGCTAGTGAGTACCTATAGTTTAAGGACTGGGTGCTGCTTTGTGTGTTCCCGTATACACAGAGCTGAGGGTTAGTTCCTGTCCAGAAGAATCTATAATTCATCAGATGTAAACTGGGTGTTATAGTGGACATCCAGAAAGAAAAAAATAGCTTAGAAACTTCAAACTTAACTTTAAAGTATTTCAAATACCTTGACTATGAGGGGATAAACAGCTAGGCAATACAAGAAAAATTTTCCAGGGTGACGTTGCTCAGGTCCTTGTTCTAGCACACACATGCTATAGTACTTTTCATACACTGTCTGGGCTTGGCTACTAACTGGTCGCAGTCTGCTTGCTCAGATAAAGGCTGTATTCGAGTAACATGTTCAGCTTCAGATTTGGTGCCCAGAATATTGAATTCTGAAGTGTCCTTGCTAAGTCTGCATTGAGGTTCACAGATGTGCAATACCAAGCAAGGGCTATGGCTGCTCGGTGCTTCGCAGGCACACCTGTGCCCGTTCCCCCTTCACACACAGCCAGCTGCAAGTCAGCCATCCCCTGCCTTGAAGGCAAGCAGTTACAGTAAGTTCTGCAGAGAAACAGCCCCCAACTAATGAAGCTTTGCAGCTTTTGGACCAGCACTTGCTTGCACCCAGCTGGCTTGAGGCAGGCGTAGGTCTGACTGCAAAAGGTGGTACAGATGTATCATACCCTGCAGCCAGGCTGATTTCAAAACTTGCTTCAGTTATGGCCTCAGCGCTAGTTTGGAGGGCAACCTTCTGGAAACCGTTCATTGTTATTCAAGCAATACAGAAATTTGCTGCATATAGCAATAGGCTGTGTATTGAGACACTTTGGATCTTTTCCCAGCTTAGCCCTGATTTTCTGGGAGAATGCAAAGTGCTTCACTTCCTTCTTCTGCAGTTTTCTCACTTGTAACAATGATGGCAGGTACCTGCCTCTCATAAAACACCCTGAGAGCAGCCAGTGGGAAGTATCGCATAGGTGGATAATGGGGAGTTTAATTGGGTTTTATCTCTAAAGTGTTTTGACATCCTGCGATAAAGGCTGTTGACTGCAAGTTATTATTAAAATATTATTAATTTATATTTAGAATTAAATGCATTAAATATTAATTAATTATTATTTCTGATTAAAATTATTTTTAAAAAAATATTTAACACTCAGTGTTATTCTCTTTTCCGGTAGTGTTACCAGCCCAGCTCTGAAGGGTGAGCGTTTTCCTCTCCAGAAGCTGCCCCAGTGTTACTGGGTGGAGAAGTGGAGGCTCTGTGCCATGCTAGATTACATAAAGCGGTGTCAGAGTTGGACTGCTGTCATCCTTGCTGATTTCAAACACAGAGCTGCCACTGGCACATTCCCAGTTTGTGCCAGGAGACCAGTCTGAGTTAGTAATCACTATTTGTCTTGTGCTTCAGCCTGGATGTCCAAATGATTCAGCCCATACATCAGCTGGGTGACACAGTGTTTGAGGTGACTGGCCAGAGGAGCTTGCCGATCTGTAGACCCACAGTTCCGAGAATCAGACTCCCGAATCTTTATCTTGCATGGGTCGGTGTGAATAACTCCTATAGGAGCCTTTGTCTAGTGGGACTCCAGACACTGACATTCAGCAGTGCAGTGTGTTGTCTGCTGGATAACAGCCACCTCTGGATGAGTCTTCAGAAAGAAAAGCTGCAGAAATGCCATTTCTCATCAGCTGGTGTCACTGCTTGGAGCCAGATGTTAGCAGCTGGGTGTGGTAGTACAAAATGGTCTAGGAAAGAAAGAAGAAAATGTTTAATAGGAAACATTAACTTTCTGGCTAAGCTATGGGCAAATACAGCAATCCCTTGTTTACAACAATAACTACTGGAAGCTGCAGAAATAGATCTCTGACATTTTAAAGTAGTATGTTTACTCGTTTGATCAGACAGGAGATAATGTCATGTGCTTATTTTACTGTAAACACTCCTAATAAAGACTCAGCATTTCAGATATTGGCAAGAAATAGAAGAACACGAAGTATCTTTTGAATATTCAAACACCAGGGTGTTTGGAAATATGCAGTTGCCTGTAATTGTACTTTGTATTTCTTAAACATTCTTCACAGTAAATATCTTGATTTATGAAGGTGTGATAAACTGATTACTGGAAATCTCAGAAGTAAGACAATTTGCCTTTTCTGTTTCTTTCTAAAATAACCGAGCCTCTGGGAATGGGGAATGTTTATGGTGGACAACGAGGACTATATTAAAATATAAAAATATAAATAAGTAAACGCTAAACGCCCTTTGGAAACACCTCATACAACACACACACAGTTCTCCCATGTTTTAGGAGGATAGCCATTCCCTTTTCCTGTCAATATCTGAGCATCTCACAGCGACTAGTGAGTCACCCGACGTGAAGCAGGGTAATTCTGGAAGGACCAGTTTGGAGAATGAGAAAGGAGTCACTGAGAGTTAAGCACCTAAATATGTACTAGACCCCGGGCCGGAGATGAAAGCAACCACAAAAGGTTGTGAGCGCTGCTGTGTTCGCTGTTGCTGCACCAAGATCCCATGCACCTGCTTATTAAGTGAATGTACAGCTCCCAATTAGAGACCCAAACTTCTTATATAAGTAAGAGAGAGCTGGGGCTTCAGAGTGAGATCGCAAACAGCCACAGACACCTTTTTCTAACTGGCAAAATAGGCTGAGGCTAGCTGGATATCACGAGCCCTGGTTCTGGACTAGAAGCGTGCTGTCCTCTGTTCAGATTCCTACACAGCCTTTACCTTTTTGGAGTGAGGAGCCTAAGAATAGATATGCTTCGAAAAACAGAGCGCAGATCTTTCCGCCTTTTAGAAGAGAGCTGCTGAGGGACAGTGCTCCTTTTCATTATTATTTATTATTCAGCTCAGTGGTTAGTACACTCATTCAGGATGTGGGTGACCCAAGTTCAGTTCCTTCCTCTGCCTGAGGGGCTGTAAACTTGCATCCTGTACTTCCCTGGAGAGTGCCATAACCACCAGCCTATGGACTGTTCTTAGGGTGGGGGACACTCAGTCCATCCGCTTGAAGTGGTTCCTCCTTGCATGCTCTCGTTTTTCTCCGGCTCAAGGAACGGTTAAGTACGCCATGTGAAACAGAGCAGCTTCAGGAGGAAGGCTTCACAGAGCCCTTCTCTTCCCATCATTTCTTCAAATTTAGCCCACAGCCGAGTTGAGATCAGTTTCCTGAAAAGTGGGAGATTTGAGTTTGGTTGGGGCTGAGGGGTAAAGTACATCTTCCATGTTGTGTGCAAGCACTCTGATCACTTAACCATAAAGGACAAGACTAAGAATGTATAAAGGACAACCCCTTTGGGGCACTGAGTAATAAATGACTTCCCAGTGTAGGGAAATTTATGGTCAGAACCCCAGTGACAAGAATGTCCAAGTGTGTAGGTACAAATGTATGTCAAGAAGCAACGCACCATCTGTAAAGGCGCACATTTTGCCCTTGCCATTTAGGAAGTTAATACTTTAAGACCAGCATTTTCTAGATTAAAAATTACTGTACTGGTTTAAACCAGAAGCACACATTGCATTTTTCCTATGCCCTGCTATATAGGTCTGTAGATGGGAGGTGCTGAACAATAACTTCAAAAATCTTTCCCTAAGTGACACTGATCTTATGCTACTTCAGAAAGACCATTTCTAAGCATCAAATACGAGGCAGAGGAGGGGCAGACTCTGATCCCAAGTACCGTAGCCTAGATTAGAGAATTTCAGTGTGGTTATCCTGGGTTAGTCGAGGTACACCTGACAGCAGAATGAATATCTACTCCAAGAAACAAAAGGATTTTAAGAAAAAGTGCTTGCTGGCTGGGATAAGTCCAGGGTCCACACTAGAGCTGACTCAGCCTCAGCGCTGATATGAGGAAGACAAAACTCAACCCTTCCCAGTGCTGTGGTCACACTACTGCTCCTCAGGGACCAGAGCACAGCCCAGCGCGAGCAAGCTGGGGCGGCAGCCAAAAACCTCCGTCTCTGCTTGCTGCAGCATAGAGGCCAGGAAGACTTGAAGACTTTGAGGCCGGGAAGACTTTGAGGCCGGGAAGACTTGGCGCAAGGGTGTTTGCAGCACCAGGAAACAGCCTGTTGGAGCCCTAATGGCAATCCGCTGGAGCTAGGTCCAGAGCTTTGGAAATCGAAGACCCTAATCTGTACTTTATCTTCTGACTTCACTCAGCGTGAATGAATCCCCATTTCCAAGGAGCATTGGCCTGCCAACTGCGTGAAAGCTTCACTATGTCTGGGAAGCCACGCGTGAATCAGACAGACTCCACTTGCAAGTTAGATAACTTTTCTTACAACCCTAAGCAATCACATTGAATTACTCTATCTCAAGCGTACCTGCTGCTCTTAAACTACCCAGTTACAAGGCTTAGAGGAGCTGGATTTTTTTATCATGTAAACAAATGGAGTAGACAGCACAATATGCCAGAGAGACCGGATTTCTTCATTGTTTTTAAATACCATTCTCTCTGATGGCTTGCACTGTTATCTGCAGACTGTCCCCAAAATAAGGGATACATCTAATTGATAGCTCTTGCCCAGCGTAGTTAATATTGGTTGAACTGCTGTTCTAATGAACCAGGGTGAAACTGATAAGCTATTGGGCAACTTACCCAGCTTGTTAAAATGGTGATAAACAGCGTATCAGTTGTTGAAGCCAAATGAGGCTGACTTCTTAAGGCAGCTGAGGCAAAGCCAAGTGCAATCTAATCCAAGCCCTGACCTATATCTTATTTGAACATTTGAAGATCTCTGATTATCATAGTTTGAAATTGCTCTTGATAAGGGTCCACATACTGTGAATTTATAGGCCTGTTGTTCCCACCACATTTATAACCTCATCAAGGTAGGGTTACATTTTTTTTTTCTTTTTCTCGCTTCATGAAGAAGTCTCTAGGGGATCATTTCCAAGCAATCAAATTTAGTTACTTCATACAATGGTAGGTGAAATTAGCACAAAGTAACAGGAGCTAGATTAATGTGATTTCAGGAAATAATCCATAAAAATCTTATGAGGCCTTTAGCAGATTGTAAATTGGATTTTAGGCACAGGGAGAGAGAAAGAAAACGAAAAATCCTGAGCAAAATAATCAGTCAGTAATGAGAAGTACTAACATTTTAACACTTCATGCTGAAATAAATACCAGAGTAAAAACCATAAAATTGACTAACAGCGACATTTTTTACTGGCATGAATGATTAAAATTGTGATTATAAATGTAAATAAGTGCCTTCTGCTTTTCTCATCAAACAATTAATCCATGTATCATCAAAGAGCTGCGAATCAATAAAAAAAAAAGAGATAGAAAGAAAAGAAAAATGTCTCTCAAACAGTTGCCCATCCCATCCCTGCAATGGGGAACTGATTTTTTTCATAATCTAAGCATGAATTGTCACTATGTATTGGTAGAGATTTATAAGTGGGGAGCAACAGGTTTGGTGCCTTCAGTTTGAGCGGTGCCCAGCTTGTGCTAATTGAAAAGGACTTATTTTCAAGTATTTTCTACATTTTCTGGAACCCCTTTAGACCTTCTTTCACTTGGATTGAGAAATAAATTTTTGAAAAATTGTATGCAATCTTATGTTATAACTGCTTTAGGGCTAGGTCCGGCCAGAATAAGAAATGCCTGAATCAGCTTGGGATTTTGATCAAAGCACATCCTTTCTGATATAATCCAGACAGCTTTCTTATCGAGAAAAAGTCTTTCATATCTTACTGAAAGTGTCTCACCAGAGAAGTAAGAGAATGACTGACTGAATTTCATCCTCTCAGCACCAGAATTTAGGAAAAGAAAGGTCCTGCTTTAAAATGTGGGTGGCTTCTCTGAGCAGAAACAGCATGTACAGGAAACACAAAGAAAGAAGGAGCTGTTTGGCTATGCCTTCATTAGCAAATTAAACAGACCACGGGCTGCTGGCCAGTTTTCGTGACGTGCATGCATTTGTATGGCTAAATTATCTTTCTTCTTCTCCCTAAAAAGCCCGGCCTTATCCTTACTATTTGCTGGGCTTGATCCCTGGCCTGTGCTACCCCGTAACAGTGTGCTGGTATCGGATGGTGTAGTGATAGCTGGTACAGGTCAAAACTGTGCCAGGGTACACCAACATGTGAACAGTGATGGTGATCTTGAACCAGAGCTCTGGGATCTCTTATTTTACTGCCATACATGGCTGATGTAACTACTCTGTCCTGATTGTAGATGTCCAAAAGTTAGCTGTCTAAGGCTTACCACCTCATTGTAGAGTCCTTTTATACAGAAAAACTTATTTGCAGGTGGTGGTGGATCTCTTCCATAGGTGGGCAACTAAAAAAGATGAGAGGAACTATCCTTTCTCTTCTTTGACTATACAGAAAGCCAATATGCCCAACTTAGTTTTAGACATCTAACTTTAAATGCCTGGCATTACAGGAGATGACCCCCACTATATCTGTCCTGAAATGTGATTTCTTGAAATTTCATGGACCATAAAAATAACTTAAGACCCAAGGTTTCTGAGATTTGCAAAATCTGTGGTTTTGTCACTGTCCTTTAATAGAGTGGGTCATTAGAAGGGAAACCTTTTCATAGAGGCCCTGAGCTTTGTTTTGTAGCCCTGTAGGTGTTAGAGCAGGAGTGCAGAATAAGAGCTTTTATTAGCTCTAGAAGCTGTGCCGAGTAAAGGCAGGGAAGAGGAGCTGGTGGCATGGACCTCTGAGTTCGAGGTGGCCTGCTGCACTCCTGCCCAGGGGAAGCTTGCAGTTGTGCTGTGCTCTGACTGAGAACCAGAATACACATAAATCTGACTCAGAGCAGATTCCACCTGCAGCAAACAGCAAATGTTTGGGCCAGCTTGTGATACCGGCTCTCAGGTATGCTTATTTATTTCTCATTTGGCGTCATCAACCCACTAGGGCTTTACTGGTGCACAATTCATCTGGGAAGAGAGACAGACAGTAAGAACCTTGGGGACGATTCGATCGTAAGGGTACAAAATTGATTTCCTTTCACATACATGAATAATTTTATAGATATAAAGGTATTAGATGTACACCTTGTGTCAGGATTAAGTGTAACCATACCAGAAGGTTAGTATATCTTGAACTGCATTTCCCTTCATCACCAGGTGTTTATGGATTTACCATTCACAAAGAATGATATTGACATCCGAATGCCTGTTGGACAGGAAGGAGAATCAGCAGAGCAGGTGCAAAAGCGAAGAGCTAAGCCCTTGTGAGATCTGCACATTGCAGAGGTCTGCACATTGCAGAGGTCTGCACACAGTGAGTGATGCCGGTCTGCTAATGAGGGAAAGGTGCTGAGCACATCATTGAAAAAGTCTTTCGTGACTGAATGCATCACGGTATGGGGAGCTAAATAAACTAGCTGAGAATTATAGTAATGGGCCTAAATGCTGGCAGGTAATAGAGTTTTATGAAATTATTACAGAAATCCTTTCCTTTCTTTCCTCTGCATTGGAGGAGATTTGGTTCTAGCTAGAAGCTGGGAAACCAATTTTTTGAAGTCCCTCTGCTGTCATCCTATCTTCTGAATAAGGAACAGTTTTCTTGGGGAAAAGGGGCAGAGAAAACATCACTGGGCCAAAGCTGAGCCATGAAATCCGCATCTTCTTGATGGAATCCATATAGCTGCCAGCCAGGTGGAGCATTACGCTGGGGATCATCTGCCGGGAAGTCCCTGCTGATTGCAAGGGCCCTCTTGAAGACCAGAAAGAGGATTTGGATGCATGCAGGAAAGGAAGGAGAGAGGAACAGAACGTAATCTGATTAATCTGAACCTAGGAAAGAGACACAAGTGAAGGAAGCCTATGGCAAACTTCACTGACAAGATGGGCAGCCGTGTTTTTGTGAGTCAGGATCTGGGACACAAAACTGAAAACATTAAGGCCAGTACCATACTCTCAGCCTCCTCTCCTATTTCTCATTTTATTTCAGAGCTACTTGCCTTTCAAGTAACTTATCTTCTTGTGAGGTAGGAGTTTAGCCTTCAGAAAAGCTGTTTAACTGCAAAATGTAAGAGGATAGATAATTGAATTTTCCAGTTTAGATTTGATCTAATTGTATGAGTTGGTTATAATGTGAAATGGCAGAAATTTCCAGAAGACAAAAAGAAGGTTTCATGCTAATTTGAAATTAAAAAAGCAAAGTGTGAAGACTTTTGGGGGCATTGCTATTTTGAGGAAAGAATAAAAAAGAATCTGCAGGGAATGTTTTTAGAATAAACCAGGTAGAGAATGTAATTTGCAAATAGAAGAAACTATGCAAGAACACTGGAGCCGTAAGTCCATGAGTTATTATGTCTGGCATATTTTGTGATGCCCTTATTTTCCAAGGGGAGAAAGAGTAACATAGCTCTTCCTTTCATTTGTACTGCTTCAGTGAAGAACCTTAAGCTGTGGACTTTTTCAGAATAACATGTTTTCTACTGGGCAAGCAGATTGCATGGGCAGAGCACTTCTGTCCATGTAGTTTATATGAGACTGGAATTTATTAGCACAGTGTTTTTAAAGTGCAATAAAATGCAGCACTCGGATCTCTCTGGGGATCTGTATTATGCAGAGTGTTGCGACTTAAAAAGGAGTGCTGTCATATTGTACTGTACCACCCAACTTGCAAGAGCAACCGTGTTTAGGTAGTTAAAGGAAATACTTTAGTATCTAGAGGAGAGTCCTTGTTCCCCAGCAGAGCAAGCCTTCAGCACCGCTGAAAGAGGGCTCTTCCTAACCAGGGGAGTGATCCACCTGCCTGAAAAGCTTGACATTCCCCAGCCAAGTCTCAGATGTCCTCTTCTTCAAAAGTGCAGGCGAGGAGGAAATAACACAGGCTACTCCTCTCTGCTGGCGGCACTTCACCTACCCAAAGGTAGATGTACGTAATGCCTGTTTGAATGAGAACTGTCCTGAACTTTCCTTCTAACCGCGAGGGCTTATCATCTGGGTGGCTTGCCCCTCTCAGTAAGGTGTGCTGCTAGAAGCCAGATCACACTGCTGGCTTCTCAGTCAGTCCCTGGGGCTCTGTGACAAACTGGTGGCACATTCCTCTTTTCTCCTGCATCAGAAGAAGAATCTCCTTGGATAAACTGCCTGTGTACAAAAACAAAGTTGAGCTTGCAGTAGTATTGAGTCTACCTGGATGAGATCCATGAGGCGGAGAGTGGTTCTGAGTGTGCACAATTTATCTGCCCTGGATGAATCAGTACTGTACTCGGGGGCTGCGCTTCCAAAGTCCTGTGGTGGCTCTGCCTTCAGTTCTTCCTTTCTGGTTTTAGCTTTACCTGAATAAAAGTAAACTATTATTAAGAAAGGGAAAGTTATGCTTGGAGAATTCCAGTCTAAAGAGTTTCAAGTATCAAAAAATAGGGAAGTTATTTGGAGAAAATCTATTTGTGAGCTAGTTCCTGCACTGTAATTGCCCTGAAATAAGCAGAACTTACCAGTGTTGCAGATTCTGTTTGAAGATCAAAAATTATTTTTGGTCGAAAGCAGAGGATTTTTTTTTCCTTTTTCCTTTACAAGTATTGAGGTGGTTAGTTGAAGTGTTTCTCTTCATGAAGAGGGAATTGTTTCATCTTTTTACAATTCTGCTACTAACTGTGATATTCTAATATAAATACACATATATAATATATATGTGTATATATGTATTAGTGGCCGACCTTGATGAAATGGAGCTGCAGCCAAGAAGTTATTTAGGTTAGCTTTGCTTCAGCTCTGTCTGCCTTGGTAGATTTGGCTTCACTTTTTAATGAAAACACTCAAGAAATAAGATAATGGAGGCTTATTTCCTTATTAAAGTCGTAGTGGAAGAAATGAACTTTCTTCTCATTTACCTCCTCCCTGAGAAACTGAATATTCCTATATAAACTTCTCAGCAGGAAAGCGTTTAGAAAACCTCTGTCCTGGACCCTAGTTTTTATTTGTTAAGGAACCCTGGAGATTTCACTTAACTTTATCTCTGTATCGCTTTCTACCCTTCCTCTCCCTCACCTATTTTATTGAGTTCTCCAAGTAGAGAATATCTGCCAGCATACAGCATATATCCAGCATATATTGTAGTCCTAATTAGTGTATTTTTGCACTTTCCTTTGGCAAATATCTGTCGGAAAGTAGGCACAAGCTTGCTTTCATCGGTGACTGTGTGAGTGATTTTGTGTCACTACGAGCTGTGATTCATGATCCTTGTCAAATTTAGCTGCGGCAGCTGAAGAGGAATTGTGCATATGTGCCTGCATAAGTTTGTCCTCTCAGCCTTTTGAGCCATAATAACTGAAGTTACTGGAGATCAAGGAGTCCAACCCTTCTAGCGATGGTTAGAAGTTAGTGTGGATCCACTGGAGGGGAATTTCAGAAATCCCTCTTTTGAAAGGATTTGTGTTAGGATTCTAGTTTTATTGCAAGCAATGGTGAGGGAGCCAGTATTTTTCCTGTGCTTACATCCCTGTGTGTCTCAGAGAGCACAGAACATCAGAGCAAACAAAGTTCAGTGTTTTATATTAATTCCTTCTCCTGGCTCTGTCAGCTCCAGAAGATAAGGAGCATAGGAGGTATGAGGACATTTTCCACACTACACTGCAAGCCCAACCGTCCAGTTACGCTGTTGTCAGTTTTCACCCGCCTCTGGAGCATCAAGTACTGGCGCCTGTAAGATATTGGGTATGACAGGGCAATGGCTATGTAGGTTTTATCTTCTTAAATTCCTCTTACTTATCCCTGCTGGGATATAGTGGCCAAGTAAAATGAATAATGATGTTGTACAGTGATGGCATACCAATCTTTATTGGACTCAGTCGAACTGTTAGATCTTTTAATTGTCATCAGTGTGTGAACATGGTATATAGTAACACCTGTTCAAGAAAGTATGAGTAGGTCTCAATAATTTCAATGATCTATTAATATATTTGGGAATTAATTATACATTCAGAACACAAACACAAAAAGCCCCAAACATAAAGATTGTACAATTAAGATGTAAACATGTTAGGAAGCAAAAATAAAGATAAGAATTCAGCTGGAGTGCAAACTTGTCTATAAGGAAGCAAAATCTTAATATGTGAAGCATCAGGCAACCTTAATACTATGTGGCTTTACCAGCTGTTCCTTTAATTACAATATGGAATTTAGCACACATTAATGGTAAGGTTTTAATCATCTAACCAGAGAAATAGCAAACACTATGGACATGACTATATTTATACAGAATCAAAAATGAAATTGTCTCAAACTTATTTAACCTTCCCTTCTCTGCCAACAGCAACAATAACAGAAAATCATCTGTGTCCTGAGGTTAAATACTCAGTCTTTCAGCCTGAAATGTGAATGTTTTGGCAGTGCTGTAAGTCTATTAAAGGAGAAGTTTTGTTTGAGATTGTTTTGGAACCTAAGCTATTTGGAGCTCTATTAGGCCCCATTATAATGGAGGAGTGTGTGGGCATATGTTCAAAAGCAACAAGGTTGCCACATCTTACCAGGGTATTGCTCATCAGCTGAGCTATGGTAACTGGCTAGTTGCACAAACTTACCCTCCCTGGTTGTAAAGTAAAACCTATTAGCTTAAATAATGAGTCATTAAACCAAAGTAACTCATTGCTTTTGTTCATATGCCCATAATCACAGACTGCGTTGGAGCTTAAGTTTTAACTGCTAGGCACTGTGGGTAAGTTTTGAGAACATTTCAGAGTGATTTAGGGTCCAAAGTCACCTTTTCAAAGGTGGCATGGGGGTTTCACTGGCTTAGAGGTTTAGCTCTCCCGTGTCTAAGTGCCCACAACACATTTGAAGAGGGGACCTTGTCTTTCTCAAGGGAGGGAGCTCAAGTCACTCAGGCCAGGAGGAAAGTGATGAGAAAAAGCCCTGAGGGTGCTTGCAGGGAAGGGAAGAAGTGGAGGAAATGACGCAGAGGATCCTGACCAACTTGTGTGGCTGGTGAGCTTTGTGGAAAGTCTCCAGTTTCTCATTCAAGGGAGGATTTCACCCAGCATTTCCCCTGCTTTGTTATACCACAGCTTTGGTTTCTAAATCATTCAGACACTTTGGAAAATGCTGTCCTAAATGTCCACTCCTACTCATTAAAATCAGTGGGTATCAAAGATTTTTGGTGGGAATGGCAGAGAGGGCCCTTACGAAGTTGCACTCCCCTTGCTTATGACATGAACAGAGCCTGTTGTGTGAATGTGGTGTCGTGTTCATTCCAGGGCCATCTATTATTCTCTGGGTAACAGAAAATACCATTTATTTCCATTTATGCAGACCATAAATCAACATGATATTAGCAGCATGTGATCTAATGCTGCACAGTGTGCATCAACATGAGAAGAACAAATCTGTTCAAAGTTTTGGAACACTTAAATGTCCCTTTTTCACTCCCTTTTTCTCCTTCCCATTGTTTTAAAACCATTTAAATAAGACCTTCTACAATCATTACAGGGTGGGCTTTTTCTCTCTGGGGAAGAAGCAGCATTTCTGGAAACTGCTCTCTTCTAGTTTGCAGGGGAGGAAGCTTTTAAACATCTCTCTGGTTTTCTATTATCAGGAGGACAAGTATGTTGCAAATCAACCTCCCAGATGTGGTAAAAAATGATGACATTTAATAACAAACCACTGTATCCAAATTGGGAGGTTTTCAGTTATATCCTGGTTTTAATACTGTGAATCCATCTACTACAAAATAGGAGAGAATAACGTCTGGTTGTTGGTGTCATTCATTGATCACTGGCTGCTCTTGCTTAAAGAGGAACATATTTGGATGCCTGTGAGCTTAAGGCGCCAAAGTTAACACCCTGGTACTTCTGAGACGACATAGTATCAGCCCTAGGATTTATATACCTAATGGCTCCAGTGACCTCCAGTGAGAATGCTACTCCCATCTCAAAATGACCAGGCTCTGTGGAGGTGCAGGATGACTTGAAAGATCACTGTTTAACTCCAAAATGGTGTGAGCTCAGACATAGCATGTGCTAGCAGGGCTAAGGCCAGGTGTATGTTCAGGACTGAGCTTCTCTTTCCCATACTGTCCCGGGATGTCCTAACTGGATATAGAGGGATGGGGTCCCTCCCCCAATTGCTCTGTCTCTTGATAGCTCTGAAAGGAGGCAAAAGTCTGGTCTTGACTCAGTGCTGGAAATAGTGCAAAGAGTTCTGAGCGAAATCTACTTTAAAAGTTGATTGAAGAATCAGTGCATGCTCAGGAATTGGAGAGTTGTATGGCAGAGGGACAACAGGGAGGAAAGGACAACAGCATTTTGTAGGTATCTGCATTGACAGAGTATTATGGTGTATGTAATTCTCTTTCCATGGCATGGAGAGGTAGAATAGTGCTATCAACAATTGACAAGTTGTCTTACACTTGGTTGGAGGTTGTGTGATATGCTTAAGGAGCCACAAAGACACAGGCAGAAGAAAGACTGAACCTGAAGCTCCTCAGTTCTCTCAAGGCAGCTTAATCACTTGGTCATTCTTCATTTCTGGGAGACATGGGTAATGCTACACAATTTTCTTGGAGCATCCATATACCTTAAGCCACAGTTCTGTTAAGTGAGCTTAAAAAATATTTTTTTTGACTGCTTTCAGGTGGATGATGATACCAAAGAGACAGTTAAGTATTTCATAGCAGATAAGAGGGTTTTTTTATTATTGATCTTTATGTGAGCTTGAGAGTGCCAGTGAACAGAAAGTCATGATGTGCCAGGAGCTGTACACATAATGAGGTGACTTAACAAATATACAAGTGCACACATTTATAGCACTCCTTAAATAGGCTTCCTTAATCTCACTGAAATGCAGTTAATCAAGACAACCCCAAAAGACTTCTATCATCTTTTAATTCTGGCTAATAAAATCCACTTTATTTCTCTGGTATTGCTCTCTATTTCATTCCACAGCATTCTTTAATATTCACAGCAGGGTGAAGGGTTCATATCGTTGTTTCAGCTAATTGGTACTGCAATAAAAGAATATGAGACAGAAAAAGATCCTAGAGGAGGATGTTGTAAAAAGAACATCAGGGCAAAGTCTCTAAATGGGCATGCCTGGTAGAAAACACCTGTAGCCTTTAATTTAGAGCCTCTACAGCTTCTCTGGGGTGCCCCAAGGGGAGATTTAAAACATCCTCACCATACTTGGCCGTGAGCAAGTTCTTCTCCCTGTACTTGGTGCACACCAAATGCAGCTAAATGGATATTCTGTGATTTTATGGGACACATGGGGAAGGATGAGGTCCTGAGTTTGCCCCTCTTCTTTCCTGTTAGATTTTCTGAACTGATCCCACAGGAAAAAAGGCACTGGAAATCTTGGTGCTAACTTAATTTTGAGTCTGGTTGCTGTATGTTTCTGGCAGGTGCAGAACAGGCTCCAAAAATAAGAAGGCTGACAAAGACCAGTCAATCCTTCATGATTCTTCTGTCCTTACTGATGGCCCTGTTGGGCTTCCAAACAGCCATAAACCTTTTCCTGACATTTTGAAGCACAGAAATCTTGTCTGGCAAGAGTTTGAGAATTATGGAAATTTATCTGTCATTTTCTTGGGTACTTTTTGCCCATGCAAGTCATGCATGGTGGGTCTGACATGCACTGATATCATGGCACATGGTCATATATTTCTGTCTAGAAATCTTGTGGGTAAATAGGCTGGGGAGACACAAGAGCAGCAAAGCGGGGTTTTCTATCTTTCCTCTAATGCTTTTCCCGTAGTGGCCTAAAGTATGCTGGAGTCTAAGCTAATCAGAAAGAGCCAACCCTTTTGTGTGCTGGGAGACAGATTTTCTTCCCTTGGGAAGATCTCCGAGGTAGTTGGACTACACGTTGGGGCTTCTTTGAGCATCAGCGGCTGGATGGCATAACTGAGGTCCTGAAGTAAAACAGAGCCTTTAACCCAGACAGTCATTAACTGTCAGGAAACACCTAATCGGGATATCATTATTACTATTATAAACTGTGGAAATATTAAAAACGTAAAGAGAAGGGTGATATCGCCTTTCTCTGTGCTGAAACATTAAAAACTTGTCTCTCAGTTCTATGTTGGCATTGGGTTTGTCTTTTTTTTTAAGTAATTTGATCTTCCAGCTGGAAGAATCAGTCTCTTCTAACAGTGCATCCTACTTGTAGCTTTAGAGAATTTATAAATGCAAATGTTACCCAGGCAATCCTAGCTACAGGTGCTGCAACTGTCTTTGCCTACTCATTTGCATATTTTTTTTCCTTTTTTGCTGAAAGCACATATATTTTGCCTCCATTGACAGGGGGGATAATAAAAAAAATTAGTTCAGGGGCCTAAGGAATCTGGATTGCTGAAATCTGCTTGCAGCTAACGCTCTGAGGAATACCCAACCTGAAACGGGCACCAGTATGCTGACTGATTCTGTTATGGTTAGGGTATGACCATTGATGTCTCATTTTCTTATGAGAAAAATGTGGATTATAACATTTGAAGCATAGATTACATTGTTGCAAGGTGTTTTGATCTGCATTTGTAATGAGGGAAATGAGAAGAGCTAATGGCAGCTGAGTAATCCCCTCAGACTCTGGACATGACTTGCACTGCTGCGGCTGCGCAGTTTTCACTGCTCTCCCCAAAGGACAGAAGAGAATCAGCTCTGGGAGGACATGCACCATCTTTTTGTGAGGGGTTGACCCTGGCTGGATGCCAGGTACCCACCAAAGCCGCTCTCTCACTCCCCCTCCTTGATTAAACAGGAGAGGG
>JAVKLA010000027.1:38184003-38236807 GCA_034782735.1 Sagittarius serpentarius | reverse complement strand
TGGCTGTATCGAACACAGGGGAAGCTTCTAGCAACTTTTAAAGAAGCCGCCCCTGTGGCCCCCCCGCTACCAAAACCGTGACAGGTAAACCCATTACAGTGAAGAAGCCTGCATTCCCCATGGTGTTACCACACTGATAGAAAATGACATCTCAAAAGCTTTCTCAAGATGCATTCTCGCTCCTGACAGATGCAAGCATGGTGATAGGGCCTCGTTAGCAAATGTTGAGAGAAATAAGGCTGATGCTTCAATTGGTGGTAAACTGATTTTGGACAACTTGCAATACATTTTACACATATGGAGCTGGAATGTACAACTCACTTTCCTGGGGTATTTTTCAGGCCAAAGGCTTAGCAAACTCAGGAAAGACTGGACATTTATGTGGATGGGAAGGTCATCCTGAGCTGCAATAGAACCAGCAAGAAAAGAACACAGGCTAGAGATAATTTGCAAGATAAAGCAATTTATAATCGTATTCAGCTTGTAAACTTTGTGGGAATGGAGTTTTCTGTGCGTGCCAGGGATTTTCTTGCATCTTCTTGCAAAACATAGAGTATTGACTGCTGTTTTGCATCATTGCATTTGATGATACAAACCCTAGTCTGACAGTTGCTTCTATGCTTTCATAACTTTAAGCTTGGGTGTTGAAGAAAGAAGTTTTACAGGCATCCAAAAGAGCTCAGATACTAAAAAGGTCTTGTGTAGACATGGCAAATATGTGACTTAAATGGAGTACTTGAAATTTACAGTAGGAGTCAGATAACTCTTGCAGTCTGGCACGGGGTTGGGGGAAAAGTGGGCAGAAGGAGGTGTGGAGCAACAGCCGTGGAACAAAAATGTTATTCCTGAGAGCAGTTCAACAGCCTTTCTGCTAAAGAAAATTGCTGATGTGAAAATCAAATGGTAAATCTGGTAAAATGGTAAAAAATTTGTCACTCTGTTGTCCATGAAAAAATACATCCATTGCTTTTATTAGGGGCTTACCTTTTATGTTATTGAAATCACAGACAAGCAGGGTATAGCAATAGTAAAGAATCTCATAATTTCTGCTATAAGTAGCATGAAAATGACTATGTCTCTTCTGGAAATAAGCAGGACGTAGGAATGAACATGGCAGTTGGGACAAAACTG
The DNA here is from genome assembly GCA_034782735.1 of Sagittarius serpentarius. NCBI lineage: Eukaryota > Metazoa > Chordata > Aves > Accipitriformes > Sagittariidae > Sagittarius > Sagittarius serpentarius. The sequence continues at coordinate 38,235,676 of JAVKLA010000027.1, read as the reverse complement.
TAAGTCTGATTGTGTTACAGAACAGTGAAAGAAAACCACTGCTTGTATGATGCCATCAGTCTTGTACTACGAAAGGGTACCTCTCAACCTTTAGGCATTTGTTTGCTTAGTATTTTACCAAACATTATCGCTCAACAGACTTCTAACAGGCAAATAAACAGATATAGTACATAACCTGACAATATCATACTGAGTGGAGTGGAGGTCTGGGAGGTGAAGGGAAGGGAAATGGGGTGTTGGTGCTCCTTGGCTTCAGCAGAGGGAGGAAGGTGAGGGTGAGGAGAGGTGTCGCAGCGCGGGCTGTGGCCTTGATGTCGCTTATCTTGCAGTGGCAGCCCTCAGGCTAGAAGCGTGACCCCAGTGTGTGTTTGTGCCTAGAGACAGAGCGAGAAGCCCTGAAGAGCTAAAGGCTTAGACTTGGAGAAAACACAGTCTTCCTAAAGGAAGTTTTAAGAAACAACAGGCAGTACTAATGCCCAAGGCACTGAGTTAGATAGTACTGGGAAGTCTTTCAGCATGTAGAAGAGAGGGAGACCCATATCTTAACCTCTTTTTGGGGTCTCCAAATACCAAATGTGATGACCAGCACATGCTTCGTTCTCCTTGCTGCTACAGTATCTCCAGACTCTTTGAACCTAATTCGTAAGCCTGAATCTCACAGAGTCTCCAAAAACTCAGCTTTCTATGCCTATCACACAAACTGGGCTGTGAGTATCTCGACCTCCGTGGCTTGCCTTCCTGCCTTGGGCCCGGGGTGAAGCAGCTGTACATAGCTCCTGCCCACCATGTGTTTGCCAGTCATAGACCTCCTCTGGAAGCTCAAGGTTCTCATTCGCTTCCCAATAATCAATAACTGCTGGGGAGTAGGGGGAGAGCCTGCTTGGGATGGGTTAACAACTGCCATAAAAGTATCTGTAAACTGCATTGGGACCATTAAAGACCCTTTGTCCAGAACTCCTGAAGATTTTTCCAGAGCTGAAGAAGTACAAATGTGTGTTAAAGCCTCCTTTGTACTCTGTGATAAAAGCTTCTCTAGATGCAAGTAAGAATCCGTTTCTTAGGGTATAACCTAACAAAAGTGCTTTAAAAAGGCAAGGAAATACAATAATGCAGAAAACACCACAAGCTGTGATCGTAATCTAGTTTCATTTTACTTTTACTCACAACTACTTTTCCTCCAGCTTCAAACTTTGGTATTTCCTAGACGTGTACTTTAGAGCCAAACTTTGCTAGTGTGAACCTATCTCTAGTTTGAGATATTTATGGTGATGTTGAAATCTTACTGTACTAGTGAATGAACGGTAGCGTATTTTGTAGGAATAATGAAATCTCAGCAACAGGAGACCTCAATAAAGCACATTGTTGTTAAATCTTTGCTGACTGCTGTTTTTACGTGTGAATTATAAGGTGTGTGGAAAAGCGAAGTGCGAATTAATGAGGTTTCGCTGTGCTGAAATGAAACTGTGGTGGGACATGAGCTAAGAAATATGGTGTTACTTACTATTTTGTATTCAAGAAATTATGATTTTTGAGCAGCTGCCAGTCAGAGCATGGGTGGCTACAACGAGGGCATCTTTGAAACTGTATTTTTGTATGCATATTCCTGGGGGAGATTTTTATCCATCAATTTTATTCCCATTAACCAAAGAGAAGACTGAATAAACTGAATCTGTATTAAAGCCTAGGAGGGAAAAAACCCATACGCAGGAAACTTTCAAGAATCCCTTATCTGTCTAGTGTGTTCAACTAAAGAGATCGAAGAGAAGACCTACTCCCTTCTCCACTTTCCTTCTGTGGTTTTGCCATGGAGTATCCCCTGTATTCCTCTAATTGCGCAACCATCTGCTGGTCAGTGGTGCTGTGGGGCAGGCACGAATGTCTCACGTGAGGCAAACTGCTTTGCAGTTTGCTCAGTGCCTCCTTAGCCGTCACTGGGATACCTTGCGTTAGTCGGGCTCGTAGGTGGTGGAAGAGCTTATGACCATGACTTACTGAGCTTCTGTTTGTGTGAGAGGTTATGTGCAGAGCTTAATCTCTTGATGGAAAAACTCCTTCGAGGTGAACATAAAGGTTCAGTAAGAAGTAACGGATACTGCTGCACCTTTGCACAGCTTGGAGGTAGATTTCCAGGATAGGTGTCTCGCTGTCTTCTCCTCCAGGCTTTTTGTATTGCTGATGCTGACTGAGGTGTCCGTTAGGTCTTGCCGTCACAGCTATCATCGCAACAGCTTGCTCTTGTGGGGAGAGAATTCAGAGGAAACAGGGCCAGATCATCAACCGCTTTTGCACGCTACCTCTATCCGTCCTCTCTATTCACTGCTTTGCCTCTCCCAGCCTCTCTTTACCTGTGGCAAAGCTAGTCATCAGGCTACTCTGCCAATCCTCCATTGCTATCCTTACCACTTCACCAGCTGGAGACATCTGTCTGAGCTGATGTTGAAGCTTGTAGATCCATTTGGCACAAAGCGCTCTGCATCCTATGAGCAATCTGCAGCTCCTTTCTTCCAGACTCTGTATGCGGAGTGAAACTGAGCCAGGAGCAGAGTAGCTGAAGTGCATCGACGCTTAGCTTTTATTTACTTATTTGTTTCTTTACAGTGGGACAACCCACCACAGCTGGAATTTTTTAGGTGATGTGGGGCATGAACTGTGTTACAGGAGACAACATGAATGCTTCTGTAGAAGAACATGGGCTAGAGGACCATTTCCCTCCCTAGCAGATCCTGTAGTGGAACCCTTTACTAGTTAAAAGTTTTCCCTCATCACATTTTGCATCATTGCTCACAGTATAGCAAGCCTTTGTGTAGATCTGTGATCTTTTTGAGTAATTTGGTATTTTCTCTTTGTGCCCATAAGCAGTTTTACAGAATATAAAAGCACAGGTAAAGCTTTAAAGGAGTCACATGCCATTTTACATGTGTGTTTGTTTGGTTTGGGACATGAGCTGAGGGACAGCATGGCAAAAGGCCGAGGAAGTGCTGACAGCTCACCCATCCGGTACAAGCATCCCTGAGAAGATGAGTGATGTCCAGCCGTGCAATCACCCTCTCACGCTCTCCTCCCCTTCCCACAAAGTGCACATGCATGCACAAGCCCAGACATGCTCTTCTGCCATAAATCCTCCAAAACTTACTTGGAAAGTAATTTCTCTGTGCGTTTCTGTCTGAGGGTTGTTGCTTTCTGTGGAAACAAAAGGCTGGAGGGAGGCTAGGCTCTGGAGAGGGAGTGGGACAGTGTGAATGCCTTGGGGACTGCGTTGCTGTTAATGGGTAGCTGAACAGTTCACCTGGCATATGTCCTTGTGATGGCTAGCATAAGCTTACAAGCAGATTAGTTTTTGCATGAGTTTTCACTGAAATAAATGCTATCCTTTTTTTTGTTTTCTTTACTTGTTTTTATGATCTTCTGTTTTGCTTCCATCAGCTGACCGTGGAGAACCATTTCTGGGTTTCCTACCTGGCTTTCTGTTTTCCCGTGTAGACATGGTATTACCTTCTGGGCGAGGCTATCTGGCTTTAAGATAGACATAAAAGACGAGATGTTTTTAAGAGTTAATTAGGTTAGGCATAACACAGTTTGTCAGTTGTGTTTGTCACAGGTGTTGAAGTTCAGCTAATTCTGGGCAACATCCAAAACAATTCCTTAATTCAAAACCAAACTGCATCTATTTGAACTATACAGTATGTGGCTTTTTCCCACTGGTCTGCTCTGTTGCTACATTGGTGAGCCCCACTTCCTCTGGATTTGGATTTTGGATGAAGCAGCGGTGTTTGAAAGCAGTTTCACAGTGAGCATGACTGGGTCAGTGAGGGCTCTGCTGAAAAGCAATTTTCCTCTCCTTTTCCCACACCACATTCCCATTCTATCCCATCCCATCCCATCCCATCCCATCCCTTGCATGATGTGAATGCTCAAGTGGCAGAGTAGTCAGACAGGTCATAGAGTGATATTTTTTTTTAAAGCTTCTTCTGTGCACTAGTTGGCTGACAGAGCACTTCACACGCTTCAGCTGGCTTCAGCTGCCGCCAGACCGCACCCTCAGAAAACTGGCCAGAAGCTGCAGCAGACTGAGCACAAGACCATTCCTATACATTTCCCATCTAAATGTCAGTCAGTGTTTGAATTACCAGAAACTTCTCAGGAAAGCTTATTACTCTTTTCCTCCTAAAATTTCCTGCCCCAAATGACGAATGAGTTGGTACGCAGCCCATCACCCTTCTTGCCATCCCTTGTCAGATCTTTTTCCTCGTGGCACACTGCACATGTCACAGAGTCCTTTCATCTGTGGTACACTCCCCCTGTAGCAGGTAGCACCTATATGGGTAAAGATACATTCGGCAGAAGTTGCAGGATGAAACACGTGTGGTCTGGTGACAATCCCAAAGCAATGTAACCTCTGCAAAGTTTACCAGCCTGCCAGCACTAAATTGCTTCTAATTAATTTTACAGAACTGCAGCAATAACAGTGGACTCCTCATAACACTTCTCCTTCTCAAAGATCTCGGCTGGCATGCCATAGACAATCCTAATCGGGCATTAGAAGTCACAAGCCAAAGCCGTAGAACCTTACCAGGACCGGAGCTTTCAAACAAACATGACTCACTTGTCAAGCATGGCTCTCAGCCTGTGGAAAATCCTTCTGAGGGAAGTAGTAGAAACACCGCTTTGGAGATATTTAAAGAGGTCCCTGGAGACATTTAAAACTAGACTGGACAAAGCAGTAGAAAGTGTACTGCAGGGAACAATCCCGCCTTGGCATGGGGTTTTGGTCTAAATGACCTAATAGGTCTTTTCTGCCTCTAATTTCTATGATTTTATGACTGGAAATAACTTCTAACTTAAGAGGATTTAGGTGGCAGGCATGGGCATGCATTATTTACTGCCAAACCTAAAGTAACTGCTATATTATGGAGTGTGCTATATTATGGAGCAGCGGTGGTGGGTGAGGGATTGTGCAGGTAAATATAGAGAGGGAAGCATGGGATTAGGCAGCAGTGGTAGAGCTGGGATAATGAGAATAGTTTATTTGCAAAAGGGGTAATTCTAATTAGAAGAGATGTGTAAGAGTCCCAACTACCATAGGTACCTTTTGATATATTTTACAGTAATTTCCTAGCTTGTTGTTGACTTTTTTAACCTTTTCAGACACTGGCAGTGGTTGTTTTGAATGCATATAATTGAGAATGTTTAATTTTGCTTTCTTTAAGAGAATGTTGCAGGGCTTCCTCTCATAGAGGCTGAGCTCCTGCAGCTCTTAAGCTCTTGTTTTGCGTATTTAGGAGGGACTGCTAGTTAAGAAGAAACTGCTGTGCCAAACTGTGACCTACTGATCACTTTCTGGACAAACCAACTTGTAAAAGCATGCAGAGAACGGTTTTCTTCTGTGTGCTTGCCTGCTCCCTTCTTATCAGCTGTTCTTGACATTTACAAGTAATTTTCTCCCTGACACACTCATGGAGCAGGGTTATTTATGAACTTTTCTTTCCTTTGTGTACAGGAGTTGAGGAAAGGGGGGACCGGCACGATGAGGAAAATCTGCATGTGGCACATATGCACGTGTGGTCTCAGCTGAGGGATGTGCCCTGACTTTATGATTATGTGGTCATAACAATTACATAGCTTATTTAATCAAGTAGCATCCACTCTAGTGTCTTCATTTTCTTTATTAAAAAAAGAAAAAAGTCATCACTAATTATCAGCTAGACATGTGGAGCTAATTACTGTGACTTTGAGGTTCTGTTTTTTCTTCCTGACTTTTATGTTATTCCTTTAAATGCTTCTGCTCAAAATGCACTTTTTATGTATGTGTGGAACTGGGAAACTTTGTAATAGCTAAACTGAAAAGGGAAGTATTTTGATTTCCTGTCTGTTTGTGTGCACATCAACTGAGACACTCCAACATAAGGATCCTGAAAATGTAGCAGGATTAACTTGCAGTAACCTTCCTCACTTTCTCCCTTTTTCTTTGCAAGGGGAGGGAGTGTGGGCTCAGGATTCCTGGATGGGACTGGAATTCCAGGGGCGTAGAGTCTAGCTCTGACTCTACTGTGATCTTGGGTAAGTAAGTCATTTAACCTCTATCTGCCTTAGTTTCTCTTTCTGGGGGAAAAAAATAATTGCAATTTCTTCTTCAGGCAACTGATGTGAAGTTTAATTTGTGTTTCTAAAGGGCTTATAAATCCTTAAATTAAGACTGGAACAGAAGAATAAGTAACTATTATTACCAGTTTCACCAGAATAGGTGTGTTAGCTTACTCCTAGAATTCACTGGAATGTTGGATTTTCCATATGTTGCAGTTTGATTGAATGACCAACCCTCCTCTCCTTCCCTTTAGCTTCATTAACCTGTTCTGAAACAGGAGAACAAAGAATCAATTGAAGAATGTAAGACTGGAAAGTTTAACATACTACAGCACTTAACTACAGTCTGCAGAATATTTAAAGTGTGGTTCCACTCTGAAATTGGCAAGCTGAGGCAATACCTATCTGGAGCATTAAAGCCGTTGGATGCTGCATTTTACTTGTAGGAACAGAATTTGCAGCGTTTGATGTTTATTGCCTCTTCATGATTTCTGTATGGGATTTGCTCAGCTGACAAACAAAATGGGGTAGCTGCCCAAATGTCAGATGTGCCAGCTTGTCCCGAGACCCCAAACTCGAGCTGAGTCTATTCTGTGCATTGACAGCAGTGGTAAATGTTCTGATATTCAGATTAATTCCTTTCCCAGAGCTTTTCTACTTACCCGTCTTCAAATGCAGTTCTTCTTCTGACCGCCTTCATTGGATCTGCGCAATGGTAAATGAACGTAACATAGTGAGCAGTTGTGAGACATAAATGGAAGTTGTGTTAAAAATGCCCGTTTCTTGTCAGACCAAACGGAAACCATAGGATCCTGCCTGTCCTTTTACAACAGAAATATGTCATTTTTATTGTTATACGTTTCACCCTGAAAGTTTAATGAAAGTGTTGTGATTCTGCTTTTTTCTACTCAGTTCAATTTTATCTGAACTTTGTCCCATTCATCTGCAGGGCTGCTGCGTTTGTGTTTTCACTGCTTGTAATTCATAATCCCTCCTAGAGATTTTGCCCGCAAAAAAAGGACTAGATGCACCTGTGTCAGGGAAATACTGAGTTTCAGTCAGTCTTCCAATGTGTTTTCATTGTTCAGCTACTGTTAGCTGTAGGCAACAACAGTGGAAGGGGCACATTCATAAAAGCTGTTAGAATAATTCTCTTATTGCTTTTTCCTTCTTTTCTTCTTAGTTTGTACAGTTTGGAAATCATTATAAGCTACTCTACATGTTTATATACCTACACATTCACATTTTTTATTAGATACATAAAACCTTTCTCCCCTGTGTGCATGAATCCATAAAAGCAGCATAAGGAGTGGAAAACACGACAGGTCTGGAGAATCTATGCATGTAAGAATACTGCAGCCTTGGAGAGGGAGAGGATATACAAATGCTTCTTTCTCAGTACATTCCACCTCTTCAGTGATCTTGAGCATAGCACACACTAGAATTGGGTTAAAGCTACTTGTCTTCCGTCATTCTTCAAACAGTCAACCCCGTCCTCTGCCACATGGCGCATTTGTCTTGGCCACCTACCCACCTCTTCAATATTATTAGCTCTGTGATGATTTATGCTATAAACTGCAAAACATTTCAGTCAAGGGAAGGACCCAGAGCTATTGGAACACATTTTGACATCCATAGGCCAGGGCAGCCCAAAACATACATTTTCTTTTTTCCTTGAACACAATCTGGAACTCTTTTATTTTCTTCTTTTTTTTTTTTTTTTTTGTGATTGGCATTAACTTACAAGACACAGTTGCCAATTGCTCACTAACATCGCATTTCACTGAAAACTTGACATCACCTAGTGCCAAACCTGGGATTTTCTGCAGATCACAAACATTTTAAAATCAAAACCTCATTGCTCCAGTGCTAAAATGAAAAAAAAAAAAAAAAAAAGAACATCTGTGTTGCTCATGATTGTTTGAACCTCAATGCAGGCAGCTATGTTTCTATAGGTCACAGCAGTTGAGATAAGTACTGTTTAGTATTGAACCATTTCAACATTATATATTGTAAAAGACACCAATACCAGTTAGGAATTTGATTACTGTGGTTGAAGAAATTGTGTTTATTAGCTCAGAAGAAGGAGATGAGTTGGGAAGTTAGGTGTCCACCATTTCAGCTTCTAGCTCTTGCCACTGAGGAGCTCTCTGGTAGGGGATATTGGGTAAATCACTTTGCCTGTCTGCTGGGCTGGCTCATGACTTTTCAGCTGTGTAGAAAAATAGTACTTTGTGGCCTTAAAGAAGAGGCAAAGATTAATTTTCAGGGCATGACACTGGCCTGAAACCAGGTCTGGATATTTTACAGTTTTCCCCTGTGGTCTTATTTACTGCCCTTCAGTCTGAACTCTTAAAAAGTTAGCCAGTCTTCTCCAAAAATTTGTTTCCCATTGACAAAGCGAGAACAACAACTATTGCCTATGTATCTTTGAAATGTTTCTGCACTCCTCTCAAGGAGATATTCACATTCAACATTTCATTATTGCTGCTGTAAATACTGTGTAAATATGTCTCAGTGTTAAAAAATAAACATCTTTGATAGATTTAGGTTTGGTTATCTTAATTGACGAACTGAAACTAGATCCACGTAGATATGAAAATGCTATGACTATGCTACAGTGTCCCGTGGAGCCAGTTCCTTCCTTAAAATGCTAATTGTTCATTCTGGTATGAGACTGTGCAAAGAACAATAGCATATCTTCTGACGGAAAGAACAACTTTTATATCAAATGACCTCCCGGAAGCTGAATACAAAATCCAGAACAAGCCCTTTGGCAAGAGCTCAGATGTTCTTGTATTCTTCCTTAAGGAAATCAGATCTTCTGGTTTCAATACTTTCTCTTTCCAAATTTCCAGACTCAGTACATTTATGGTTCTGAATATTCCAGATCATCTGGAATGGGTTTAAAGAACAGATTGGGGAATGGAGCAGATTAAGACAAGCAATCTCTTATCCCACAGAGCAACCTCACAGCATTCTGTTTCTAAAACCATTCGACACACAAAGAATTGCATCAGTTTAACTATTTTCAAACTAACACAGCTATATTGTTGTGAAGCCCTTGGTAGGTAGATTAAGAGTTCTAAGATGGTTTATATCAATATAAAATTTGGTTGGTTTTGCTTACCCTAGTAAGAAAAAAGAAATTAAGCACACAATATGTGCATAACTACTTTGAAATTTTTACTGCTTTTTGCTAAATTGTCTAAAATAAAATCATATAGTGGGTTTAGCTTTTGCATAAATCAACTCAAATTTTTAAGTAGACAAGTTTTAAAATAGGACAGATACAAAATCTTAAAAGAGTGCCCAAACCATTTAAAAAATATCCAGGATCCTTTAGCTTCCTCCATGCTGCTTTTCTATGTCTCTTTTTTTGTGGAAGGTATGCTTTTTACAGCAAACTTTGCTGAGTAAAGACATTATATCCTTGGAAGATTTTAATTGAAAGACTGGTTAATCATAAGTTTTTCAAATGATTCATTCAAGCTTTGGTCTATTGTCAGATGTGGTTTGGAAAATTCCCACCTTTGCTTATGATGTATTTCTGAACCAGAGGCAACAAACCAAACAGCATAGGAAATTCAAATTAACTAACAATGTTAATTTCATGCTTCTGAGAGACTACTGGAGATTGGAAGGAAAAAAAATTGCTTTTAGTGCTGCATCTGTCATTGTTCTTTCAAGTATTTTGATTCCAAAGGGAGGAATGGAAGGAGGAACACATTTCTTTTCACTTGAGCTCTGCAATATTTGCTCTTCTTCCATTGCATACCAGTGAAGCTGGAAATAAAGAGGTAAGTATAAACCTTATGCTGTACATATCTGATGCAGATTTAGTGAGAGAACGGCCGAGTTGTCACTCCCTTGCTGGCATTGACCAAGGTGGTAGCGACTGCAGGAGTTAGTAACATGGTTTTAGCCATATAAGCCCCATCTCTCCCTTCCTACCCCATTTCTGAGCTTCTCATTTAGCCTGGGATGCATTTGCCTCAGCACACCACTCACCATGGGAGGAGCTACCATGCATCCCAGTCCCCCACTCTGCATTTGGGTTTTCATTGTGGGAGAGAACAGAGAGGAAAAAAAACATGTGCGTGTTCAGCCCATGTTGATTGATTGTTCCTTAGCTATGAAACAATTTTCTGTACCAATTATGTCTTTGCAGATGACAGAAGCCATTTTGTCTAATGACCATAATAATTAATTTTCATTATAAATCAGATTAGTTAATGATGCTGAAGTCTACATTCTTCACAGAACTAAAGCACAGTATCTTATGTGCACTCTCAGAACATATAATTTGCTATATAAGGTACTGCTTTAAATATTTTTGCCTCAATAAGAATAGCATTGACTGTCTTTGACCTCCAGGGTTCAGTGGGAATCGCTACTCTCCCAATGTCAGCTCTTTGTTAATAGCATTCCATTTGCAGCCATGGGGACAAAGAACTTAAGGCTGAAGATTCACCGGCTTTATAGCATGTTAGTGGGCAACATGCCTTAAGCCATTATTTTTTCTCCTTCACTGTAAAAAGTTACGACAGAGCAGACAGTATACTGGGGACAAGGTAGTGCTTTTTTCTTTTATTTTCACCATAATATTCTTGCTGAATTTTTCTAAACTTGTGGTCCTGCGGTCACTTTAATCCACAGAAAGGCAATCTGTAAAACATCTACATAGGTAGTAAGCAAACAATCAAAGATTAGTATGATTTTTATTTGGTTTTGTGTGCCATTTTGTCTTTTGCAAAAGACAGCTTTCTTCAGAAAGGTCACAGGCTTCTTGGATTAGAAAAGGTGAGAAACGTTCTCTACAACCATTTTGCAGGAAAGCTAAATTTCTTATTTCAGGCAAGAAGACTGCTAAAACTAGTCAAATACCTCACTGATGTATTTAATTTTCTCTGATCTCAAAGTCTGTGTGCTGAGCTGAATTAACTGCATTTATTAATGGTAAATATGCAACGAAGCATCTGGAGAATCATTGTGCAGCTTGTGGCTTTTGATGATTTTAATTTAGGATATTAACTCTCCATTATTTTTGGTGTTAAATGGGCCACCATGTGATGCTGTTCTCTAACTGAATGCTTGTAGTCATGCAAAGCCTTGTCAAAGCATAGATCAACAAACTATGATTGGTGAGTAACACAGTGAATCATCTGGTTTGCTCCCACATAAGTAGAGGGGGAGCAAAGCCTTGTAAATATAGCCTAGAGTCACTGTGCCTACCCTTGCATCTCTGATGGGCTCAGTGAACACACTTTGGGACACTTGTTTCACTGAAGGAACTGTATTGGGTCCAAAATATGTTTTTTTTTAAAACAGAAGCAAAAGATTTAGAAAGGAGAGACAGGAAAACAGAAAGTAAAGATCTCCAAGAAAGTTAATGGCACTTCATTGATAGACTGACATTTTTTACTTCATGTTCCCAGAAAAGTAAAAAGAGAGCAAAAGAGAGAGAGGGAGCGATAAGTAGAGACCCTAACTGGAAACGTAGACAAGGAATGATAAGAGAGTGGAGGGAGAATTGCACAGACGATATGGAGTTAAGAACCATTTTTACTGGAGGGGACACACAGAGATGACCTGGCAAATCTGTGCCCGACCGAAGAAGTTGGGGAGTACCATTTCATTAAGAAGTGTCTCATTTCTATTCTTGTTATTAGCTCATAACTGATTAAAATAATATTATATGAGCTAGCAAAGCCTTGTCAGTTCCTCTCTGTACAAATACTGTTAAATGTGGTGCTCTTCTCCAGCAATAACCTAGTCACCTTCACTTCCTAGGTTCATTTATAGACTTAATTTTTAATCCATGTATTCCATTAAAAGTGGATTTGTTAAAAGAACATCACTGTCAGGATTGTGGTATATTTCCTAGGTAACAGCGCTGCACTTAGACTTGAATGTATCGGACTATTTAAGCATCCTGTTTTCTCGGATATCTTCAAAGAGGGAGGAAGGGTTAAAACAACACTACACTGAAGATCCATAAAGGTCGGTGGTACTGTATCTTGATAGAGCTGGAGGGAATGCATTCATCTTCTCGCACGGGCGCACCGTGACGGCAGCGCTGCTGGCTGGCCCGCCGAAGAGCTCCTGCCTCTCTTGGGGCGCAAGGAGGGACTCGGGCCGCAGCGGGAAGGCTCCGCTCCGCCAGGTGCGGCCAGCCCCAGGGACCGCGCGGGTACGTGGCTGCTCAGGCAACCTGGAAAACCTCTTCTTACATTTTACCTAAATGCATTTTATATATATATATATATATATATATAAAAATCGGTTTCAAGTTGTTAATTTTAGCCCCAAATATTTTGCTGGCCTGCAGTTGGGAAGTGGTTTCTTAATTAAAATAAAAAAAAATAAAGTGAGGAATTTAAGGACATAAAGTGAACTTGGTTGATTTTACCAATACTTAGTTTCTAATACAGAAAAGGCCCTGCCATAACTACAGAAGTAGATACAGCTTTTGAGAAATCTACTTTTAAATTTGACTCTGAGAGTACTTTATATTTAGTCTGTAATACATGTCCGTGCTCTCCAAAGGAGGGGCTTCTGGGGCAGGGGAAAAGAACTGAATGCAAAGTATACTTTTTCACTGTAGGGGAAAAGCAAAAGCAGCAGAGCCCACTTTCATTCCTTCCACTTCAAAACTTCTGAGTCTCGTTTCTGTGTATACTTGCTTCAAATACAAATAAAGGAGATTCATGGTTTCCTTTCCTCTGTTGTTAAAGGATGTTACTAGAAAAAGGCAAAAACAAGAAGAAAAGGCAGCAAGAAATCAAATATCTTTTTTCTTTCCCCTGAAAAAAATTGCGGTTGTTCATAAAGAAAGCTTATGCAGCGATTTGTAAATAGGAAGAAGGGCCTCAATTCTCATCACTGTAAAGTCAAAGGGAGGCTGAGTCTAATGGCAGTGCATTCAGTATTTTGGGTTTATTCCAGCTGTGGTCACCAAAGGGGTGAAATATTCCCTCTCCTCCCAGACTTTTCCCCAACTCTGTAGCTCTCATTCAGGAATGTCGTAGCCACTCAAGCATCCTTTGCTGTGCTTTGGAAATGAGGCATACAGAAAAAGGATGTTTTAACTGAGAATGTAGGTTCAAATCCTGCAGGAACAAGTGACAACTTGATCTGTCTGTAACTTAGTTACCTCATCTGTAAAGTACTCTTTTATATTAACTTTTATACCACAGCCATTGCTACTGGAGCTGAATGTCTGCCAACCATACATTAAGCTATATGACTATGCATCATTCAAATGATGTTGGTTCTTTCATCCTTTTCTTACAGGAGAACATGTGCACACAGTTTGGGGGTTTGGGGTTGCCATTTGCCTCTGTTTCCAGTTGGTCTGGCTGATTTTGGTCTTGCTATTGCTATCAGGCCTGCTCAGACGGATCTGCAATGCGAAACAGCTGTTGCTCTGGGCACCTGGTGTAAGTTTGGAGATGACACTGTCGCCTCGGTTTAGTCAGATTTTTAAGACATGTTTTATTCCAGATAGAGATCTCTTTATATTTACGTTAGAGAAGGCAGGGCAAAGAACTGAGGCTTGTGTTTGAAACAGGAGGTGGTTAGATTTGTCATGGTCTTTATTTTATTGGTGAAATGAATTCACCGTTTCTGTCCCCAGAAAGTCCTCCCTTGCAGAAAGCGACGTGTCCTTCCAGCAGAGAACCGCCTTGCTCCAGGGGAGTGGGGGTCTTGACCACGCTTTACATCTTTGAGGTCTGGACAGTCATTCAGATCTGTTGGGCTCAGTCCATTGCATGCCCAGGCCCACCTCAAGGTGATGCTGCGTTGGTAACATCCGTTATGACTGTAGGAGGTTCAGATACTGCAAAATAGTATCTAAGATGGACAGACGTATTTTTCACTTGAAGGGAGTATCCAAATACAAGCAACCTGTGATCTAACCACGCAACACAAGTTTGATGAAGTACCAAGAGACAGAGAGGTGAATTAGGACAGAGGTGACAGCCAGAATAGCTTTGCTTTTACTCATATGTGTTTCAACATTAATGTTATTTTAACACATACACACATTCTCTAACTTACTCTTTCTGAATAAAAAAAATGTAGGCATTGCTCCAAACCGTTAATCCACAGTCTTCACGCGGGCAAAATTGCCAATTTCTGCAATGGGTGCTTTTACAGAACTCGAATTTTAGGACTGAACTGCTACACAGTATCTCTTTTTTGGTTTTTATTCTGTTAGGGAACATCCTTATTTGCCTATCTGGCATAGCTATTGTGAGTTATATTTACTGACTGGAAACTTGGCAAGTCCAATATTTGTTCTTGGTAACAAGATACTACCGACAGTTTTTACTTACCGGGCTCTGCAGCAACCAGGTGGAACATACATCATTAGTTTACTGAATAATGAATATACTTTAAATCATGATTCAAAAATGCTCAGTTACAGTATATTAAATTAGAAAAAGAAGTTTAATGTAAAACCAGCTTTCCATAGTAGAATTAACAGAATCAAAATAGGCTTTTTATCAACTTTATTGAAACTAATTCAACTTTCCAAGAACTAAAAATTGGTTTCCTGTCTTGACTGTTTTGGAATTACTTACTGTCATCTGTTTCAGACGTTAAAGGATATGATTTAATATCAGCAATAAGGCCTCTGTTCCTACTTTGGCAGGTGTTAATTATTTAAACACTACTCATTTAAATTTGTTTCCAATCACTCTTTTGAGTCATTTGCTTTACACGTTTCTTCACCTGTATTTTCTGCACACACAAATAAAACTGGGCAGAAAGGCCCCCAATCAGTAGTTCTCTTTCTCCGTTGTTCAATCTATCTTTAGATAGGCAGGTAGAGATGGAGGGATATTTCATGTGTTATGGTCTTCGGTGATGGAATATAATATATAATACATCATTTTTATCTCCTTTGTAACAATAAAAAGTTGTTCTCTTAGGCAGAGTGCTGTAGTTTCTGCATGCTAATGGCTGTACTCTGTGCAAATGAGTTGTGAAATGGGTCACAGTTCCTGAAGCGTTCATTGGGGTTGGAACAATGTAGACAGACTTCTTTGGGAAAAAATGGGGAAAAAAATCTCTAAAATAACTCCAGTGTGTCCTCCACACATATGATCCCACCAATTGGTTTACTTACAGTGACAAAAACACAGCTGTATGAATATTGTCTGGTTCTGTCCAGCTGCCTATTCATAACAATGAAAAATGGCTCCCGTGCTGTACATGCCTGAATTTTCATCTACCGTCATGTTAGAGTCATCCTGCATTTTTTTTTTATTTAACCTTTGCCTTGCTTTACAACACTGCACCAGAGAAACAGGAACACTTAGCGCTGTACAACAGAACTCTGTCTGGTGTGAAGAGAAATTCTCATTCTGCGACAGATAACTTGTAATTTAATACATAATTCTTGTCAGCAGAATAACATAAAGGAAAGCTAGACCAGAGGGAAAGCCAGGCATAAGAGAGGGAATTTTATGCACCACTGGGAAATGAGAAGCTGACAACTATAGGTATTTCAGTTCTATAAGGCAAGTCATTTCATCCTGGCAATAAATGGAAAAGGTGGGTGTTTGTTTAGATTTAGGCCACTTGGTAATGATTTTAACACTCAGCCAAACCTCCTGCCAAGACAAGCACTCCAAGGCCAAAATCTGTAATGAACTCTCATCTTCTCAATTATAGATTCAGCCCTGACCAAAGCGATATCCAATATTCCCCTCCCCGCTAAGCGAGCGCAGAGACGTGCTGATGGACGTGCAAGCAGCATGGCTCTGCATGGCTCCGACACCTCCCGGAGACCCCGCAGCCCACCCAGCTGCCGTGCTGGAGCACCAGCACCCGCCACCTCCTCCCCTTCTCCTTGCCCCCCATCCCCGTTTCATGGAAAGAGTGAGCACAGAGAGAGAGAAATACTGCCAACTGTGCTGGGGAGGAGGAGGGGGGAAGGAGAGGATGGAGGGACCATCCTCCCTCCGCCTCGGGGATCCTCCCAGCCCCTTCTAACAGGTCGGAGACTGAACTGGTGAAGCCAACTTTGCCCTTGCAGCTCATCACAGTGATTTTGTTGGCAGGTCTCTGCCGGCTGGTTGAGCCTGGCCATGGCATCCAAAGTGCTGTGACAGTGTGCAAGGGATACATGGTTCTGCAGAATCCTGCTCTTAGTCCATGCCCATCTGTTTCTTGCTGTTACTTCAAGTGATCTTTAGTATCCCCTCCTCACTTGCACTTGTCACCAAGCTCCCTCTTTCTGATGCTTGTCTGGCAAAAAATATAGAAGGTAACTTTCTTTCCAAGACTTGTATTTCGTCATTTATCCTCCTGGCCTCATTCTCCAGCTTGTTTTCTGCCACCTTTTCCCATTGCTTTTGCTTGTTTTGCCCCAGGTGGTTTCATACTTCATTGTAGTCATATATTTCTTTAATCCATGTTGAAATGAAGGCATCTTGACCCCACTTGCCTACTGGCTGGTCCAACTCCATCTTTGTCTTCTCTCTTAAACCTCCATAAACCTTCACCTGTCTCATCCCAACTCCCACTGACCCTACACTCACCTAAGGCCTCATAAAACCATGGCACATGTTTAGAAGCTGGAGACAATAATATTTAAAAGGATTTTTTTGTTTAGAGAAGTGGATATATATCTACATCAGGGATAAAAATGTACCCACAGTTACGGGGTTTAGGGACTGGAAGAAACTCTGATGCAGCATTTGCATGGTGTTCGGAGTTTTGCAAAGAGGCACGACCACGGACTCTGTGCTGCTGCTGTGGATGCTTCCTTTTTACAGTTGCTTGTTGCGATCTGCTGCTGAGCTAAATGGAGCACTAGCTTTTTTTCAGTAGACTTTTCAGCTCACTGTCCACCTTCTTGACCGCAGGTGAGGTGTGAAGAGGAGAAGAAACATGATAAGATATAGAAGAAAGAGGAATTTATTTGGCATGCAGAGGGAGCAGAAGAATGTCTTTCCACCATGGAGGCAGAGATGTGGCTATTACAGAAAATAACAGTGGGGGAAAAAAAAAAAAGAGGAAATCAAAGCCAAAAAAACAGACGACCCCAGACTAGGACTGTGTTACTCAGAAGTTCTGATTTTTGCTCAGAACAATGAATCTGCTGCAGCAAGAAAGCCTTCCTTAGTCCTTTGTGCTTCCTTAAATAGCAAAAACTCCCTTTATAAGGCTTTGTGTTCTTCATTTATACTGTGTGTTACAATTTTTTTGTGCTGTTCAATAGCTGGTAGTGGGGGACAGAATTCTAGAGAGTAGGTGCTGTATACAATACCTAATCCAGTTGGTCCAGTCTTCCAGTCGTCAGTCATGGGTAGTCAGGTTTTATAGCTCTATTCACGAGTTCAGTGTGACTCCTGAACAATTAAGAATCAGAAGTTTTGGTCTCCTGTTCATTACAAAAAATGTAAAATGTGTTTGGCAAAACTTTAGATGAAAAATTAAAAGAAAGATTATTATAACTGTTATTCTTATTCTTAGACTAAATCTGGTTTTAAGTCCTTTTTCTTCTAGTTACTTGCTTGTGTACAGCAGTCTTGGCAGAAGGCATTAAATCCTATGTAGGTTAATTACTTAATGTTTCTGAATTGCTTTGAACATGAAGTGAGTGCCAAGTATTACTAATATTATGTGAGACAACATTATAATAAGCTGGGGGTTTCATCTTCAGTTTCTTTTATCGC
This sequence comes from Sagittarius serpentarius, assembly GCA_034782735.1. Classification (NCBI taxonomy): domain Eukaryota; kingdom Metazoa; phylum Chordata; class Aves; order Accipitriformes; family Sagittariidae; genus Sagittarius; species Sagittarius serpentarius. The sequence goes on along the minus strand of JAVKLA010000027.1, from coordinate 38,217,899 downwards.
TCATTAATACATAAGCTTTGTTTGGTGCTATATATAGATTGTACATGTAATTATTGGAATTTGCTACAGCTTGAACTGCTTTCCCTCCCTCACTCTAAAAGGAGGGAGACAAAAAATGTGAAGAAGCAAACATTCACAGAGGAGACCCTTCTTACCATGACCCATAACTGAAAGGGAAATACAGGGATCCCCAACCCCAGGGAAGAATAGTCCAGTCATCTGACCTGAAAATAAATTAGTTTGTTTTAGAAAAATATGTATAATTAGGTTTTAAAAATAGCACATTCTCTTTCTAACAAGCTGATCAACAATTTGATTATCATCATTGCTTGGAAGTTGTACTTTAGTTTTGTGTAAGCTCAAGTTCTGAACATTGCATTTTCAGAAGTAAAGTTAAACTTACCTTGTTATTTCCCTTGTCTGAATACTTCTGCGTATTAATTAACTAACTCTTTGAAGACCCTTAGATGTGAATCACTAAGGTCTGCATTTTGGAAAAATTTTCATTTTCCTGGGCAGCCCAGTATCCTCAGCATTACAGACAGTAATTTTCTGTTCCAAAATAATATGACATGACAGATATGCCTTACAGCTTAATTACTGACGGAAACTGTTGAATTTACCTTTTCCACATCATTTAAAGATTTACCAGCAACAGCTTGCAGTAGACCTGTACCTGCCTATGGATTTTCAATTGTAAATGTCTTGAGTAAGTATAGGAATTTCTGTGGTTCTTTGGAGATGTGTAAGTCGCTTTTATTGTGACAACGGTCAGACTGTTGTAATGACACGACCCATTTATTTAGTAGCAGGAAATCAAAGTGGTCATTCTAATTCTTTTGAAGCTGCTTTGAGGCTTGGATTGTTTCCATCTCGGTAGTGGACAATTTATAATCTAAATAAATATTATTTCTCTTTTTACTGCCAGGCCTTATACCTTTCATGTGACAAACCTATCTATGTAGCTGCAGACTATAGAGTAAGGGCATTTCCTGGTAGGCTGGTGTTCAGCATATGCATACACTTGTCCAAAGGTATGGTTTGGACATTCTGATGGTCTGATTCACGAAATAAAATTAGTTTGTTTTTTTCCCAAGGAAATGTTTTTTTTAATCAGTCATGTTTCCTTTCCATGAAAACATTGACTTTTTGTCAGAATTAAGGAAAAATAACCCTATGAGAAACTTTTTGAAAAACTATTAATTTTTTTTTCAAAATATTTTAATGGGCAGAGTCCTCCTTTTCTGATCAATATTAATATTAAGATGAATGTCTCATTTTAGGAGACCAAAAGCTAGAGCATGTGTCTAGCAGACTGATAGTGTCTGTGCAAGCACAATTGTTTTCCTACCCAGGCTCTGAAAATCAAGGCCTGTGTGGTTTTTGCCTCTTGCACAAGGAGTAACTTAAGGGTTTAAAATGAAATCAAACTATATAGTACGTTGTCCAAGTGTATTGAAACAAAAATATAAATGTGAAAACCCAACACATCATAAATAAAATGAAATATATCCAAAAATAATTAAAATACAAATCATGAATTAAAAAAAATAAACATTTATCCTGTTAACTTGAAACCTAACTTGGGCAAAGCAGTTTTTTTTTTTCTTTGGTTTCCATGAACATAAGATTTTATGAGTACTGGTATCGAATTACTACATATTATCTGAAAGTGCAACGTAAGATCTGTTTGGGCAGTCAGTAAGATGTCATTCATTATTGTTTCACCTTGGGGACTGGATATTCAATCTGAAAAAATAAACACTCGATGTATGCTCCATCCATATGACAGGACCTTCTGTAATAGCTTCCTTTCTGATACATAACTCCTACCTGATGCCAGCTAAAGGAAACCCTATCAGATTCACCTAGGTTGTAACTTATTCCTAAAATACGCAAAATATTTTACTCCCTGGAGCTTCTCATAAAAAAAAAAAAGAAGTTGAAAAGTATATTTTCCTGTTAAGTATTGATATGTTAAGTGCTGCTTCTATTTTGAAATCTTGGTAAATATTTAACATCAGTTTTGTCTGATCTTGTGTGTTTATAAGTTGTGTTCTGTCTATTCATTTCCTCTGGCAGTGTTGTGAAGTTTTGATAGCAAAGGGATGAAAAAGGTCAAATTTTAATTCTGTGGCAATTTCCCTTCTTGCCTATCACTTTCACAGGCTTTATACTATGTCATGAAACTCCCGTGTTTTAACTGATTTCCTGCTTATGTACGAAGAGATTCAGGCACCTCTCAAAGCTTTACCCATCAGTTTGTATTAGGAAGGTGTTTCCAGCATAGCAGTGCCAGCTGAACAGTTCACCTTTCTTATCTCTGCTGTTGGAGAGCTGGTATTCCAGACAAAAAGAAATCTCTTTTTTCCCTTGCTCATTTGAGGATGCGTGTTGGTTCCCCTGCACCGCAGCCTGCTGGAGAAGAGAAAATATTTAGCTAAGGAGAACGATGCCAAGCACCTGGTCTTTACTTTCAGCCTAATGAAAGGGTGACGTCTGGTCCGCCAAAACGTAACAGAGACACAGCTGAGCTGCCTGTATCCCTGTCATCCCCCGTGCCGGCAATGACACATCAGGCCCATCTCTTACGTGTGAAGAACTCCTGTCCTGAAACCAAACAACTCGTAATATGGGAGAGATCTCGTCCAGGAAACCCTGCCTGGCAAGTACAGTCTTTTAGCTTAAAAATGCCCTTAGTATTTATGGAAGCTATTTGCATTATACTTTAAACAAACTGCTGAAGTTGGACTCACATCTGCAGAAGTATTTAGGTGCTGAGCTCCTTGGTAGGTGCTTTGCCTGTCTGGTTACGTCAGTCCTCCCTCCCGTATTGTTCTTCTCCGCTCAGGTACCACCAACATGGATGCACAGCTGTGCCCAGGAAAGGGACTTCATAAAGGAAAACACATCTCAGAAAAAGGTTAAAACTCCAGGGCTGTTTGAGACAAATGGAGAAGGAGAACTTAAACTAATGAGACAGGCTAAGCATTAATGGAATTTAGATAGACTTTTCAGAGAAGCTAATTGAATTGAGTAAAGTACAAGTGGCAGCAGCTTTAAAAAAGATTTGAACATGATTTTTTTTTCTTGGTAAAAATATTAACAGGCCAAATTGCTAAGTCAAATAACGTAAGGGATCTAAAAATAAGGGAAAAACATCTATTGTTTCCACAATCAGATATTGCTTCATACTATCCCTGCAATTAAGGTTAGAAGTCCTAACAGAGAGTCTGTTAGGAGCACATTTGGGTGAGTGAAACATGGTATAAAAATAAACTCTACCGTTTAGGGAGTTTTTGCTTTAAATCTAGTACAAAATGCAGAAATTTTCCATGAGATTTTTTAAATTAAGCAGAGAAACTCCTCAAAGAACAGACCTGTATTTTAGATTTTGTGGTAGCAAACTGGATGAGAATCACCATATTCATACAAAAACCTCAATGTGATTTGTAGTGCAAGTGAGAAACTCCACATGAAAATCCCCTGCATTAAAATCCCTATTAAATTAGCTATTAATGTAATGCAGCAAATTAAAAGCCACTATAAGCAGGTAGAAAACCCCAATGGCACTGCATCCGTGCACACTTTGCTTCAGCCTAACACAGTGTCTGAAAATTTTAGAGTGACCGAGTTACCAGCAGCAATTTTTGAGATTTTGGAGCAGTTGCAGCCAGCTGCCTGACACCAGGAAAAGACAGACACTGGAGTGGAAGGGCTTTCGGAATATAATGGCAGCAAGGAGGCTAATAAAGTGATTGTAAATGGTCTGTTTAGTGAGGTGAGTGAAACCAGGAATAGACTGAGAGTATGAAAAGCACATCTTGCTCTTACTTTTTTTTTTCCCGTGATTGAGAAAGACATAAAAATATCTATCAAAATAAGTGGAGACAGTTCATTAAGATAAATTAACAGAAAGTTCAAAATACAGCCTTGGTTATTTTTCATTGAAATATGCCAAATATGATCAAATACATCCTATTTGATCGTGGAATTTTATTTCAGGTGAGGGCAGTGAGAGTATGAATTTAAACTAACATCTTCTCCTGACATGGTCTGGCAGCAGGCTTACCTCCCTTCCAAGGGAAAACCAGCCCTTTGAAGGACACTTTCCTGTAAACGGAGAAAAAAAAATGGCGCGGGAGCATTACATTCCAAATGTAATTTATCTTTTTACATACACACAGTAGTTCTGGGAGAGGGGAAGCTATGCTGTACGGGGGCAAATGCCTCTTCCAGGACTACCTGCTGGCATGAGCACAAGACGTCTTCACAGCCAAGTCTTTGCCAGACTATCCCCCACTGCTTTCAGTGCCTTCCCTGCAAATACCACCAAGGAGTGAATTTTAAATAGCAAACCATAACAATAATACAGAATATTTGCTTGTATTCCTAAAAGAACATGCCGCTTGGTGATACTAGCAGTAGGTATCTTCGTGCAGCACTTCAGTCTGCATCATTCCTGTGAATTTCCAGGAAACATTTTCACCAGCATATTAAAGAAAAATGAATGAAAGAGGGACATAAGTGCCTTGTGCAGAGTTTTTGCATTCTTTTTTTTCCCATTTAGATTTCAGGTGCTTTATAGGGAAAACTAAGCAGCAAAGAAACGTTTGGTTTTGGGGGTGAAAAGAAGTTTCAGTGTATTGCAAGGAAGGATGTGGTTAAAACAAATGCCTAGAAGGCAGCAGATAACAGTTTTCTTCCCAGATCTGGCACAAATGCTCTTTTTGACCTTGCACCAAAGCATTTCCTTGCTTTGGGACTAGGTTCTCTGTAAAACAGGGGTGATAACAGTGCTTAACTACCCTTCCTGACAGAGGAACTGGGAAGTTTTTATTTATACTTGTTACTTGCTTTCAGAACCTGAGAGAGATTAAAACTGGATCAGTTTGGACCTTTCATTTATAGTATTAGGTTTATTTTAAGCTGATTATGTGTATTTTAAAAAGTAATCAGCATTTGCACTGGTTTGCTCAGTCCTGCAAATAATTAGCTAACTCCATTACTTGAAATTTCTATCTTCTGTTCCTACAGTCAACAACAACAAAAAAAAAAGTGTAATAATTCTTCTGTCTTGTATATGACCAAGAAGTTTAATGTCTGATAGAAGATTTTAACATAATAGCATGATCCTGATGGGCTGTTAGAAAGAATGAGAGGAAAACAAAGATGCTTTTTGCACCTTCAAAAATAACTTAGAGGAATGCTTTGATTGTTTTTTAGAAATAAGCACACATAAAAAGTGGCATTTCCCTATTTCTCTTCCAATGAGTTCTGGAGCTGAGAAATCCCCCAGGCAAGACTTTCAACTTGTTTCCTTCCATCACAGAGCAGAGAAACGTTGCTGAGGCCTGCAGAGCCTTCCAGCTTGTTTGAGGAAGGAGGAGACTATTATCTGGTATGATTCAGCACCCGTCGGACAAACTATCTCACCTCTTTCTGGCTTTTTAATATTTTTTTTTAGCCCTTGTCCCTGAAACCATGTCCCAAACAGGTCTGCCAGGCTTAGGAGTCTGGCCCAGCAATACTCACCCTAAACTGAAGTAATGTTTACACATAATATCCGTTTAAATTATAAAATGCCTATTGTGAAAACAATAGACATATTCAATCACTGTATCCCAGAACAAATGAGAGAAATATTCCACAGCTCCGATCAGAGCTTAATAGGTATAATTTTGCTAGCGATATGGTAATACACAGCAGCTTTCCCCGGACGGCTGTGTAAAACAAAGAAGTGGTTGTCAGCCTTTCAGAATCAGATGTTAATGATATTTCATGTCTTTGTTGAGTCTGTGGAAAGCAGCTACTGCACCTAAAAGGGAAATGACTTCCATACCAACCTCCCCCAGCCAAAGTCGTTCAGATTGGGAAAACTGGATGAGGTCCATATTTATACTTCAGAAAGAGGTGTAAAAGAAGATTTCAAGACAGTATTGACTGAGCTGTCTCCCAGTCTCTTTACCCGAAGTTATATCTTATCACTGTGATGAAAGTTTTTAGTTCAGTGTGTTACGGCCTCTTTCCCCCCCCCTTCTCTCTTTTTCTTTTTTTTCAAACATATACGAGGAAAGAATGTAATGTAAGCAAAACTCCAATGTGTTTCTGGCAAATGAGGAGTGTTTTCTACATCTCGTATATTTTTGGAAGCGTTTGAATCCAAAAGTAATACGTCTTCCAAATCGGGAAGAAGGCTTTTTATTAGACTGATGCCTGCACACAGCAGAGAGAGGGTTGTCTGCCCCAGCATTGCAGCAAGCAGGGACTGGTGCTCTGTCTGAGCTAGTCTGGAAGACTGGAGCCAGTCAAAAGAAGCGTTTCTGTAGCTTTATTACTGCAACTTCATTTTGCTGTACTACTGTATGTCTTCACTTCTGCAAACTTTCTTTCGTTTGTTTTAAGAAGAGGTCTTAATTCCAATGCAAAATCCATCCAGAAAGGAGGGCCCCTCAGCACTGTATTCCAGCTGGTGGGGATTAGCTCAGTCCTTTTACCGGATACGTATCATTTTAATCTTAAGCCTTTAGACACTGTACAACATACTATTAAGTCTGTTACCAAATAAAACACTAAAAGGCTGATTCACTAAGGGTTACACACCCTTTGCAGGGAAAAAACTAACATTTACAAAGGGATAACTGCCAAAAATCACTTAAATTTCATGTCTTTCCTATTTACTAAATCCCACATCCACCATGTGTACAGTAACTTCCTTCAGATATGCCCCTGGGAGAAGTGCAAGTCAAAATAAAGGGGAAGTTGCCCCCCCTAAAACGTGTCCCTAGCTCTGACGAGTGATTTATATTGATTCACATCAGAAAATCTGAAAAATGAAAGTTATGTTGTTCAGGAACAAAATGAAACCTTCCAGAAAGTGTGAATCATGTACTTGACCTCTATGATAACGAGTAATACATTTCCTACAGGAGTTAGTGGTTAGGGTATGAAACTGGGGCAGTAGCAGACTAAGGGAGACATTCGCTAATGAACTTGCGCAAGTGACTTTGACTGCAGTTTCTAACTCAGGTGCTTAAACTGAAGCAATATTGCAGTGCTTGGTTATTTGGGGAAATGTGGGTGACAGAATCACTGGACCTTGCACCACTCACTTGGGTGGTTAATAGCAAATGCAGATGCCTGACTTCATTCCCTGTGGAGCTTCTTAAACGATGTTTTATCTGTCTGTCGAGGGTGAGGCAAAAAACCTCTAATACTTCTAACGTGCTTTTGATGAAGGGAGTGATCTAAATGCAAACTATGATAGCCAGTGTTTATTGGCTAGCCTGTTGTTCTGACACAGGCTCAGAAGTATCTCACCACATTATTTTAGCCAGTCCTTTGAACTTAATCACTATAGCTTGTTGCGCTAAATTAGTGCCTACGCTTATGGGACCATCTTAGGGCACAGAGATCATCTCAGGAGGTCATTAGGTGCGGCTCTGGCAACAGCACTGCGAATGAAACTGCATTGATAGCCTGTGTCCTACTGTCTGGGTAATACAAATGATTTAAGTTTTCTTCCAGGGGACTGGGCTGTTGTTGTTGTTTTCAGTAAGAAATAACTCATCTGTTTTGGAAAACATTGTTTAATGTATAATGGAATATTCCATTAGCACTGACAGGCAGAGCTGTGCCATGCCAGCCAGCCAGCCCCAGGAGCTCGGCTGACCGGGGTACTGCAAAAGAGGGTGCAGGCATCCCACTGATGCCAGGTTTGGTGCCCCCCCAGCTGCTATTTTCCACAGTCCCAGCTGTATGAAAAGAAACTGTTCCTAGGCGTGTTAGTTAGGAAAATTGAAAACCTGAATGTACGCTACGACTATGTTTTTTGTTAGAGGATAAACCAGTATAGAATAATAGTATATGGACTTTACAAAGTCATTTTGCATTCAAGATATTTGAGTAAGATAAATGGTAAAATCACCATATGCATTAAGCCCTGGGATAAGGAACTATTAATCCTGTTGTGCAGATACAGAAGTTGAACTAGAGGCAAAGATTTTTGTCTGGGAATTGAGGTAAAGATTTTTGTCTGGGAATTGAGGTAAAGATTTTTGTCTCAGCCAGGATTATAATTCAAAGTTTTTGTTTAGTAGCCCTGTGCTCAGACCATGTAGTTTTCCCTAGTTCAATTTTATTGCAAGGGTCTTGGTGTCTTCATTAAAGGTCTAGTTTGAGGGATCATATGATTTTTGTTAAGATGTCAGTATTCGTATATTAAATAAAAATGTTTCAAGGCCATATATTGTGGGAAAAATATCGAAAAAAAAAGCATCACTCATATGTAGCCTGAAGGCTCCAAGGACCACTAGACAATGTAAAAAAAAACAATCAAAACCAAAATGTGCTTGTTTATGTAACAGTCATGATTTTAAAGAGAATTTTGTGATTTTAGGGGATCCAGCTCATGATTTTTCAGTACTTGGCCTTGGCAATATTGTTAGCCTGCAATGGAGAATTTGCATCTGATGACCAAGTTCCCCTGTCACTTCACATACAGTTAGTTTTCTTTGGAGGCTCATCAGATACAAATTCTGTTACATGTTAACAGCATTGCCAAGCTCAAGGATTCAAAAATCATGAGCTAGTTTATTCTACATGGCAAAGCGATTAGTGAGAGAAAATGCAACAACAACAACAACCCAACAAATGCTTTTGATATTTATTCCGTTGTCTCCTCTCTACGAGGCCTTCAACAATGCCACGGTTCAGTACCACCACCAGAACTAGCCTATTTATCTCCAGGGATGAGAGAGATCTCTGAAGTCTAATGACAAAAATATGGGCCTTGCTCTGTAGCATCCGTAAGCTGTTTTAGCGGGGGATGCAGTGCACGGCATTTACAAACAGAGCCGGTCTGAATAGTCTTTGTTACTGCAGAAATAGGAAGAGCAGCACCTGGGAACCTCCATCAACGCATGACTGTATTTATAGAAAGACCATTAGGGGGAGCTCGGTAATAGACTTAATGCCAGTGTTTTACAGCTTCCTCACCTTAAAAACCACTACCTTCATATTTTTGTGTTAGTAGTAAACAAATGGCGTTTGACACATCAGTCTTTCTGGTACTTCCACCATCTTCTTCATCACCACCATTGAGACTGGCAGACACTACGGTGGTGAAGTTGCCATAAAGACCAATGCAGAACAAAACGATCAGTGTCAGAACAAATGGGGTCAATGAAGTGGATTCTCAGATGGAAGTTGCTGTGGTTAGCTGTGTGATTCTGCTGTTCTCTTTGATAGGCCCATTCAATTGCAGAGTCTCGCTCTAAGCATTTGTGGCCCTTAAATGAGGTACCATCTTGAAGAAACCTTTCCTTTATCACCAAAATCTGTTGCTATAGAGGTCCTGCTGTGAATTTCTCAGGGAGCCATCCATTCAGCTGAGGTCCCCTCTGCTCTGAAATGTCCTCTATTGAATCCTATTATGCGAAAGAGAATGGGCTAAGGAATTACACCTAATATGTATGTGACACATCACGTGATATAGGATGCGGTATGTACATCGGTCACAGAGCCAGCAGTCAGATGCATTCTTTTTTTCATATAAGAAAGGCTTCTTCTTATTTTTAGAAAGATAGAGTGCTTTTTGGCTTTCTGTGAAGTGCAGAACTTAAAAATTATGATTTGGAGAGCTCTGTATGACCTGCAAAGCTGCAATAAAGAATGAGGACCCATAGCAACTTGGATTTACATTCATAAATAAGATGCAGTGACAGATAACAAAATAGTGGGACAGGATGATCTCCATTTCATCTATCTGGAGGAATAAATCCCACACAGCTAGGCAAGATGCTGAGAAAAACCAGTATTTTACCATACCATGAGTAGTTCAGAGTAATAGAAAATGTTCAGTTTTTCTAAAGGATAAGCAGGGAATAATTAGTTAAGCAAAAGAAAACTTTACCCCCAAATCCAAACAACAGTTTGGCACAGTAAAATCAAATTAATTGCTAAGATTAACTCTGCTTAAGCTAAAAAGTGCTTTCAGTTTTTAATTTGGGCTATTGTTCTAATAGATCAGAATATGGGAGAGCCTAGGAATTAATTCTTCATACTTTTTTTATACTGACTTGAGGCACTTCTTAAGTACTTTTGAAAATTTGCAAAACACTCCTTCCGTTGCTCAAAATATGATGCGAGTGAACTCTGATGAATTCATTCCCAAAGAAACAGATTCAAGTCATTGCTGTCCTATTGCCAGCTTCTGTAAAACTGCCTGGCAAAAAGCGTGCAAACTGTTCATGAAACATTGCTCTAGCCCTTTGTACGACAATGCCCACATTTAAAATAGTAAACTTTGTTCTCCTTTGTACCAGGACAAAGTAGAGGTAACAGAGATACAGTAGTGTGAATATTACCAGAACACCTTCTGAGAAGCACATTCTTATCATGGTGGGGCTTCTAAAGATTTGGATGGCCTTCACTCCATTGATCCTGGGACATCAATGTCCTTACTAAGAAATGTGCTTCCATGAAAGCCTACAAGAAGCTAGTTAAGAGAACCTTTAGTTTCTATCATTTCTAAAATTTAAAAAGCAGTATAAACTGTTCTACCTGGTCTTTTGGCTAGGATATGGACTTGTTCCCAGTGTATAACTGCTTCATTTTGTTGATGTCTCTTCTGCTTTCTCTCTAGTCCATTACTACCTTCAGCACACTGCTTGCAAGGCTAGATCATGAGCTCCTTGGAGCAGGGAACCTGCCTTTCTCTATTTGTATTTTAGTTGCTAAGAGAGCCCATGGATGCCACACAAAAGAGGTGACGAGTATTAAAATACTTTTTGCATTGTGAAGGGAATGACATTTGTGTGCTTCTAATAAATACTGAACCATTTATGGCAGAATTAAATATGTTGTATCCCACCTAAAGGAGAACTGCTGCAAGAAGCATCTTCAGCCCAGCAGAAGTCCTGGTTATCTCTTTCTTGAACTTTGTCTTTGCCCCATGCAGACAATAGTCTAAAATAAAACTGTTGCAAAACTGTGAAATTGCAATAAACCCACCCAAACTGCCAGAGCAAACAGACCTTTATTCCAGTAACGCCAGGACTGTCTGCAGCCTCAAGGCCAGGGCCAGCTGCATTGAATAGTGGAGGAATTGGATACTGACTGCAGCTCTGAAGCACAGGGTTATGTTCTTACGTTAAATGTTCTTACATTAAATGTTCTGAAAGCAGTCACTTGTTGGCACTTGGAACTGTTACATTTCAAGGCTGCACCAAAAAAAATGGCTATTTCTCCTGGACTAGATGAAATTTTCAGATGACCGCTATGAACTGATTTTTTTTCCCCCCTGGAATGCTAGATGTGTTTGTTAACGCAGAAATCCTCAAGACTAGGATACCTGAAATATTTGTCAAGTTATTTGTAAGATTTCAGGGTATGGGGGCTGGCAGTCCAAGAAAACCTTGCTTAAAAGTACAGCAGAAAGCAGTGCTTTGATGTATCTTACCAATGTGGAGGAGTGGGTCTATTCGGCTAGAAAAGTTTCAGTATGCAACTATTTGGTTTTGTGCAATGCATATAAACCTGGAGACTCAACATCCAGCCTGTTATGCATACTGTGGCGTGCTCAAGACCTTACTTGCCTACTTTACTTTGAGGTTACAGTAGGCATTAGGATAGACCAGAAGATGTTCTTCTTGAGATCAAAAGTACATGGGACCTGAAACTCAGCCAGTCATGATTCTTCTTGAAAGGCATGAAATGGGCCTGAGGAATCCTAGGAAAACCATGGGAGCTTAAGTTGAAGGCTATTCTGGAATGGTCTTGGAGTCCGTTCCTCACCACAACTAAAATAATGAGAAAGGAGAGCAAAATACGTGAAGGCAGTGAACAATTTTCTTCCCTACTGTTGGAACCATGAACCACGAGAGAAGAAAGACAGAGGGAGTAATGGACAGAGAGAACTGATGCAGTGAGAAAGAGTGTGCCTCAGGACACAGTGCCTGCGTATGTCACTGACACTGACCATTGAGGAGAAGCACGCCAAAAAGTATTAAAAAGGCATTAGTTTAAATGTTGATCCAGAAGCTAGAAGACACGAGAGAAGGATGTGATGACGGAAACTTCAGGGGCTGTGGTGAATAGGTGAAGGCGGCTCGAACTGAATTAGGATGTACAGTAAGAGAGAGCTGGATACAATAACCTCTTGAGATCTCCTCCAAGAATTGCTGTCAGTAAGGAATTTGTGGCCAGCAGAACTGGGAGGGCATTTTGGAAGGTGCATGATGCTCCTGCCAGAGGTAGTCCCTCACAGCCCTGGCTTTAGGGAGTATCTGCCTTAAGTCTTGCAAGGTAGGCATGATGATCTGTGAAAAAGGTCTGTCACAACTATATTTGCAAAATTCAGTAGCTATTAATTACAACAAAAAACCAAACAACTTTCATGCTTTCTGCCTCTATCCAAAATACATTTGAGGGTTTTGAATATCTTTTTCTATTCCAATTCCAGATTATTTTAGGAAGACCTCTGAACTGCTTGATTATAATTGATTGGTTCCTTATACACTTAGTGGTAAAGGGTTTCATGACTAAATGATCTCTAAAGTTAATAGAAATCCCTGCTCCTCCAGCTTTTCCCTGTTGCTGTCTCTTACCAATCGAAAGCCTTGAATCCACCATGTTGATTTAGCTCCAACTATGAGAGAGAAATAGAACATTTTGCAGTTAAAATTTCAAAAAAATCAGCTTATGCCATAAGACATCACAAGTTGAATCTCAGAGTATTTATATCTTGGTCACCAACATAACCTCTGCAAACAGGACTCCAGAAGAAGACAGAAGATGGATTCAGGCTAGAATTTATATAGCTGCTGATATGATGTAAATTGCAGCAAATGAAAGAGACAAAAAGAGAAGGCTGCAACATTAGAAAATTATTATTGCAAACTGTGTTCTGTGCTTTGAGGCATGAGAGAAGAGCAAATACTGCACAAGTGTGATCAAGGTTGTCCAAGAAGTGAGGTACTTTGAGAGAAAAAAAAATTGTTTCAGCAAAATTCCTATAGAACCCTTGAGTGGAAAGTAAAATTGCTGTGACTTCAACACCACCTGCTTTCCCCTGGGAGATTTCCACTCCATGGAATGGTCTGGAAGGTCCTTTTTTACATGTCCTTGTACTATGTACAACAAATCTGGATTCTGTTGTATGAAGACCACAACACTTGTTCCAAAAATATAACAGCCTTTGTGGTAGTTATGGGAGCAATTCTGCAAAACTGTTTTAGAGGAGATATACTGACCCAGTTAGAAGGATCTTTTCACTAGGTTTTGAAAGTATGGACAATGTTTCTGTGAACATAAGTAATTAATTCGATGAAAGCAGTGGCTAAACATTTCTATTTTTGTGGAATGCGACATGAGATTTTTGTGGGATTCATAGTTGGTCTAAATCTCACGTACCATACTGCATGCAAATGGATTTCTTTTGCATATGATTTGCAAATGGCATAACTGTTATGTGTAGACATGCTTAAAAATTCACCAGTACTAGCATTCCTTCTAGACAGTAAAAATCCCAAACAATTCCAACCACAGTTGTCTCATCGGTGTTAGTTTAAAGTTCAGTGCTTTGTACAGGCAGCAGAGAAACCGTCTCTAGGAACATTTTTGCAGAGATAGATTTATAAACTTCTCTAACTAATCACTCAAAGACTTTCTTGAATTTCAAGTATTTTTGAAAAAATGTCCATCAAAAAATGTGAAACAATTTTGGTGAGATTTGAAAACTTTCAATCTGATCCGTGAGTAACATTTATTTTAATCTTACCTATCAAATTTTAAAGAATTAGAATTTTCAGAAAATACTAGCCAAGCTCTGAAGTGTCTTGTAGTGTTTAATCCAATGAGTAAAGTTACTTGTTTTATTTAACAAATTGAAAATGCAGAAATTTCTCATAATTCCACAGGACTGCTTCTTCTAATTTCTAAATTCACCCTGTTCCCTGATATGTTTTTAAATACAATCATAGTTGTAATAAATGTAATGAAACTTGCCAGCAACCTTCTGTTATGTCAGTAAAAATTTATGTTCTTTGACCAAGCTGCCAGTCCCATTCATTTTTAACTTAGAATATCAAATTAAGAGGGTATTGTGGGCTTGGAAGAATATGTTTTCCATGTAAAGATTATTTTTATACCGCAATGTTTACTGCTTGAATAAAATAATGCAAAAACATTTCACAAAATGGAATTTCAGATTTTTGTCTTCTTTATTCCTTGCGTGTGAAGCAAAAAGCCTGTATGCCTGCTTTTCCATTCCACTGCACCCTCAGTAGGGGTAAATAAATCAAGAAAACTTTGAATGTTAGCAAAGCTTTAGAGGAGATAGCTGTTGTATTCCACTTCTTGGTAGAATACTTCTTGGTACTACTCAGGTAGTGGGATCCTGACTTTAAGAACTGTTCAATGTGTGATCTCTGTGTGGCTATTCTCTGTCTTTTAGGGGTTTCAGAGAGGAGAATTCTGAAAAATTTGACAGGTTAGAGAGATGTCAAACATGGTTTTCTGCTTCATCATGATGAGAAATTTTTGGTGTGTTATTGATTGTATTTCTATGGGATTTACTGGGAAGTGGGGCATCTACTGGGCTGTTCACCCTCCCAAAGGCACAAGAACAGATGGCTCTCAGGTCATGTTAGGCATGATTGGCCAAAAAGAACTCTTCTTCATTCTTGGACTTTTACAGGCATGTTTCTAACTTCTAGCAAAAAAAATCTAGGGCCATACAGTACCAAGGACCTCACTCACTCACACTTACTTTCACTGAAAAATACTCTGCTGAGCAAGCAGTCTCATAAAAACGCACTCGAATGAAATCTCTTTCTCAGAAAAAAGTCTGGACATGAATGGATAGAGGTATTGATAAAGGGAGACTGCTAGAAGCCAGGTCTGGAGTGATTTTGACATTGCTTTAATTTCCTGTCCTGGGCTGAACAGTCTCTCCCTTTTCTTTCTCTTCTTTTGTCCCAAATATCTCATGTACATGGATTTTACATCAGTGTAATTGGCTTTGGTGGCCTAAGCCCCCTGGTGTCTGTAAATTTTGTTCAAGATTTATGAGGCTGCAACTAAGATTAGAAACTGGATTTGAGAATAGCATATATCATGCAGAGATATGAATGGATTCATTTCTCAGGAAAATTAGATGGGTGAATTGAAAATGTTTTCTTCTGCTGCTACAGTAATAGAGAAAGGGGATTGGTATGCTCATTCAAAATTATGGCCTCTGAATCAAATCTTTAATATATTTTTCAATGCATGATAATTTTATCTGTCATCACTATCAAATAGCTTTAATGTTATTCACTTAACATCATTCAAGAAACAACTTAACTAACGTCTCCGACAAAGAATTCATCTTCTGTTATTTCTCCAGCTGTATTTTCCTTCCTACAATCCCCAAAATGACTCTAGCACTGACTCCTCCTACTAAATTACAATATCCAAACAATTTAAATTAGTATGTCATGAGATTGGAGTCGTTTTGTGTTTGACCTAATTATTAAAATTACTTTCTGAGAACTAATGGCATAATTACTCTTATAATTAGTAAAATAAAGAACCTGTAACTGCTCAGACTGGGAGCAGCTGATATGATCAAGCTTTAAATTGAAAAAATCCAAAATTTTCTTGCCCATTGTCTGTAGCTCAGTACGTTTCAAAGGGAAGGCTGATACATGCTTGCAATGACTATGTTTAAACAATTAAATCTTGTCTCCACCTTAGCATTTGATTCATTACTCACTGATGAACCTTTGTCCCTACTTGCCTGTTACTGGGAAAACACACAGGAGCGTCTACTACAGATACCAAAACATACTTGCCGCGGCACTAGTGATACTGCCCTGTGATAAAACAGGTATGGTAGGCTAAGTGAAACTGAAAAAAGGGCTCAAGTTAGGGGCTGACCTTCGCCAGGCAGAGCGCCAAGCAGGCAGCCTGGGGCTGCCGCCTGCAAAGCTCACTGCCCAGCAGAGCCCCTGGGCAGCCGCATCAGGCATCACTTCCTGGCAGCCCAAGTTGCTGCCACCAGTCTGCTATGTGGCTATGCTGGGAGCAGAAATGCTAAAGCTGGGGCCGGGGGGATTAGGAATCTTTGCTGGCTACCCTTTTTCTCTCATCCCTTCTCCTCTCACTTCCTATACCATCAGAAGGAGAAGGCTGCTCATCTTGCTGATGCTCACTGGGACCTTCTCGCATGAGCAGACCCTGGGTTACATGGTTTGGAATAGGATCTACGTATAGATCACTGGAGAGTGCACATTATGCCCTTTTGTACAGTTTCCCTCCTGAGAAAATACATCGCTGGTGTAATTGTTTGGCTGGTTTGACTATGGATGACATAGGCACGTTTGTCTCAGATTAGACAGATTCCTCTCTGGGGAAGAGCACATTTCTGTTTTACTCTACTGTGTATTACAACCGTTCTAGAAGACCTTCCATGTTTATTTCTAGTATAATGCAATATGTAGACTTTTTAATTGTTGCATGAATGGTGGAAACCCCTTCTGGCTGGATTGCATTTCTAATCTACTTATTTTGTTAAGCAATCCGTCAGTGTATACCTCTAGTTTTATAGAGGTATCTCTCATTCTGATGCTAAAGTTCCTGAGAGCTTCAAGTGGATAGCATTGTGTTTTGCAATAATTTTCTCTTGATTTGCAACCCTGAAATGCCAGAAAATGTATTTTGAATATTCAGTTTTATTTCCGCAGGAAAGAAGAAAACCAAGCCATTGCATCAGCATTCAACTAGAGTAAACAGAATATCTGCTCATAAACATTTTACTGTGTGGGTATTTTCGGCTCAGCATTCAGTTATCATGAAAGCTGTGTGCATCTTTGCTTTGAACACATGTAACCAGACAAATCCATAATGAATGACACAGAATTATGCTATGCCCTACAGAAGTATCCTGCACATCTTGATTTGTACATAAATTATTCAAGTATCAGGGACAGACGTTACGACACCATGCAAAAAGGGTATAAATTCCCCAAACAAGAGAGTAAAAATTCTGTAAATGCACTGTCTTTTCTGTTAATAATACAGAAATCGTTTCCCCAAAGGGTGTATATAACTCAAAATGGGCTTGGAGCCTCCTAAACGCATGATACAACCTTTTCTCCTGTAACTGATTTCAGTAAAACCTAAAATGACTGACAAATACAGAAAACAAAATGAAAGCCCTGTGCAGAATGAGATGTTTTACCCACATTATCATTTAAAGGAAGAAGAAATAACGAATGTACAAATAAGTTGCTAATTTGCATTTTCTTTTCACACTGACGTGTTGAATAAGACATAAAAAGTGTTTCTCAAAATTCAAATTATGAAGAAATCATTACCCTAATTAATAAGTAAAATACTTTCTACATCCAAAATATGCAACAGAAGATGTTGAGGCCTGCACCATCCTAAACAGAGGTGAAATTCTCTTAAGCACGAAAGCTAAGAAGGGCTCCGCTGCAGAGCGAGGCAGTGACTGGACGAGCACTGAGGACCTGGGTTTCCTGCCTTCCCAGGGTCTGCGGTTCCATCGTGAGAGCGACCTACCCAAAAGAACCATTTATGATTAGTGATAGTGGGTCATCCTTTGCTACAGGGACTCGGATCTTGACCACAGGTGACTACTAAAATTTGCTTTTGGTGGTTTTAGCAAAGATGGAAAGCTATGGAAAAATGTGCACAAATATAGCTCCCTGATCTGTACCATGGAATTCTGTTAATTTTAGCCTTTATTGTAAAATGGTTCATTTCTGAGATGAGGACAGGCCGCTCATACAATGGCCTGAATCCAGCCATTGTAAGGTTGATATCTCTGCTGCATTTTCCTTAATTCACTGGTTATATGACACTTAAATATTGGAAATGGAAAATATGACTGAAATAAATACTAAATTTCTACAAACTGTGAAATTTGTATTTTTTAGGAGCAAATTAAGATGGAGACGTACCTGGAAAGAAGGCCTTTGTCATATTTTCTGTTGTGCTTAACACCCTGGGCACATTTTTTTTTGCTTCAATAAGCTACCTTAAAATCCTACATGAATCTGTAATCATACAATACAGTTGTAAACTTAAAAAGTTCCAGTTTTATTTCATGTTGTCACGTACTGTTAAAAATGACCATTGTTATTAGGTGTTGGATTGTAACACACTACAGGGTCCAAGGAGAATACACTTGGGACTTCAGTACAGCATTACCTTATCAGAGACGTGCACAGCTGTTTTCACTAAGAAGGAAACCCTTAAAGCCAGGCATGGAAATAGAACTTAATAAGCAAAATAAAAACAAAACCTACAGCATTCTCATTTTTTAAACAAAATCCAGGTAGCCTTTTCAAGAGGCCATCAAAGCTATAGGTACTCCTTTTTAAAATATCATTGAACTTTAGACTTTTAATTAAGATCAATCTTACTGATTGATTGCAGCAATAAAGAGAAAGGAAGACAAACGGCACTTAAATAACAGTGCTTCCGACTTCCAACTGGAATAATAAATACATACAAACAGCATATTAAAACCATGGATACTAGAGATGTGCTGATATCACATACTGCTTCAGACCTACTCCTTCGAGAACTTGCCGGGGAGGTTAGGAAACCTGCCACTGCCCACCCTGCTCCGCGCCACCCCCACTCTCTGCTCCAGGCTAGACACGTCCAGAAATATGTACCTGGACTCAATAAGGTACATCAGTACTTCTTCCCAAAAGACTTGTGGGTCTAAGCTTTAAACAAGTTTTAAGCAATTGTTATACTAAAAGCATGTAGAAACCGTGCTTTTGAGGTTCGCCAGTAATAAGAAGGATTAAGTGAGCTTTTGTAACTAGGATAATAGTGTTTGTTTTATGTGGTCCTTTTACAGCATCTTTCCCTTGACAGCTGAACGCTTCCAATGATTTAAAATGGATCTCATGTTTCCCTTCCTTCCTATCCTCTTTCATTTTCAACAAAGAACTCCCTTGTTGTTTCTGTTCCTGTTTCACTCTGCGTGTGAGGGAGTGGAATGCCGTGTGCCTCAAACCTGTCAGAAAAGTTCATGTCATCAAAAGGAGTTTGACATTTTGATCCCAAAGTGACTGCATCTCCAGTCATGTCTTGCAGGAAGGAGGCCCATTGTCTGTGACCAGCTCCTGAACATCTCCAGCACTCAGCGTATTCCTTCTGTTCCTCTAAAACTGAATTTAGAACAGTTTTCCTGGGGAAATACAGTCACAAAAAGGAGAGCTACCCTAGCTGCCCTGAGCCACTCACAAGGAATATTTTAGTATCTGCCTCAACAATGCTTCCAGCTTCCCATGCATGACACTATTAGATAAAAGAGAGATATTATGACCTATATGGTGGCCAGATAGTGTAGCCCCACTTGCCTCCAAGGGAGCCAACCAAAGAGCTGCGCAGAGCTGCTGCTGCCAGCAAAGGGTGGTAGGGATAGATGGGCTGGAGAGAAAAGCTGGAGAGAACTACTGACACTTCTCATTCCAGGTGTTATTCATGAGAAATTCAGTGGTGGCTTCAGGTACAGTACACCTATTTCCACCCACTGAAATCCATTGAGGAGTAGTTTACATTATAAACTCGGTAGCTTGGATCCTCTTCAGGCTGCAGATTAGAATTTCAGAGGTTATCAAACCAATGTTTGCTGGTTGTAAAAATATTCTTTTTCATAACCACTAGGGAAGAAATCGACTATTTCCAAATGGAAAATTTATGTAATGGTAGGAGACATTATTCAGAGCATCAGATAAACAACAGACAGTGGTTTAAAAAATGGAAGAGTTGTCCACAAGTGAAAGAAAATGAAAAGCAGAGGATCCGGGCAGGGAGTGGGGCACAGTTTTGCTCTCCCCATCCTGTGGGCTTGAAGGACTGTAGCAAAGGTTAAAGTTGTTATACGTCTTACTGCTCCCCCTTCTCACTCAAATCAGAATGATTTCTTGGGTACTATTTCTCCTTTCCTTCTCCAGCAGGGTTGTCTAAAAGCCATGCAAGGCAGAGATTTCACGGGAGCTTGTTGGTTACTTAGAGCTTCCACAGGGCTTGGAGAAGTGAAAGCTTCCAGATATGGCAGAGCACATAGGATGAATTTAGTATCGCTGTGAATGGTTCCTGAGCATTCTTATCAAACACATCCTGGCAGGTCTCCCAACCTACAGCAGCCAGAGCAGCAGAATAGCTATCATATGATTCTGAATGGGTGGGACTAGAAACAGAGCTTTCTGACTGTAACTTTTCCCTTAAGAATTTTACTTTAGTTTTGCATGCAGAAAATTATGTTTAAAAAGAGAGTATATTTAATTATAGATGTATTTAACCAACACCTAACAGATATTTTTGCATTTCCACCTCAACCTTTAAAATATGCTAAACGTACAATTTGCTTCCAGTACTTCAAAACCTGCTGAATACTGAGTGTTTAAAGCGTACCTTTCTCACTCATACAGATGGAGTTTCACATTAGTGATCGTGTATTTAAAAATGTGCTTTTCCCCCAGTATCAGACAGGCTGCATAGATGGCTCTGACTGAACACAAGTTTGCCAGGAACTGAAGGTTTGGGCGGTTGAACTTTCCTCCCAATCCACGTGGAGAGCAAATCCCATCTTCCCAATGGAAGGATCAGGCAGAAATTCCATAAGCACAAACTCACGAATACCCTGTGCAGAAATAATCCATAGAGAGGGCTGTTTGGCTCTTGCTGCATTCTTTGCTGGTCAATCACAAAAGCGCCAAAGATTTCTTGCCAACTCTCACACGCTTCTCTGACACAGCTTCTTTCACATTCTTGCTCATTTTCCTCTTATCTGCTATCTAAAAAACCTTAAGAAAACTCACAGAGGGGAAAAAACCCTCTATATTTATTTAAATAACATTAAAGCAAGGGTGGAAAATGCCAAGTCTGGACTGCAGCATAAACAAGGCAAGTGACTATTTAAGGCCGCCGGGGAAGCCTCAGCGGTTCTTCGGTTTAGCTCCCAGATGTCTTATGGCGTCCCTCCCAAACTGGCTGTGATTTACCCCTCTTTTTCTAGCTCCTCAGAAGTCCTCTGCCACAGCACCAGAGGATCAGAGAGAGGTCTAATTAAATGTATATTTTAAGCATATTTTTATAGACTTGTTCATTCATTTTTAATTATTATTCCAAGTAGCAGCTGAATTATCTTTGACTGCTTTCCATCTTATGATCACCCCATGCTTTATAGACTCTGTTGCTGTAAGCCTGGCAGAAAAAGGCATCAGTTCGGAAGGTTTCTTCTATTGATTTGAGACTGGATTGCCTTTATTTGGTTTCCTACCATGTCAGAAAAAGTCCTTTGAAACCTGTGGTGTAAATCTGATTTAACCTGGCATGAGAGCTCTTGGGAGCCACCTCTGAGGGTCAGACCTCTTCCTCCCGCCCCTTGCAAGTGCCAATGGTCTGATCTCAGGTATTTGTCCACCTTGGCCGTCCTGCTGCTCAGACAGGCGGCAGAGAAAGCTCAGCCCAAGCGTGGTGTCTCCTGTGGCTGCAGCAGGTCCACCGAGGTGCATTCCAGGGCGGTGGAGCGCTCCCATACAGTGATGATGAGGATAGAAAGGGTGGGCCCAGAAGATCAGAAGATGTGATCATCGCAGTCTATAAGCCATGCACACGAGGCTCTAAGCGCCCCAACCCATGCATCAGCTCTCGCTCCTGGAACGAATGACGCCTTCAGGGAATGATGCTGTAGAGGAGGGATATGAAGTGCGCAGGGTCTGGGCTGGCCAGGACACGGGCTCGTAATATAGATGCTTTTGCAACATTAATATATGCCTGTTTTCTTGCCAGCTCTGCAGAGTGCCAGAATTTGGCCCTAAACATTTAATGAAACCATTGAGATTTATAATCAGAAAAAGCAGAAAAGAAAATAGGAAAGGGAGGAGGGAAGAGGAAGAGAGAAAACTGTACAAAAGGCATCTGATTAAACCAGTGATAATTACCGATATTGTTCCTCTCCGAACCAGGATCACGCTTCAAAATAAAAAGTGGAAGATAATTTTGTTAATAATTTTAATCAGCTTCCTTTTCATGAAGGATCAGAGAACACTAATAGACGGTTTTCCGAAAGACAGATGATTTGTAACACCATCAACTCAATAACTGAAACGGGAGACCTATTCTCTCTCCCATTTGTCTGAAGTAACAGGTTCCTCCAGAGGAGGAACAATAGACAGAGATTGAAAAGCCTTGATTTGACCTACATGAAAGAGATTCTTCGCTAGCAGATGCTTTATCCTGTAGTTTATTTTTCTCTCTCTCCCCAATGGGCTTTACAACCATGTTGTCCTGTTTGTTTTCAGCCTTTGTTTCCTTTCCTGACACCAGGTTGAAGCCTGGCTGGCTTAAGCAGTTCAGGGTGTTCTCCGAGAGGAATTTGCCCGGGTTTCCTTGGCAACAGGAGCCACAAGAAGCTCAGCGAGGCACATTTTTGAGCGAGGTTTTTTGTTTTCCTTTTAGCCGTCCTTGCGTAGGCATCAAGGAGAGAGGAGCTGGTTAGGTTCAGATTAATCAGGTAAACTGCGGTGAAAGGACAGGGGTAACATTTGGCTCATTTCTGAACCTGCAAACAATGTGAAACTGCCACTGTTGTTAATGTCCCTGCTGTTTGCCTCCCAAGTATCAATAATTTTTATACCTAACAAGATTTGAAAAAAGAATAATTACAGTGTGGACTGCATGATTTGATTTAACTTTTATATAGGAACTAATACCTCCTATTTTTAAAGGCTACATGCCTTATATTAGTGGGCTTTTCTATATAATTGCTCCCTGCCACTGTTTTCTTTTATTGAGAAAAGTCATGTAATGCCATTGCAGATGTGCTACCAGCTTGGAGTAAACATGGTGCTCTAAATCATGTGTAGTACAATAAATCATACGACTGCCATTATTTTAATGCTTTGCAAATCTTTGCATTTGTTTTTCTCTGGAGTTGGAGGAAACACAGTAGGAAGCAATGATGTTGTGAAATCCTGAAGAATTTTATTGTCAGTAGAGCTGCTTGAGAAATTACGCTCCTCCTCTTTCAGAATAATTCAGTATGAAAGGAAACATTTTGTTTAAATTTTGTTAAAAAGGAGTTTTCATTGAAAACCTAAATGTTCAGTTTTCTTGTTGAAAGTCCCAAAGCGAAAAACATTTTTCTTTTCTTTCACCTCATTTTTCAATGAAGACACCTTGGGGGGGAGGGGGGGGGGAAATTAACCCCCCCAAACAATCAACCAATGGTAGCTTTTATTTGTAAAAAGGGTTCCCCCTCTCTGTCCCTGCTGCTGCCACCTCAGTAATTTCTCCATTTTCTGCAAATTTTGGAAAACAATGTTATTCTAGTTATTGAATGTAGTGTGGAATATTAGCTGTTATTCTCCTCTTTCAGCCATATGCAAGTTTGTTTTTCAGGTTCCAATAGATAATCCTTCTTTTTTTGGGGGGGGAATTGAAAACTTTCTGAAACAAAATCCTTTTGTGTAAACTTTCCATCACTGGTGTCAGCCAGAGGCAGTTTTTTTGGTTTGTATTAAAAGCATGAGCAAAATTTCGTCCATCTTTCTAGAGGCTTTCAGAGTTTACAAGCAGAACAAAAATAAAATAATAAACCACTCCAGCTTTTCCTTTAAATTCTCATCAGACCTATTTTATGTGACACTGAGGCAAAACTTTGGCTTTACAGAATGCAGTCTGTGCTTTTCCATCTTGGAGTGCAAGGACTGGGAGACAAAATGCCTGTTCCTTCTTGGCTCCTCAGTGAAACCTGATTGTTTTCACTTCGTTGAATTCTTTAGCGTTTCAAGAGGCTTACTAATATTATCTTGTCATAAAACTGGGAACACTGGTGCATGGGTTAACTGACTCGTGCCTTGCGGAGTGTCCCACCACAGCGTGTACTTCCGAGAACATGCTGCTTCCTGGCATCGTCACTCCTGCTATGGATATGGAGAGATGGGCTTCAAGACTATTAGGAGAGGCTGCACCATGAATTTAGTGTGTGCCTAATAATAGTAGGCAATTGCTGTTATATAATTTCTATTTTTCTATCTATTTTTCTAGTGATCATTTCTCCAAAGGCAAAACATTGGCATATTTTGTAGTTCCTCAGGCATAACTTGATTATAACTCATTCGGTAGTAGAGGTCGCTTAGATGATGCCCGTGTGTATATATAGCAAATGTTTTTACTACATTTCAGATCCCTGTCCTGGTAGGTTTTTCTGGACTTAAAACTGAAGTGCCTCAGGTTCAGAGCCTTATATATCCTATTAAGGACACTTGACTAAGGAGAATACTTCTCGCTGACACAGGGGCTTAACAGATTAATGAATTAGTCTGTAATACCTTCTCCTTCTAAGGGCTGGTTCAAGTTTTGCTGCTGTTACTTTGATTAGGACTATCTCCTCTGGTGCTGAGCCAGGCAATTCTGTATATTGACTGTGCTGGCATTTCTTACTGCTGTGAGAGAAGCAGAGAAAAAATCCTGCCCTATAAAGTTTGTATCGATCCAGAAGTAAAATTGTAAACATAGCCAAAAGAGCTGTATCCTGAAAGGACGAATAGGGTTGTTAATGGTGTGGAACAACTGATGTCGTATCCAGCCCATCTTTCTTCATTTAAATATATAACATTGCTAGTGTAAGTTGTTGAATATACTTTATATCAGCAACAGTCCTCTGAAACTCGGTCGTTTCACAGCATTATTGATATTATAAACCACAGTGGTTTATGTTATTAACTGCCCTCTGTTTACCTCAAGTTGTTAATCAGAGAGCTAGCCATTAAGTGCTGGCAACACATGATTTCTCTAGGATTATTGCTAACATTTCTGCTGCAGTCAGGAGGGTTTTTCTGGCTTAGCTCAGCAATGAGGAAGTCTGTAGCTGATCAAATGTGCTCTCGCATGCAAGTGTCACTGCAACTGACGGGAATTAATATGAAAGGCAAAATTTAATACAGAAAACATTATTTTAAACCCAGTCTCCTATTCAATACTAAATATTGGAAAGGAAAACAGGATTCTACAGCACACAGCTCTGATTGTGACTGACCTACTCGCAATTATAAATGGCAAGCTGGAAGATATAACATCCCATTCTGCCTCACTTGAATTGTCATCTTTAATTAAAGAAGTTCTATGTCACGGATGACATTTCTCAGAGAAATGTCTCTCAGAGTCTTGGGGAGGGAAGGGAGATGAAGACTGGGAGCAGTGTTTTGGCTGTCTATTTGCTGTTTTCCCTGCACAGATTTAAGTAGTCAGTGTTGCAGCATTTAGAGATTGGCCCAAGAAATTCTCTTGGGCATTAGCTGATCTTAGTTCCAAGGCCAGGGTTTTGTGAATGCTTTAAGTAGACTTCCACTTAGGAGGCAGCCTGTGCCTTGCACCGTCAGTCTGAAAGACGTTCATTCTGGCCCTGAGAGTGGGATTTATTGAGAGATTTTGTATTCAGTTGCTGGGAGGTAATGTACCGTTATCCCCATTTTACAGATGGATTTTGGGCCCTAAGAACCAGCATTCAATAAAATATTTGCATGCCTGGAGTTCTGTCAAGCAACATTTCAGGAGCCTAAATTCAGCAGTGTTTTTTAGGAAACCCTCTTCAACTTATGGAGACATTGCAAACATCTTTGGCAAATAAAGTTTCAGGTAGAAATGCTATAATGAGTCTAAAACTGTGCTCCTGGTCCTGTTGGGTCAGGTCCTTACCTTTACTGCAGTGATTCCTTACCTCTTGCCAGAGGCTTTTTGAAGTTCAGAAAAGAAAAATCTTTGTATTTTAGTCCTCTGTGGAGCTCGCGGTGCCGAGTACGCTCGGAACAAACCTGACGTACTCAAGTTGGGCAAGGCAGTGCTGGTACCTGCTGTCACATCCATGAATCAGTGACCAGACGAGTCACTGGCATCCTTGGTTCCCTGGAGCCTGGTTGGCCTGAGGGGCCCTCCAGACACACCATTCATGACCCCACCTCCCCCTAGCAAGGCTGCCCTCAGTGCCGGTGGGGTAGAGACCACCCCTCCTGTTGAGCATGGGCCACTACACAGGAATGCATTAGACGTGAGCATTCACAAAACAAATGATGGAGATATAAAGAATCCTCCCTAGGTGAAGCCTTACCTCTGAATTCTTCTTTTTCTTTACTATTAATTAAAAGAGAAAAAAAAGATCAAAACTAAACCCCCCCAGTTGTGTCTGCATTGAACACGGAGGAATCCCTTCCATTTCATCAGCCAATCCATATCACTAAGATTTTCTTTTAGAAATTAGTCAAGCCGCCATCTGAAACAAGATGATGGAAGACAGCGGAATATGATTGTGGTCTTTGAAGTAAAATACTCCACTGAGAAGAACCTTGGCTCGTTCTATGATTCTATGTGATTGATGCCAGTGTAAGGCCATACTCTTTACGTGCTTTGAGGAAGAGATGGCTGGATTTTAAAAGCATGGATCCTTGGTCTAACTTTGCTCCAGCTGCAGTCAAACACCACTTATACTTTGTCGTGCTGTTAGGTGATATCATGAGCGCAGCAAGGGAGCACAAGGGTGGCTGAGGGATGGGAACATCTCTCATGTGAGGAGAGGCTGAGAGAGCTGGGACCGTACAGCATTGAGAAAAGAAGGCTCAGGCGATCTTTCCAGTGTGTATAAACACCTGATGGGAGTGGGAGGTGGGGTAAAGACAGAGCCAAGCTCTTTTCAGTGGTGCTCAGTGACAGGACGAGAGGTAATTTGGCACAGCTGAAAAAACAAGAAATTCCATTTAGATGAAAGAAAAATCTTTTTGCTGTGAGGGTGGTTGAACACAGGAACAGGTTGCCCAGAGAGATTGTGGAGGTATTCAGAAGTCATCCGGACACAGTCCTGCTTTAGCTGACGCTGCTCTGAGCAGGGGTGTTGGACTAGGTGATCTCCAGAGGTGCTTGCCAGCCTCAAAGATTCTATAATTTTGTCATATAAAAATACAATTCTATTATATAAATTCTTATTTCCAATTCTTTTACAAGAAGTTGTATGCTATATCTCAATAAAACACATATAAATAGACTTTTTGTTTCCTGAAGATGACTCTTAATGTTTAGGTATTCAGAGATGCTTTATTTAACAGTTACATTTTATTTAATTATATTTATTATATATTTTTATATACAGCTGCACTTATTTACAAATACCTAAACATATGAAAACACAGCATAAAATTAGTCTCAGCTAATAAAAAGAGTTCCCTAACATTTTGGTAATCATTCTTTCACCTACCCTTTAAAACCAGGGTTTCAAATAAACAAAAGATTAAGTTCCCCTGCTAAGGAACCATTCTTTTATGCTTCATCTGCTTATCTTCTTCATCTTCTTCTTTCTTCATCTTCACCTTCGTCTGTCACTTCCTCGCAGAGCTTTGACTTCCATAACCTGCATTTTCCTGATTCACCTTTAAGTTTTACCTTCTTGACTGGGCTACTGCATTTACCCACTTGTAGATCTTACTGAAGATTTGGGATTGTAGCAGACAATATTTAATCACAACCGGATTAAAGGAAAAAGTGAATACATTTTTTTGGTCTCAGAACTAAATAGTGGCAGGGAACCAAACTAATGAGTATTCTGTTCAAAGGGCAAATCTTCAAATCTGGCACACATTTTGAGAGGGCAAAAGTGATCACCCTCCCATTCCTCTATATGAAAAGAGCTACTGCATTGCAGAGCCAGTGTGAAAAAAGCCCCTGTCTGTGCTTGGCCTCGTGCTGCTGACAGTCCCAGGGGCTGTGTGGATCTCAGGGGTTTTGGCATTGCAGCTTGTCTTTAACTGGAAGCACATACAACTCTCTGGCAGCCTTTGCAGAGAAAGAAAGATTTGACAAGGTTGGGTTTTTTTCCCTATCCTTTTTTTTCCCTTCCTTTTATAGGCAGAGGCAGTAAAGCCTTGAATAAACAGCTAGGAAGAGACCCATAGGGTATTGATGATGAGGCTTTATTTTCTCCATATTGTTAATCTTACCTGCTTTCATAGGGTTTTAGAACTCAAAAGATTTTGATTCATAGCTGAATTGGTTTCCCACTATATTACAGCAGTAGTTCAACACTTTTACTCCTTTATTCCTAGTTCTTGTGTTCTGATCAGCTCACTCACCTGTTGTGGAGATAACTATATTTGTTATCTGTCTTATCACAGTCTACTTCGCCTGTGTTGCTTAATATAGTTCTCCAGCTTGTCATCGTATTTGAATGGTCTTTACTTCTCATCAGTCTCAAATCCATCAGCTAGAAATGGAAGCTGTTGACAACATTTTCACTTACCCTCTCAAAGAATATTAAATCTTTTGGTAAACTGATCTGTTTCAAAAACACACTGTTGGAAAACAAGCTATTACACATCTAGAACTTGGCTTTAATTTTCTTTTCATCATTTTTCCTGGTTAAGTCATTCTCTTGGTTAATACAATCAAATAAAATTGGAAATAAATTACACTGGAGATAAAATCACTTCTATAGATCTCATCTGTTCTCTAAAAGGATCATTCAGTAAATGGAGTTTTTTTTAGTTTCCTGTTTATTTTAGAAAATAACACCTACTAAAATTTCTAAAACACTGTAGAAAACAATGCTTATTTACAATCCAAAATATCAAACATCAGTAGACTTTATGTTTGATATTAATGTTGTGAATCTTGAATATATTTCTGAAAGGCATAGACTGTTAAAATATAGGCTTCTTGGAAGTTCAGGATCTTGTCAGTACAATTCTCCTTTTTAAGGACCTGTTCTGCCAAGCTCAGTTTGCCTCTGATATTTATCTGCTTTTACTCCAGCACATTTCTGTTCTGTCCGTTCCTGTAATTTCCAAGTTATGACCTGATTTCAGAAAACGTTTAAGACCAAGCTTAGTCTCTTAAGTCAGTGGCAGTTTAAACATGTTCAAAAGTTAGGTGTTTCCATAAATGCATTTTAAAGAAGAATTTTGCTAATGAGCACTCTGGTGTTTGCTGCCTGCTACAGTGTCTTTCACGCTTCTCACGCTCCCAGACCAGGTCCATGCATATTCTTATGCTCCCAGAAACATTCACCAAGCCATTATCTTCTAAAACTTACTTCCGTTCCATTACAGTTCTTATATACTCCTCAACTCCAAAATATGGAGGTGTTTTCAGTAAATTGAAGTATGGGAATGTTTGGGCAAATTATTTTAACTTTTAACTTTTATTTTTCCTCACTTTAATTATGTCTGTCTTTAGACAGAAGGTGTTCAGAATAGGGTGGTCTTTTTGTGTGTTCCTTTACAGTTTCAGTTTCTCAGAAAGGCTGTGATGATTCCTTTCCCCTTCTACCCAGTACTGTTGTTTTAAAAGTGCACATACGCACTGTTTGCTATTTTTCCAGATGGGTTAAGGTTATGTAAAAGTTTGAATGTTTTTACATTTTGACTCACCCTTTATGGACTACAGATTCACTTAATACTCGTAGCATCCAGTTGACTGACATACAGGGTGGAATTCATCTTGCAGCTTAATAAATTTATGTTTGTAGACACCTACATATTGTTAAGTCTAGATCTAGATTCCAGTAACTGTGTTAACTCTGCCTTTAATGGTACTTCAGACAGTGAAATGTTGACAGGTAATTGTCTGAACTGAGACCTGAACCCGACCTCTAGTGTGGTGTGATACCATCACTGTCATTATTGTCTCTGTGGTCTAACAAGCAGTAGCAAAGCATCCATACCAACCCAAACAAGCCTTGAACCTAACCTTCAGCCCTCTGAGTACAAGTTCTTGATTTTGCGATATCATGGCAGAAGGTGGAGCGTGCCACATGAGAATATGCTCACCTTCAGCTTTGGGTTATTTCAGGTGTCTAGTGTCGACAAGTTAAGGTCAGTTTTCTATTAGCACTAGTCATTTTTCTGGCCTATATTTGGGTTTTGTTGACACTTTTCCCAACTTACGTCCTCTGCTGACTCTTTCCTCAAGCTTGTTTCATAGTGGTATTTCTTTCCCAGATAGTGGCAGAGCTTCCAACGCCTGTTCATCATGACCTGCTGTCATCTACGTCCTGGCTGCTACTAACCTGCCATCTAGGAAGTTGTCAATAAAGCACCAGTCTTCCTAGGTTTCTGCTAAAGTCAAGATAAAGCCCAAGGCTTAGGGCTTGCTTAGGAAGCCTATCTCTCCCTTTTGACCACAAAGGCAGGCTACAGAGGCATACCAAATTTACTTAGCTTTTGTGAAGACCCCTTTAGCCATTCCAAGAAAAGTAGTCAATCTCTGTGTTTGGTACCTCTGTTTTCCTTCACAAACCTCTGCTGTTTTTAAAATAACTTGAATATTTTGTGAAATCCACACTCTACACCCAGCACTATCTTTAAGAAAGATTTCAGTGTCGTTTTGCCTGTGGACTGTGCATGGTACCACTGGAAATGAAAACGGCCATAGTCCAAGGTGCTCCTGTTTGGGTTCTACACGTGTGTTGGCCACTTCTGAAAGATCTGATCAAAAGACTGACATAATTCCTACAAAACACACCAGAGGCCCATGTGACAGCTAGGTCTGCTTCCCATTATAGAATATAGAATGAAAATGGTCACAAAATAAGAACATTTTCCTCTTTTTTGCTTGAAAGAAAACAGGTCTCAAAGGTAAGCCTGATGCACCTTCCTGTAAAATTACTGGTCTGCGAATACAGAGATTCCGACATAAATGTGGTACCCTGTAAAACGTTCTCACTTTTAGATCCATCGCGTCTCTTAGGAACGGGACATCTGTCGGAAGTTAGTGAGCAAGCTTCTGAAAGGGGAAGGTAACATTTATAACAAAACTGATTTCATTCACTCACCCTCATGTTCTCATTGGTTTCATTCACTCATACTCTCACAACCACATCCTTACAAGCACCAAGACACGAGCTGGTCTGGCCAGGATCATTTGTGACAGACATGGAGGACAAGAGACACCAGCTACCCAGTCCTCACTTCGTTTCTTGGGTTCCTCTTGACTGGCAGCATCAAACTGTTTTTTTGCTAGGTCTACACCCTTAAGGTGATCTGTTGCCCTAGAATTTCACTTATTCCATCTTCCACAAGTCTTACAGGATCGTAGGATCGCAGGATCAGGAGGTCTCAAGCCCAATCTCCTGCTCAAGCAGGGTCAGATCTGAAGTCAGACCAAGTTGCTCAGGACTTTGTCCAGTTGGGGTTTGAAATCCTCCTAGGATGGAGTTGCCACAGCACCCCTGGGCAACCTGCTCCAGTGCTCAGCTATCCTCAAGGGGAAAACCTTTTCCTTATATCCAGCCAGAACCTGTTTTGTTTCAGTTTATACCTGCTGTCTCATCCCTGTGAAGAGCCTCGTTCCATCTTCTTGGTAAAGTCCCTGCAGGCACTGGAGGCTGCTGTTAGGTCCATCTCAAAGCCATCCCTTCTCCAGGCTGAAGCAGCTCAGCTCCCTTAGCTCTTCATCACAGGGCAAGTGCTCCCACCCTGAGTATCTCGGTGGCCCTTCACTGAAGTCACTTCAGTTTGCCCATGTCTTAATCAAAATTGCTATTTTTTTTGTTCCCTGGTTTTGGGTACCTTTATGGCTGCCTGGCTTCTTCTTGGAACAGCCAGAAGAGGAATGGCACAGACGAAGGGCTGTAACCTTGCATCCTCCCTCTTGCTGTGACTGTGCAGGTCTCCTGTTGGTAACTTGTTTGTGCTGTGGCCTCATAAGAGTACAGGTCTTCATGGAAATACCATGTTCCTCCAGGTTTATTGGTCTGACTGTGTCAGTCACAGCCTTGGATATCAATATATGCCATTCAGTATGGTTCCTTCTGGTGCTTTCCCACACACATATTTCCATTCACACTTCATTCACACTAGTCTCTGTATTTCCATCAGAGATCTCTATGTAATAAAGTCTAGGATGTATATGACCTGAGAAAAAAAGTAATAAACAGGACAATTTTTAGATAGTCTACAAAATGTAGGGAGGACTAGATTGGTGTTTTGTTTGTATGTATGAGATTTTGATTCACCTTTTTGTCTTGATGTTTGTAAAAAATTTTAAAGTTTCCCCTTGGAAATAATGCATGGCTGCGACCTAACATGTGACCTGTCCGATGAACGCAGAAGATTACCATATAATTGAATTAGACTCATGGCATTGCTGGGACTGCAGAAATTATCTGGTACAACAAAACATTGATAATTTGATGCTGAAAAGTTGCTGGTCCACTATAACGTAAAAAGGGGCATGACCTTGAAGTCAATCTTTTGAAAGAAAGGGGAAGCTGAGCATCTTTATGACAACTCCCAACGGCTTTGCTTACCAGACTTTTCCACGTAGCTTATACTATTCATTAAGTTACTCTCCGAGTTCTTAACCACAAATGAAAAAGTAATTGCTTAATAATATTAACTTTATAAATCTCATCATATGGATAGACAGAATAGCTCTAATTTAGTAATAACGTTGCTAGGTTTCTCTAGATTTCTTTATCTTTGCTTTGATCTTATTCTTTCTCACACTAAGCCTGGATTAGGCAGAAACAAGCAGAAAGCCTGAGCTCAAGAAACATCAGTTCTTATTTTGCTGATCTGAATAGTTTGGATACAATTTAGACTTGTGTTATTGTGTATCATCTTCCTGATTTTGAGATTCTTTTTGGTGTTCATGATAAAGTGTATTTGCCCGATGGAAATACCGGGAAATTTTCATTCTCTTTTCATTTAAAGGTAAACAGGAATAAAACCTCTGGACCTCAGCATTTCTGAATTTTGAGGAAACTTAGATCAGAGGCAAAGTCTGAAACTCCCTCTTTTTTGGAAATTGTGTTAATTCTAGATAACTTTACTGTGTGAATCATACGCCCCTGCTTTTCAAAGTGATGCTTGACAATGTGATTCCTATCAGTAGAAATAAGACAGACAAATTCTAGTGTTTTCCCCTGAAAAATGGAGCTTGTTTTTTTTTTTAAAAAATTCGTATTAAAATTTTGATTATGAAGTCATCACTTGGAAAAAGCTGCTAAGTAGGTAGTGCTATATCTGAATTAATTACAAAAGTTTCTAAAAGAGCTGAAGTGGGTGAAAAGTAGTGAGGATTTTCTCATTGTCACCCCTACACTTCTGAGAAGATGAAGATTCCTTTTCATCATACTCAGCAACAGATAAATGTTAAAATAATGGACATTAAACAGGTACAATTCCTCCTTTAAATTCATTGTAACTGTATGACTAAATAGTTGAGTCAGTTTTGAAGAGGTCAATCAGAAACTGGAAAACAAGGTCAGATGCAGAAGACAAAGAGGTTTTCCAGTTCAGTGTAAAAATATACACATACACTTTCCAGAGAATTCTATTGGATCTGGCCACCAGCATACACAAGATTGCCCTTCACATTTGTCTATAAACTTTCCCTACTAGGAAAAAGGAGGAAAACCCTGGAACTGGGCTATGCTTCTGCAGCACACAAATAGACACTGATATAAAGAACAGTCAGAAGAAACGATTTCCAGTGTACAACTATCCTACAAAAATTAGGAATTATGCTATGTATTTCTGACGCTATCTATTGGTATTTAGTTATTGCCTGAGCTCTAAAGTACTCTTGTAACCTTAAAGGGATCTGAAGAAAAGAATCATATCCTTTTCATTGTTTAACCCCAGCCGGCAACTCAGCACCACACAGCCACTCGCTCACTCACCCCGCGTTGGGATGGGGAAGAGAATAGGAAGAGTAAAAGTGAGAAAACTCGTGGGTTGAGATAAAGACAGTAAATGTAAAAGCCACACACGCAAGCAAAGCAGAACAAGGAATTCATTCACCACTTCCCAAGGGCAGGCAGGTGTTCAGCCATCTCCAGGACAGCAGGGCTCCATCACGCTTAACGCTTACTT
>JAVKLA010000027.1:38163026-38182071 GCA_034782735.1 Sagittarius serpentarius | reverse complement strand
CCAGCCTCCTCGCTGGTGGGGTGGGGTGAGAAGCAGAAAAGGCCTTGGCTCTGTGTAAGCGCTGCTCAGCAGTAACTGAAACATCCCTGTATCATCAACACTGTTTTCAGCACAAATCCAAAACACAGCCCCATACCAGCTACTATAAAGAAAATTAACTCTGCCCCAGCCAAAACCAGCACAGCCTACATGACTCCTCTCTTTTTGAAATTGTAAGGAAAAGTGATGATTAGAGAAAAGAAATGGCTCTATCTGTTCCATGTTAACCCAAATACTTTTTTTTTTAAATTTTATAATTGTTATGATCTAGCCAAACTAAAGGTTATGCAAATTGAATAAACTTCATATTTCCTTTAACAAATCGGAGTAAGAAGTGAGAAAAAGTTTTTCTTATCTTCTGCCCCAAACTTTCTGGTTTTAAACCTGTAGAATTTGATTGTAACTGAAGATATTGCCTATAGAGTTTCCAGCTTCCTTCTTTTCTGAAGTGTTTCATGTCAAAGGAAAGGAAGATACATGGTGTCCCTTAGAGAAGGTCATTTTGGGGCACAAACTCATTAACATAGTAAAAAGAGCTTTAAACTTGTTTCCAAAGCCCACAGGGCAGAAGTCCAAGGCCAAATTAAAACTCAAACAACAACAACAATTATTGATCTAGCCATGTGGATAGAATCTGAAGATGAGCAGAAATCAGAAATGCTGCTGGAGAGACAAGAATGAAAGTAACAGGGCAATCTGCCGAGAATCTATGCACAAAACGTAATGATTCAGTGGCTTGAAGAGTGAAATAATGATGACATAGAGTGGCAGATGATGAAACATAAGACCAAACTGGAATGCTGGTTGCAGAAAAGCACAGTTTGTATACAAAGCCAAGTAAGAGGAAAAAAGGAATAGGTGCTACTATATACATCAAAGATAGTCATGGAGATTGAATTGTAAGGTCATTTAAGATCTTTCCAGCTATATTCTTTACTGGATTTTGTGCTTCTGTAAGTTCACTTGAGCTATTAGGATTTATTGCAAGAATAAAACTTGTACGCTTGTTTGTCTAGCAACATGAACTTGATGCTTAATTTTTTCAAATTGAGGAAAATTTCTACAAATAGTTCTATCAAAGACATGAGATAAACAACTGAGCTGTTTTGATTTGATCCAGTAGAGGGCAATGACACCTATACACAATAGCTATTTCAGTACACCATGAATAAACACCCTTAAAGTTATAGTGAGAATAATCACACCCCCCCTCTTTTAACCTTTCAGACATCAGGTTAATTAGGCAGAACTCCAGTTCATACATATTATCCCAAGGGAACACATTACTGTATATTTTTCCTTTTTGATGTACAGCTGCAGTATTAAGTCAAGCATGATTTACATATATGATGCGATAATTAGGCCTAGGAGCCAGGATGAACCCATATACTGTGGATAAATGGTTTAGCTTCAATAAGATAAGCTTGAAGATATTACATGAATATCATTTTATGATTGAAAACATGACAAACATTGCATATTGCTGGAAATGTTACCCTGTGGCTGCACTAGTGGCAGCCTCAAACATCTAATTCTCTTCAATGAAGGTTTAGTCTGTTTCTAGGTGTATGTATAATTATTATTTGCCATTTATTTAGCATGGTCTGTCTCCTACGGGATTCACCATCTAAATTTGTCATAGATAGGTGAGTATTAGGTAGGAAATATTTGAAGGAAGGCAGACAGAAAGTTTTTGTCTAGGTAGGTCATAAACTGTGCCTTTTGGAAACATCTTTAATATTTCAAAAGCATCTACTCATATTCATTCATATCTAGCCTCTGCTATTCTCTGTGTTGATGTTGGCTGGGTGCATTCTCTATACGCTACCCTTACTTATTATTTTTAAGGCAATAAACAAGACATCCTCCTAATTTGAGGTAAATTTTATAATTAAAGCCACTGGCCTCTAATATGGCTTCACTTTGTCTTTTCTTGCTCTTTTAAATCCAAGATATATTCGAAGCTTATCAAAGTAGATCCTTCTCTTGCAAGCTACTTATAGAACAGCATTCTCT
The DNA here is from genome assembly GCA_034782735.1 of Sagittarius serpentarius. Classification (NCBI taxonomy): domain Eukaryota; kingdom Metazoa; phylum Chordata; class Aves; order Accipitriformes; family Sagittariidae; genus Sagittarius; species Sagittarius serpentarius. Next base: position 38,180,016 of record JAVKLA010000027.1, on the reverse strand, counting down.
ATCATACCTTGAAGTGAGTCATTAGGACGGTTTATGTAATTTATATTACTTGAAACTGTAATGAAGTTATCAAGAGATTTTATATAGGAAGATAAGAGTTCATCCAAATTCTTAAAGCTGTAGAATTACATATTGATTGTGTTGTTTACATGATGATACACGTGGATTATTATTCAAGCTCCTTGTTAAGAAGCTTGTACTGCATTCCAGTACAATGACTGGACAAATACGCTTAGGAGGCCTCATTATTCAGTGAATATTGTTGATGAGTGTGCTTAACTCTGTACAGAAATGGATAAAAGAACAGGATACCTGACCTGAAGATTTTGCAGCCTGCTATTAGACAGATATGATGATCAGGTGGGTCAAGGGATTAGACAGATAGGTATGGGGAAAACTTCAGAGAGGTTGTCAAGAATCTGATCATATGATGACTCTTTCTAATCATGCATGTGTTGACTCTTCTTGCTAAATGAAACATTATAACTGGGAGGGCTCTTCCTATGTTTCAACTGAAATGGGTTTTTGTGAAGGATTTGAAGAAAGTCAGATTCTGGGAGAACAGAATTAACAATACAGGGTGGAGGTGAAAGATCTGGGGAGGCGGGAGTTAATAGGATATCAAGACTGGCATCATTTGCAAAGTAGAAAGGAAAATGAAAAGGTAATACAAATGAAGACAAAAGAAATAGTCCATGGATTTGCCTAAGATTCATTCTCAGGTTGTCATTGGCACTGGGACAAACCTGCCTCTCCTCCTTCACACAGAGTTTGAATCCGAATCCTTATCTGAGAAAAAGCAGAGGCATTTAGATGGGTTTTAACTGAGGTTAACGATTTGTCATACTTAATAAATAATTCCTTATTATTAGTGGTGTGATAATTTTAATGTCGTTCAAGTGACTTGGGACTTTCTTGGTGGTGGTGTTTTATTTTGCTTGTTTTTCTACCGTGAGTACATTGAGGTCACTTCTGATTAGTGTTTGGAAGGTTGAAGATGCCTGTGAAACTCAGTTTCTAGAGCAGTCTGCTTTTGTTTGAAATGGGTAATATATACTTTAGTGTTTAAAATAGAAATGAGTCAAGCAAATCATATGTTTGCTATTTACAGAAACTTTTTTAAAGGTTTGGGGTTTTTTTTGTACTGTCTAAAGTTATATTAGAAAGAATTTCCACACAGCTATTGCAAATCTGAATAAAATCTGTAACTTCTCATCTATATTTATCATGAGTTTTTAACTATTTCATAGAAATCCAGACATATTTTTAACAATGAAAACTGAGTTACGGCCTGAGATTTTAAAGTGCTTTAAGAAATTAATAGATTATTTATGAATTCAGGATGTTTTGAGTGTGCCTATATGGCTATTCAAAACCCAGCCATTGGAAAAAAGTCCATAATGCTCCACAACATAACCATGGTTCGTAATTTAGAGGATGATAGATTCTTGACTGTAGAGTGCTCCAGCCCTGATGCAAACAGGCTGGCTTTTGTGTCATGCTGAATATCACACACTGGGGCAAGTTAGTCATGTCTAGATATGAAAAATTATGGCAACTGAGATGTACTCCATTTTCTCTAAATTAGATATTGTTCTTTAGATTTCAACATAGTGTCCTGCCAATAAACCAAGCCTGGCTGTCTCTGATTTAAGTAGTGACATACTGAAAACCTTGTGGGCTTGTGATAATGACAACATTGGCTTTTCGGCACACTGGTTTTGCTTTTGTTCTTATTTTAGCATGCATTTTTTATGTCATGACTGTGCATATTCCTTTTTGGAGTAGGTGCAGAGCAGCTCTAAGTGTCTTAATGTGCTGAGATAAAGAAATGTGTTCCAGAAATGGTATTTTGACTCATGGTTCTCACATTTTAAGAATGAAAATGAGTTCATTGGTGCCTGCGAATTCCTTGATTTTTATTTAGACTTGTAGATTTAGTGATAACAGAAATGTTTGCTTCATGTTGGGTGGATGAGGCTTTATGTTTTCTTAATACAGTCACATTGCTCTGTCAATCCAAATACTGTATAGGACATATTGACTAGATTTATCATTTCTGATCTATCTTTAGACTTTCACAGATTACAGTATGAGATTAATGCCATGGAGCAAAAAGGGTACAGTCTGTCTTAGCTCAGTTTATACCTTTTCATGTTTCTTCTGGGAAATATCCCTATTGTCTGAAGTGTCATCCTATATGCCTTCCAGTTTTGGAAACTCCATTCTCTTTGTTTTGCTGTGCATTAAGAGTTCCAAAGGCATGGCTCAGATTTCTAAGTCTTGCAAGACAAATATTGAATTCAGATTTTTCTAAGTAAAACCCCCTTAAAATGTATTTATTTGTATGTTTAAATAAACACATATTTTGTTAATCATCTGGGATTTTGTTTTTTATTTGCAAAATTTGTACAATTGAACTTTCCTATAAAATGCCAAAATATGTGACTGTTTTAAAATTATTAGTTTTTTATAAATCTATGAAACTTTTGTTATAAACTTTATTAATAAAAGCAGTAGTTAACAGATATAAAAATAAGCAAGTTACATAACCATGGCAGGCTCCTGCAGTCTTTAGCTTTTCCCCACAAATGACATACACAACATTCTTGGCTGGAGCTTTATTCAAAACACATTTCAAAGACACAACTGTAAAACATTAGATCCTTCCAAAGAGCAAATTGACTAATGGGAAGAAACAAGACAGACCTGCTATGCAAGGCAAAAGAAGCCTCCACCTAAACCAAATTCTAGTTTCCAAGAAAGCTACCAGCTATATAAGTCAGGAAGAGACAATTCTCTTAAATTCACTTACTAACTTGGGATAACCACAAATGGCTTTATACAGTCTGTAATCTCCCTGTTGATATCCTTCCTTTTATTTATTGCATTCATGTCTCTGGTGAGTGTCTTCCCAAGACAGGACATCGGAGAAGATTATAGTCAACATACAATAGACATCTGAATAAAGACATGGTCATTTTCTAGTCTAAAGATCATGTTCACACCCAAGAATACTGGCAAACAGATGTTATAGCATAAGGTGGATCACCAGTTTCTTAGGTTTCAATGCCTTTGTGTTTTCTTTAGATCTGAGGTTAAATATTAGTGGACATATATTCACTCAGAGCTGAAACAGCCTGTATAATAATTCCTAATTTTGTCTCTTTTCTGCCTCTTAATGCTGAGTAATAACTTTTGGTCTAGCTTGTTATCTTTTAAAACTTATTTGACAGAGCTAATACAAACAATATTGAGGGAAGGGAGAAGAACTCACAGATCAATCAATTGAACAGAATGCTGAATCTTCTCTACTTCTCTCAAATATCTCAGACCTTTCATTTGAACTTAATTAGTTTTCTGCATTTTTAATTACAGTGTGGTGCTGCTAGAGTTCATAAGCATTATCTGGCCAGATCAATTTTGCGTAGGAAGATTTTTCAAGGGAGGCCGGGGCATTAAAGTGAGATTGGTGCCTTGGTCAATAATAATAATCTCTTTAAGTGAGTATTGAATTTCTGCCACGGGAAGGCAATTAAAGGGAATATGGTGCTACCATCTTCGTACTTATGTCCACTGCATGACCACTAACAGCGAATGTTGGGATGCACTGAACCCAACTCAAGCAGACTTCTAGCTGCGTAACTGCATTTGATTTAATTAAATTCATACTGAAATTTTGGTCAAAGGCAGTTGGTTTTTTTTTTCCCCTCCTATGAGGCATTATGAGCCACTTCTGTTTTTACAGAACCTCTGGGTTTAAAATTAAGCAGAAGATTGATGAAATATTGAAGAAAATCTGTTTTATTTGGTAAATGCTGTAGCATCACTGGGGCATTCTGTATAATCACAGAAGAGTCTGACCTCTGCCCGCTCAGCTACATTCTTTCTTTTGACTTGTTAGGCAGTCACCTAACACTGACATACACAGTGATGCAAATTTTCAATGGATCGCAAGAATAAAACCACCTTATGATTACTGTGTTATTCTAATGATTGAATCTACTCACATGGAGACAATTAATAACAGTAGGCCATGTGGAACACCATGCTGGGAAGATGCGTTAATGGAAAATTTCATAAGCCTTAAGTTTTTTGTTTGTTTATTTTTGGGGTGGGATAGAAGAAGACAGGAAATAAGGAGGTATTGTAAAGACAAAAGGTTTTTCATAAAATCAAATGCTTTAAATATCTTTGAATCCTATCAGACAAAGGTGTAGGATTTATGTTTGTATAGGAATGACTTTTAAATTAAAATAAACAGCTTTTGGGTTTGTTTCTGTCAGATGAAATTGTTAAGTGTTATCTTTTGAAATGTTTTGGTTGTGGTGGTGAGATTGTGTAAATGAAATACCTCTCAGATACATATTGGAATTCCTTCTCAAATTTAGTACTGTTTAGATGTGAAGAGCTGGCTTCAGCCTATCTAAATCTGTGTGACTTAATTCCCACAATCAAAACTTTTGGACTACAATTATAAATAATAAGCATAATCTGGCTTGTCTCCTTTTTTCCCATTGTGTGCAGTTAAATGCTGAGATCAAGCAGGAAGATTAAGATCACCTCACATCCTCTAGGATGACACTGAGACAGTACCATACTTTTGTTCAGTTTTACAGAGATAAGGTCTATTTACAAAAATAACGAGAGAATGAGAATTAAGTCAGAATAGAAAGGAACAACTCAAGCAATTTACTTCAGCTGCTATCAATAGTTGAACCAGATTTCCTAGCTGCAGTAGGCACCGAGGTAGTCCACAGTTCACAATAGCTCTTTCCTGACTGTGAATGACATTAGATCAGAATGAACCTTCAATCTTTTGTGTTTCATTTCTCTTTCACTTTCCTACACAAATTATTTCCTAGCATTTTCCTAAACAGAGAAATAATCACTGATTGAGGGAAGTAGAAAAAAAGTAGCACCCACTTTAGAAATGCATTTGAAAATATTGCATCATATATACCAAATTTGATACTGAAGCAAATGTAAATAAAGATGAGTCTCCGTCTTACATTACCTCATTTAAGATGAAGAATAATTGGTATTCACAGGTGAGATGAACATTTTCATCCACCTAGTAACAAGCAAATTAACAAGACACATACTGACTTGTCTTAAAAAAGACACTACACGTAAAAAGAACTAATAACTATTCACTCTGGAATACAAATCTCCATTCGTGGTAAGCTGTGTTGCTGACTTCGTGTATATCATGGAGGACAATACAGAGCAGGTGTCTGATTATCAAACACCATGCCCTTCTTGATGGCTTTGACAGTGGCAGTCCTTCAGTGAAGAAGGAAATGTAGTCTGAAGAGTCCCTGCATGTCCCTTCATGTTTGTTGCTGAACATTCAGTTTCTTTAAGGGTTCATTTATACCATACTCATCAGCATAGCATCTGATCTTCTTCCAGTAGTGCATTAGGCAATATGACAAATATCTGTCACATTTTCGTTCCCTCTTCCTCTCCCCAGGGGAGAAAGGCTGAATGAATATAGATGCACAGGGATAAATTCAGACCTGCTGTAAGTAATTGCGATTCCATTGATGTCAGTAGAGTTGCACCCTACTACTTTTGATTTGAAACTGGAACAGAGAACCACATTGTTCTTTGTAAAATAAAAATAAACAGTATGTGAAGATGTTTCCAAACATTTAAATAATATTATCTAGGACAGATTCTGCCCCCAGTTAAAGCTATACAAATCCATTTGAGTTAATGACATTGCACAACTGTAAATGGAATCAGCCCTTACACATACACACAGCTCACAAATGTCTGCGATTATTAGATACACATTTCTAGATGTACACAAATCAACATGCAAAACTGCAAGTTTTGCCTTCTGTCTTTTAACAAATAGGTCAGTGGGCTGAAACGACTTTGGGCAAACCGTCCTTTGCAGCTTTTGTGTACTCTCTGTATTGTCAGTGGAAAATAGAAAATAATTTTTAATATAATTTCAGGTCAATTGCTTAGGATTTACTGTGGCCTTATGAACTACATGTGGGCCACTGAACACAGTTTGAGGATTACCAAGACAGGATATAACTTTGATTCAGTTCACATCTGGATGTATTAGAGCTTTTTTCAGAATGAATGATCGAAGAGTGTTTCTTTCTAATTTTTCCAAAGAAATGACAGATTGAAAATAAAGATAATCTTAATTTTAACAATAACTCTTTGAAATTAAGGTATGTATGGAAGTAAATCAGCATAAGTTACTGTAAAGTAAGTCTCTGGGATTTCACTGTTGTATGACTGGAGGCTTCCAGAAAATGATGGGTATGATGATGGCTAAGAGGAAGGAAAGTGATGTTGTTTTTCATCACCCTTGTGTGAGTTTTCAACTGAACTGACTAATGTACTGCATAGATGCATTTTATAAATAAAAAAGATTTTTCCTTCATGTGTAGTTTAGTCAGTCAAGCAGAACTTTATGATTTAGAAATATCCATCTTTTGTGAGTAGTCATTGATGAGAAGAGTCACATATATACTTGTTTTTATCTCTACTTTTTAAGAAAGTGCATAAATTCTGATTTTGTCTAATTCTCTAGGAAAAAAGAGCAGGCAGTTTCTTTACTCTGTTTCTCTTCTTCCTCTTAGACTCAAACACAGTTCCTTCATCAAACCATGTTCTGCCTTTTTATCATGACCAGTCAGAGCTGGCAGGCCTGAATACTCATTGCTGGCCTTGCAGCCAGCCAGAGCTGCCAGCACGTGAAGCATCCGTCTGCCATGGAACTTGCTGCCTTCAGCAGTCCCTCACTCCAGCAGAGGATGAAGCTTCTCAGCATTTCTGCACCTGCCAAAGACTCCTTGGTATGATCCTGGTTGTTGATGAGAGCTCTGTTTGTGTTTGGGCCAAAACGTACTTGAAAACTGCTATTAGCACTTTGCATTATGGAGTCAAGACCTTTTGACCAGAGCTTCTCAGCTTTTAATGCAAATGTGTGTTGTTGTTACATTCCATCTCTGTATTACGGCAATGCCCAACTGTATTATACTCTTTCTGTTGCCTCTCCAGGTTTCAGAGATTCAGGAGCATGGTCTGGAGAGGTGCTCCCACAGGTTCTGAATGATATGGATTTATTGTGGGTAGGTTTAGCCACAGCCTACAGATCTAATTCAATTTTCACTGCAGTAAGTGAAAATTTTGATAATTTTAAAGGCCTTTGGTTTATGAATGGCACTAATTAAACTAGATGCAACCGGAACACAAAAAAGTGGTGTATTCATAACACTTTTGACACAAAGAATTCATAATCCCCAAGCTCTATTCTTGATGATGACTTCTTATGGAGATTCAAAACATTTCTGTGGATGTCTTTTGAAAGAGAAGGACAATTTTTTTTTTCCAGAGGAATAGTACATGAAGTAGTTATAAAAGTTTTCATGTTGGAGAAGTACAAAACTAATGTTATCAATATGATTGCTGCCTTTTACATCTTGACTCTCGGTGACTTGCAAGTTACAAGCTCCTGAATCAAAGGTCTTGAGGTTATCTTTTCATGATTAATGATACCGTGTTTTCTAGAGACACAAATTTGTCACACTCTTCCTTCATTTGTAGGCTTAGCTGTCTGAAGGTACTTTTTTTGCCTAATATGTTTTTATTTACCTACCATGGAGAAATCCTTTGAATCCTATGTTGACCTATTATTGATCATAAGGGGTGGTCCTTTCTCCGGATTCTGGCTCTAGTCCTCTTAGCTGGGAGCAAGGCTTAATAAAACTGAAACAATAAATATCTTATATCTACATAACACTTGAATCCAAAAACAGTTTAAAAAGCAAGGATGAATTCATTTACCACTGAAATGCCAGCCACCTCTGGGGTGGAACACATGGTTCTTATTTTCACAGAGCTAAGCAGCTGTTTAACAGTACAAAACAACAGTACATTATAGTTTAAGTCATGAAATGAAGAATAATCCTGTATCCAATTGAAATGTAAGATTAAACTTAGATGGGGGGAAAATAATTACCCAAATTGGTAAAATGATCAGAACACAAAGACTAACCCTGCTATTCTGGCACAGTGGGCCACCAAAACACTAAGGACTGAGTGTGGTAAGGAACATAATTTTTCATTACATCTAAGAGCTGTTATCTTCAGTTAGATTGAGTTTTTTCAGCAAAGTGATTTCTTGTTAAAAAATGTCGGTCCATCAATATCCAGCCTTTCTGTGGAAAGTACATGCCGTTTAGACAGGAAAGGTTTTTGGAGTCTACTGTGGAATTTCTGATCAAAAAGAGATTTAGCCAGAACCACTAGTAACCTGAATGTTACGCACATCTCCCAGGATGTGGGAGAATGAAATTCAAGTCCCTGTTTAGATTACTTCACAGTGTAGACTTGGACCTGGGTTTCCCATGTCCCAGAGGAAGGTCCTAAATTACTGGACTTGCAGCTATTCCGATCATGTTTTCTTCTTATTTTCCCATGGAAAAAATACAAAAAAATTGAAAGGTCTTGGGTTTGGCTCAGTGTAGAATGTGAATTTTGCAATTTCAAAAACTTTCCTGGAACAGGAAAGTTATTTTCCACCAAGTTTACCTCCCGCTGCAATGTATTCCTTTGCAATAAGATGAAAAGTTACTGAATTTACTGCAGTATTATCTTAGAGGGAAGACAATTGCTCTGTAGGGTTCATATGGATTTCTATTATATTGTAATGTTTCTATACATTCATCTATGTAGCCTATACATCAGGCTAGGTCATCAGAAAATTCAGTCTGTAAGTCAGAAAGTTTCTAGCAATTGCAGCAATCATCTTTTAAAATATGCTTCCAATAAAAATAACATGAATACACACCTACCTGCTTTTAAGGTGGAGTTAATAATCCTCTGAAAGGACCCATTTACAGTAGCCACTAAGTGAACACTACAAGGCAGGTGGTCCTTTTTGTCCCCATTTCCTTCAAGGACTAATAACTTGACTTACCTGGCAGAGATACCTTCTCACTTTCTTCTCTGCTGGGCAGGTTAAGGAGACAGAAGACATTTTTGTAGTTAAGGAAGTGCTGTCACTTGCTCTTGCTTTTGGCAATCACTTCCAATAATTTTTATGTTCTGATAGGTGCCGCTCCTGATAGTGATAAAATATGATATTTTTTTCTATCAGGCAATGGAAAAATAGATTTAAGACTGTTTACCTGCTTCAAATACCTCCAGGTCAGATGACAACAAAATTCTATCACTAATGAGCAACATCAGATTTGATTCAGTGGTGATTCTTCCATTCTATTACCAATGCACTGAGCCTTCAGGTCTAATAAGGTTTATTGATTCCTGCAGATTTGTAATATTTATTAATCTCTCAAATTCATTAATTTTGTGTCATATTACTGAAAGAGGTGGTACACAACTTTAAAGAAGTATCTATTACGTTTCACTGAGATTTGGATAAGCTCAAAATATTTGTGCAACCCAATTGGCAAGGAAGTCTAGCATTGAAGAAACTTGAGTCTGAAGATTCAAGTCTCTTGTTCTCTTAAGGCCAACTTTTATGAAAGTCAATGGGAGGCTAGTTTCCAACAAAATTAATGACTGTATATTAATGGTTATTCAGAAAATTGAATTGTTTGGTCTTTGAGGAAGACACTAACCCTTTCTATTGTATTTGGACCACAGGAAGAGCACCAATGTTATGCAGCAAGGTAGGAATAATGGGGAAAAAAAGACAATCTCCAGTAACAAGAAAAAAAAATTATCACAATGATTAGTCAAAGAACAACAAAAAAGGAATAATAGCATACAGAGTTCCTCAACATAAATCTTATTTCTAGTCTGATGGGCTAGTTGCAGAGGCCTTTATAGTTAAATCAAATTAAATTGCAGTCATTGTGTATATACTCACACGTATATCTAAATGTAAGACACATAAAAAGTCTATACCAACATAAAATATATTAGATGTTCTTGTTAAGAATAAACAAACATTGCCTTGTTTGGCAGAATTTTCAAATGCATATTGCTTCCTTTATTTATTTTTTTATTACAATAAAAATGTGTTTCGTATTAAATCTATTGTTATAAAGAAATTAAGCCCTGAAATCTGCCAGCGTGGCTTTTTTCCATAAAGTGGAAAAAAAAGCCCTCCTGTTTTAGATACTTGAAAACATTAGAAATCTGAAAATGAAAAGACCAGCCTCTGCGTAGCAAATTACTCTATAAAAATAAAAAGAATTCTTCTGTGTGAACTTAAATGGTTTGAAAGCAGAACATAGCAGAAGAGAATAGCGTGCATGGTCATAAAGGAAAACAGAGGGTTTAAGTCAATCTTTACAGATGTATCGGAGTCATTCAGGAAGAAAAATAATAAAAAATAAATAAATCGGAGGCTATTTCACAGAGATTTGGGTCTGATTTCCCCTCTGCTGGGGCAAAGATTGTTTGCTTGAGCCTGTGCTTGTAAAGAAAATTCCAAGAAAATCCTTACAAAAAGTCTTTTCCTTGATCTGTTCCTTAGCTTTGAACAATGGGGACAAAATTTTGTGGCCTTACATCTGTATTAAGGGGTATGACTTGCAAGTCCTGAGCTTCCAAACTTTACCACTCGGAGCACTTACTTCCTCCTTTCATCTTCTTCTATGGTTTACGGTACACTTCCTGCTATCCCTTATTATTCCCCTGTATCCATCTACATTTTGTAATTATCATTAATCCTGTGTAGTAGGTTACATTTATAACTCAGTGATATCGAGTTGTACTTAGATTCTACTCTGCAAGGTACTTTACAAACACACCTGATACAAGACAATGTGTGCTCCAGAGAGTAAAACGTTGACAGAGATAGAAGATTGAGAGGAAAGTTACAATCCTCCAAGTTGTCCTGTCCAAAATTCCAGGGTCAACCAGTGGCAAAATCAGAAATAGCATCTTGTCTCTGAGGTCCCGAACGCTGCCCGCTCTGTTGCCTGATTTCTCCTTTGTTCCTCAGGAACTTTCTCAGAGGCTACTGTAGCTGCCTCTGAACACTCAGCAGGAGAAGAACATCCAGGTATAATGAGCCAGGTCACCTGCCAGAGAAGAAATGGTCTAAGTGTTCAGAGGAAAAAGAGGTATTGAGCAAACACCAAATGAACATGTATCTTGCTAGGTGTTTCAGAATTTTTCTTCTTTTGGAGAGATAATCAGTGACTTGGCTGACAGGGGACAGGCCTGACATCATTTATTCAGACTTTAGCAAAACATTCGACAAAATGCTTCTCAGTGAGCTGGTAAGGTCATCAGTGATGGCATCAGTATCAGATAGGTGAAAAGGCTTAATAATGAGCTGTGTGGCAACACACAGATACTGCAAATCTATGTGAAGGAGAGTTTTCTGGCAGGAAGCAAAAAATGAAGGACCTTTATGACTTGGTATTGGGACCAATTCTGTTCAAGATTTATGTATAGATTTAGTGCTTGTGTGCCTTTCCTGGTTGCGAGCTGAATCACTGTAGTGCACCGTTTAATCACGATGCAGCCATGCTCAAGTTTAAGTGAAACTGCCAACCTTCCAATGGATATTAGGAAAAAAAATTTGAAAAGAAAAAAACAGTAAGGGCACCAACCATATTTAAGGTAGAATTCTTGAAAACTTTAGATTACTGATCCCTGGTTTCCTCTTCATTCACCTTCCTGTGGCTTCACTTTTGCTCCAGACACTATTTTTGACACTGTTGTTGCTGATTGTGATAGTCCTGGGCTGTCACATGGCCCTTTGATGTGAGTTCTGGTGTTTTGAAATGGAGGTACCACTCAGTGGAGGAGTTACATATTTTTTTGTATTCCTGGCTGCTATAATGGTCTTTTGAAGCTATAATTATGAGAGACCTGTGATTGCTTTAGGTTGCACATCCCAAGCTCTGCCTTCAGTCTAGGATAGTTAGTAAGCCACCATTGCCAAGCTACTACCCATGCCTGTAGCAGACAGCATATTGTGAAGTGATATTGGCAGTCATTGTGTATTATTCTGCTTGCTTAGTAAGTTTGAAAGTCTCTCTACTTGCAACTGGTTATCATCTCATACTGAAAGCAGTCTTTGACATGAGTCTGAAATGATGCTTGTGTTCACAGCTCTTCATCTACTGCAAAATGTTTCACCTGTGTCCACACTGCAACTGTGCAAATGTGGACTTGGAGTTTCTAATGTCAGACTGGGCCATGCTATAAAAGGAACATCAGAGGTTCTTATGGTGCAGGAAATATAGAGATACAGACAAGGACCTGTCTTTCCACATAAGGTAAAAGTAGGGACTTTCAGAGTCTGTTGACTAGGCTGGTGGAGGGAGGAGAAAACATTGAGCTGAGCTTAGATGAATGGCTTTCAAGGAAGGAAGCACCAGTGGCAGGGAACAGAGCTTATGGGATGCAGATTTAACCAAACCAGATGAAGCCATCTCCAGCATATCCTTGCAGATCTGATTAAGGGGTAGCACAAAGATGGCATAAACCCAGATTTTCCTTTCCTTATGGGCAGATCTTGAGATTGTCCTAGAAGTGAGGAAAGCATTCCTGAATAGGATTAGCCCAGTTCTGGTCTTGAAGGGTTTTCTCCCAGCCAATTCATAGGATGCTCTTTTTTCATCTCACATAAGATGTCCACATGTATTATCCTTTGCAAGACAGAAGAGACAGAACTTAAATGAAATCCAGTCTCAAACACAATGGGGATGTTCTAGCGAGCATGGTGGCCCACCCAGATTTTGGAACTCTCTAGTTTGCAGTCTGAAGAACATGCATTGGTATGGAAAATGTAAATTTTGATTAAATAACTAAGGCCAAAGCCTTGCTGCTATGAAAGCTAGTCTAGGGGGCCTGGTAAACTCTTGGTATCTCTTTCGTGCAGCAATTACAGAGCCAGAGGTTCAGTCTGGCTTAATATCTCTCAAAACAGATGGCAAACATCAAAGAGAACAGATAATCTGCTAATTAGGTCAGTTGCTTTGGACACTGGAAATGGTTTCTATATAGCTTCCTGCCCTTCCAATGACTTGGTTTTCAACCTCTCGCAGGTCACCTAAGGTGTCCTAAGTCACCTTCAGATCATTTATATGTATGCTTTCACTATAGATGTCAAATGTCTTAAAGACACATTTCTCTTCCTGGCAGGATAATTCCTAATACGTACACTAATTTTGGCAATCTGATGTTGCCACACTGACAGTGTGCGATCTTTTGACCTCTTCCCCAGCCTTGGATATAACTCAAGACCATGCTGATTCAGTATGGAATTACTACACTGTATAAGATGTAGAAGTGATTACTTGCTTGCATGCATTGAACAGAATTCAAGAGGAAACTGGCTAGTTTGCTATAGGATCTTCGTGTGAAGCAACAGAACCAAAGAGTAATTCTGGATTAAAGAGAACATAGAAACAAGGTGTTGCTATGATGAAGGACACCACTTCCTTGTTTGAGGACCAAAGAACAGGAAGATACATAGCTAACTGAAACATAAGGCTGGGAACTATCGCTAAAGAATTTTAGGCTGTCATTTCTTCCCTGCTGGGACAGGATCCAGATAGCAGAGGTAGTACTGTCTTTTGTCTGAAGATTTCCAAATTTCTTTTAAAAACTCTTCCAAAACAGCAATTTCACAAATCATCTTAGAAGTGCCACAGATGAACAGAATTATTGCCTGTTAGGAACATGATACTTTCTTGCTAGGAAAATAACAAAGTGAGAGTACTAGCAATTCTAGTTGAATATTTCTGATGTATGCTGCCGCCTTCATCAAAACCAGAGAAAGTACTTTGTGGGAAAGAAAAGAAGAAGGAGAAGAAACAACAGAACAAAAAACTTAGATGTTAATGTGCAGTCTTCTGGTTTGTTTTCCAAGAGACTCAAGCATGATTAAGCTGAGCAGACATTCCTTGGACAGAAGGCAAACTTTTATAAGCAGGCAGAACACTGGCATTCTGGAAGAAGACAATACTTCAGAAAAAGAGGCTTTGAGTCTGAATATGACATAACAAATGACATTCAGCCCTCCATGGTGACTTTTTTAAAACTTTGACAGGTCAGCATATCTTGAGTTTTGAATAAACGTGTAGCCATATATGTGCACACACAAATACACACAAACAAGTATTTTGTTTTGCGGTACTGTTTGTTCTTTTTTCATTAAGTCCTCTATCTGTAGGCTTTGCTTTGTGTCACATTTACTAAGAATTCATTGCCCAAGATATTGACAATAGTTGAAAAATCTGTCTAGGTGCCTTGAATAAGTACAATTCATGTACATGCCTTTGTAAGAACGCAGGTATTTTGTAAATCCTGTTTTGAAAAGAGGCTGAACATGCCCATAAATTTACAAAATTACCTGTCTTTGCTCATACCACAGCTTCAATTCACTATTCACAGCTGGAATAAATGAATTCCACTGAAGTAGGTAGAACTGCTTCAGTCTATACTCAGATAAATGTTTTCATCTGTATAGACTCTATTGGCAGTAATTAACAAAACTAAAAATATTTGCATCCAGGTTAGAAATCTCATTTCCCCAGTCTTTCTGTAATCAACAGAGAGACAGTTTTATCTAATGGGTGTCGCAGACAACTTTAGTTATGTGTAGTGACTATCTAGGAAGTTTAGTGAAACTAATGTCCTTATTTAAGCACAGCAGCCATATGCCTGCAACTGGGATGTGTGAATTCTCCTCAGTGTTTGTTATTTCATTGAAACTTACATTTATTCTTCTTTTTTTCCCCTTTCTTTATTTCATACTGAAATATAAATTCTTAGTTGTTAGACATGTAATAGGACCTCATTATGTCCCATTTTCAGGGATGAGGTATCCATGAAAAGGATGTTTCTGGAGTATATAAGAGAGTGTCAAGTTATGTTAGGAAAGCTACTCCTCAGGAAGCACCAGAGGAGAATGATTTGAGAGAAGTCATCAAATAAAATTCTTACATAGGTTCCACAGTAACTGGTTACACATTTATCTTCTTTTTACCCTGCCAGACATTAGCAGGCTTAGAAGCTATCCACAGTATTTTTGAGAAGCCATCAAAAGCCATCAGACAAGTAACCATATTATCCAGATTAGCTTTCCATCAAGACAAAAACAGTAACTGAACCATAGAGTTGAGAGTAATTGAGCCAGGCTACCAAGGACACCTAGACAGCAAATTAAAACAACACAACTAAATGGTAGCATTGTAAAAAATCAACTTAGAATAAAACATATTTATTAGCTGTGTGCAATTAAATACTTGACTGGTTTAACCACTTCTAGTGAAACAAATTGTTGATTTAGAACGTTATGTAACGAGTCTGTGTTAGAAATAATTTGCCTAATTATGTTAGGCTTAAGAGTGATAAGAACATTCAACGGTATTGTTTTTTTCCTTCCTAACATTAAAAGTTTTCTGAGGAGTGTTTAATTGTAAATGAAAGGCAACAGCCAAAATATTATGTATGAGATCAGTTATCTTCGGCTTTTCCTAACAAACTGGTCTGATTTTTAGGTTTGTATTGGGCATGGGTAGGATTCATGTAAACCCCAAAGTTCTGAAAAACAGACCCCCAAAATATACTGAGTTATTGAGACAGCACAAGTTAAAAATTGTGGATAAGAACTATAAAGAAGTGCGGCAATACTTGGAGTGTTTTATGGATCCAGTAATTCAATGAAAGCCAGAGCTCTGACTCTTTTTTCTTTTTGCCTAAAAACTGCTTTAGGAGAAGCAGACACCTAGAAGTAAGTCTGACCAGTGGGTGCCAAAACCTCTGAGCTCACCCCCACTGTGCTGGCCCTTGAAACAGAAAGAGTGGGTTTCCCTGGACAGATACATCTGACTGAGAGCACAACAGTGTGACCTGAGCACAGAAACGATGTAGATACATTAGCACTGTGCTGTGTCTGCACTAAATTAACGGTGGCCAACAGTCATGTAGCTCTGCCAGCTGTGTTGAGACCCTTGCCAGGTGGAGGCTCTTGCTGTGGCCTGGATGGGTCTGTCTTCAACTGGAAATGATAACCTGAGAACCCATCTTGGAGTGAAGTCACTCTTCCAGCTCTTCCACCAAAAGAAGGATGCCAAAATGTTTCCTTTCTTTTCTTTATTTCTTTCTTCTCATGTAATGACTTGGTCATCATAGCATCAACCTGAGGTGTAGAAGATCAAGATTAAATTCTTTCTTTTGTCTGAACCTGCCACTTTCACATTCTATACAACTGCTAAAACCAGGAGGTGAGAGAGTGCATGTCAAATGGATGCTCTCCATCCCTCTTCTTGAAACTGTATTGACCAAATATTTATTGACCAAGAGTGTGAGCACCAATCTACACCGTATTGGTTAAGACGCATGAGTTTTATCTGAATATTAGCCACTGATCCAATGGCTTGGATTCAATTAGATCTGAATTTAGAATACTTGAATATAAGTTGAAACAAGAACTGAAATACAGATCTCTGCCTTGTCAGGTGAGTTTCCCCAAGCGCACACTAGTCTAATAGAGCCATAATCATATACTCCTCTGCTCTGGCCCAGTGAATATTTAATTATTCCATGCAAATTTAAAGCCTTTGAACAGAAGAGAGCTGAGAATGTCTTGCCACGGAGTATTTTATAACTTGGTGACCTATATATTCACTAAGAAGGTAGGAAATGCAGTTTGAAGTTTCCCTAGGCAAGTGAGGTCAATGAACTCACATCTTTCACATCTTGAGAAAGATCATTGCCACTAACCTGCTCTAACTTGAACACTAAACCCAGGACATGATTTCTTGTCAAGTCTAAAGAGTATGTGTTCTTTAAGAATATCTTGACTGCAGACATTGCAAGTGAAATATTATGCTGATCCCTGTTGGATTTTTGTGTATAGCTGCCCAGGACTTGCGCAATTCTACACCTGTGCAGGGTTTTCAAAATCTTAATAAGATCATAGAATCATAGAATGGTTGGGCTGGAAGGGACCTTAAAGATCATCTAGTTCCAACCCCCCTGCCATGGGCAGGGACACCTTCCACTAGACCAGGTTGCT
>JAVKLA010000027.1:38126571-38156236 GCA_034782735.1 Sagittarius serpentarius | reverse complement strand
TTAAGTGATCTCTCCCTGTCCTTATCTCGATCCACAAGTCTTTCGTTATATTCTCCCTCTCCTGTTTAATCAAGGAGAGGGAGTGAGAGAGCGGCTTTGGTGGGTACCTGGCGTCCAGCCAGGGTCAACCCGTCACACTCATCATCATCTCCCTGGCTTTCCTGATTGGCTTATTTTCTCATTTTCTTCCTACTGCCATAATGGCGTTTCTTATGGTGGGTTCACTCCTCAGCTTTTTCTGAAAGCCCCTTTTCCAGTCCTGGTCTTAAAAAAAAATAGCAACAATAGTAAAAAAGTCCTAGGTGGCCTCATTTGCTCTATTCAAGTGTGTTAAACTCAAAATACTTAGCTCTGCGGAGAATGTATTGAGGCTGATTCCTGCCCAGGTTAATGTCCCAGCTGGGGAACTCAGCTGAAAAGTGGATCTGACTACCAGCCTGCTCAGAGACTGCTTTGGGAGCACAAGCCTGCACAGCCCTTTAAGGTGCCATACAGCACAGCTTGGTTAAATAGCCTATTTCCATAGTCTGCTCTCTTGAATTCTAAGTACACCTCCATGGAGTCACACCTGAACTTGAGCAGCTCATTGAAAAAAACCTAACAAAAAAACCCAAACACAAAATAACCCAGAATCTTCCCCCACCTTAGGATCTGCAACTTGGCAAATGAGATGAAAAATATCAGCGCCCACTTCAGAAAACCATATTCCTAAAGTGTTGCAGGAAAGCCATTAGACAGCTGTGATTTGATAACCCTATTTTGTTTTCAGAAGTGACATAACAAAACTCCTTCTACTTACATAATAGCCAATTAAAGTACAAAGATAAATGAGAGGGTTTTAACTTTTTTAATGAAAAACTCCCTACAAATATAATTATTTTTTTCAGCTATGACAAAAAAAAGGCAAAACATTTTGTACTTTACATTTCACAGTCTTGCTGGAGTAATTAATTTTGAGAGTAAGAAGGTCCATTAGTGGAAAGGTATACACTGCTGTATTGCGCATCCTGTAACATAAACTTATTTGTTACAGTCAAGAAAGAGTGCTTGTTGGAGAGCTTTTCAGCTAGAATAATTATTTATTTCCTTCTGTCAGTAATTTGTTGGGTACTAGGGTGCAGATCTTTTTGAAAACACACACTTAATTTGTTCTATTCATAACAGTGATAACGACTGTTTTATCCCTGTCACAGCTCTAAAGTTGATGATATTAAGGTTGCATTGAACTCTTTTCCGGGATTCAGCTAGCTTCAGCCTCACCAACAGCTTTGTAGCAGGAATGCTGAGGTTTTGTCTAAACGCTTTACCTTGTATTGTATCCCACATCTCCCTCCCACTCCAGGCTTCCTTGGTTCCTGGCTGGAGGGAAGATGGGGGGTTGGAGGTCGCTGGTCTTGCCCTGAAGAATCCTAAAACTTTTGGCGGGGAGTCGTGCAACTGTTGTGGGCAGAGGAGCCCAGTGCCTTAGAGGAGCGATGTGGAGCCAGACAAGCTCCGGAGGAGCTGAGGAGGGACTGTGACCCCTGAGGCACAATCCCTCATGCAGATCTCCAGCACACAGGTTTGCGCACGTAGGCTGCACCATCCCTCCGGTGCATCCAGCCAGTTCTGCAGGCCGGTGCAAGGGTAAGTGGATTAATGGTCTGGCTCTTTTTCACTCCTCTGGGGTAACTTGGGAAGCCAAGAGAGCAAATCTGCTCTCATGACAGGACTTGCCCATCATCCACGTTGCATGAGGTAGCTGCCAGCCCACTTCTAGAGCTCCCTCAGCAGAGACACAACCTCCTGTTCACTCAGGCTTGAGGCAGTGGTCACGGGTAGGGCCAGTCATGCTACAGGTCATGATTTCGTGACTGTTCTTGGCTGATATCTGAGCCTCAGCTACAGCTGAACAGCATGCCGTAGGCTGACAGCCTGTATGTCATGGTGCTTAGCCTGCCTTAAACCGGCTCTCCACTGTGCAGTGTAGACATAGATGTTTTATTTTCCAGAGGGAACATTTGCTTCTCTGTCTTATCTATGGGAAGGATGTACTGGGAAGGATGTACTAGGAAGGTGAGACCTCCAAACTTTTCTTCCTTCTCCACAGACTTCTACTAGAACAAGATATACTGTGGACTGTTAATATTTTGTGACTTTCTCTTTTCTTTCCTACTCGGGTGGCTGATTTAACATCTTGCCTAACAAAATGCTAGGCATGAAAAATAAATCTTCACAATGTCTTTGCTGCATCTAATAAACATCCAAATGATTGAAGTTTTAAATAACCTAAGAAAACTAAATTCATATCTTTAATTTGTGCTTCCAAGGGAAAAGAGTGCCTTTGGGTCCTTGGCAGATAGAACATTAGTCTCATTTTTCTTTTTTTTTTTTTTTAAAAGTATGAAGATGATTTAATCTTTTTTTCAGGTTTATAAAAGTAAGCTCGTACAAGTAGAGGTAGGAAGTTCACAGGGAAGTCAATCCAGGCTGTGTTCTATGGCCCTGAAACCTGCAGGCCTGGTAAACAGCAGATGACCATGTAGTTAACTATGCAAATGTACAAGTTAAATATTAAAAGATATTTAAATTGGAACATAAATATAGCTATGCATAATTCAACAGGAGGATACCTTTGCAGTCAGAGCAGACAGGAGGTCAATGACCCTTGATGATAGTTCTTTCAAGTATTAATATTAAGTCTATATAATGAAGTCAGTCCTTGCACAAGGTTTATTCTCACCCTGGATTGGGAAATAGGAGCATCATCCATTTTGAACACATGTGCAGAGCATGTGGTTTGAATCTCCCCTATGCGTAATTTGATGATTAACCTTCTCAGCTTTCCACATTCATATTCAGAGTTTGCTAATGTTGTGCCTTCCATTAGAAAGGCTATGATGAAAATATTTCGTGCCTTGCTCCAGCAATGCCAACTAATTCTAACCCAGGTAGAACTATCTTTTATCTTAAATATTTCTAACACACTTTACTTACAATAGTATCAAGGAGCTTCATCAGTTTTTCAATTTGCTTTTCCAGCCCATAAGCATATCTTTTAGTGCTGCTTTTGCTTTGTTATAAATAATCTGCCCTGAAGTTAGACATATTGACACTATCTGGTCTGCAGTGCACAGACAAGGTCTGTATTTTTAAGGCTTAGCAGTCAAACAGCTGAGAAGCAGTTAAAACATATTCCATTTTACAGTAATTCATTTCAGCCCTTGACAGATTGATTTCCATGGGGTTATTTGCTTCTTTCTGCACCCTACTTCATAACAATACTTACTAGAATGATTTATTAACTCAGTGCCAAATTCTTTGATACCTTAATAGTTAGATTAACTTCAGGACAAGGCTAAGTTATTTTTTTCCCAGGTGCTTGGGGTGATGCTTTTCAGTAATGAATGACTAGGGTCATGAACTAGTAGCACTTCGGTGCTTGTGTGTGCCAAAAATGTGCTTTCTCTAGGAGCATTCAAAGCGGACATAAACAAGCTGGGTAATAGCTCCTATTCAAAATAATCTCATTTTTCTATGTGTACCAATGAGCACTCAAACAGGGCATCTAATTTGCAGATCTCCCCCAAACCACTGGTTTTTGGCTTCCTCGCTTATTAGAACAATATGAAGTTGCCACAGAGCCAAAGTGTCCATGAAATCAGAATAGGTTAAATAGAGCTGTGTGAATAATCGCCTTTGCAGTTCACTATTGAACTAGAAAAAAAAAAGGTTGTCTTACATAGACCTGAAATGCACTTTTTTATTCTTTTACTGAAATGAAAAATTATTTGGTTTTGTTCAAGCAAAACTTGTCATTTTCAATCTCTTGTTTTGTTCTCCTTAGTTAAAAAAGAAAGAAGATTAATTTCTTAATCTAATGTCAAAAATGAAAAATAAAAGAGTTGATTTTGGACATAGCAAAACAAAACATATATATTTTTGAAAAGCAGGTTTTTTTAAATAAAAAATTGTGGTAAATTCAGGAGACTCACAAATTGTTGACGTTAACTTGAGTGAGTTTCTGGCAAATAAAATATGCAAGCAGGAAAAAGAAGTACGCAGTGGTCAGGTTAGATGTCTATGCTCTACAAAGGTAGAAGAAAATTAGTTACATTATCAGAACGTAACATTTATGCTCCTGTCTCAGGCTAACAAGTTTTCTCTTACAGTCTCCCAGAAGTGCCCGTTTAATGATGTTGACATAACACTTCCATTTCCAGATAACCGAGTGCAAACTCAAGTAGCATACCACTGCCTCGCCCAAGGTTTTAACATATGCATGCTGGACACCTCCGAAGAGAACTGTTTAGTAGCTGCTGCTGCACTATAATTTTGAACTGCCCACATGACCTTGGTGCCTTTCCTATATGCTCTAAGTGCCATTTTTTGCCATCAGCAATGCACAGTGTATGTAATAAGATAAACTGAAGAGTGTTGATGAATAAAAATCTCAGCCCAATAAAATGTAGCAGAGTGGTAGATGCTGATCCTGGGCTACACTCAAGCCAACAGTGCTATTGAGAAAACAAGAGTTAGGAGGTGAGTGAGGTGACCACAAAGTGTATGAAGCTAAGGAAAAAGCGCGTGTAGAGTGGAAGTACTCGGTTAAAATCATGGGACCATGGAGGATGGAAGGGACTCTCTAGTTCAACCTCATGATCAAACAAGTCTTCAGGAAATGGTCCACGCACTTTAGGAATGTCTCCAGGGATGGAAATTCAGTGAAAGGAGCAAAGAAAGAGGAAATGTAATATGTTTACCATATATAAAAAATTATAATCTCTTTGATAACTTTCAAAACTCTATGCTAAGAATATTCATCCTGTATCTTTGTTCACTTCAGTTGCTCTCTGCCCACTCATATCTTTCACTGAGACTTTGCAAACATTTATGTTTCCCAAACTGTTGTCATTTTTTAAATGTTAGTCAGGCAGAGAATTATCTCCTTCTTAATTATCTCCTCCCTTAATGATGCCAATCCAAAATAGCATCTCAGAACAGGACTGCTGTCTGTGTGCAAAACCAGAATTTTATCATGAAAGGATTTCAGTTCTCAATTTTCATTTTTTTTCCCAATATCAATGAAATTTTTTATGCTGCAGAAGGCTGATGTTCCTTTAAGTATTGGAGGGTCTTATCATCAAAATTGCTATACCTAAAAAGGTGTATTGTAGACAAAGGAAGGTTAACCTGCAAATAGGCTATGAGACCCTACATTAGCTTTCAAAGGTTCAATCACAGTTGTGGCCATTTAACATTTACAAAAATAAAGTATATGAAAATCAAAGCATCTGGGTTTCCAGTGCAGAGACATACTATAAACACAAATTTTCAGGAAGGAAAACAATGTCCAAGTAGATATGTTGTGGTAGATACTTGGAAATGTATAACATACCTTGTGAACAGATGACTGAATGGAATACTGTATATATTTTATCACCATTCCTCTGAAAATGACTGACATAATACACTAGTTCCCAGTATTGACTACATTTTTAGGTGAGAGTACCAAAGAAGTATCTAGCTTGAGAGTGTCCTCTGGAGGTTATCTGGCCCAAACTCAGCACAGGCCCAACTTTCACCAGGTTGATGCTTTTTTTACTAATCTCTTCATCTCTGAAGACAATTATAAAACTAACACGAGACAAACTGATGCAGTGCTTGCAAAGCAAGGTGAACCAACAGCCTTCTGCTCGCTGCTGTGAGATCAGTTTACCAGGTTTTGTTATGGTGGCATTTGATATGACTGTGTGTTTGCCGGATGCGGATGGAAAACGAGCTGTGCCGGTTACTTTCCCTGTCACTTGTACATGCACCCACACTCACATACAATCAGTAATTCACAACTACTTTTTTCCTGAAAGACAGCTCAGCACTTGAGTCTCCTCTAACACCTTGTGCCATGATCTGTCTTCCTTTTAGGAGGTCTGAGGTATGGTATAAATTTGCTTTCTTATGCAAATGATTTGGAGGAATGATGCCTTATAATCTCCTCTGATCTTCCCTGCTCAGCCAGGTTTTCTCAAAGCCTAAACTGCTGCCAGGATGGATTGTCTTTTTGCCTTTTTAGCTACCATTTTACTATTAAAGGAAGAGAGGTTCGATTATCTGTAGGAGTGGTCATTTGCAAAACCTTGGTTCCAGAGTGCATTTCTTCCCCTGGTAAATATTTGGTTCCTATGCACTAATTCCAAATGGCAACAGATACTCTAAAAGGTATTTACTCGTTACCTACCTACTCCTTCTCCTGAGTTAAATCACCTTCTCATTCAACATAAACTAAGAGCCAAAGCTTGGATTTATTTGGGGTGGGATGAGAGAGTGTTGCCAATGTATTCTTGTCTTCGGATGACCTGATTATTTTCTTTTCAAACACGACACGGAAAATCAATCCCTGCCCTTGTTTTACAGACAGGTATATCCTAAAGACTAACACAAAATTAATAGACTTCCCAGTAGGTATACTGCATGGTCAGGGTATTGGTATTATAATTATCTGATTTCTTTTCAGTAGGGAAGCAATCATATTGACTAGATGAATAAATAGACCCCTAAACAACTTTTTTTTTCTCAGACATTCGACTGGTTTCATACTCTGTACTGTTCTGATCATATTTGCACTTAGCACGAACACTCCAGTTTCTTGAAAATTCCTGACTGAATGTGGAAGGAACATAACATAGTCTAAAGACAGATATTTCAGAAATAGGTTTTCTGTTTTGAGGTATCTACTAACACTTTGCCTTGTTCTTCAGAGATAAGATGACGCCCTGATTCTGCTCTTTTTAGGTGAGCTCCTGCTTTGTTTCTAGTCTGGCATTTAAAGCCAGAGATACTCATAACTGATAGCCACTTCTAAAAAAAAAACCTGTCTGGAGTAGCTGTCACTGGAGACCATGGTACTTGTTCAGGAGTAAGCTTACATGCAAGCAAACAAACTGCCCTCGTTTTGTAGGTTAGAGGCAAATGCAGTAATTGACTCTATTGTGTTGCATCTTATTAAACCCAGTTGACTTCCATGCACAGAACAGCTACAGAATCAGATGCTGTGTGCATTTAATTAATTAAATGTGATTATTTTGATTCATAGAAAAAAAATGCCCATCCATTGTTCTGGGTGCTTTCACGTTAAACAATAAAACATTCTAGGGCTTTTTTGCTCACCCTTTTTAACGGAGCTGTTATCCATTAATGGGCATCGCAGACTGACTCACTCATGAGGGAGCATTTCGTTAACGTAAAGTACAATCCTGTTCGAAAGGTCTGTTTTGTGGTTTTTATTTAATTATAAAAAAACTATACTATAGTTCCAGGAGGAACTAAAGAAGTAAAAAGAGGGTGTGGATATGGGTGTTGGTATGCTTTTAAAGCAGTTTCAAGCAGCCTGGGTAACTTTGATTTTTCCTTTCAGCATTTTAATTTACATTAGTTGCTTATAAAAGCATTTGATTCAGCGAACCACTGCTCTATTCTTATGCTCATCAGTCAAGTTTGTCTTGCTGTGCTACATTTGTGCCGTGACTCAGGCCAAACTGTCCTTTTCAACATAGAGAGAAGGAAAAGAAATATCACACTGCCATAAAAAGCTGAGCTAGCTTGTGCTTCTTTGGTATTTTGTTTTCTGCGGTGGGTTTGACCATGGACTGAGACAGTTTGTACATGATTTTGCTCTGCCTTCTCACCTAACTGAGGCACTCCACTTCAGCTGGTGGTCTCATATAAAACAAAAATCTTTTTGAAAGCTTGCATGTAGACTCAACATCGGCTTCTGCATCCTGGGCTCCTCTTATCCCCTCACTGAGCAGCTGTAGGAGATGCCAGAAGGCACAGGGCACCTGGGAGAGGGGGAAGGCTGCCCCATCCCAACAAGCACAGTCCTCGGTAGGCAAAAACTAGGTTATGATTACTGTGACAAAGATCCATTCAGGCCTTTCAATCATAGCCCTGACATAATTCAAATAGCCTAACAGCAATGACTGGCTTCATACTGGTGGCCTGGAAGTGAGGAAGAGAATTGGGCAAAACTGTACAGTCATCAGGCAAACAGATAGATAGCCTGTTACTAATCCCAGTAGCTAGCAAGAGTTTATAAATACCATTTTATGTCCCTGGAATGTAATAATTTATGTGCTGAGGAGGAAAAAACCCTCTGTTCTTTTGTGTTTAGCTCTGAGCTGTTCTGAATGCCATAGGGAGAAAAGGGAGCCCAATGCTTAATCATACTTGTATTAAATTGGTCGTACAGCTCAAGACTCTGTGTGTTGCAGCATTTTGCCTCAGAGTCATTAAGTGGGTATTTTATTAAAAACTGCCCTATGTGACACAAAGGTCTTATCGTTAGGTGTATACATATTACATTGAATAGTGAGAAAGGACTTAGCTTACTCATCAAGTTTTTCAAATTAGGAATGTCCATCTCTCTTAAAAGGGCATAAATGTTATATTTTAAATGATCCTTTGTAAAGTTTCTAAGGGATTTCTTCGACATGACAGTATGGTTTCTTATGTTTTATTTCAAGAAAATGTAGGCACCATTTTAACATCCTCCTGTTAGAAATGGTTGTTATCTATGGCCTTACACTGGCCAGAGGTTTTGCCTGGATTAGGAGCATCATCCTCCCAAGTGCTGCTGCAGCCCCACCTGAAACAGATTGAGGTTTTATTTCATGATACAGCAGTGAGACTGGTATATAGGAGGGACATGAAGAATGAGATAAGTGTTGTTCAGTCTTAAAACACAAGATTACCATGGCTGATCGCCAGTATCTCATAGGCTATGAGACTGGGGTGGACTCTAAGGAGGATTTAGAGGTTAAAACAGTTACCTGGTGCGTTTCATTTGTGTAAATGTTTAGTGAAAAATCACTTATACCTGAAGAATATCTTTAATCAAGCTCACCAGTGGACCTTTACTGCATCCCACAGAGAAACAGAACTATGGGCTGGTGACGTTGTAACAACCTCTGTTTCAGACTCAAAATGTGTATTACTGCTCCTCCAGAAAAAAAAAAGGAACTTTCATGGAAACTCTTTCCTCTTCAGCCGTTTAGCAGGTTGCTGTACCAATCTGCAGGGGAAAGAAGGAGGTAAAAAGACACAGTGTGATTTATTACCCTTCAAACAATAATTGGAGTTCTAGAAACTGCCGCTTAAGATCATGCAAGGTAAAGTGCCTTTGCAGAGCACAGGTGGAAGATTGTTAACCATGTTTTCCTCCAAAAGAAAAGCTGGTTTAGAAAGTGTCTTTGCAGAATCATACTGTTCATCATTTCATGTTTATCTGGTTTGGAAAAAACTTTTTTCTGGCAGAGGAAATTTTAAGTATTCAGAGCCATGAATCTTCTCCATTGAGGAGCTGCATAGATGTACTTTCACTCAGAAAAAGGCACCAAGTAATAGAGACATCGAGTTAGAGGAAAACTTTGCCTAGCACTGACTACAAACTTATACATCCTCTGCCAGGCTGTTTGCAGCAAGTAAGGCAATTTTAGGAACTAAAAGTAAAGTGCAATACGTCAGTTCTACCTCAATCCATCGAGTGCTTGGCAAATTAGTTTTCACTGCAGTCCAGGAGCTGCCTCATCTCAAAGTTAACTGGGCACTTGTCCGAGTTATTAATGTTTCTAGATAGAGGGACAGGACACAGTTATTTTGTTTGTGCAGAACAGACCTTAATGCTTTCCTTTATTTTTTGCCTCGTCCAGACTTCCTTTAGTGGGAGGCTTCCAGTATTTTTTTGATTCTGACTGGGTTGTAAATACCACAAAAATAGTCTCTACTGTGGTATCCCCAATTTACAGGGAGGCTAGGAAATGAAGAGCCATTGCAAAATACTTCATTAGAGAAATTAACCAAGTTTTTGAAAACATATTTCCTTTGCAAGTTAATCCTGGCTTTTTATTAAGGGTTTCCTGGGTCTCAGAAAACTCACCTACCTACATATGCGAGGTGTTTTTATACAAAATAAAAAGTCATCTTACTGTCCTTTTTCAACACAGTTGTATACAAAATTCTCCTATTTTTCTGCAGTTCTGGATGCATTAAAGATTCTTTAATGGCCACACAGCAGTTGTAAATAATGGACATAAATTCTCTGTATTCAAAAAATATCTTTGTGTCCAAAAGCCTATTTGTTTTTCCCCAGTTAAATCAATTGGTCTCACTACCTACTTTTCTTTGCAAACTTTGCTTGAGAAGATATTTGTAACAATTTGCGACAATTTGCAGTTCTGCACGTGAGATCTGCTTAAACACTTTAAAGACTGTCAACTTCATTTTTTTGGACTTGAAAAACTTAAAGGAAATACTTATTCTAGTCACGGTCAGCTGGCATTGTAACAGTTTCAATTTCATGATAGATCCTCAATACAGCAATATGTTTTCAGCTTTTTTCTCTTTTCCTGCTGAAGTCTCAAAAAGTACTTTTTAACAAACTAGAAAATGTTTCAAGAGTTGATTTCAGTGGGGTTACTTAGGGAAAACTGAATGTGAGCATAGGTGTTTCTAAACTGGAGCTTTAGCTTTTACTTATAACTACAATTTCTTCAAAATATTTAGGCAGAGATGGGCTTTTCAAGTTTGCTGTATACCTTTAGCTGATAGCTTAAGGTATGTGCAAATGATGATATTAGTCTATGGATAAGATATGTACAAATGTGGAAATTAGCAGGTTATGTTGAAAACTTCTCTCAAATCCAAGCAGCTCCCACGCTGATGAAGCTAAGACTGAATTAACATCCTAACTTTGGGACTCGGATGCAAAGACTTTAATCCAAACTTCTGGCCCACTGTTGTTACTTATTTCACCCTTAACTGTTTACTTTACTGGTAATGGCAGATTTAGAAAATATGCTAAATTTTGCTTTGCTCTTAGGGAGGTGTATGCCTTCTCACTCTAATAGACACAAACTCAGAAATGACAATGTACCAACATGACTCTTCATGTCATGTAAGGAAATACTCATTTCTCTTAATATTTTTCAAAATTATTTGCACCCCACTTCCACAATATAGCAGGGAAACAGAATGGGGACTTTTGCAGAACAACTGGTCATTACTCTTCCTAGACTATTACAGCCAATGTAGGAGTTAATAATGTTTACAGGTTGGATTTTTATTAGGATGTGCTTCTTTAAGTGACAAGAAATCACTAGGAAGTGTTGGGAGGGATCCTAAGCAGAACGCTGTAATGAAATAGGCACAGCAGCTTTGGAGTGAAAATTGCATTGGTTTTATTTTATAAAACTGCTGTTTCTATGTTGGAAGAAATAGACTCTCACAGTGATTTTTTTCTTGTTGTGGCTTGACAATCTTGATTTACACTGTCTTGGTTATATAAAATACTTGTTTAAAAAAAAAAGAAAAAAAAAAGACATACACCATCAGTCTTGATGTTCTTGGACATTCTTACCCATGTGTGGATAAAGAACGGTAGTCAAGTGAAAGTAGTGGTGTCTGGTAGCTAGGCACCCTCACCCAAATAATCTGCCTGTGGATCGGATTCAACAGAGAAAACTTTAATATCTTGCTCTGAAGCCACATTTTCGCTCCAAGGCTTTGTTGTCACTAGCCAAGCAGAGTAATTTAAACTGACTTTTTACTCAGCAGCCAGCTTTAAATTGTAGCTTTACAATGCTACTGTTTGATGATATCACAGGACAGAGAGATAACCTCTCTAGGAGATCTTTTCTTTGCAGGTTAGAAACATCATTTCAGAGACACAGAGTTTGCGAAAGAGGGTCCAGGGCCAAAAAATCATAGTGAGTTAGGGTCAGGCATCCTGTATCATAAATTCCAGGAAGTGGATAGGAAGTCTAAAGGCATGATTGCAATGTACAGTAGCAATTACAGGAGCATACCAGGGCTGTGCTTACCACTGATTCTGCTTTCTGTTGAAGGAGGCAATAGAGCAGGTACCATGGGAGAGGAGGGGGTGCCCCCACTCTGCTCATTCAAGCCTGGTATCTGCGTGAAAGAAACCGCATGCCAAGGGATGTACCTGTGTCAGATTTGTGAAACCTTTGTGGTTTTTCATGGAATGGTCATTGATTTTTTAATGGATTTTAACAGCAGTTCCTAAATTTTCATCAGTGAATATCTTAAGTCCAAAATCATAAAAATTCATAAACATTTCAGCTGAATAGGCAGAGAAATATTTAGTTGCTGATGCTGAGGGAACTTAGTCCATGAGAGCTGGCAGATAACTCAGTGGGAGTAAAGCTGGTGAGATAGGTATACTGTGGCTGCTTTATTGCAGCTTGTAGTCAGTCTGCATTTTGCTCAGCATGATAAAATACTCTGAGGTTAAATCTTTTTTTTTTTTTTGAATAAAAACATATTTATGGATCACTTGGTGTACTGGTGCTATTGTCTACTGGGCATTTTTCATTGCTCCTCAGTGAAGAAAGATTTAATATTTTTCCTCCACAGTGTATTTTTCAGCCTCCTTCAGTTCAAGTCTGCCCAGCCAATGGCTGGGGAATGACTTCAGGCAAAGTTATCCCACAGCCCTGCGATGGCAGCTGGGCTGGCTGCAGCCTGAGGTACGGTAGGTTAACAGCGATGAGACAGCCCTTCATCCCTCCCTCCATGTGGCTTTCCCTCTTGCATGTAGTTGTCTCTGTATATATTGGCAATCTCCTGGAATAGTGACTCTCCTGACTGGTATGTAAAACCTTAAAGAAAGTCATTGTTTTTGCTGTAGTTCTGAAACCCAGCCGGGGGTGCTGGAAATTAAACTTGCAGTTTCTGAAAGTTTAGCAAGATCTAGGAGCCTAGCAACTGACTTTTCAAATAGATTTACCAGATTTGTATGCTATTTAATAGCTCGTGTCTTGAAAGCCATTAAGTTTACATTATACTTTATCACATTACAAACAGTCATGGTTCAAAGTTACTGTTTTGCAAGAAGTCACAAACTTGGATTTGGATACAATTTGTTGTTTTCTTCTGTTACTTTTCATTAAAAATAATTTTTGGTATACTGCTGCTGTGATAGAAGTGTAACTCAAAATTGTCTTCTTCTGAAAGAGTTATCTAAACAGCTGAGCAATGCTTTATTTGTAATAAGGTTTTTTTGCATTAGTTTGTTCAGTGTACCCCATCTCATTTTCTGCAGCCCTTGGAAACTTACTGAAGCAGCAATATAAGATTAGACCCTTAAACAATGTCACCAAGAACATTGTATTTCTAGCGGTGCAGTCCAATGTGCAAAAGCGTGAGTAAGAAAATGATTCATGCCATCTATTAAAGGCTAATTTAAATACCGGATTACTGTTTTACCATTCAGATGCTATAAATTATTGCATCTACTGTAGTTTGAGACTAAGTCGAGCCAGCTTTTCCAACCTGCCAACAAACTCCAACCCCAAAGGGTTTTTAAAAAATTGTAATTGTCACAATAGACAGAGCTTTTTTTATTTTACCTATATGGATAATAATCTTTCATACATTTTAATGCAATCCTAATGAAATCTAAAAAATAAATTTCATAGTTCATCTGCTGGTTTACTGCAGAGACTGCAGAGCAGTATATTAAAAATGTATTTCTCTTTCACTGTTACTCTTTTTATATTATCAATCAAGTAAATCAAACTTGGAATTCTAACTTATTAGCATAAAATCTCACCCAGACACAATCTGCTTGATGAACAGACTTCTAACTTTTTCGTTATAGAGACATAAATTATACTGATATTACCAGGGAAAAATAATTCTAATACTTTACTCAGTGTCTTTGACGAAATGCTGTATCAGGTTATGGCTGTTTGAGAAATACAATGTTTTGTTTGAAAAGCACAGATCTAAACTGAGTAGCTTATTGGTTGTAATCCTGTTACTCATGTTTCCTGCTTAAATATTCGCCAATATAAAACAATTTAACACTCCCTTGTGTACGCACGCACACACACACACGCACGCGCGTGCGCGCACACACACATGGGTACACATATCTTTCATGCCACAGAAGTCTGCCAGCTATATATTTTCATATGAAAGTCTCTGGACTATTTAGTTTAGCTGCACAGAATACTCCACTTGATATAATTTAGAAAATCATTCTTTGGGCCCAGTCCTGGATTTCTTGAACACGCATGGATTTCTGCAACTAACATGAACTAAAATGAGGTCAGCTTCTTGTCCATTTGTACCCTGGTATCTTTACATCTCTTATGTATGTAGGGAACCTGTTAGATACTGTGAGGTGAGCTTCATTCGAGCTGTGATTACAGAGGCATTAAGTACCTGCCGAGAGTGGGCCCTAGCAAATCTCTGTTGATTACCTGCCAGGCATGTCACTGAGCATCTTTACACAGTGGGACTGCTGGACTGGTCTTTTTGTGGAACTTTTACCTTTTCATCTATACATCTCATCAATCTGTACAATAAGTAGATATCTCTGCCTGACTGTCATACAGAAACTGTTCTACTTACCGACAATTTTATTTTCTTCTTGCTTGCTTTCTTCCCCCCCTGCCCCCACCATGGTTGTCTTGGAATTAATATATAAATAATAACCAAAAGATGAATTGTACTTGTAGAGATATCTTTCTTTTCTCCATAGTAAGCCATTCCTCTGTCCACGCTTGGAATTATTTAGTCTACCAGAAAAGTGTTTTTTAAACCATTCTCGCACACGGTGAACATTTTACTTTTGGAAGACTTCAGCACCCAGAATGAAATACCTTACTGGCGCAAGCGGTGGCTCTGAGCCTGCTCGCCTGCACCAAGGTGTCTCACTCTGAGCTGACCAAGTTCACAAGCCCGGCCTCAGCAGAAGGTGCTGAGCACTTCCGCACCTGACCCTTGATGTGCCCAAACCCGTGACCATCTTCCTCTATATTCAAGGCATTACTTACGGTGTGGTGTAGGGGAACGCCACCGCCAACTTTCACACAGACAGTGTGAGTCTCAGGCTATTTGATCCCTTATCTTTTAGGAAGATCCCTTCGCCTTTCTTGTGAAAAGGTGCTGTGCCCTGAGAAGGATCACAGGCTCAGACATTACACGCTAACTTTATTTGAAGTACATGAGAGATACCAGCGTAGTCTTCCCTCGTTCTTCGTGCCGAGGTGCGGCACCCTCTGTGAGCCGGCAGAGCACCCTGTAGTGCAAATTAAAGTGAGAAACGTGCTGCCTGCTGTCAATACCTCCAGAGGAAGTTTCTGTTCCTCCCTGCCGTACAGGGCCTGACTTGCAGCCTATCTCAGATGGCTGTCAGATTGTCAGTGACCGTGATAAGGCTTTCACTTATCCCAGCTGGGGAGGCTTAGAAGCAAATAGGAATTGCAGTGGGAACCAGCTGCTCGTATGCCTGTGATGAGCAGGCTCCCAGGAAGATTTTTACTCAATTTCTGTGCCTTGCGTTATTTAACTTACCACCTCGTGTTCCTGTCATGCAGTAAATCCAGAAAATTACTATTTGCGGAGATTTTCACTGTGTCAGTTTTTTGTGCAGACACATAAGATAGTCTCCCAAGTCTCTTGAGCATTTAAGATTACGTGAAGGAATCTTAGTGTGACATTTTAGCTGGTTTCTATTCTGTGGCATGGTGCTCCAGCAGTGCCTAGAGCTTTCAATTCAGTTTTTGTTACTGCAGTCTGTGAGGATCTACCGTATATTATCCCGATCTCTGCACAGACACGTCCTGCAGGTTGATAATAATCAGGTACACATACAGAACAATGATCATGATAAAAATCAGTGTAACAAAAACAATTTGCTTGATGAGCACAAATGTTATTAATTGTTTACCAAGGCAGCTTTACATTGCGATTTAAGACAGAGACAGGTTTTTATTCAGTGACTTAAAAAATACAGCTCAGACAGAAAAAGGAAATGCCAAACTGTGATTCAAATATAACTGTCGTCTAATTATACCAAATAGCATATTTGGCAATATTACCATATTTCTATTGCATATAGAACATTGTAGCCACTCACACAATGTGAGGGGGAAAAAAAAAAGATTTTCAAATCAGAATGTAAGTTATTTGTTAAGCAGTTCCATATTCTTCAAACAAGATTAAAATTCATTAATACAAGTATACAGTAGGGTTTCAGTGAAACTCTTGAATTTTGATCCAGGCTTTAACATTGGCTGTGTAGTGTCACTGAGCCAGGCAGTGACACTTTTATTCAGAATGGATGGTATCTTTTTCAACATTTACAGCTACTACTTCTGCGGTTGTACAAATGTGGTACTACTGACAACACATAGTTCTCCTTAGTGCAAATGGGGTTATGAAAAATATTTCCCCCTCTACAAAACAGGCAAAGCAACTGCTTCTTAATTCAGAAGATGTTCTGAAGATCAGTTATTTTACTATTTCCCTCCCATAAGGCTATCTTTATCCATTAGCATGTGGAATTATATGTATTACAGTTGCTGCTTTGTTTTGTTGTTTTTTTTTAATAGCATTTTGAAAAGTAAGTAATAGTTCTGAATAAAGGGGAAGAGAAAGAAGTTACTGCCTCTGTTGTAAATTGGCAGTATTGCTTAGGATTATTTTTCAACACAAGTTTTTTGATGACACATTTTCAAAGCCTCTCAATTCTGATATCTTGTTTTATTTATTACCAATAAAAACATTTCTGACTGGCAGATAAGTGAAGCCTTCTACACGTTCAGATTACATCCTCATCCTCCAGGGAATTTCTACTGTCTTGGAAGCCAGCTGCATGATCTGGTTCTAGGAGGGATCGATCATCAGAGGCTTAGAAAGTGTTATCTATCCTCTTGAAGCGAAGGGCTGGTAATTCAACCTTTCACCCTCCTGTGAGTCATCGGGCAAATAGTCCAGCAGACGGATCTGAGGTTCCTTCAGACTTGTGAGTTCCTGACGATTCTCAATATGCTCATTAACCTTGTGCTTTTGAAGAGAAACCCAGTCTGATGCCTGAAGGCTTTCTATATTGACATTTCTGTTGCCAGTAGAGTTGAAGGAAAATACCATTTGTTTTTCATGGGAAAGTTGGGAAAGGACGAAAAAAAAAGGTTTGTTTTTAATTTATTATTTATGCTGACATTTCCCATAAACGAAAACAGGAAAATAGTCAGTTTTCAAATATTAATTATATTTTTCAAAACGGGCTTTTCAGTATTAAAAACAAGTATTTTCCAGGATTCAATTTTCAACAAAGAAAATCCAATTTCTTTGAAAAATTCTTGGAGGGGGGCGATAAGTATTTTCATTTGCAATGAAGGGGCATTCTGTGTGGGACTATGAGATCAAACAATTACTTAAATATCATTATTTTAACAAATGTTTGAGCTTTGGTGAGCTTTTCTTTCTTATCCAGCCATGTCAAGTTTATTTTTCAGTAACAGAGCACCGGTGGGCAGCAGAAAGTTGATGCTGAATTTACCCCTTTTCTGCACACAACTGCCACAGAGAGTCCCTAGCAGAATGTGGATGCTGCAGGGAAGTTGTGCTCTAAGTTTCCTTCCCTAGTTCATGAGAGGACCTTAAGACAAAGTCCAGCTGCCTGGATCAGGTATTTGGCATCTCAATGTTTATCGCAAATAGGCATAATACTGAATTTAACGTTACCTAGCTGTTAACCTCAGAATAGGAAACACCTGTGATCAGCTGTGTCAAGAACACATGCTCTCCCTCAAAATCATGCAACCAGAAAAATGAGCAAGTTCTGCATACGGACCTATACATTATTTAAATATAAATGATGATGTCATAGGAGAAAAACAGGAAAAAAGAGAAAACCAAATGAGACGAACGATGCTGTGGCAGTGCCTGCTTGGTACACGGGTCATCAAAGGAGTGGATCACATCCTACAAGAGCCTGTTCTCCTCCGTCAGCTCCAGCTGAAACATGGATGCCGAACGCAGAAACTTTAGATGGCTAACGTTAGGCCATACAAGGTCTGCACAGAGAAGATGCGTATCTCTGAGTGTCTGCCCAGGCTTGCTGAACTGGTGCCGATAGGGACTGAGGGTTTGCCTAGGCTTGTTATGTCCCCTCATCCTTTTTGCCTGGGCTTGCTGCAACTGCTGTGTTCTGTCTGGCTTAGTGTCTTTAATCTCTTCTTCCGTACAAAGTGCAAAAACTAAGACAAGCATCTATGGCCCCAGGAGGACCCGAAGCGATGAACTAAGCCAATTTTTAATTCTGCTTTTCAAGACTATAGCTGTTTACAATGTCTGGCTACGTGAACTTCTAAAATGCATTGGTTACTAAAGATAATGACTACTACTGCAAAAACTGACAGTCTCCAAGTGACGTACAGTAACACTGGGTCAAAAAGCTAAAAATAAGAGTAGAGCTATTTATTCTTTCCAAGGGAAAAAAAAAAAAAAAAAACAGAAAATGAGAAACATCTTGATATAGCCTACCAGAACACTGACTTGTATAACATTAATTTGTTGATGTTACTGAATGAAGTGCAATGCAAAACAAGCAGAATAAAAGCTTCTTAACATCTCACTATACTATTTCAGAACTTGTAGCTACGCTGCCCCAAACTGCGTGCTTGGGCTAATATTTCTGAGTGGTTTTAGTAAGGTCTGTGTTATCCTCCAAGGCAGAAGTACTTTTCTCTGTTTTAGTTTTTTGCACAGAGGTACTTTTCACTTTTTTCCTCTTACTAATGTCTACATGGGTAAGAGGGCTACCTTTTAGCAAATTGATAACCACTAGCAGCATTCAGTGAAACTGTTCCTCACTGCACATTAATCCCATGACTTCTATGTTTGTAGCCATTCCTGCCTGCAGCAGGGAGACTCAAGTACCTGTAGTGTAAGAGAATGATAGGAAGGGAAAAATGAAGCTGGAATCAAGAGAAAGCAGGATACTTTAAAAAAAAAGCTCAAAATATCTTTTAGGATGAACCTTACGATTCTGATTTCTAAAGTGGATGCAAATCGTTCAGGTTTTATTCTCTTGTTTTATGGAAGCATAAGTAAATATCAGTGGAATATAGCTCCGCTATGCAGCTGCCTTTTCTACTCATCACCTTTACCTTGTCACAAGTCATCTTACATAGTGACAGTATAAGCAGTAAAATATAACTATAGCACTCTTGGTCTTTCCTAAGCTAATGGATGTAAGAAATTCTTCACCGTGAGGGTGGTGAAGCACTGGAAGAGGTTGCCCAGAGAGGCTGTGGATGCCCCCTCCCTGGAACTGCTCAAGGCCAGGCTGGATGGGGCTTTGAGCAACCTGGTCTAGTGGAAGGTGTCCCTGCCCATGGCAGGGGGGTTGGAACTAGGTGATCTTTAAGGTCCCTTCCAGCCCAAACCTTTCCATGATTCTGTGATTCTAAGCCCACAGTTCTCACCCTGGCAGCCAGGCATTTGCCCCATTTGTTGCTTGTCTTTTTTTAACACTAGTGTTCTTCTTGTTTTCCCCTTTCATCCACAGAAATTTCATACTATAGTCAGTACAGTTTGTGTATTACCTGACAATGGGAAATGAATCAAGCTGTGTGCTGCTCTCTGTGCCTTGCGGAGTATCATCATTACATGATAATAGTGGAGATAGATCAGAATGGCAGAACATATGTTTGATTAGTATCTCCCAACACGGGCCCAAATTTTATTGGTATTTAATATCGGTAGGCATCAGAACAGAGATCATCACTTTAGTGAGAATCTATGCTAGGCTTGGTATAATTATTGCTACTTATAGCCTTGGGTATTAGGTATTATGGCGGTAGTCATGTAGAGTTGTATTGTCATGCAAGTAGTTTGATATCTATCTTTTCTGAATTTAATTCTGCTTTATATGTTTTAAATATGTGTAATATGGAAAACGGAAGATACCTAAGTGCCCAGCGGGATGATGATCACAAAATATGCTCCAAAGATGACATTCACTGCACATTTTCAAACAGCTGCAGTTTTACATCAAAATCCTGGATGTCTCTCTGTGGTTTAGTTCAACAATTTGATAAGATATAACAGTAATACTATCATTAAGGCAAGTTACAGAATTCAACTTAACAAGACTTATTGTAGAAAACTCCCACAGGAATGGCAAAAATAATCACAAAACATAATTTTGAACTGAATTTGAATTTTCTGTGTCTGATAAAAAAGAAAATGAGCAAAAAATATTGCCTTTAAATGATTTTTTCCACTGAAACATCTCACTACTTAATCAGAAATTCAACAACACTTATCCTTTGACTACGGTCTCACTCCCCATGTGTGGTATCCTTGAAGAAATTTCATTATTATTATTATCATTATTATTATTATTATTACTGTTAGTAGTACTTCCAGAGAATACATGTCTAACCATTCTACCCCTGGGCAAGATCTCCCTTTGCACCCAGAGCTATATTAAGTCAGAACAAAAAGATATCCCTGCCAAAAGCTTAGAAATCAAAGCACAAGACAACATTGTTAGGCAAGCCAGGTAAAAGAATAACACTCTGGCTCACCATCACATTTTGTGAAGAAACCACTGAGGAATTGTTATTATGTACTGTTCAAAATGGCTAAAATACCACACAGGTATAAAATACCATTACAGGCAAACAGGAGGGAAATGGCAATTAGATGACGTGAGAAAAGGTGTCCTGGGTTCGGCTGGGATAGAGTTAAATTTCACAACAAGCTGGGAGTGGGCGCAGCCAGGACAGCTGACCCAAACTAGCCAAAGGGATATTTGATGCCTCATGACATCATGCTCAGCATCCAACTGGAAGAGCTAGCCAGGGGGAGGTGGGCTCACGGCTCAGGAACGGGCTGAGCATTGGGTTCCGGGTGGTGAGCAACCGCATTCTGCATCACTCGCTTTATACATTCTTTTATTAGTATTATTGTTATTATTACTTCTTCTCTCCTTGTGTTGTCCCATTAAACTGTTCTTATCTCAGTCCACGAGTTTTTCCCTTTTTCTTCTGATTCTCCTCCTCACCCCACTGGGGGCGGGAGGGGAGTGAGCGAGCGGCTGCATGGTGCTTATTTGACAGCTGGGCTTAACCCACGACAGAAGGTTATTCACTGAATGTTGGTAGAATCGAGCACATTTGCCAGGGCCGCAGAAAGAGGGCTCGTGAGAGGGGGAAACCGAGACATGGGCCTGGATGCTCATGTCAGCTCTTGCGAGCTTGGCACTAAGCTCCGAGAGGTGCTGTGGGGAAAGGTTCCCTCATAAACAGTCCTGGGAGCTTGTGCTGTACACGTGGGGAGTTTGCATGTAACGTGCAGGGAAGAGGCTGAAGGCAGGTGAGACACTCTCCAGTGGGGTGGGCAGTGCTGGACCTGGCCGTTGTTCCACCCTCACTGAGGACTCACCGGCAGATGCAAATCAGTGGGACGCGGGTTTCTGTTGCTGCAGGGTCACTCACTGAAAGGCCTCCTGTGCTGGTTTTGGCTGGGATACAGTTAATTTTCTTCATAGTAATTGCTATGAGGCTATGTTTTGGATTTGTGACCAAAACAATGTGGGTAACAAGGGATGTTTTAGCTATTGCTGAGCAGTGCTCACACAGAGCCAAGGCCTTTTCTGTGTCTCACCCCACCCCACCAGCGAGGAGGCTGGGGGGTGCACAAGAAGTTGGGAAGGGACACAGCCGGGACAGCTGACCCCAGCTGACCACAGGGATATTCCAGACATCATGCTCAGCGTATACAGCTGGGGGAAGAAGAAGGGAGGGGGGCACATTCAGAGTGATGGTGTTTGTCTTCCCAAGTAAGCATTACGCGTGATGGAACTCTGCTTTCCTGGAGATGGCTGAACACCTGCCTGCCCATGGGAAGTGGTGAATGAATTAGTCGTTTTGCTTTGCTTGTGCGCGTGGCTTTTGCTTTACCTGTTAAACTGTCTTTATCTCAACCCATGATTCTTCTCACTTTTACTCTTCCAGTTCTCTCCCCTATCCCACCCGGGGGGAGTAGGTGAGCACCTGTGTGGTGCTTGATTGCTGGCTGGGGTTAAACCATGACATCTTTGAAGAGAAATCTGCTGGTGCCATCTGGATAAAGAACATAGGAAATGAGCTCCTTTGCATACGCAGAGGGAAATGAAACAGTTGTGTGCATCATAGCTATTCCTCATTAAACTGTTTGTAAACAAGTCATTTGTTTAATCTGCCCTGGAGTATGTGTTACAGTATAAAATGTTGCTGGTGAACTAGCCACCACAATTATAAAGGGCCATGAGATGATGCTTTGCAGCATAGAGCTGATCATGGGCAATTTACCACAAGGTGAAATAATTATATTTATTTCTTGCCTAAGTCATCAGGAAGATCTGCTTCAGGGAACTGGAGCATTTTCAGTGGAGAGCTTGACCAGTCAGATTAATTGAAAGTAGTTCAAAGTTATCTTAAGAGAGCAAAACCAGTCTTGGGAAATAATAATGTGGGGTGTTGGAGAGTTTTTTGGGCGAAATAGCCAAGGAAAATTACTGGGTAATTTAGCTAGATAGTTTCTCAAAGTGACTCAGAGCCTAGTGAGAAATCTTGATTTGGAAAAAGTACGGGGGTCTTCTGTTAGCCTAAGAGTGACTGTAGGAACTCGCTCTGAGGGATTTTGTGAACTGGGGAATGTTATACTTTAGCAACCTCTTTGCTGTCTTGGGTAAACTGATTTCAAAGTTATTGGGAACAACAAGAACTTTCAATAGTATTAGAAGGTGCAGTAAGATTACTGTGAACCCCAAACGTGAGTGCCATGGGTGCTCAAAATGCACATGGGCATCTAATTTCATTCTGGATTCACCCAAGAATGAACATAAAAGCAGTAAGATAAAAAGGATCTTTAATCTCAGCAAAGGATAAAAGGAATGAGTTAGTGAGAATGTCAGGTAGATTAATTAAAGGAGTCACAGTGAACAATATTAGGCAGTAAATAACATTAGGGCATAACATAATTACCATTTCTAAGAGTTATTTATCACCAAGTAACCCTTTTTGGTCTAGACCAGTCTTAATCCCCCTGGGCTCATGTACTTTTCTGGAGCAGCCACACCTTTAATTATGTAAAACCTTAGCTTTCTTAATTTTTAGGGCTGATCTGTGCTTGGACAAGTTATTGTTACACTTTGGTTGGATCCTTCCAGCCCTCTGGCCCCAGTCCCTCATTTCTTTGCTGGATTTTTTGAACTGGAGTCTGGGGCAGTGCTCGCACTGAAGCATCATCGCTTTGTAACTCACTGAGCCTTCCAGGGCTTTCGAATGGCACTGACTGTGCATTTCTCAGGGACTTCCTTGTGGCACTCATTTCCAGTTTGATCTGAAAACTTTTTTTCTCCTGCTTTCCTACACCCCTTCTTCTCCAAGTGGCAGCACATGAGAGTCTCCTATAAGGACAGGGATGAGTTTCCCTTAATACCTGCTCTTTGTAAGAAGTAGGACATCTTTTGGTTCTGATGTAGTATTGTTCTCTGCATTATTTTGTAGAACCAGCCAAGCAAGTGCCACAGGATAACCTGCACTTTTCCCTCTGCTCTCAGTGCCCAATTGACTTGTATGTCTTTCAAGTTAGAATGAAAACCATTCCCCAATGGAAAACAACTATTTTGTTCAAGGCAAAATGTTTACAAATATGTATTCTTTACAACATTTTGTTTCAAAAAAAGATAAAAAGGGAAAAAGCATTTTGAAGTGGTCAGAAATGACCAGGTATGTTTCAGTTTTGCATTTCAAAAGATCTTTTTTGTAACAGAATTCATTGTCTTTAAATATATATAAAAGCTTAGTAAAACATTTTAAAGGTCAAAATCAGACAAGAATGGTCTGATATTACTGAGGCAATACTCTTGGATTAATCCCAAAATAAGACTTTAAAAAAATTAATTCCTCAACATATGTCAAAAACATTATATTTTTTTCAACTTTCAATGGGTAGAAAGAAGAAACTACATCTCCTCTTACTGGAAAAGCCTCCTTGCTCTTCCCAGAGAACATCTCTACAAGCTATTATGTCAGTGGACCTTCTTCACCTCTGCTCCTCAGATTCAGGGGCTGCAATTCATCTGACTTAACTTTGACCTTTTAAAGGTTTAGTCAAAGTTTGTTGCTTAGTCTTCCTCTGCAGACACCAAAGAAAGCTGAAGAACCCTAGAGCCCATACAGTTGGGAAGAAGTACTTTATGGAGAAAGTATCTCCCTCATTTTAGGAGGAGCCTAGACAGCCAGATGAAGTCAGTGGTTAAAGAACGCTAGGAGGTGAACTTTAGTAGAAAACTGCTTTGTTGTAATATTAACTGTAAGTACAAAAGAAGTAATACCAGCCTTGCCTTTCCCCTCTTTGAAAAAAGAGGAGAGCAGAGAACAGCCAGTGTAACTCAGAGATTCCTGCGGTGCTTGCCTTGTAACAAAAAATTCCTGAACTGGAGAAGATGACTTTTTCTTACCTCTTCGCCTTTTTCTTACAGGCATCTATGGCCATATAGGTATATATTGTTGTATATATATTACACCTTCACTTCACAGATGACATAACCTTTCTTTAGTGAAGCTGAGTAATTTGCTAAAACTGAAAGATCAGCATTAATTATTCCACTAATACAGATGCCTAATTTATTAAGAATTTCTTGGACACCTGAATGAGAAGTGAAAGTTGGTTTAGAAGTCTAAGCTGACAATACATCTGAAAATTTTAGTCTTATGAACTGTGCTACTTGAGCAACCTTGTTGTAGCATTCAGGGTCCTTGCCTCCACTACATGTAAAAGCTACTTTTTTATCTTACATTGGTGAAGATTATAGTCCTTAACACGTAGTGAAGATTGAAGGTGTAATTAACTAAATTCTGGTAAATCAAGGTAATCCATAAACTCCTACCCAGTGTTCTCCTCAGCTTGTTTAAATATGCGAAAACTGTGTCTTCACTAGGATTCTGTATTTCTTTTTACCTGGCATGCAGTCGGAACACACTTTTTTTTTCCTAGCTTGGGCATACATTGTATGTAGTAAGTTTAAATACATAGTGGAGTTTGCCTTTCATACTAGTTAAGGTAATGAGTAAACTCTGAGAGAAACTCATCTGGGTAAGTTTAAGACATATTAGGAATATTCTGATCTACCTACACTATATTTCTCACATGCCTTAATTGAAGCCTACTAGCAATATGTATAGAACATATTTAAATATTCAACTCCATGCAAGGGCTCCCAGTGCTTAAACATTATGGCTGGAATACTTAGTAATACTGTATAGCCTCTTTTCCATACAAAATAGGCTTGAAATGGTTTTAAATGACAGAACAATGTGAAGAAGCTTTCTTCTTCCCAAAAGAGAGTCAGTCCCTGTGGTTGCAAAAACATACGGAAATGTGGTTCATAGGAATAAAGGTGTGAGTGACCTGGAAAAATGTACTTCCTGTATCAAACTAGCAGTGGCAATACTTCTTTGAAGAAGGAGCAATTGAAATGAATACCGTAAGAGCACTCATTAATATACTGTTGCATTTGTGATAATAGTCCTCATTTTTATTACAACACAGAACTGCTGTTACATTTGCTGCGCTAGTTTCAACTTTTGCAAAATGACAAAGCCTTCATATTACTTAGGTAAGAAAATATATAATGCCTAATCGATGATTCTGTTTTCTTTTGACAAATACTGTGGAGAAAGCCTGAGCTGAGCATCAGGCAAGATGACAAGTGTCTTCAGCTTCCAGTGTGAATCAGGGGTACTGAGCATCTGGCAGGATTCACCCCTTCATAGAAAGGCAGCATTCAAGGTCAACATGTGGGGCAGCATCACATTTCCTTTGATATTCTCAGTCCATAAATGTCGGAGTGTACATGTTGCTCTCTTCAGCGAGGTGTTTTTCCATCGATGAAAGAGGTGGTAACATGTCTAATGTTCTGCAAATACATATTCAACAATGGGCTCAATTCAACAAGAAATCTGAGTATCTCTAAAGACAAGTTGCTTACGAGTTAAATATATTCTTTCTCTCTTAACTGTTTCAGAGCCCCCTGTGCAAGGCTCAGAGTTTCCAGTGTCAGACATCTCCCATTCATCCTTATCACGAATCCTCATCACTCCATGGCAGGGAGAGGCACATACTCTGACTGACTTCAATGGAAAGACTTACTTCCCGTATCAAGTTAGCAGTGAACCATTCCTGGAGCAAGTGAATTTGAGGACAAAATTTTGGCCCATAGGCCAAGATCCTCAAGACAGCAACACTGGAAGAAAGGCAAAATGCCACTCACATTTGCAGTGTGTTATAAATAAATAATATTGGTGGAAAGTGAAACGGCACTGAAAGTCATCCTTGCTTTTAGTACAAACGAGGAGCTCCCTGTGCAGAGAGTGGAACAAATGAAGCCTCGTTTCCTACAGATTTGTGCCTCATGGTTGGATTCTCTGGTGTCTAGTTAAGCGTAAGCCCCATTTAAAAGTTTTTCTTGCATTTCAGGCATTTAGGCCATCTCTCCCCCATGATGTAAGCTCATCTGAAGTAATGGAGCATGCTAAGGAGTGCTTTTTCTTCTGGGAAGCAATGCCTTTTTACAAAACTTGTAGAATTTTATCTCTGACACCCTTTTCTCACTGACTGAGGTTGGCCAACAGGTTCAAAAGTTATGGATACAGTCAGATAAACAGAAGGTCTGACAAGCATAGACACAAACAGATACCCATATATATGTAGATAACGTAAAGTTATCAGAGATCTGTCAGATTAATCTGGGCTACCTGCTGGTTCGATGCCAGCCCATAACTGGCCCATGTGTGTGAAGTTCCCAGAAGATCAGGTGGACTCTGCTGACCTCCCACAACATGTGTCTGTCTTGTGGCTGAATTCTTCACTTCTGGCACAAGCTGTCCTCATGAAACCCCTCAATGCTCCCTGTTGCACACTTTTTCAATGGTGTCCCCCTTCTGTGATGTTTCCCTGTAGACGGGGGACTCTGAATCTTTCCTCTCCACTGTGCTGAGACCCTCAGGGAAAGCTGGAAATATGTTAATGCCCACTAAAATCACAGAAGATGAGCTTTTCAAGGAGTTACTTAACTCCCCTATGATTAAGACCATTTTTTTCAAGCCATTACTACCTAGGAGTTTCTTTTGTGACATTTCTTGCCACATTTTTCACTTCCAAAAATGCAGCCTTGCTTATGGTTTCTAATGATCTGTTCTGGAAATTTTACCCTCCTTCAAATTGCAGGGAAAAAATGGAGTTCATGCGAAAAAAGAAGTTTTTTGCCAAACAAAGATGGGGACTCTGGTCTGAAAATTCCTCTGAGGCTGTGGAGGCCTGTGCTGCCTTCTGCCAGTAGGATTATGCTGTGTAAGTGGATTGTGACCCAAAAACATGACTCAGTTGTGTAACCCAAATGGATGTTACCAGTTTACAAGCACTTGAAAAACAAAGCATGATCTGGTCACTGCCAGTTATTAGGCAATTTAACACAACATCAAAAGAATCAAGGCAGTTACCTGATTTCTTCCATATCTGCTAAGTTAATCCAGTATCATTTCTGGCCAGTCTTAAAACAGAATGAGAATAAATATTACAGGAATAAATTAAAAGAGATCAGTGAGAAAGGATGTTAAATGCTCCTCATTAATCTGCCAGGGAAGCAAGATTAAAATAATTACAGTTTAAAATTTTACACAGGTTTCATTAAACTCCAACCAGACTTTTCAATAAAGGATTACTGCTCAATAGCAATTGTTAGAGATGCCGTCTAAGAGGGCGGATGTATTATCTGTATTTTATAGTCATGTAAAAATGTAATAAGTTTTGGTCACAATTAACTAATATAATTTTGAGCTGGAATATTGATTGGAAAGCACACATAGCAGCCCTAGGTGATTAAGAGGAGACGCTGAGTTCTTCTAATGGTGGCTGGACATGAATACTCTAGGCACTTAGTTACGAGCCACCCTGCTGACTTTTGCCTAGGAAGGACAGCAGGCTTTGCAGGCTGTTTTTCTCTTCTGCCCGGGTTGACAGAGAGACAAATGGAGTATTAACTACATGCATGCTCAATGCAGGTGTACTGATGTGGAGGAAGAGGAATTTGCGTGGTTCAAGGTCTGCCTTTCTTC
Organism: Sagittarius serpentarius; assembly: GCA_034782735.1. Taxonomy (NCBI): domain Eukaryota; kingdom Metazoa; phylum Chordata; class Aves; order Accipitriformes; family Sagittariidae; genus Sagittarius; species Sagittarius serpentarius. The sequence goes on along the minus strand of JAVKLA010000027.1, from coordinate 38,128,271 downwards.
CAGAATCAGTAGGGGTGGAAGAGGACGGGTAACTTTCTGTTCATGACTGGTGTTTGCAGATGGCACAGCTGGCAGTGTGTGCCTAGTGCATTGATCATGCTACATCATTCATCTACTTAGTCCTTTTCTGATGAGCAAAGGAAGCCTGAAATGAAAATTTAATTTCTCTGAGAATGAAGTACCACAGATGTGAGACTGGCATTTGCAGTCCTTGGATGACATGTAGCTCATGACAAGTAAAAGTTGTTTCTAGATCTAGAAGAGTACCCCAGGTTCTGGGATAAAAGGAGATGTATTGTTCTTCCAGATCCCCCATGCAAAGCCCATTTTCTTAGTCATTGACTGTAAAGATTCTGGTTAGTTTTAGTTTTTCATATGCAGCCAAGTTCAGGAAAATTCTAGCGAAGAAACACAGAGGGAAAGCACATTTGAAGAGAAGAGATAAACACATTTCTATTTCTGTGAAAATTCTTGGAAATGCAACCTGTTTAAAGTTTCAAAGCTAGAAGAAAGCAAAGCTGCAAGTCTTTATTCTCTTTGTGAGCTGACATGAAGTTAGGATAAGAATTTGGACATAAACCAATTTTTTGCATCTATATTCAATGGTCAACCATGGTTTTCCCTCAGGCAGAAGAAAATGAATCAGATTGGCAACATTAACAAATATTTTCTTAAATCTCTTTACTATTGTTTATGTCATTTGCTTTTCATTTGGGTTTCCTCTTGCCCTACTTTATTCATGTTGACATCGCTCTTCTAGTGAAATATCTCCTTCCTATAAAATTTGGCATTTAGAAGTTATTTGAAATGCAGAGTTCCTGAAAACAAGAATTAAAATCTTTTAGAAGATTGAAACTAATAATTACAGTATTAAAATAAATAAGGAGGTTCAGCCATAAATTAATCTAGTTCTACCATAATATTGTTTTAATTTAAAACCAATAATTCTTACAAAGACAGAACTTGCTGCCCTGCTCACAAAGTAGATGAAATGATACATGCATATTTGTTGGCATACTGTCATCCTTTTTTATTATATCCTATTGGAGATTCTCTTGTGTCTTTCTCCATTTTCATGACGATCTTTTATTTCTGTATTGCTGCATTTCATTGTTACAATAAAATATAATTAAAAGATTAAGGAGAACAAAAATAAGAGTTAGAAAATCCATGTTAAATGAACAGACTTATTCTTACTGCTAGTAAGAATGTTTTCTTTTCCTCCCAGCTGCCTGAACTAGCTTTTTTCCAAGGAACAGCCAAAATTTTGAAGTTTAGTCCTTCAGCTCTTCAAAATAGACAAAAAATGTGCTTCATATCTGTATTCCTTTTATTTTACTTTTTTCTTTGCTGTTGAGCACAAAATCAAATTTCATACAATAGTAAGAAAACACCTTTTTTTCTCATTCACTCACTTAAATGAAGTAATACAATTTCTGTGTATGCTGGATCGAGTCCAAAGGAGGGCTACAAAGATGATCAGAGGGCTGGAACACCTTTCCTATGAAGACAGACTGAAGGAATTGGGATTGTTCAGCCCGGAGAAGACAAGGCTCTGGGGAGACCTTATTGCGGCCTTCCAATACCTAAAGGGGGCCTATAAGAAAGATGGGGAAAAGCTTCTTAGCAAGGCCTGTAGTGATAGGACTAGGGGAAATGGCTTTAAACTAAAAGAGGGCAGATTTAGACTAGATATAAGG
>JAVKLA010000027.1:38067259-38115580 GCA_034782735.1 Sagittarius serpentarius | reverse complement strand
AGGTGCTCCAGCCCCCTGATCATCTTCGTGGCCCTCCTCTGGACTTGCTCCAACAGGTCCATGTCCTTTTTATGTTGGGGGCCCCAGAGCTGAATGCAGTACTCTAGGTGGGGTGTCACAAGAGCAGAGTAGAGGGGCAGAATCACCTCCCTCCACCTGCTGGACATGGTTCTTTTGATGCAGCCCAGGATATGGTTGGCTTTCTGGGCTGCAAATGCACATTGCTGGGTCATGTTGAGATTCTTGTCAACCAACACACCCAAGTCCTTCTTCTCAGGGCTGCTTTCAATCCCAGCTATAAACAACCATTGATGCTGGTGCAGGTCACAAGGTGATGTGACAGAAAGAGTGGACAGTTTAATAGAAAATTATAGTAACAATGAATAATGTAAACATTTAAATCAGTTTCTATTGAGATATCAGTAAAAGAATATACATGATATCCTAGAGACCTGGATTCTTCCTACAGATTTTTCTAGTTGTTCTTGTAGAGCTTAGCAGACATTTATATTTATGCTCTAGAATTCCTGATATGGACTTAAAAATGCAGTATTGTACTAAACTCTACAGTATTTGTTCCATTACAAGAGGTGATTAGATACTACCTCTGCTCACTGAACGTCTTCCTCTAATAGGCAGTTTAGCCCTTTCTCTGTTGGGACTTAGGCATTATCGTTCCTTCCATGAGCTCTGAGTCAGGGTCTTTGCTTAACAGGGAAGACTTAGTAGTCCTGCAGTCAGTGCTCTTTCTAAATGTCTACCTTGATTGAGAGTTGAAAAATTTTCCAGGTAGAGAACGACTGACGCTGTCAACACACTTGTTTTTCAGAAATGTTGCCAAGTATTTTACTATCATGGTGGACAGGGATGCTCAGACCCCACCAAAAAGCCATATAAATAGTTAAAGACGGATACCAGCAGAAGCAACAGAGCTTTTCTACTAATATGAAGTAGTGTGCTTTAAAAAAACCTACTTGAATAGTTAAGTAACAAGAAATAAAAATAACACTGTAGACAACATTTGTCTACAGGGGCTTCAAAGCACTTGTTGACTCAGATTGGCCTGTAAGAAATTACCACTTCACTTACAAGGGAGCATGCTGTGGGATTAAAAAGAACACAATACTTAAACCATGCTCTGCCTCAGAACTATCTCAGCCACTTAATCACTCCTCTGTAATAAGTGGCTGCCCATATCCTAAAGGAGGCTTTGCTCTTTATAATGAAAGAGTCAAGCATGCTGTCAGTGACTACAGCACCAGAGCAGAAAAACTTGTTTTTCTGTAAATAGTTAACTTCTCATTCTAAAAAAGCTAATCTGTGTAAGCTTTTCCATAGCTGACTGGGAAAAAAAGTTCCCTGCTACGAATAATGTATCTGGTACCTTATAACACACTGTTCCCGGGGACACAGGTATCTGAAGCTCTTGTTTAAATCTATAGTTGGATCTATATGGCAGGGGTCCCAGCTGGCCTCATCTGAATAATCTTCATCTATTTCACTGAACTAAGAACTCCAAACTAAGAGCATAGCTAAAGTTATAAAAACCTAGATTATCACCCATACAGAGTCAAAGCCTTCAGATTTTGCTCATACAATCCTCCCTCACTTTTCTAGTGGTATCTTACCAGCTGCTTACAGAACTGATAAGTGCCTATTTTCTGTCCAATTGTTTCAAAGAGAAAAAGGCTGTCTGAACCCACTGAAATACAAAAGAAATCATCTGTAGTGGCAACTGTACACTTTGGTTCTTTTCTATAGATTTAACTTTGGTTCTGGTGTACAGGAATAACTTGCATACTAGCAAGGGTTGGAAAGGATCTGACGACTCGGACAGGGAAAGGATAGGCAGCATTCTTGTTTTCCTTTTAATTCGTGTAAAGAAGGAACTAATCTTTCCTGTTTTTAATGGACAAGCTTTTTGTACATGTGACAATAGGTTTCCCTTTCAAGAAAGCTTGCCTTGGTGAACTAGATGCTTCCCTGAACAGTAACAGAGGCACTCACACAGTCCCACGAACTGTTAGTGGAAGGGGCATCTGGGAGTGGAAACGGGGAGACATGGAGACTGTGGCATACAGAGAGTAGTGCCACTACAAGATAAGATAGGAATATGACTTGAGGTAAATAAATATTCAGATGATACTCATTGGATTTGTATTTGAACCTATTTGTTGGACTGGGTGGCTGCATTAAAAATAGATAAGTCTTGTTGTCTAAGCATCATTCCTTTACAAAATGCTTGTTACAACACAAGCACATACATAGATGCTGGCCTTGCTGTAAAATCCTCATATGCTTTTATTCAGCCTGGGCCTGATCCTATGAGGAACCAAGTCATCATGAAACTCCCTTTAAATTCAGTGGAAACTGAGGGCCTGAAATTATTTTAAATATTGTGCTTTATTGTAACTCATTTTTTTTAAGCCTTTCATTTTCCAGTCATCTTTGAAACCTTGGTGCTGCTATGGCTTTAGCTTTAAGCAATGGTTGTGCTTTATTTTAACCTTTCACATTTTATTAACAAAATCAAAACCAGGACAATTAGATACCTCCTGATTTTCATTTGTTTTAATATTGAGGAAATGTTTGAAATGGCACAAGTCTTGGGGAAAGTACTTCAAGCCGTGGCTGCAGCAGCACTGGAGTTCTGGTCACAGACATCAAAGATAACTTGAAAAGAAGAAAAAAAAATTGAAGCCGATAATTCTTTACATTTGGGGATACTTTTGAACAATTTTGTTACATATATATATAAAAAAGACTAAGGAAAGAGCATTAACTAATGTTGAAAACCAAAATATTTTAAACTTAGAACTAAGCTAAGACATTTTCCTATTTTATCTTCTTTGAGGAAAACATGAGAAACAAAACTTTCCAGCAACAGTGGAAGGTTGAGTAAGCAGGTATTCAGGAAAATACCTGCTGGAGAATCTTTGCCACTGGCTTCCTGTATGGCCATTAGACAATTACTTCGTACTTTGTTCTTGTTCTTAGACTCAGATTTTTCCATCTCAAAGGTCTGAGCACTAACAATTAAAGGTTGGTTAGTAGGGTTGGTATTCCTACTTTTATTTAAGATAGATCTGAATATTCCATGTATTAAATGCTTAAACCACAGTGTTTACTGTTTGTTGCCCTAATAATGGCACATTAAAGTAAAACATGGCAATATATATATATCTATATCACACCTGAAATTTCTCTTTTGTTCATATTATTTCCACTTATGTTGGACCTGAATAATAGAACACCATATAGATTCAAAAAACAGTAAAAGACATATATTATTGTCAATTGTGTCTTCACTCCTTTTGCTTGCTGTGCCTCTCCTCAACTTAATTTGCAAACTCCTTGGGATTGAGATCATGGCTGAAATTATGACCCTGTTGGGTTAAGGAATTTTGCATTTGTATTTGTAAGTGCTCCATACCCTTTATGGTAAGGCTTACAGAATATTAAGGAAAATTCCCTGTTCCAGTGTTCCCTGACAGTGCTGGGCTTTTGAAGGAGGAAGTCTTGAGGAGTCTGCAGGTGTGAAAAAATGAAAACATTATACATCGATAACTAAAAACAGCATTTGCCTCAAAAGGTGTTAGGGCTGCACTCAAACAGTAAGTCATAAAAAAGTATGATTTAAATATTTGAACAGCCTCACCCCCTGTTTCTTTCTGGATCATACTGAAGGAGCAATCCTCAAAGGTGTCCATGGCCTAGCAGAGTCTTCACCCAAGCTTTACATTTTAAATGGAGGCTTCAAAAGACCACGGAATATCAATGTGTTTAGTAGCTGTGTTTTGCTGATTTTCATTTAAATCAGAATAATCTTAGTCTTTGGGGCTTGTTGTACTACTGATATCTCATTATAAATTCCACCATCAATTATTAATAGCGAGACGGACTGTAGTCATCCAATGTAGGGCTCACCAGCACAGGCAAGGACATGCACATCACAGGAACATCCATCACGGGCCTCTGGTCCTGAGCACTGAGCTGCTATTTTTTCAGAGCTCTCTATAACATCTTCAAAATCTCTCTGCCCACCATTTAATACATGTAAAATCAGGATTGTTTCTCCCTGTACGTGTCATTTTATATCTACCTACATTGGATTTCATCTGCCATGTAATCATTTAATCTCCCACTCATTCTTTGCAGCCTATCCTCATCTTTATTCCCCCAAATAACTAAGGTGCTTACTTAGGAAATTCTCATGGGACCCTAGGTTCAATCCCTTCCTCTGCCTGAGTACAGTCTGTAGAAAAGCATAGGTGATTCCACGAAAGAAATGTGAAAGAAAGCCCATCATCTTTCTCACAGAGGCTTTACCTTCCCACAGCTTTCTGCTCCCATGGATGGCCATTATCAAACAGTTCCTTCTCCCTCCTTGCCTGTTCCACTCAAGTTCATGATTCAGCCTGAAGTGGCTTCCCACTAAGCTTGTTCACTCTCGTGCTCCTGCTCCAAACGCCTGTTTCCATACCTCAGTCTCATGGATGTCAGCTCCACCGGGCTTGGAGGAGGCCTGCGTGCTGAGAGGGGCTCTCTGGCCGCAAGAAGGAAAACAGTAGAGCAATGAAGGAGTTCACACCCTGCATGTTTGTAGCCACATGTCTGGTGACCCTCATGTCACCAGCAGTCCCTGGCATCTCCACTCTCTTAACAAAGACACCACAGCTTCCAGGTAGGGAGGTCCAGTCATTCATTCTTTCTCCAGATGACCTCTTGAAGTTGTCCCTTTGCTCTTCAGCAACCAGGATGGTGCTGGGTGCTCCAGAGGCAATGTTTTTTTGCTCGCTGCTGCTTGGCTGGAGGAGCAGAGGGAGGTGGTGTAGACACTCTGGATCCCAGCTTTCCCTTTGCATATGTTCTGCAAAGAAACCAAGGAGAAGCTGTCCCACTCTAAGCTTGTATCTGGAGCTATGTCATCCAAACCTCTCATGTCTGCAAGGCATGAAAGTGCCAGGGTACAACTTCAAGCTGAGCTTGATGCCAGGAAGGGACTCTGTCTCTGTTTTCCCTTTTGCAGCCAGTCTCGACATCCTGCACAGAACCTGTACTCCATCTACTCATATGAAGTGGTTAAGAAATAAACTCACCAGCGCTTTCATCCTGTTCCCTGGGCTCTCTTGCAAGAGCTCCCACAGAAAGATCCTGGACTAGTTCAGGAAGCAATTTCCAGGGAAGGCATGTGGAATAACAGAGATGATAGGATCTGACTGGGAACTTCCAGTCCATCCCATTTGCCAAGCTTGGCAGCTGGAATAGGCCAAAGGCTAGAGGTGTTTACTCACAAGGAGAAAACTCATTGCTGCTTGGTCATGACCCTATTCAGGTTTAGGGTAGGTTTTAGGTCATTCTTAAGCTGCTCTACTGCTAAAGGCAGAAGGTGGTACTTAACGTGAACGTTACAAATGTTTCATCATTGTCTTCTCCAGGTATTCTCAAGGGTGAGTTCTCTGCCACCCCTTCCCTGTCAGATGATGGGTCCTTCTGCCATGGCAGTAGTTTTACCAATAGCAACAAGCTGCTTTTGGATATTTTTACCGTGGATGGAATTGCCATCTTTGGCAACTCCCTCATCCACCTCTGCCCCAGGTTTCCCATCTTTGTAGGCCCAGGTTTCCCGTCTTTGTAGCCCTTACAGTGCTCTGGAAAGTGGTCCAAGTGCTAAGCAGGTTGGATCATGAGGGAACTTGTCCTCAGGTATTGAAAATGAAATCCTTAGTGGCTTTAGGTACATCTGAGAAGGAGGTTTGATGAGTTACGTTTTGTACTCACTCAGCAGACCACGATGATTTTAGACGCCTGGTGTGTTCTCTAAATGACAGAGCTTTCCTACCAAAAATCCTGGCATTGACACCTCTAGAAAGAAAAGAGTTTTCAGGTTTTGACATTCCTAGATGTCATATAGGTTTCCTAGAAAGAGTCCTATCAGCCAGTTTTTTAACTCTGCTGAGCCTGTCTGCTGGCAGAGGTGCAGGTATAACCATAGTGGAAGGAACTTACTAGTGTAGGAAAGATACCCATCTTTTTGTGATTCTAACTCCTCCTCCAACCTGTGCCTCACTTCCTTACTTCTGTCATGAATATAATAGTGCTCTAATACTACCTGTGTTGAGAATAGCATCTGGTAATGACAGGCATTTCTGTGATATGGTGGTAGGGATCATTTAGTTCCGTGCAGATAGACAGACATGCAACTGTTCTGCAGAAACAAGGATGTTTGACATAGGTGTCAAATAAGAAAGAATACATGCCTAAAAGAAAGCCATTTCTGTTTCAGCTGCCTTTAATGAAATATCATCTTGGAGGATTTCTTAACCATGAGAAGTTCGTTTGCTTATCAGACAGTCTAGTAGCTGTGAAGTTATGTGTAACTGGTTCATCCATCCACAGCTGCATGTGAAATTATTTACTGGATTTCCACATTTTTCCATTTGTTCAACAAACACACAGGTGGGGTGACTTTTGCAGAGCAGTTCAGGATTGGCCTTTACAACTAGATGTCATCCTTCTATAATGCATTTTACTGTCTGCTGCCCACATCAGGAATAAAGATAATTTTCTCTTTTCTTTTGGTGGCAGTAACGTACGACGTATGTGATACTTCAAAAAATGTGTCTGAAAAAAATAATTCTGCAACACTCACTAGTGAGAGACATTTTGCAACGATGATGGTAACAACTGAGATGTATGACATAAGATCTGTGAGCATTCACTTTCTCAAATTCTGCAGATCCTCCTAATTTACTACCAGCTCCTCTTTGCTCATAAACATCTTTGAAAGTCAGACATGGTATCACCTTATCAGCATTCATCTCTCTTTCTTTGAACAAGAAGCAAGTACTTGAATCCCATTTATTCCACAGTTTAGTAAGTTTTAAAAAGTAATTAGAAGCTATTTTATTACAGGTAAGTATGATTTTGGAAAAGCTTGTTGATATCCATAGGTCTTGGTGTGATGCTCCACCTAATGAAGTGTGATGCTTGATATTCTCCGGCAAAATACTGACTGTGGTTGATTTCTTATTTTTTCTGACTGCACTGGATCTGGTTGAGGTGGAGTTAATTTTCTTCATAGCAGCCTGTATGGTGCTGTGTTTTAGATTTGTGACCAAAACAGTGTTGATAACACACAAATGTTTTAGCTACTGCTGAACAATGCTTGCAGAGAGTCAAGGTTTTCACCATCCAGTAGGCTGCAGTTGGGGAAGAGACTGGAAGGGGACAAAGCCGCAATAGCTGATCCAAATTGACCAAAGAGATATTCCACATCATATAATATCAGGTTCAGCAATAAAACCGAGAAAGTTTTTCTAAAGCAGCTGTTGCTCAGAGTCTCTGGCATAATGCTTCCAGTCTGCCTGGCCTGTAGGTCTTTATTCTTTCTCATGGCAGGTGAGCCACATCAGACAAATGCATGGAGTGCCCTGCCACAGTGACCTCCTCTTTGATATTGTTTTCCAGATCTGCTAGAACGTTGGTGGTGCCATCTTGCAGAGGGGTTTCAATGTGATTCCTCTCTCTCCTCCTGCTGAAGGAATACTTGCCACTTACCATATCACATACATAGTCCCTTTAAGAGGAAAATGGCACAGAAAAAAACCTCTCCTTTCCCTCTTTCACTGTGTTCTTTCACTGTGTCCGTTTGGGGACTTTTGTCCACAGGATCAGCACTGCATTGCCAGTGAAAGGAGTCTATGCACCTGAAATTCTGTGCGGAGAAGGAACTGAGCAGCCACAAAAGATAGCAAAGTGGAGTAAATGACAACAATTAGCACAGTCCTAAATAATTAATTCCATTCTATGTAGAACACATGGAAACCAGTGATCAAGTCTGTGCGGACACAATTATTACTATAGATAACTGCTATAGAGTAAATAAGATTTCTTTCTTGAATGTAAATAAACATGAAACACCATGGATTTTACTTCACACAGTGAAGAAAAACAGTCAGATTAGTTTAGTAAATGGATGTATTTCTATGATATTTCTTCTGCAAGTAGTTACAGTAGATGTTCCAATGATCTCTTCCAGTCCTAATCTCCAGCAATACAGTTTTATGCGAGCCCTATTACTTGTATCCATGCCCAAGACAATTTTTCTTTTTTACATTTTTTACTCTCCTTTTAACCAGAATCCTACTCTTGCTGATTGGTCAGGAATTATTTGGCTTTCTCAAGTAGTTTTTCCCAAAGGACTCCATCCCTTCCACCAATGGTTCTTTGTTCTACCTCCTGAATGACAGAGGCTGCATGTGCATTAAAAGTAGTTATATATCAAATTATGTGGTGGGGAAAGGGATATTCTGGCTTAGAACTGAATTTCATCTCCCTTGCTTTGGTCTGTGTTCCACCTCCAACCGTAACTCATTGCCTCTCTCCTCTGCAGCACACAGGGTGTTCCAGATGGTAACGGCGTAATGAGATACACACAGGCCCTGCAGTTCTCAAAATGCAACTCTAGGAAGCAAAATGGTCCCACTGCTCTAATGAAGGTAGGGCACGAGGCCAATCTGGTAGAGAATTCATTTTGTTTTCCAAACTATGCCTGGCCGTTAGAACTTTTGAAAATATCAGAAAGTGGACTGGAATCTCCAAAAAGATTTATTATTTTACTAAATCTTCAAGTGGAGCCAATAATCTATTGGCACTTAAAAAAAGAAACAACAATCAGGAAAGCACTGAATCCACTAGGCATATAGTTTTCTACTGAGGTGTGAATGAATGAGTACGACAGGGTCTCTTGCAATTTCTAGCTGAAAAGTAGGCTGCTTTCTCTTTAATTCCCAAGTCATGTATGTGTGCTTAGACAAAGATGGTTGGTACATCACTGACCAGATCTGCCAACATACTTTAGCACTGACCTGTAAAGTAAATTGCACTTTATATTTATTTAGTCACTGGGTTTGGTCTCCTCTGAATTATAAAACTACATCTTGAGCAAAATGGTGCAAGATTGTGCTGTGAATTTAGTCCATAAATTCACACCAATATTTGTTTTTATCAGTATTAGATCAGTCCTGGCAGTTCTCCTTACAAACGTAATCCCTGTGACAGAGTAACTGTTTTTATTTCCACTGAAAATAACTCAGAAATTTTTCAGTAAGAGATGGGGCTCAACAAAAATGCAGGTCCCAATCAGTTCTGTGCACCTTCTTGCCCTACAGTAACTGAAAAATAGTATTTTCTTTGTTTTAGTTTAACAGTAAAATTTAAAGTGACCTACAAAAGAGACAAATGGTTTCTGCAGAGTTTCTTTTGCGATTTAAGAAGATTTAAAAATTATTTCTTTTAGAGTACTTTTTAGGTTTTGTGCAGTCTGTTTTTTCTAATACTTTATGGATAAGTGAAAGCAGTATGCCATGCAGTGAATGTAATTATATGCAAGGAAAAAGTATATATTTAATTGTGGCTTAAATAACAGGCTTTTCCATTTGTTACACACAGAAAGAAAAGATGACTTTGGGAAGGACTTAACATTCTGTTTTTTCAATTAAAATCAGAAGTAGTCTATAATTACACCTTAGATCCCTAATGGGTCTTCTAGAAAATCATCAAAAAGCAAACAAAGACTTAGAGCTCTGCGTGTTCATATTTTCATTGTGTAAGGAGGCTTTTGAATTAAGTGAAAAAACTTAGGAATGTTTCTGACAATCTGGAAGGGTAAAGTTTCACAAGTCCAAGCAGTGGGTTCAGGACTAGCCCTTAGGATTTGTGTAGTGACCAGCCGATTTGTTGTGCAGGTTAGGAACGGGAAAAGTTGATCCCTCAGTACCGAGGGCCCAGCGAAGCCATGTTCAATGAGTCTCACAGATCTAAGGATGTCACTACTGGTATTTAGAAGTGCTGACTGGGCACAGTTTTCATTACTGTCTAAGGACCTCAAGGGTTTAAGTTGCATTTCTTTAGCAATCTGAGACTACTCCTTTGCCTGTACTGCATCATGTACTCGTTTTCAGAAGAGAACCTGCACCATCTGCTTGACCACAGAGATCACGTGTCTTCCAAATGCTGTAGGTTTTGCTCCCCACTCAGGTTTCCAACAGAATAATCTCATATTTTCGGTTAGCTTTTTCTTGTTGGCAGCAGGAGGCTCTGAGGTGTAGAGCAAATTGCTTATGCAGCTTACTGACCTTCTTCGACTGTGCCATGGGATGGCTTCAACAGCACAGGCCTCATTCCTCTCTTACTGGCAGTTGCTTACACCATTCCCCATGGTCATAGCTGTGAGTAGGAGAGCAGGCCTTCTAGATGTGAACATGGTGCATGGATAGTTGCACTACAACCCAAGATTCTCTTGAGAATTTAATTTTAAGCCTACATTAGCCAAGACATATACAGTGAAAATTAAAATCCAAGCTGATACTCTTGTCATAAATTAGAGTAGGAAGATTATACGTATAAAAGATTTTAAGTGTATATATTTCTCTTCTTCCCAGAATATAGATGCCAAAATGTAATCCAAGATTTTCACCACTAATTGAGTTTCTGTTCTTTGTCTGTTGAGGTCAGAATTGTAAAATGTCTTAAAGATGCTGTCTGGAGTTTTAGTTTTTGCTTTCTCGGAGGAGAGAATGGTTTGTTTTATAAAAATCTGTTAATTAGAAATCAGATCTTGTCAAGACTAATCCCGTGACCTTCTGAAAGACTATTTTAGCCATGGAAAAAGGGGTTTACATTCAGATTTCTTTTCTCATATAATAGATACGTCTTTGGTTTTGTCTGATACTGAAAAGAAAAAATGTTTATTATTTCCATGGCTGAGTATGTTGTTATAACTGATTTGCACAAAATCTCAGCAACATTCAACGGGTAGATGATGTATAGCACCGAGTTGGAGGTCACAAGGCTTGGCCTCCTTCACACTTTCCTGAAGACTGCTGGTCAACTGTTTTAATATTCTTGTGCCTCAGCTTTCCTACTTGTAAAATAAAAATCGTTATATTCCATTCCTTACTAAACTGATTTGATATCTACCAGTCAAAAAAGAGTGTATTACCAAGCAAAGATGGAAAACATTCATTTTTTAAGGCATTGTTTGGCATTTGTTTTGATATTATTCTAGTTCTATAAATCATGCATGAAAAAAAAATTAAGCCAAACATTTAGAATTTTCTTTTTTCAGAACCCCATCTTATCCCCAGTAAGAATATTATCAACTAAGTGACTAGTAAGAGTCTGAAATTTATCCTGGTATGCTACTTTTTATGAATATAGCAAAAATATGAGCAATGAAATATATATCCAGAGCCTCCAATAATTTTATACTCTTTAGAGTAAATAACAGTATTTATTACCTGTTTTGAATAATTAAATTATTATCATTATTTCCATAGCAGAGAAAATGTGGAAGAATCATTTTACAGAGCCTGGTCTAGGTTGGCTAGTGTTCAAATGAAGGCAGTTTTCCTGTCTGGATGTTTCTGACACTAGAACTATATATTTGTTGCTTTTCTCTAAGAAATGAGAGATTGGGGGTCCATTTTGATTGTAACATTTAGTGGAAAGACATTTTACTGGCAAATGTGGGTACTCAGAGAAAAATCTCATAAAAGAGATTGCTCTCTTGCTATTCAAGTGGTAAAGAAGAGGGTTTCTTTTCGCCTGTAGTGTAAGCTGCCCATCCATTTTTTCCTCCGAGCTTGGCAAAAGGAGGTTCATTTATTATTCACTTTGACATTTTTGGCTTTGGAGTCAGCAAAGTAGAGTTTGAACACCTCTTACATCTTTTTTCCCTTCTTTTTTTTGAAAGACAGCCACAAGTACTATGCTGAGCACAAATAAAGACAGACTTTCTCCTGAAGAGCTTTACAGGTAAACACTTGAAAGACTAGACGTTCTAGGAAATCCAGATGTTTGGAAGGACTTGAATGAAGAAAGGGTGATGTCTTGGCTGAAGCTAAACATGAATGTCTTTACCAAAACGTGCTACTAAATTTAGACTGAGTGGCTCAACATATTTCCCTTTGTTACCCAGAGCTTTCTCACTATTGTATTTTAGGGACTCCTTTGGCTCATAAAAGGGGCCACATGAACAGCTCTGGAGGCGAACAACTCTGCTTATTCACCAAGTGAGCTTCAAAGAACTGGAATACCAGTGTTTCTTACCTATAACTAGGAGTGGAAGGCTTCTTGTAGCGTGAGAATAATGCCTATGTCAGTTCATTTTTTAATCTCTTCTTAAACACAATCAAGTTAGTGACAATTCTGTTGAGAATCTCTTTGGGCTAGTCTACAGCTAAGTCATCTTTGGTCAATCTTATTACACATAGAGGTTGCGTGTAGCTACTGCAGTCAGGGAAATTCCTGTATTCCCATATCCATCAGACTGCACCACTGTTTTGTTGCTCTTAAAATGAAGCAGCACTTGATGGTTCTTACTTTTTTTCTGTCAAAATTCTCATTACTGGTCAAGGGCATAGTAAGAATGCCAGGATTTGGGCGCTGCTCTGCATCTGAACCGACCTCATGTCTTGATGCAAATCTCCTGACGTTCATTTGTAATACTGCTGCATTTGTGCCACGTTATGGAGCTGTTGGAAGTCCAATTCACCCCTTCGTCACTGTAATTTTATACTGGTGCAATCTCAGTGTAACTCTGTGACTCCAGTGTAGACAATTTTGAGGATATGGTCTGGGAAGTCAGGTCTCCCCCTGAAATGTATATACTTGGGAGCTATACAAGCACAGTTAGAGAAGAATACACTCTACATTTGCACTACAGCAAATGCAAAAAAAAAAAAAAGAAATACACCCTTCTGACTTTTTGGAGTATCTCCACATTAATATCAGTGTAAGTGAGAATAAAATTTGGATCCTTGATTGTTTTAAATTTATTTCTATTCCATAAATTGTTTTAAATCAATTAACACAGATTTAGAGAAGTACCTTTTAATGATGAAAAATCTGCCCAAAACAAACGATCAAGTGATTGTTTGTAACTTCTAAAACACTTTTTAGGGTTGTGTTACAGAGTGAAAAACCCTTACATACGGAGGTCTCAGAAGAGCTGCCATTCATTAATGTTTTAAACAGATGCTTCACTGAGCAACATATTTAATTAAATCCACAACTGTTGTGCTTAAACAAGACAGATTTTTACTAGAGCAAGCATAAAGCTGAATTCAGAGCAACAATTAACCAGACTTGTTTTTACCGTGTGTTTTATCAAACAGGTAGAGTGGCTTTTCAAAGACATTAATTTAAGTGTTGATCATCATTAAAAGACCCCCCAAAAAGTTCAAGATCATAGTGTGCTTGCAGCCCCTGCATAAAAATTGTAGGTGGTTATTCTTTCGACAAGGTCTGATGCTATTTCCATGGGACTTAACTGAACCAAAACAGAGCTTTTTTAGGTGTTGGTGATATATGTATATGTGTATATATGTGTGTATATTTAAAATATTATATATATGTGTATATATATAATTTTCATATATATACAAAAATAATGATCTGTGAATATTATAAACAAGTGTATGGCACAATTGCTTATGTTATAAACAAGCAAGTAGGAATCATTTTCTCTTGGTTTCAATATACAACCCATAATGCTAAAAGGATCATTGACTAATACAAGACCGAAAGCCACAAGCCCTAATTACACCAAATATCGTATAGGTGTAGCCAGGACTAGAGTACACAGTGACACCTTCACTTCCCTCAGCTCTCTGCCGCAGAAACCTCATCAGGTTCAGAAAAATTACTCCAGGTTAACACAGGAATTGCATTGGTGTTGTATCTGGGCTAGTCTACTGACCTCAGTGGAGTTCCTCTAGTATGAACAGTAGCTGAATAATGTTAAGAGCTCTGTGTGGAAAGAGTCCTTTAAGAATATCATGTAAGACTGCATACTGTCTTATACCCTATGTCTTTTCAAAAGAGTGCCTTGGAAGAAGCTATCTTCTTTCTCCTGAAAAAGTCCAAGGTCATTAACTTGTTCTATAATGATGGAAATTTCAGGATTCTGTCTGAGTGAAGACTGCAAATTCAGGAAGAAGGCTGTGCTTCATCAGCTGTAGTATTGTGATGTGCAGCACTCTGCAAACCACATGAACCATCAGAGGCATATCAAGATTTCCTTATTGCAAGAAAGGTTAGAAACAGTTGCAGCCATTATTCTTCTATGTTCTCATCATTCCTTAGTGTTTATGCATTTGTGGTGTAAAACACACTACAATGCACACTTGTGTGTTTGAGGAAACTTAATGTTAACTTATGTCAACATTTCTACAAACTAGAACTGTCTAGTCTTAAGGGCACTAAATAAAGAATCTGGAGATTCTGTCCCTGCTCTGCCACAAACTCCTTGGGTCAGCAGAGGGACAAATGTCTTAAGCCTTCTTAACATTCCCAGTGCCTTCTAACTCCTTTTTCCCTCTGCACAATTTGGCCTGTACATGTTTGATGAAATAATTTTTTTATGTGCTATGCAAACAGGACCTCATTTTTGTTGCGACAACTAAGTAGCATTTTAATGCAAATTATATCATTACCATTCTCTATATCATAAATAGCACTGTGTGCACTATTTAATTTATTCAATATTCAGAGACCAGCCAAAGCACTATTTTTTCCTACCATGATAGAAATAAATGATGATATACTACTGTATTTCTGATAAAAGGGATTTGTGTCAAAGCACTTGTTGCTACACAGCCTGATAATGCGCATTAAACAAAAAATCTTATGGTTAACTTATGGTTTTGGGTTTTTTTAAGCACTGAAGAAAACCAGCTTTTCTCCATTCCAGGGCAGCGGCCTATCAGATTTTGCCACAAAATAATTGCATTGTCTGGTAAAATGACTGAGTCGTCGCCCATGACAAAAATCTTTGTTCTTTTGGGAACTTGTGGAGAAATTTTGCCCTAGGTGAAATTCTTGGTTTTGCTTAATCATTTGTTGTTGTTGATATTATCTGTTTCTAAAAGAAAAATTCAGAATGAGAACGGTAGTAGTTTCACAGTTTCCAGAGCTCAATAGATGTCTGAAACAAGGAATATTTTGATAGCTTGTGTTCCGAGCTATAAATAAACTAAGATTTATAATTTGGTATTTTCTTAAACTGTTGACAAAGGTCTAGAAAAAAATAAGGATGTTATTCTGCAGTTTTGACAGCTTTCCTTTTGATTGTTAGGCTAAAATTATGGAATAGCATGTATTCCAAAGGAGAGTTAACATGAGCTTCATTTGAACATGCAGAAACAGGGGATCCAGTTCTCCTTTTCGTCTTTCTCTGCATAATTTGCCTTCTCTGTGAAATAACATTAGAGTTAAAAAGGAGAATAATGAAAGGTGTGAGGACTGCCAAGAGAGTTGCCATGGTTTTAAAAGCAGTTGTAGCCAACGAAGCCAGAAAAAACTCAACACAGAAGCAACATTAAGAAGTCTAAAGAATGGTCAATAACATTATATGGGATATATGTCAGTATTCTGACCCACTTTAAAACACAGGACCCAGTCCTGGTCTCCTTCAGATTTGATGGCAAAAATCCCATTTACTTCAATAACACAGGATTGGAACTTCTATTTGGAACAAGATTATCATAATTATTTTAGTTGGCTGAAGTTCTTGTTTTCATATTTCCCATAACTTGGATGTAAAATGACTTTTCAATAATAGATACAGTATACTATAGCAGCAGTATTCTTGCTAATAGTAGGAGGTGTCAAAGAATTCACAGTCTGTAGATAATTACTTTTTTCTACCAGCAATTATTACGTTTAATTTTGTGAAGCAACACTGTGTTTTCAAGCTATGCTGCATTTCACAGTACCATACTGGATGCCTGTGCATATAACTGAAAGTTCATGGGTATCTAAGTGCAGTCTCTATGTTATTTGTAAATTCAATACACACATTACTCCTGTGTTAAAGATGCTCCAAATGTTATCCAGCAAATTGTATTTGAGCTAGCTTAGAAGCCAGAGCACAGCCCAACAAGAAAAACAAAAGGTGTATTAGAGAGCAGCTCAGGAACAGAAAGATATCACAGATGATAGAAAAGGTTAACATTGCAACCTGGCTTGTGATCAGGGTTTACTAAAACTGCATGAATGATTAATAATATAAAATATTAAAATTCTCCTTGACACTGGAAATATTATTCATAATAAAGTAATGAATGGACTGAGGCACCTAAAGAAGCAGTTGCTTTTTTGAACCTGTTGCCTTTAGAACTAGTTGCCATAGAGATTATTATTATTATTACTATTAAAGTTATTGTCAATGTTATTTATTATTTATATTGCTCTTCTACAATGTCTGTAAACAAAATTTATATTTTCAACCTTTTTCCAGCTGTGTACCTCTGCAAATCAGTTCACCTGTTTTAAAGAAATTAACGTTTCACAAAGCAATAGCAATAATGCCTGTAAGTATGGTCAGCCACACACTGCTTCCTTCATTAAATCCAAACTGGAAGCTTTGATAGAGATAGCTACTTGGAGCAAAACTTTGTTCTAATGCCAAGTATTTGCTGACCTGGTAATTAAAGGGTCAATTGAAGGGTCAATTGAATTTTTATTTTTAGTAAAAAAATTGTGAATAACTGCTCCCGTTATAGATATTGAAGGATCATATTTTTAGAAATACAGAGATAATTCAAAACATGTGGGCTCTGAAGAGTGCCTTTGTACACAACCTTTTCAAAACAGGTTCCATCAGTTCCGTGGTATTTACGCTGCGCTTTCCTGTAAACCACAACAGGCTGAGGCGAGTAATTGAGGTGACTGATGTGACGGGGTTGCTGCAGGCGATTGCGTCCCTTGGATGACTGAGGCGACCAGGGATCCTCAAAGAGAGAAAGGACTCCTGCTAACTCGGGCAAACCAGGCAGTTCAGGTGCCTGCAAGACCTGCGGGACCCAGATGCCTTGAGTCACTGGGGTGACTGCAACAACCCAGACAGCCGACCTACCTCGGGCAGTCCACGCTCTTCTGGCTGTTACGACAGAGAGAGCTGAACACAGAAACTCCTGTTTTCCATCGCTGGACATCAGCTGCAGAACAGAGGTTACTAAAAAAGTCTGATAAACTTGTTAAACTTACTTTGGAAGTCTAAAAATCCTGTCCTTGAGCTGTCTAAGGCCATTTGGTGTGGTCTCCCGGCAAAAATCTTCCTAAAGGTAAATGAAATAGTTAGTGAGAGATAGACTTTGCTAATTTACCTGCTAAAGAGCCACTGCTTTGACTCCCACAGTAGGCCGATACCACCGCGGACACAGAGACCTTCTGCAGGAGAGCAGCAGGAGGCAACCCCGGGACAGCAAGTGCTGCTGACAGTAGGCACAGGCCGAATGAGACCTTAGAGACAGCATAAATACAAACTGCTGACGGGGCTAGTGCAGAAGCATTTTTGGTGGTAATGGAGGAGAGAGAGAAAGATGTGATGAGTGGACGCAACTAAAAATCCAACGCACTATTTTACTGTTGATTTCTAGCTGTTTTAATTCTGGATTTTCTGCGACCAAAATGTAACAGGGCCTAGAAAAGAGGTCCAAATGGTGTTCTGAATGAAATATAATAATTTTCATTTCCTCTAGCCAAAAGTATATTTAGCCTTGTACAATAAATCTATCACTGTACTGATGGGAGCAGTGAACAGATACTGTAATCAAAATGCATATTTCTGAAGTGATAAAGCAACTATCTCCAGAGGCTTGTGCCTCCAGCTCTGTACAATCCTTTTTGGAAGTTACAATGGCTCTGGAGACTGGACAGCTCCTGGGTTTGTTTCTCTTTTTTTCCCCAGCCGGTACAACAGAATGGTCTGTGGGCATGAAAAGTAGCGTAGTGGTGAAAAATCAGAGCAGTTCGAGTAAAGTCTGCCCTCTACTTTACCCTTTTATATTGCACCAGGCACTGTACTACATGCCCAGTGCTCTGGGAATTTAGCGTTCCCTGGAAATATGCTGTATTATTATTTGTTCCATCACTTCCTCTTATCTTTGTTCATGTTGCATTAAGATGATAAAAATAGTAATTTGCTGTATATTTAGCTATGTACTTAATATAAAATATAACAGTTATCCATTCAAATATCTAATTAAATATTTAAATAAATTTTTTCAGTATGAAGCAGACATTTTTGACTAAGCTTATTGAGTCTTACAAGTACTAAATCATTAAGGGTAAGTATCCTCTATTACACTGTAGGATGTGTAGTAATATAACAGCCAGTCTTAAGTCATGCTGATCATCTCTAGGGAGATGTTAAACAGCCTCCACTCTCACTGAAACCATTGATTTGTTTTGGGTTGGTTTGGATTTTTTTACATCTGTTCAGGTTGTACATCGTAGTTGAAGGAAGTGAGAATAATATCAGTGCAGCACTCAAAGATTAGTTTTCCACCTGGCACTGTCAAGAATGGAAGGTTTTGTTCATGTGTGCAAAACCTTCCATATTATAAATCATTCCTTTATCTTATTATCCAGTCACAACTGAGACCTGATTTGCTCTTCTCCTCCTTTGAGTTTGATAAGAGTGTCCCATATACGAAAATCAAACAAATGTTCTCTCGGAATGGTGTGATGATATAACTGTAAAATGAATTTTTAGAGTCTGAACCCCTGGAACCGTGAATGTACTGAACTTTTTATTAAATATCTTCTTTCACAGCTCGGATGATCTCTGTACTGGAAACTGTAATGAAATTCAAGATGTGCACGCAGGGCTGAACAGCCTGGAGTGAATTTGGTTGTGCAAGAAAGGTTTATGATGAGGGAGGATGAGAATGAATTAACACTGAAATTGTATTATATCATTCTCAGTAGGAGGAGTATACTTTAATTGACCTGTATATGAAAAACAAAGAAATGTTAATAGCCTTATTTACTGAAAGATATAAGCTGTATAATATCTTTGTCTGCCTCTAACATGGACATATACATTATATTCAAACACTTATGGTTACAGTCTTCTTTATTCCTTCCCTCTTAACATAGCAGAATCAACCAGGTCCTAAACCACAATGGGTGATACTGTGATAAGCATCAGGGTGTACCCACACACTTCAGCAAACATTAAAGGGGTTGAAGGCAGGAGTCTGGGACAACTTTTACACCCTGTGCAATCTACCAATTCCTCCAGGGTATGAGTGTGTCAGGAATATGGAAACTGGGAATCGTCTTTTAAAAAGCAAATGCAGAAGGAGGTACACGTATATATATCTGAGTGCTATAATGACAACTGGTCTTTCAGTAATTCAGAGTCAAGGAAAGATATTGATGATACACAATAGTTTACTTATATATTTGTCAAGGTATTCCATTCCATTTCTGATTTATTTGCAATGCTGGCACCATCCAGTTCAGAGTACCTTTTCCAGACATTTATATGTGAATCATAACCCATGCAACTATTTGAACACCAGCCTCTCTCACTTTTCCATTTCCTATTCATGCAGCCTTGTCACTTTGTTGGGATGTCCCCTCCTTCTTCTGTTTCACCTGTGGCTCTGAGCTCGTCATGCTGTTCTCCTTGCTCTGCCTCCTCTTGTGCCACCCCTGAGCACTGCACATCTTCTTGTTCAGCGGCTCCAGGAAGGCTCTAGTTCCCCCATCATGCTGCCTACAGTCATGTTGCTCCACAGGGAGACACTGGAGACAGTTTTTACCACGGATTTACCCCAAATGATAAAGAAATGTTGTGACCATAGCCTACAAGGACTTTAAGGATAGCAAGAGCTTCTGTAGCCCAGACAAAGCCATAATGAAGTACAGTGGCTGCAAGCTGAAGGCAAATAAATTAAAAAAAAAAAAATTAGAACTCCTTTATTTCTTTAAGGGTGTGGGTAATTAAGCACGGAAAGAACTTGCCTGAAGTTGTGGTAGACTTTTTGGTCACATCAGATCTTTCAATGAAAAATGAACACAGTTCAAAAAGATACTGTATCTCTAAGAGAAATTAATTTCCTGCAGCAATTTCTTAGAGCAAGGGCTTGTGTTTTTGACAAGGCAGCCTGGGTGTTCACAATGGTCCTTCTAGCTTCAGCTATCAATTCATCATCAGGGAGTAACTAGTCACCATTTAACAACTTTCCATTTTTGTTGTACCCCATTCTCTTGTCCTACATTTATCTGCAGGCCATGATGAGTGTTACTAGAAACAAAAGTCATGTGTAGGAAATACTTTTCAGCAGACAAATTTATTCCAAACAATACAGCATGAGCAGAAAAAGCAAAGTTATTAATATCATCATTTGTGATGATTTTTCATAACCTTGTCTATACTGTCACAATCATGAAATTACTGATAACCCAGAGATAGCTTATGTACACTTCAGGTTATGATATTTCATGACCTACATCTATGCACCAAAGAAAGATAAAAAACTAATCCCGAAAAATCACCCTCCCCAATAGTTTTTCAAAAGGATGAAACATTTTCCTTACAAAAAAAAAAAACACAACAAAAACCACCAAAAAAACCCCCCAAAACAAAAAATTCCAAAAACCTCTGGACTAGTTAATCAATTAAAAGCTTATAACACCTCTCAAAATGTTAGATTTCCACCCTGTCACACCTGCATATAGCTAGTGTCTTCTGTTTAATTGAAGTATATGTTCCAGAAAGGCATCAACTGGAAGACACTAACATGGATCAAAGGCACTAACTGTAAGAATTTAGACATGCAGATATACTCCCTCATTAACTCGTTTCAGTCACTAATCAATTAAAAGTATGTGTTTCGCTTGTACTACGAGTCTCTTCTAGGCACTGGTTTTATAGTCCAGCCATTGTTTCTTATTAGTTTTATTCCTGTTTGAGTATCTACAAGCATATTGGTCTCCAATCTAATATCTCTGCTATATCATGACAGTGTAAACCATGAAGTGGTTTATGAGCGGGCTCAGAAAGCATCTGAAATCTGCATTTTGCTTTTGAATCTTGTGATAGCTAACTACAGAAAATCTCTGTTCTCCTACGACACCACCACCACCACCCCCACCCCTGAAATCATAGGATTTGGGATCCACTTGCACTAGTCACTTCTGGGATCAGAACTTTATGCAAAGACTGCATTTAATTCCCCTGAAGATAGACTTGGGCCGTAAGAGATACGAATCTTTTCAAGAATATAAACTTCTGATACTTTCCTTTCCTTGTTCCAGCTGCACCAAGTAGAGATATAATGGCAGTCCTTCCTCTTAGGTAAGTGCAAGATTGAGTAGGACTCACATTTCTAACAATCCCAGAGAAGAAAGGAAGAAAATTTGGCATGGCCGCTCACTGCTCTGCAGCAGCTGAGGGAGCAGTGACCCCAGAAAGGGATTTGCAGTGTCACATTTCTCATCTGCAATTACCACAGGAATACTGCTGTACACTGGACTGATAGTGAGTTGGTGATATGATACAGCTTTTAATCTATTATCAGGACTAAATAGCTATCTAATGCAATTTTTTTGCAATCATTTACCATAAAACAGATTGCTCCACTTAAGAGGAAAATGGTGTCATGTTCATAATATTCTCTGGCATGTTGTAGGTTTAATCAATCTTTCTTTAGTCAGAATATGAGGAGATATGTAGAAGTGTTTCCTGATCTATGATGATCATTTGTACAACTGTTTGTTACAAGAGTAACAAGAAGAGTTAAGAGTTTATTAATATTCTTGTATATTTCCTGATATTTTCCTCTCCCCCCCATCCTATGCTTTACTTCTGCTTTAATATTTTCATTAATAAATTCCATGATGGAGTAATTCATGGAATACGTGAGAAAAACATTAGTAATGGAAAGCAAATGTGTGAATATTGCATAAAATCCATATATTTACTTCATGCCCTCAGGGCACCTTTATTTGTACTAGATAGTGTCTCATGAACAGTTCTAGTTCCTGAAGTATGTTTGTTGTTTTGTTGAGCAGCTGTATCCCAGGATAGTCACAGATGAAACCAAGTAAAATGAGTAAAAACAACTCCTCAGGGCACCATAAACTTTTAAGGTCCAAATCCTGGTGTCAGCTACTCACGTACAACTCCCAATGATGTCAATGGAAGTTTCATGAACATATCTGAAAACAGATGATGTCCTTTATCACAGCAAGGGAAAACATGAACAAAGTAAGTTTCGGTGAAACCAGAAACTGGAGCTCGTAAGAGGAGCAACCTGAGGACTGTTAGTCCCACATCAGGCACAACTAAATTGCCAACATTATTCTGTTGCTTTGCAATCAGAGCAGCTTTCTAAAAAAACCTGTGCTTTTCTGTAGTTTCAGTGTATATCTTGGAGGGGCTGAGAATCACTGCTGAAGTGCTCTGGTTATCCTGGCTTCCAGCTGGGCCAGCTTCCCTCATTGGCGCGACAGGTATACACAGTGAAGTCCAGAGGTATTGCAGACATAGGCTCTTGTCAGCACATATTTTATAAATTGATGCCCACCCAACTCTACCTGGACATTCATGAGCCATATCTCTGTTTTCCTCCCCATGTTTCAGTGAGCTACCTGTGGGCGCAGGCAGCATCACCTGCACAAGCAGGTTGTCTGGATCCACCCTATGAATTTTTAGTATCCAACTGGGACTTGGTGGTCAGTGTTCACAGGCAGTTGCTTCTGAAGGCAATTCATCTTATAGCTGAGCTGAATCCTTCTCTTCAAGGCACCTGGTCCACTTCATCTGCTCTAGAGAGAGGCAAGGAAACTCAATTCCTAATGGAGGTACCACAGTTTGGACCCTAAAACTTGGCAGAGTGAATCTAGAACTGAATGTTTACCACACTGTAGTTTTCTGCCCTAGCATCAGCTACAAAATGCTGCTATTATGCAGACGTACTGCAGTGTATGGATATCTGAGTTGAAAATAAACTATACATTAATTGCTGAAACCAGTTGTAAAGCTTATTTGAGCACATGAAAGAGTGGCAGTCTTTCTGTTAGTATGGGCTTGAACTCTTCTTGATGAGTCGACTAGTCCCCCTGAACTCCCCATTTGGTTCCCTCCTTGACAGAAGGGAGACTCTAGTCCTACATGTTAATAGAGCAATTGGAGAAATTACACTAGGGTCTGTGGGTGAGGAAACTGCTTTAGTGCTGGCAACAATTGCTTACTCAGCAGCACATGCAGTCAATGCATTTTACTAACTGTCTATTTATTTCTGCACTCTTTGGCTGTTGAGACTTTGTCATGAGACAGGCCAGATGGCAGAGACATCGACACCTGTAATTAAGAGAGAAATAAATGCTGCAGCATCATGGCTTACCCCCGCCTCTGGCTTTTTTTAAAAATCCTGTTGGCTGTGCTTATGGGCTCGGCAGTTAGTGACACCGAGTTGTATTTTGAATGCTGAATTTCTTAAAAGAACGCATAACTTTTGTAACATGGCTCCTAGGAATCAATTTTCATTTCCTAATTTAGCTGATGACAGTCTTGGGAAGGCCTGTTCTGAGATTCCCTTCTTATTGCACATAAAGAGAATGTATTTAATGTAACCAGCCATACGGCGAGGTTTAAAGAGCAGAGTTTAAAGGCAGTCAATGATGAAATTCTGTAGACACAACACCCGCTGATGTGTAACACCAAAGAATCAGTTACCAGATTCAATTTTCTACTGAATTTCTTCTTCCTTTTTAGGTAAATTGCAAATATCTCATGAGGCATTTTTCTTTATTTTGTTTAGTGTTCTTAGAAAGCAGGGAATGACACCGCCTCTGTCGATAACCTTAAGTATTCATGTTTTGATTCATTATGTGGGGAAAAAACCCACACTACCACTATTTCCAGTCACCTTCTGATGAAAAAAAATAAAGGCTTTTACCAACCAAGTGTAACTTTGTGAAACTGACTGATAGCACTGAGAAAAAAAATTGTAAGATCAAGAGAGATTCACAGTCCCTGGGTATACTTGTTTTTGATCTAAAAGCCTGAATATACACATTCCCTTTTGAGTTCTGAAGTCTGTAACTAAGAACCTGCTATAGCACCAGCACATTAAAACACTTAAGCTTTTTACATTAGTATGCAAACTGTTTATTCAACTGAATGTACTACACATAGGATGTTTATATACCTCACTCTGTTTAAATAGGCCATTATTTGATTTAAGCAGAGAAGAACCAGTTAAAACTTACATGACACTATGTGTTGACAGTCTGGGTTTTCTTTTCCCTTTAAATCTTCCTTAAATAGGTGTTCCTCTGGCCTCTGTAGATGACTTATAGCAGCAAATGCACAAAAGAAGTATTTTTTTTTCCTGTCAACCGGTGCCTACAGGACCTATATATCCTAGAAGTAGGATTTTACTTTCCTTGAGTGACTCTGGCTTTGTGTGATAATGCTGTGTCAGTCCAGCATATGCCTTTGGTGGCTGACAACTTTTCATTTCTCTATCACTTAGGCTGCTCATCCATGACATGAAAACTCCCATCATACTGAACTCCATTATCCAAATTAGATGGGGCAGGGAAAGAAACCTTAGTTTCTCCTTTTGTGTGTGCAGCTTGTAGGCAGTAATGCGGACACAATGAACTTATTGGAGTTGGGAGTAATGGTGTGAGATTGCTCACACCATTACTTTAGATGGAAATTGAGTCTGCTGTCTGCACTGAAGTCTTCTTGAGGCTCTCTTTTCTGCTTTATTTTAATGCTCTTTGCCTCAAGGCTAATGAATATGAAACTTTGCAAAGACCTTTCCAGCCAGCAGTCATTCCTAAGCATCAGTTATGTAACGCTGGGATTTTTGCCTTTGAGAAAGTTGTTTATTTATTTGCATTATTTTTCTAGTATACTAATTATGAGCTACCCTGTCTACCCTAACCCTCTGGAGCAATCATTTTAAAGCCGAAACCCAGTAGCAGGAGCTTTCATTTAATCAAATTTTCATTGTTCATGCATTACAAATTAAGAGCTTGATTCTCTCCTATTCACTTATTACACATTGTAACTCCAGGCTTTTCTTTGTCGGTGAGCTTTGGAGTTAATTTCAGCTCTGATCACTGGCAGTTGGAACCTTTCAGTGGTACCATTTTACTATCGTCACTTGTTCATTTGTCTTATGAAACCACCCAGGAAAGCCAGACCCCATTACACTGGGTGCTAACACAGAGGTGGTCCCAGGCCCCTTTCACCTTGAAATGGTGTGGCATGTTTCTTTAAAAGCCAATGATAAACCAATGTGCCTACCAGATAATAATATTTCATTAATTAGTTTTACTGTCTATGAGAACACAGTCATAGATGAGGACCCATTGCTGGAATAAAGAAGTCAAGCACACTATGGAACCACAATTAAAGTACAGTAAACATAAGGTTGTTATCAGGTTGTGGCTTAGATTCAGAAAATATGCACAGATACAAGAGGTAAGTATCTGATGAGAGACAGATAAATATGTGTAAAAATAATTATTTATCTAATACCCACAAATAGGTATTGTCTTTGGTGCAAAATGCAGATGACCAACCTGCTTAGGAAAACAGGTCTCGCTCCTTGACAAACATATTACTCAGTTCAGCTTCCTGACACTCACAGCGTTGTGTGTCCCAAACCAGGAAATGAATTGCATCAGGAGACAAAAATGACCACAACCTCATCACTTTCAAAATCAAATCTGTGATTCACCTTGACTTAGCATTGGTTGAGCGCCTCCTTTGTAAGACACACCACACCCACTTATGAATAAAGCAGTCCAATAAGCAACCTATAAATTATTCAGTTTATCTCTGCTACAAGGAGAGTATGAGTTGTTATTCCTACTCATATTCTTGAATGGTATCCAGGGTAGGAAACAGGTGTGTGTTTGTGTGTGTGGTGGGGGAGGTGGCAGAGATGGGAAGGCATGTTAGCATGCGAGGTTCACTTGAGATCCTAGAAAGAAAGGTAGCTCTGACAATTTGCATTTTGCCTTCGTGATATTTGAATGTTTTTTAAGAAATGGAATTTGTTATACATGATGGTGAGCTGCGCATTCAAACAGATGCCCATTGTGAAGTTGTATAGAGTTGTATTAAATATGTTGCAAATCTTCATGCATGGAAGTGAAATCTTGAACTGTTAGCACATTTTGTCCTTGCATCATCTCCTTGAAATCCATTCTGAAGATGTATATGGTTTAACAGATCGGAAATTCAGTTCAATTGAAGGAGAGGGTGTGTAAAACCAATCTTTATCTTACTTTGCGGAAGATACGTGAATTTAGATATGCTGAACAGTCAATGGTTTTGTATCAAGATGGCTAAGCTTCAAATTCCTTTGCTGTTTTTGCCTGAATTTGACATGATTCATGAATGTAGAGTTTGATTCAGATAGGGGGGACATCTTCCCACAATTAAGATTAAGGCTTCCTGACTGCAGAGGACTAAGCCTGGAGCTGAGCAGATACTATCTAAAGTGTGAAATCTGTAACTTCATCAAGAGCTCATTGATTTAAATACCCCAGGCCTTGAAACACTGAAATTCTCTTCTGCTGACTGAAGACAGTAGCCCTTCTGGACATCTGCTGATCTGGACTACTTGTCTGGCCTTCAGGGCACTGATAGCAGAGGAGGGAGACGAAAGCATAGAACATGTAAGTAAGAAAAAAAAAGAAGAAAAGCTGGGTACACACCAGCTGACGTGGTACTGTGGAAAGAAGAGTTCTGCCTTTGTCAGTGTCTGGTGACAGAAGACCATAATGGATTCAGTGTAGGATTGTAAGTTCAGGGCTATGTCCTCATGAGAGTGGAAGCAAGCAGTCACAGAGGCACAGACAAATGGCATAGCAGAGCAGTAACATAAGCGCTGCAGTGTTTAATTCCCAAAGAAAGTGATCTAGAAGAGAAATCATCTTGGCTGTGGTCCTCGTTACAGGCAGACAGAAAGCAAAGGAGTATGACACCTCGACAACTCAAATCCCTTCATTGTCAACAGATGTGAGCACAGCTGCTCACACAACACCGGTGTTGAAATGAGCACTCAAGCATGGGCTGACATGTGTTTAGGGCAGAACAGGGCATAGCGAGTGTAGAAATCAAACTGGGGGTTGGTAGAACAACACTTTCTGTTCACAGAAGGACCAATCATATGTTTAACAGGTTCAATCTGTTCTCATCCTTATATAGTAGCATAACCACATGGCTTTGTTATCCTGGTGCAGCCTACTTGAATGAAAGGGATTTTTCAAATTAGAACCATATTCCAACAGTTGCCTGCAATCCATAACTCCGTGTTCCTCTGTACTGCGATGCCTCAGGGCTGTATCCTCTCCGTGATGCAAAGAGTAGCTTGGGTTAGGGGCAGGGGCACACCAGGTTGCCCTGGCTGTCAGGGAACTCTTCCTCAGATTCCCTTTTCCTCTCTCATGAGGGATTTGGTTTTTTTCTGTTTAGTCTAGAAATTACTCCCTTGCCAGGTCTGGCTAATAGGGTGGCTGTGCCCATTAATTTGTTGTAAAAGAAAAGGGAAAAATAGAACGGGGTGTGTGTGTGTGTGTGTGTGTGTGTGTGTGTGTGTGTGTGTTAAATGTTTTTAGGTATTAAATATACACAGATCTTTTCCAAAGTCTTCTGTCCTGATCCTACTCCTGACATTTACTTTTATCCAGCCTCTACCCACAACGGCTCAACTTTCCTATCCTTCTTCCATATCCTCTCTTTCTTATTTACAAGCCATTTTCCAAAGCAAAGTTTCATGCAGGATCTTCTCTTCTGATAACTTCCCAGTTTCTTGTTTACTGGGAACTGCTTCATCCTGCTATAGATAGAAATTCTTCACTAAGAGAGCACCATTGCAATGCTCATATGTAGTAATAATAACGGTGAATTTTTCCTCTACATCACACATATTCTCTGAAGTTTTTAAAATGTATCATGAACATCCTTCATGAAAGGATGTCCTTTGTTTTACAGTGACCCCTTTCCACTAGGTAAGAACTTCTGTTATTCCTTTTGCAGATGGCATAAAGAAGTTCAGCACAAGTTCTCGAAATCTGAAAGCCTGACATTGTGTACCAAAATCCATATTAAGATCTCAAAATAAATAGCCTGACTCTCTGCGTAGTTTAACTCCCTCATTCATAAATATCTGCATATTTAAGTGCTTGAATATGAAGCTGGATGTATAACTTGAAGCACTTAAATTTGACTTTGTTAGAGGGACTTCATTCAAGGTGATATAACGATTAAGTGGCAGAATTGGAAACAGACCCAGGTCTTCTAGTTCCCACAACACAGAAAAATCACTGGCTCATGCTACTTCCTCCCATGGTCAATCTATATTTAATGTGAGCATTGTATCATTCAAAGAAAAAATAAATGGTTCCAAAACTTAACATGCATAATTTAGTTTACACAAAATTGACACTTTTTCTCAACAGAATATAAAATCTTGTCTGCACAAGTATTCAGCAATGCCATAAATGTTGTAAAAATTAAAAGCTAAAATGTGCTTGAATTTCACAGGAAAATAATTTTGGGGCACCTTTCATGCTCAGTTATATTTGAGCTGATTTTTCAACTGCGTTAATTACAAGAAGAGCTTGATCTGATATAATTTTGGCACAATTTTCTCCCTACTTTTTTCTGTCTAAGGAATTCTTCTGAAGAAATCAAATTAATGATCAAGGTAAAAAATAATTAAAATTATAGTTTTAAAATAAAAGTAGTCCGTCATAATGTTTTGGATAAGAAAGTATTTTTGTAGTTTTTCTAATAGAATTCTTCTGAAATTATATAAAACTACCTGATATTGTTATCAAATATTCAATTCAGCCTTTTGAAATTTATTCTACTATTCAAAATTATAGCAAAGAAGTATTCATAAAATAGTAGTGAAGGAAGGGCTTAACCCAGGCTATAGACAGTGTTAAATTTTTCACATGCAAGGGTTTTCTTCTGAGTCTGATTTTTTTATCAAAATAGGTCTTTCTGTGAATCCCTAACATGAATATTAAATAGAAAGTGACTGTTGTTTATTCAGAGATACATTGAATATTTCCTCCTAGCTCTTGAAAAGTGATGTTACTGCCATACTGCTACAACACACCTTGTGATTGCTTAGTTTAATATATCTATTTCAGAAGTCCTTTGAATTTTTGAGCTTTGGCATGTTTGTTTAAAAAAAAAGCTGGAAAAATTAAACCCCAGTATTCATAACTGCATGAAAATCACTTTCAGCTTCTTGAAATATCTGCTGAGCTTTTCTCCACTTTTAGTCATTCTGCTGAGACTCAATGTTATCACACAAGCTGAGCTTGAGAGAACAAAACAGGCTAGTAACAAAATGATGCCCAAACATTTACACTTCAAAGGAGCTTTGCGAAGAGCAAACTTCTCATACTTAATGCCACTGATTTATTACTCCTTAAGAAGTCATCTTATGCCCCAATCCTTATTATTCACGGACTTATGAGGAAACCCAATATATTCAAAGTGGCTCCAAGTACATGAAGTAAATTGTAGCATCAAAGCTCTGAACTCAATGAAATTGCTCTATGCACAAAGTCATTATCATGTGTTTGCAGGGCAGTGATCTTTATGAGCATGTAGGACACCATGATCTTGCCTTTGATTTCTCCAAAGGCCTTGCTAATTTCTACCAATATACCATAGGATTAAGAGGATCAATTGCTCGTGTTAAGAGTTTGCAGGATCTGCAACAAAATGTGCTACTGAAGAAAAGCAGGCAATTAAAGGAATCATATAGTAGCAAATTCAAGAATCAATCAGGGAATTTAAAAATATTATGGGAATAATATTTTATCCATTCAAAGAAGTGTGAGAGAAGACCAAATAATGTCTTTAGGTTTCGGTCTGCCCAGAGTGCTACCAATGGGGAATTTTGCTCTTGATTTTAATGGGAGCAGGAGCAAGTTCTTTTAACTTTGGAAATTATCTGATCTAAATTGTGTTTGACAGTAGAATAAAGATCTTGAAGATATCTGACCCAATTATTTAATGCCTGTGGTGTTCCATTTACATGTCAAAGCACCTGGGATACCACAATTGAGTGCTCTGTGGGGAGGATCTTTCCACTCTAAGGATAAACTCATGCTTTGCTCAGACTACCTTTCCCAGAAAGTGATACACAAGATTCAATTAATATGACCTTTGCTTTTTAATCAGAAAATAAAGGAACATCTGTAGGAACTCAACACTGAGTTTAGTAAAAAGAGCGTATCTATGGGAAGGTAATGCCAAAATAGCATGACGATAAAATAGAAAAGAAGAATGTCCAAGAAGAACATCCATATATTTCATGTATTCAGTGTGCAGCAGAATGAAAATTTTTGATATTAAATGGAAAGACAATTACTATTTAAACATGTGAGAAAAAGAATTTTGGGAGTTTCCATATGCCTTTCCAGTAAACACCTCTCAAAAGTTAACTGCTTTTCAAGTGCGTCATTGAAACCATACTTAAGAAACGATGAGACAAAATTATTTAAAATAGAAAGAGAAGTTTCCATTTTAATAATTGTGTCTCATTATTTCCTGACTATGGATTCAGTGATGCCTTCAAGAATGTATTTAGCTTTAAACACAATATTTAAGCACATGCTAAGTTAAAACCCTTTGACTTTCAAATGGGTCTTCATGTAGTTTCTGTTGCTGAGTTATGAAGTTGGTTTTCCTCTGCCTGGCTGTATAAGAGATTTCAAAACTCTGTGTTGCAGTGATGCTGGAGAAAGCTGACTATCAGAAGTAAGAGTTCTGATTCTTTGTTGCTTCACGTCTTCACATCCATTCATTAGCATTTGTAAGAGTCAAATACATGAGGCTGTAAAATATGGTCCTCTGTTTACACTAGCATGAGTAACTTGCACTTGCATACGCTTAGCTAAAATTTAACATATGATTCAAAATGCAAGGTGCTGGAGGATCAGGATTTGGAACTGTAAAGTTTACCAGGACAAAGAACTTTGGATGCAAATTAGTAAGATTCTTTCATAAAAAATTCTCATGTAAGGTACATCATGGGTTTCTAGCAAGTCCTCAACTCCTTAACATACTGGCTAGATGGGCAAAACACACTTCTGATGCCCTCCACAGAGCAACAAAACTGTTAATGAGCTAGTTCTAAATTTTCCCCCACAAATCAAAAGACAACAAATTTAGAAAAACACATCTTCCAAACTCTTTCTGAACCTGAAAACTGTTCCAGGCAGTTCTGATCCAAGCTGTTAAACAAAAGTTCCTGCAGTAAAGTAACAGCAGAAAAATTCTTCAGTAATCAGAAAAAAATCTTCAGTAATTCTTCAGTTTTTGCTTTAAAATTCTAATTTAACTTCAGCTGAATTTTTAGCTTACAGAGAATTTCTTCTGACAATTACTATTTATCTTTTGGAAAAAGATACATATTTATTTCAGTGTGTTTACCCTTTATGCAGGTACCGTGAGGTATAAAGATACTGAGAGATTGAGCTATAAAGATATAGAGGGATGGATTCCCAGCTGATTTCAGTGCAACTACATTGATTTACATCTGCTGAGGATTTTTTTCCCCCCACAGGTTTTAGTTCTGAGTGCTTCGTAAAACCCTGCATGTCGTAAAACACTTGCAACACACTGTACATGAAAACGTAATCTTTCTTATCAGAGGCAATAAAGATATCGATAGAATATAATTGTTCTGCTTAAGATAAAGAAAAGACCCATTTGCAATTGTACGATTAGCGGGAGGCCATGTCTTTGCTGCTTTTGCATGCCAGGTCAGATTGTCTAGGGATGAGGCAGAATTTGACTGCAGTTTCTGCAGCCCCTTCAAAGAAGGCCGAGCGTGAGAAAGTGAAAACAACTCCTTTCCTGCAGACCGAGCAATGATCCCGGCATTTGTAACTCTCACTTCAAGCGCGGATCTGCTGAGCTCTCAGGAAATCCCAACTGAGCCTTCTACAAAACACCTGCTCGGCGCTGGGGGAATTAACCTTACAGCACGTAACGCTAACGTGGGGAGGCGGTGTGCCTGCCAGCTGGCAGCCCTGCGCGGCAGTGGACTTGTCCAATTCGCGGCGTCCACCCGCTCGCTGCGTGCTGGAGACACCGCGCTGGCGCAGCGGAGATTCAAGCCTCGGTCTCTGCTGGCTGCAGCCAACAGCTAGTACAAGGTGTGCTGAAAGGGAGCTTCGCCCCTGGCCCGGCCAGCAGAAGTGGAGCTATGCACGGCTCGGAGGGAAGTTGGGATCGGTGCTCTGGACATGCCGAGCACCTCCCGGAGCGGCCAAGCCCCCTGATCGATACGCTGCTCCCGGCAAGCAGCACGTCTGCCTGCCGTAGCAACAACAGCAATCCAGAAAAATAACAATTCCACCTGAGGATGTCCCTTGCAAATGTTTAAGCACCAACTTCGAGGTGAAAATCATGTATTTAAAAAAAAAAAAAAAAAGCTGGAGTTGCGCTCTGTTTTGTTGTGAAGGAGCACATGTTTCTCACTGTTTTCCCAAAAATGGAAAGATAAATGTACACAATAATTCCTGGCTGTTAGGAAAATGACAGATTTGTAGGTAATATAACAGTCTGCTTTAGCAATGCCTTTCACAGTTATGGCATGATTAGAGCAAGAGAAGGCAGGCCTGCCCTCACCACAAAGATGGCTATATCGTGGATTGTTACAAATAGCTAAGTGCCTTCTGATGCCTTATTAATATGCTAGCGCAAGAAGAAAACAGAGAATAGACAAAAGAGCTGAGTCTGTTCCCTTTCATGGGAAACCACCAGGCAGAAAACAAAGGACACCTCGAGCTCCCTCCCTTTAAAATATTTCCCAATTAAAATGTTAAGCAAATACCATTGGGCTCAGACTGTTTACACAAGGCTGGTCTTGTCAAAGAATAAATGCTGGCAGGGCAGGCAAGAAAATGCCAAACTCTCTCATCTTCTGTATACCTGTAAAAACTGCGTAATTAATAGAACAGCAACTTTAGACAGGCCTCAAGGGCTAGAACCACAAAATTGTTTCGACCCCTCGCTGCTGTGCCTACCTCCAAAAGGCAGAACCTCCAATTTCCTCGCCGGTAGCTCCTTAATCCTGCAGTGCCTAAATAGCCTAACTGACATGTTTTCATCAGTTACGCTCCCCTAGCGCTTAAATGAATGCTGCCGTCCTGTGCTCACAAGCCCCCAGCTGTCCACAGCCCCAGCAGCCGGGGTCACCTCCCCGTGTCTGCCGGGCGGGCTGGCGCTGGAGGGTCCATGCTACGGCACTCCGGCGTCAGCCCTTGCACGAAACACAAGCAGCCGCCACAGCGGTGGTTGGGTCCTCTCCTTTCCCCAGCCGTCTGCGTGGTCACACGGCTGCCACGGGGGCTGCAGACACGTTTTCCCATCCTCGTGGAAGGGCAATAGGTTTCACCCAATGGCAACTTGTCTGCTCTCGGGAGCCCAGCCCAAGCCCTGGCTTTGCTTGCGTTCTCCGGACACGCTGGGCCTCCTGGACGTCGTTGGGAAATGAGTGAGTGGTAGCCTCCAGTCTCGTGGCCAAAAAATTAATTTTAGGGATATAGACAAAACAGAGGCTTAGAGGGACCATGATGCTAAGGCAGAAATGAGCTCCAGCAGGAACACAGGAGAATGGCACAACTGCGTTTATTTGCCCTTGAGAGATCCACACTTTGTAAGAGGTGGACTGTTTTCCTACAGTCCTGCTGCTGCCATCCCAGCGCATATTACAGCCTGCTCCCCATATTTCAGGGAAATCTGGTGCATTTCAAAGAAATTTTGTGCCGGGTTGTGCACTAGTCATTAATAAACCTATCAATCAGTGTATAAATCTCTATATAAGTGAATTTTGTGGGCAGATGGCCATCCACCAATACTTGGTAGTTCAAAAAATATCGTTATAAACTAATAATAGTTGGAGGGATTCCTTTAGATTTAGTGTTGCGCTCTACCAACCCAGTGAATCAGAAATGCTGACAAACCTTAAAACTCTGGGGCTGGTAAGCAGTTACAAAAGATAATCAGAATTTAAACACCTCGGCTTCTGAATATTCATACAACTCAGTAAATATTATGCATTTATTAAAAATCTATTGCCATCTTTCCCCAAGGCAGAGGACATACAATGCCTGGCTGGTTTAATCAGCTTCCCTACAAATAAATGGCTTCTTAAAAATGCAGCGTCAGTATCTCCTCTCAAGACATCACTGGGCAAGCTGACCTCTTTAAGCACACTGTTTATTATAGTAAGTCTGTACTGGCCCAGTAGCCTAACACTCTCCTTAGCCAATTAAACTGTGTGTATAATGGGTTTCCCTTGAAGGCTCTGTGAAAGGCTGAGAAATGTAAGTGGAGATTTTAACAGAGCCTTTTAGCTGTATTCTGTGTCTCATTCCTGAATCCAATTTTTTTTTCCCAAGATGTGTTCCCATGTCTCTCTCACTGTCTCAGGTACAAAAAGAATCTAATGACTCAGTAATATGCTAGTCTCAGCTGTTAAGCTAATTTCATTAATGCTAATATTGAGAGATATTCGCTGTTGAAATATTTAAAGGAAAACTCCATGTGTTTTGGGATGTTTTACCAAATTTGGCATGCTTGGGTCAAAAAATAACATTGCTGTTTTCCTCAAATGTCTAGTTTCTGAGTTGCATCTCAGCAATAAAACAAAAGCGATTGCCTGAAAGTCTCATTGTAAAATATATTAAAAAGCCTAAACAAAACCAAGAACTGGGTATTTTCTTTTAGTACCATGCTTTACTTCAGTCTAAAAGCAGGGTATTTACATCAACAGAGCACTAGCTTCTATCCGCAGGGTTAGATTTTCATATTCGATGGCCTCAACATCTGACAGCTTACATTTTTTAAGAAACTTGAATTTTTATTTTCTCAGTATGGTTAACACAAATTCAGTGAGATATTTTAGCGGTATTTACTGTTAATAATAACTTATTTAAAAACACTTGTCTGCAAGTCTAAAGGGCAACTGGTAGCCTACAAGTTTTAGTGTTCATCAGCAAGGAAAATACTACTTTCTAGGAGACATTATTAATTTCAGAAGATTAATTCCTTTCTTAGCCAAAGGGATTACCATTCTTAGCAATCACCAAGGTATTTCAATGGTCCAGTTCTTAATGTGACCCTATAATTCTCCTTATTAATTTTTTCTTGCTTAGTTTTATTTTATACTATTGCATTTATATCCACTTGTCTTAAACATGTCTTCTTCAGAGAATTACATTGGAATTTGTGCTACTTAAATAACTTGGTTCCTTTAGAAATAATATCTACTAGATTTTAAATCTGACTACAAATATTTATTTGGGTTTTCTTTCAGATTTGTCCTGGCTTGTTAGAAAGCATCCCAGAATGAGTCAGAGGGAAGATCAGGGTAATTTAAAGTAATTTTCTTTTATTATGTCTGGTTCTTTTATGGGAAATCCTTTATTTGGCGCGATCTGCAGCAGAGCCTTGCTATTCTGATTAAAACATTGGCTTAGACTGGTCAGTTCAGACCTCAGTCCAAGATTTGAGATTAATCCTTTTTGCTTTATGCTGTTCAGTGAAAATAATAAAGTTACTTACTGAATTTTTCACCTGCTTATGCAGAAAAAAGAAAAAGCTTAAATGAGTGCATAATGATTTTTAGTGATATCGGAGTATTACTAAGGTTTATCTTTTTATTCCTCCTATATTTAACTTCTATTTAAATGTTCTTTTCTTTTTTTCTTTTTTCTTTTATCTTTTTTTTTTTTCTTTTTTCTTTTTTCTTTTCTTTTCTTTTTTCTTTTTTTCTCTTTTCTTTTTGAGAGTCTCAGTCATAAGACTGGTGTTCTGACAATTTTTATAGTGAAGACTACGATGATACAAGCTATTTCTCTGTTTTTTAGAAGATGAAGTTATTTTTTCCATGACATCTTTTTTAGAAGAGCTGCTTAAGAAGCTCGTCAAGAAAGGCCGCTCTACAAGTAATGTATAAAACTAGTTTAAATTCGTATTGTATCCATTTACAACAGCAGAGAATTAAAAAGGAGTCAGAACTATATATCTTTTTATTAAAAAAGTCCTGGAACAAATGTAAGCACAAGCTAAAAATAGGTGCCATTTATCATATCTATTATTTTTCTGTAACTAAAATCTGAAACACATTTCATTTGGAAAAAAGAACACTCTTATAAAACATTTTACCCAAACCACAACCATCAGCTGGCATATCCTACGTACATTATATCTTTCAACAATTT
The DNA here is from genome assembly GCA_034782735.1 of Sagittarius serpentarius. Taxonomy (NCBI): domain Eukaryota; kingdom Metazoa; phylum Chordata; class Aves; order Accipitriformes; family Sagittariidae; genus Sagittarius; species Sagittarius serpentarius. The sequence goes on along the minus strand of JAVKLA010000027.1, from coordinate 38,079,481 downwards.
GCAAAAATACTGCCACAGTATGTGCAAAAATTTTTTCACAGTTTTGAATATGAAGGTAGTATATATGCTCAAATCAGCACTTGAATTACATCTTCTGTTTCAAACAACACACTGTGAGCACCAAAATGTACAACATTTAGAAAACAGAAATACAACACAATTCCAAATATTAATAGACTGCTATAGAATTTGATAAGAATTAGAACAAATATTGTCTATACATGTAAGCATTGACTTCCATGAAGCCTGGATTTTGCCCATAACTTTTAGCAAGATATTTTTTTCAGAGCTTTAAAGAATCCTGTTATAGAATGTACTTAAAAATTCTAGAAAGAACAACTATTAATTTTCTGCAGTCTTCCTTGTATGGATATCCCAGCTATTTGGCTGTGCACACAATGTGTCAGAATTGGGATATTTGAAATGTTGTCCTATTTGCCTTTCTAACTCCAGGAGCCTTTGGAGCCTACCACATTGCCATGTTTGCTTGCTTTTTTTTTTTTAATTTTTGTGAATATATCAGCCTCCTAAGTCTCTCTGAAGCCTCTTCTCCTTCAAAAACTTTTTGTTGAATTGATTTCTTATTTACTTTCTGATTTTTTTAATCTTCTTTTTGCAGATGGCTTATATTTTCACGTAGTGTTATAAAGGACTTAGGAGGTTGCATCTCACTCATTCGTTTTGTCCTCTAACAGCATGTGGCTTTCAAAACCTATGTAAAAAGGACACACTTGACCTACTTAATACATCTGAATAGGCAGATGATTATAAATATAACTATTTCAAATCACTTCATGTTTTTCTTTTTAACTTGCATGTGTTAATTTTAAAAAAAAGTCTTTTCCAAAACATGAGGACATTGTAGGGCAGGGTTTTGATTTATCTACTGGTTTTGCTGTCAGCATCATTAACAACAAATTATTGTTAAATTTAACTTATCAGTTTACATAAAATATCTTCATACAATGCAATATTACTGTTGTTTGTCCTGTACCGATCTAAAAGCATCCTGGAAAAATCAATGACTCGTATTTGCACTGAAGATGTTACAGTCTGTACACAGGACTTGCATGTGTAACATGGCTGCACTATAAGGCAGGAAAGAGGTAGGACAGGTCACAACTTTGTGCTACACTTAATCATGTGGTTACTGCTTTATACACCCTAGTGACAAAAGACTTTTACTCTTCTTTACTTGTGAAAATATTACTATTTCTATGTGATTATGTAGAAGCTGGAATTCCAGAGCAACTTGAACAAGCAAAAGGGGGAAGGCTGACAAAGTTGTATGTTGTGAGAGCTCTTTCAGCCTAGGTGTTGAGTGGAAGAAATGATGGAAGCTTTTGTGAGAGGAGAAGGGGGTTTGGAGATAAAAGCTAGAACCATCAGCAGAGCAGGGAAGCTTGTAATGAGTAAGTGTGAAAAGGAATTAGTTCAGAGCATAAGCAGAGACTGTGTGGCTTATAACCTTAAAAACAATCACAAGAAAAAAATGAACATGAGATGAAACTAATAAGAGATTGAGTTAAGTGACTCAGAGACTATAAAAAGGGAGATGACATAGTCAGAGAACCAGGCAGGAAAGATCATCTTGATGACAACAGTTTGGACTAATTGAAGAGACAGAAATTAATATTTTAAAAAATTGTTTAGGTCTGTCACAATAAGACTATTTGTTCAGTTTAATTATAAGGTTCCTTACAGAAGGAAGATCTTCCTACAAACAACATGTAAAACAACATAATACTTTTGTTATCTTCCCTGCTACATTTTTAGATCCCTAAAATACCATGTTTCAGAAAAACTTGGTATGGGGGAAGTATGGGACTTCCAAGTTGATATTGGCTGTTTCTAACAAATTATGCAATATAGCAGAATTCTTAAAAATATAATTGTGAGTTTCTTTTTCTTTTAAACTTTTGATCAATTCAATCCAATCTGATATTTTCTGTTTCCTAGAATATTGAGTTGTTCTAGTTCTCAAAGACTTTTACACAACACCGTTAAAAACAAATTGACGTAAGTATTTCTTGTCTCTATCTGTAAAAAACAAACAGTGGAATTAACATCAGTGAAATACACATTCCCAAGGACTAATTGTCCAAGTTCAAAATACCCTCCCTAATTCCTGGAAACTACAGAATATTACATTCCCTGAATGGTCACATCTCCCGCGGTGCCAGTCTCCACCCCATGTTGGTCTCTCCACCTCAGCCTCCTCTCCCACCCTTAGAGAGATTCTCAGACTCCTTCTGAGAACCCCCACCCCAGGTTTGGACTTTTGTCTTCCTCCTACTCCTGAGCCCTTGATGTTCTTGCCAAGTCTGCAGCTCAGCCTAAGCCAACAGGCTGGTTGGCACCTGCTGGGCCGTGCTGTCTGCTTCTTTGCCTTTCAGTCATGGCTGTGTCCAGATTCTCCCTGACCACAGAGATTTGATTCCAGTTCCAGGCTTTAATCTTGTCCTGAAGTAGTAGGAACCCCATTCTTCTTGGCTGGGTAAGTCATTTCTCTTTTCTGCCTGGACCCAAATTATCTTTGCCATCAGTAAAATGGTTACCAATTCCCACGGTATTAGTGATGGGTGAAGTGAAGTCATCACTATCATATCCTCATGAAAGGCAGGTTGTAAACCAATACAGAATAATAACACTGGGTACAATGTGTAGTTTACACTTATTGGAACCACTGTTTGCCTTTTGTATTTTTAGCTTACGGGTAAAACCACACCCTGTCCTCCCTCCCCCGCCCCTTGATGGGCAAACCCAACAGAAACTCTGCAAGTTGAAACTCATGGAGCTTCCTAGCCCTTCCATAATTATTTTTATCCCCAGTGTAAAGGATGAATCAGAGACAGAGATAAAGAGAGAGAGAGAAGAGTATGCTAAATCGCTGTTGAAAATAATCCTTTCCATGTGAAGTAGGAGTGGGTATTACAGGACAGGTGGCCTGTGGAAGCTGGAAGGGGGATGCTACATGCAAAGCACCGAGGGAACTACCGCACTCCATTATCTGTGGCAGAACGGAGATAAATAGTGTCATGTAACCACTTAACCAATGCTAGGAGGAGGATGCGCATGAGGAAGATAAAGGAAATCAGGACTGTCTCCCCCTGAGACATCTGTGGCAGAAAAGGAATGCAAAGGACAAAGCAAATGAAAAGTTTGACAGTGAATAAAGAAAAACAGAGTTAGAGAAGATCTTGGTTTCGGTATGAAGAAAAGCCAGAACAATATGGGGTCTAGAGCATGAAATGTAGATACTGTACTCTAAGATGCCTAATCTCCCTGAGAGGGATAATCTAAAGTGACTAAGAAGCAGTAGTCCTACTGACAGTTGCGTGGGTGTTTCCGCTTTGGAAATGTAATACTGAGACTGAAAGGGAAACATGGTGGAACTTTAAATATTGTATAAGGTTTGAAACCCACTGCAACATTCCCTCACTGCTCTCCAGTTCTGCAGGCTCAGCCACTGCTGCTCGCATTCCAGAGGCTGCGTGCCACAGTGAGGTGTCAAACTGCTGCCTTGCGTGGAAGCCCCAGTCTTAATAAGAGTTCCATACAGCCAACAAGTTTATATTTTGCACAAAAGAGGGAAGAGGTACATCTACATCGATCAAGACAGTCCCCAATGGCAAAGGTTTCATTGATCCAGGAACCAAGTGCAATGGACATTGTACACATAAAGGGAGAAAACAGCAAACAGACTTTAAGGAAAAAAAAAAGGGCGGTTTGGTAAACTTGGAGATATCTGTAAAAAGTTAATGTCTTGATCAGCTTATTACAGTTTATATAGTTTTTCATATGTGGTGTTAAAAGGCTTTTCAGTTAGTTAAGGGTGGCCTTTACGGAAATAACTCCTAACTTTGGGATCTAACACGATTTGTCCCAGAAGGAGGGACAGTTTATATGCAAATGTTCATTTGGATTATTTCTTGTTGTTCTTTTAATCTTGCAATGTGGCAAACAGTGCCTTGAGTGCTACTAGATGTGGAGCAGCTTTTTAGCTTTACTTATGCCAACTGGCCCTCTCCTTTGAGGACAAGAAAATTTCTTTCTACTGTATATCTCAATAATGGTTGATTTTGGCTAAAAGCAAATTAATTTTTTGTTTCACAATGAAGGTCTGGTCTTCTGACTCAGTATTCTCTGAAAAAAGCCGTACTAAGTCCTCAATGGGTTGCAAGTGTCCCCTCCTATGTTCTGCCCTTGGTGCAGGAAACCATCTACTGAACTTGGGACATGCCTTTCTTCAAAAGACAGGTCATTCCCAGGTGGCACATTTGTGAGATACTGTCGAGATGTGGACCAAAATGTCGCTGAATTAAAATGTGTGTTTCACCAGTCACCTTGGCCCTGCTGGGCAAACCATTGCTTCTGAATGGTGTCAGCATGTCTGAGACATTGCCAGTAGCAAACACATTGGACAGAAGGGAGACCAGCCAGCACATGGCCTTGCTTGAGCTCTGTGACAGTAGTAGCCTCGGCTCACCTACTAGCTCTACGTTACCAGTGTAATTATCAGAATAACAATGACAACTAGCATGGAGCTCGGCACCAAAATGCGGGCGTGACCATGCATGTCTCCACACTGGTAGCAACAGGACTTGACAACACTGAACCTCTGTACCGTGAATCTGGAATAAGCATTTCCTCTGAGATGTTGACCATTGTTTGAAGTATGGGGCAGAGAGTAGGGTAGGGAAATATGGAAACAAGAATGCTCCTTTTTTGAGCCAGTGCCAGCTTGTCACACAGAAGGTGAAGGTGGTTATGCATATCGTGAAACATAGCCCACTGTCGGTCACCCCTTATCTGGAGGAAAAGGAGTTTTGTAATTGCGTGAGAGGGATGGAAGGCTAGTGATGGAAAGAGGAAAAAATGGACCAGAGGTTGACAGTGGCAGCCTTTAGCAGCTTGGCCATGTTCCCAGTATGTGGAAGAATGCCTGAGACATACGAGGTATTGATAACCAGCATGGGATCCTGAGTGTCCCTGTGATATACAAAGGAGGTGAACTTGAGTCTATTGAGGTGCAGTCTAACATGGCTGTAGGCCATGGCTGTCACCTCTGCTTGTCACACCCTTGGTGTGACCTCTGCTAAGCTTCCTGTGCCTCTCTCACCCAGTTTCATGAGTACAAGCTCGCCAAATTAAGCTGATGCAGCAGGACCAGTGTGGATGCTGAAGGGCAGTGAAAGGTAGGTCACCAAGGTGGAGTCATTAGATGATTACAGTGCACAGAGGTCAGGCTTTAAATGCCAACTGAAAGGGAGTGGTCAGGGGAACCTCAGGTGCTCTTTGGAGAGGTAGCAGAGCTGCATCAGTGACGTAGCAGTGGGGAGAACTTAGGGGACCCCAGTGAGGACAGCGATGGGGAGCTGCAGTGAGGTTGCCCTCACTGTGGGAACTTGCAGTCACAGCCTTGCTGGGCAGAGTTGGGGCACAGCCTTCCCCAGCCCCAGAGCCATATCGAAGAGCAGAAGACTCTAGTGATGCAAGGCTTAAGACCTGCTTTCACAAGAGATGCTGAATCACAGTTTTCACTTAGTATCTGTAGTGGTAACACTGGTTAGTGTGTCCCCAGACGGCTCCCGTGTTCTGGGCATCTTAGCCATTCCTCTTCTTGTGCTACTTACAACATTTAGCAATGAACTGTATTTTAAGAAATTCTGAGTGACCACAGCAAATTTCTTTTGTTTTTTCTCCGTGTGTGTGTGTATTCTGGGGAAACTAGCTCTGACAGAGAGAAATGCTTTAGGTAAAAATTTTGCAGAAATATCTCATTTGTTCTCCAGTTATCCTGTTTTATTCACCAAAATTATCCCTCTGTTCCAATATACTTTAATTTTATACGAACTATTTGTTTCATCAGCAAATTAGCATATTATGGTTTCTCTTTTATAGTTGTAACTAATAAGAGAGATGAACCAGTGAAAAGACTGAAGCTAAAACCAAACCCAAACTAAAACAAGCACCAGGTTAATAATGTGCCTGTTGGCTAAGGCAGAATACAGCCAGACAAATGACTGCATCAACAAAATCAAGCTGTTTCTTCATCTTTATTTTTAACTCTTGTTAATACTTTTAGTGTTCCTACAATCGACTGTGTCCAGAGGCTAGAAACTTAAGACTTGATGGTTGCAATGCTCAGATTCACTTCTAAGTGCTCAGCCTCCCATGGATATACTCGGCTCTTATCGAGGTGCAAAAGTTCCCTTTAGGCTGTTTAAATGGACTTAAAATGGAAATCAATAGGAGATCCACAAAATCCAGCAGAGAGGGTGCTGCATTAGCTAGTTTCCCTCCACAGCCAAGGAAGACTAAAGGCTGTCTTGTAAACTATGTTGTGACCATTGCTATTCTACTATTGAATTTTTTTTGGCTGTTTCCAGGAGTCTCCTTTTTTTGCTGCTTTCCATTCTCCATGTTCCCTCCTACTTTTCTTTTGCCTATTACAGTATTGTATTTTGTTTTAAGCAGTGTGTCAAAAATTTTCTAATAAGCACCACTGATACCATGGAATTAAAATGTCAGCAAATTACTTAATTGCTATTACCAATGTCATAACAGTTTCAGGATTCTAGGTGAAACTGGACAATCACGTCTTAGTATTGGTTTCAGATTCAGAGTTTTTCTTATCTGAATTTCAAAATGTAACTTTAAGAAGTGAAAATAAGTAGAAGTAAGGAAAATATTCACTGCAGCTATAGAGAACATTTGACAGTTCACAATGCTACAGATTTACCACTGTCTCCTTTCCACATACACACACGTATGGCTTCTTAAAGGTATAACCTTTCCAAACTTGCTGTCTGTGCTGAGCGGAACTGTGGTCTATTGCCTTTGGCTGCTGCAAGGAAACATTTTTGCCTTTCTGGATGGAGCTAGGGCAAAGATAGTGTATAGTAGCAACCAGATACTGGAAGAGTTCCAAACGATAGCAGCTCATTGGCCTGGAAAACAAAATTAAGGAATATACCTTTGAAGAATGCATACTGGACCAGTCCATTGAATATACCCTTGTGTTTCATTGTGTCCAGGTACATTTGAATAGAGTGAATTATCTGTGCATATCAATAAAGCTATCTCTTTCTAAAGTGGAGGTTGAACTGTAATAAACAAAGCAGAGCTTTCAAAACGTATCATCTCAGAACGCCTATTTTCACAGTTTCCTTTTTTTTAATTGCTTTTGTTGTGTTTTAGGGAAGGCCCTGCTAAATTTCAAGCCGAATGAAGCACAATCTACTACATTGCACACAAGTCATAATTTCATTTTTTTTCCTCATTAAAGGTAAATCTTGCAGTTGGCATCATTAAGCTATTGACATTCTGCTCCAGTGTAATTACCTTTATGACTCTGCTCGTAGTGCTCCTTTTACTTGGAATGGGAAATACCTCAAATAGCCTGGTAAATTTTACTACTGCAGGTGGAGAATGTCCAGTGTAATGGCCCCACTGTATTACTCTTTGTTATTCACGTGCGCCAAAAAATACACAGGATATAGAAGGGGCTGGGTTAAGATTGCTGGAATTTCCTGACTTTTTTAATACTTGATCTTGCATCCTTAATATTGTCAATGAACTGGCAGAGGTGGGAGGACTGGGACAGCATACTTCCATTTCAACACTGAACAGGGAGTGGGTAAATGGAGAATTAAAAGTATTTTAATCTGACAGGTAATAGGACAGACGTAATACAGTCACACATAGACATATACATGTGTACACATACTCTCCCTCATTTGTTTCATAGTCAACAAAATATGATTCAGAAATGTGTTTTAAATGGCAAAAAATGGCATTTGGGAATCTGATGGAGGTTTGTTTTTGTCAATAATTCATGTTTCATTTAAAAAGGAATCAATAAAGCACATTTTATGAGGCTGGTATATAGGCTGTAACTGTTCAGCAGACAAGACAGAGGTTTCAGTTGGTTCCCACATGAAAGAATAATCCTCCAAATGAACAACTGATACCTCAGGTTTATCTAATGAGATGGATATTAGTGGGGCTTCTACTGGTTTGGAAGGCTAAAGAAAATTCCAAGATATACTTAGGAGGCATTAGTTACATTGGTTTCCCTATTAATAGGGCACAGCTCTTCATGCAGATGTTAAAAAAAACCCCTCACCCTGATATGTTTTTTGACTCCAAGTGCCCAGAGGTGCATGGCCAGCCAGGGGAAGCATGCCAGGGCATGCTCGCTGACTCAAAGGAGAGAACTTGCAAAACACCCTGGGAACACAAGAAGGGAAAATATCTAGGCAGGAAGCTATAGTAATAGTTTGGTCAGAAAGAGAGCTGTTTTCAAGTGCTGTTCATGTAAACCATTCCCTCTTTTTTCTTTTCTTTTTTTTTATTTTAACACCTTCTCTGACATTTGAAAAGCATAAGCCATTTCTTTAGCATTGTGTTCTTTTTCTCCATGTTTCAATAATAAATAGTGGTATATTTGTAATTTGTCAGCAATATCCCCAAAGGATTTGTCAATGTCACAGAGAAGTGCTGAGGGTTAACATTTTCCTTAACCTCCATGTCTCAGTTATTCTCTGGTGCACACACAGGAGGCATATTATATCTGGCTGGCTATATGCTGATGGGAGATGCAGATAGATGCAGGGTTTTCTCTTGGTTTCCCAAGCCAGCTGGCTGAGGTCAGATCCGTGGGCCTGTGCTTGAGCTAATAAGGCCCAACGACAGCACTGATGGCACCGCTGCTGCGATGTCTTATCTCCACATACTTGTCGAGAGTTCAACATAGAGAAAGATGCAAATGTATTTTTTTTGTGGCAGTGCAAAACTGTATTTTGCTACAGCACACAAGATGCTTATTTAAACAGTAACTCTAACAAACCTGCCAGGATCAGCGCCTTTGGTTATTATTTGTGGGTGAGCAGTGGTGATAACCATTGAACCCACATGTGCGCTGGTTGGCTTTTCTCACCGGTGCCTTGCTGGCAGCGTAATGAATCAGCACTTTTGTTCATGAATATACTGTTCTCCGTGTTGGATTTTCAGCTCCCTTTCTGTACATCTGTCGACTGGATACAAGTATATGTTCTAGTGCCCTTTCATATGTTCTTGGCACAGATGCATTTCGTTGGCATGAGCATTAGGCTGAGTTTGTTGGCATTTTAGGAAGTGAATCTGATTTAAAGTGCAAACAGAAGAACAAATAAAACAAACCAAACCAAACAAACAAACAAACACACACCAGGAGAGTGTTCCCGCAGCGGAAGATGTGCATGGCTCACAGTTTACGCATACAGGCTTAGCCTTCCTGCCCTCCGTCTCCCAGGTTTATTCATGCCGTCAGGAAGCGAATAAGTGAGCAACATTTCACTGCTTAGATGACAGATGCTTTCTGTCTAGAGGAATTCTGGCTGATGAGGAGGTGGAGGATGTCTCTTGTGCACTTCCCCAACAAGTCCAAGCACTTAAACAGCCCAGAGAAAGCCAGTAGTCAAAAAGAGCTTTCCAAAGTTCGAGGCAAATGTATTTTTTCTAGATGATCCACGAAACTGATTTTCTCATGCACTCTTTTTTTTTAATGAATCATTGCACACAGAAGTGCAAAATTATGGATGTGCTTAAAAGCAAACAACTGCCCACCTCAAGAGCTTTCAGAATAAGTTTCTTACCTACTGCTGAAATTTACACTGACATGCTGTTTGAGATGTTTGCCTTGATGACGTGGGTTTAGCAGGATTGCCTGAGTCCCATACTTTACCATCAGAATGATAGCATGCTGAAATGACTAATACAGCTAGCACAGGATTTCATGAAAGTACATGTCAGACAGGTACTATTAAACATACGGGAGATGCTCTAGGGTACTGTTGTATTGCAACCCGGTAATGACAGTAGCTCAAGTACAACTGTAGAAGGGATCTTGAGTAAGAGCACCTTGAGGAGAACAAAGTATTTGTGTTAAAAAACCCCCAACAAACAAGTTCTGCTACACAAAAGGACAATAGGTCATGTTCAAATGTGAGAATACGTATTAGGTGAGAGAAAAACGCACAGTATGTAGGCCATGATATTATCAAATATCAGTCTTTTCTGAGATCACAAAGTCCATTGGTCACCTTAACAGGGGTCAGATAGTCAAACTTGAAACACTTACTTGTATTCACACACTTACTGTTTATTTGTTCTCTTGATACTCAACAGTCATACAGGGATGGGTTTTACAGGAAAGAGATTTTGTGACAACATTTTGATATAGAAAAGAGTAGTAAATGCCCAAAGAACTTGTAATTGAAAGTTTTATCACTTCTCACCATTCCTACCCTTATAAGGTTTCTTTTTTCAGTCTTGATTACGGTAAAGAAAGTATAGTAGCACTATTCATGGCAGAGTAGATAAAAACTGCCTGTGAGAAAAGTTTAAAACACCAAAATACAATATTTGGAACCTGGCTGGGGCCTCTGATTTTTTCCTATTGACTTCAATTAATTTTAATTTTAAGTTCTTTTTATTATGTTATTAAAATCAGAACACACATAGAATAAAGTTTGCTGTCTGCTCTACTTCAGAAAAAATAAAAGCACAGCCTGTACTGAATGATAGAGTTGTGCTTTAATGTCCAGCCATGTGGTTTCTCCATGGAAAACTAATGAGTTAAAGATGAAATTCCTCTTCTAGTTTGCATATATCTTCTTGCAAGGATTCTGCTAAGCAGAAGTATAATTGGAGACTCTATACAATTGAGTCTTGTACATTTTAATCCTAACATCATAAGCTATGAAACATCTTTCTTCCCACAAAAACGCGATGTTTTTGGTCCTAGACATGCTCAGTTATGGACATTTTTGAAATAAAGTAAACATTCTCAAAAATACTAGGACCATTCTCCTGAATTTTATTTAATACCATCTGGAAATAGAGCAGGGTAAAAACCAGAGAAACAAAAAGATGTAAAATTAATGTCTCAAAGCTCAAAGAGTTGTCCCGAGTTTCTGTACTAGGGACTTATTCAGCTCTTATTGAATCAAAAGAAAAATAGAAGCAGAAAGCAAAGAAGAGGTTTCCATTCATGCTTCTCATGCTGTTTCCACTTATTAAGCTTCATTCTGAATTCACAGGAATGGGTTCACAACAGTTTTCCACATAAACTGTATCTGAAATTGTGTAAACTCTATTCAGAGTTATACTGAAGGTGGACAGAGACATTTCACTTGTATTCAAGTATATGAATGTGGTTTTAAAATCCATTATATGATACAGTGGCTTTATTTTACCCGTGATGATTAAAAAATTGTTGAAAACTTTGAAACTATGACCCTCTGTTGCCCTATTTTGTTGCAGTTTAAGCAAGGGGTCAGGGAAAATTCCCATTCTCTAAATATTTCTACACAAAACATAGAAATGTGTATCTGGAGCTTTTGAACCAAATTTAGTATCAGTAGAATATTTTTTGTTGTTATTATTTGTATGTACGAGGTACAGCCAGAATCTTTGGGTTTAGGTCAGAAATCTTCAGGGAAGGGACGTTTTGACTGCAGTTGGACAGTGCATTACACTATGACTCCTGCTTTCTGACATGAACTCCAGAGTGCTCCTGCAATACAAATAAAAGAGATGGTTTCCCACTGAGGCTGGGAGCCTTGGTCACGTATAGATGCCATGGAAGAAGTAGTTCTCACTAAAAGCTTGGCACTTGCACAATCAGAATAAACCAAGTCTGGAAAAAAGGAAAGAATGTTGCAATTATCAAACTGTCCTAAGTGAAGAATGAAAAAATAAAGCTGGTATTTTTCCCTTCCCTTTTGACTAACTGAGCAAAGGCAGCCAGTGATGTTCTCCTTCTGTAGAAAAGCAATCAGCAATACGCAGCCGGTTACTTCTGTTTCCGTAAGTAGCAGTCTATAGTAGCTTATGTTTCAACAGCTGTTTTTACAAGGTTGTAAAGAAAAGGATGCCACCTTGATAAGCTGTGACACACAGCTAGCTTCCATTAGGCTGAATCTTTCAGCTCTTGCAGACAGGTAGAGTTCACAAGTTATTCTTCCACCCTTATATCTCATGTAAATCCAAAATCTGCCCCAAAGATTAGGAAGGCATGTTTGCTTTGAATTTTTAAATTAATTTAAACACTATTGTCATATCATATAACTCCCAGTGAAGACATTCTTTTTCCAGAATGTCCTGGTTTCGGCTGGGATAGAGTTAATTGTCTTCCTAGCAGCTGGTACAGCGCTGTGTTTTCAGTGTGGTATG